>JAMWYP010000097.1:0-701802 GCA_025563575.1 Acacia pycnantha | reverse complement strand
CGCCGATTCCTCATTTAATTTGGCAACCGTCGATCCATCTCCTCCAGGTAATCATACTTTGTCTGTGGCGTTTGGATTTACCAAAGTATTGCTTTAGGCCTACCCGTCCTCCAATCCCCCTTACACGCCCCGAGTGATCTGCTTTTCCGGTTGCAACGGTCAGAACATCATTCCTCCCGTCCGATGCAAAAGATCTCTCTGCCTCTTTCTTTTTAAGATCTTCCTGTAAGATACAGATAACGAGAAGCTTAGTAATGAAACATGTTTAATTAGTAAGTAAAACGTCACAATATCGATACTTAAAATTCGTTCAGCAACTACACGAGTTTGTTCACTCGTGTAGGCGCCGCTTGGCTTTTGCCGAATATACAACCACAACTCTTCGCGACGTATTGGAGATGGCGGCTGGTCAATTACCGCAGAAGGATTGGATTCAGCTTCATCTTCCAATCTCTTCCGCTTGGCTGCCATCAAATCTTTTTCAGCCTTTTCATATCCGCCGCGAGAAGCCCTGTGTGGGCAATCATTCTTTCTCCCGATCTCTTGGTATTTTTTTCCTTCTTTTCTGTGAATCAGGATTGAAAACAACTATCAATTATGAATTCCAGCCATGTCACTAACAGAAATTAGAGAACTTCTTCTTGATATGAACGTCAAACATTAGTCAAATTCACTTCATCAAGATTCAACATTTTACTTAAGGAAGATGTAGCATTGTAGAAGAAATTAGGAGAACCAAAGGAAAGGGAGTTGCAGAATTGCTGCCAACTCAGTCAATTCATTCATTCACCATAATTGGTTCCTACACACATATTAGAATAACTAACTAACTACTTGCACCGAAACCATTACACGTTAACATACTAACTAACTAACAACAACGTCTAACCATATTACACAGTTTACATATCAGACTTGCATGGAATTAGGACATGCTCCTCTGATGTAGGACAAAGGCAGGAAATGTATACTTCTATTCACACACCAAACCATTTAACTAACAGGATTAGATTTACACAATAACATTCACATATCCGCACAGGTTGATAAGCAAACAAAAGTGCAAACAAAACTAAATATAACCTCACCAGAGCTTCAGGAGTGGTCCGCAGCTGAACAAATTGTTGTCAAGTTTGTTCATCAAGAAATTTGTACTTGTCCCAGGGTTGATGGTCAGGCTTCACCTCGACAAAAATATACGTGTTAGCCAGAAAGGTCTTAAACTTCCTGAACCGCTCAGCAGAATAAGACAATGTTGAGTCTTTCAACTTCTCAAAGTCAGGGACGGTGTATGTAAGCCGGATAGTGTCCCAAATAGGATCCTTTATTGTGCTTTGGTCCACATTTTTCCACTCATTAATCAAGATGCTAACCTTGCTGAGTACTAGAGAGCCGACAAAACTAGTATATGTGATTTTATTAGGACCGAAAGGTTGCAAATTTTCATCAAACGGAATCTCGAGTTTCGTCCCGGAATTCCGACTAAGGGAAACCTCCCTCATCCGTGTGCCACTTCTACCATGGCGTGCACGGCGCTGAGGAGGCTCATTGTGAGATAAAGAAGGTTTGTTCGTCTTATCCACACCAGTCAAAGAAGTATCTGGAGTTCCAGGAACACGAGTGGAATCGTTTTCACCGTTCATTTTCAAGAAAGTGAGAGGAATGATTGAGCAAATGAGGGAGTAACAGAGGCTAACGGTACGTGGGGCGAGGAAGAGAGGTAATGCAACAGGAAGGGTTTCGCAACGTGAACAGGGGTTCGTTCTTCAGTGAGAGTATCAAAAGCTTCCACGCGAAGAAACTATATTTGGCGCTTCATTTTTAAGACCGGACAAATGAGTATATACGGTCTTAAAAGTTAACCTTTAAGACCGGTATTCCTAAGACTCCGGTCTTAAAATTAATTATTATTTTTATTTAAACTTTAGTACCGGCCTGATTTTACATCTGGTCTTAAAAGTATAACTTTTAAGACCGTTCTTTCTCTATCTCCGGTCTTAAAATTAATTAATTTTTTATTTAAACTTTAGTACCAGCCATATTTTATGTCCGGTCTTAAAGTTCTAAATTTTAAGACCGTCTGTTATATACGTTCGGTCTTAAAACTTTAATACCTTTATATTTTAATTTTTCCGTATTACTTTTGGAGTGTAGAAAATATAAGTCTGGCTGTATGAGATTTCTCCAAAAGTAATTGATATTTCAATTTTTTTAATAACATTTTTTAAGACCGGTTGTTATTTTTACAGGTCTGGATAAGACATGAAAAAATGATACAGTATAAGAAGTTCTTTATATTTACAAATCTACCACCGGTCATAGTTTTAGGAGCGGCCTTTCGTTAGTTCGGTCTTAATGAGGCGATCTTAAAGCACTTTAGCGTATAAGAAGTTCTTTTTATTTATAAAACTGCCACCGGTCACACCTTTAAGAGCGGGCTGTCGATGATCCGCTCTAAATGAGGCGGTCTTAAACCCCTTTTTTGCACTAGTGGAAGAACTTGCAATGCAGTGGAATATCTTTATTCAAGTTCGTATATTGATGCTAGAAGTCTCCAAGATCATATGGAAGCTGGAAAGGATCAATTCAGAGTTAAAACCAGCAAGAAATTAGTTCCAGGATGAGCAAACTCGAGTTCATATCTCTAACCTCGAGTTCCCTACTTCGCTACAATGGTTTGCTCCTCTGGTATGAGCAAACTCAAGCCTGTATCTTCAAACCTCAAGTTTGGAACTCCAAACTCGAGCCCATCATTAACAAACTCGAGCCTGTATTTTCTTCAGCATTTCTGGTGTCTCTGGACAAAGCAAACTCGAGCCTATAAGTTGACAAACTCGAGCTTACAACGATCTTCAGCATTTCAGCCATTCTGTTCAGCGTTTCACTCAGGCGACTTCTGGTAATTCGATGATATCTCCTAAACTAGAGATTGTATTGAGGTGAAACTAGTGGCATATGAAACTAGACTCCCAATGTGTCATGTTGATATATAATTCAAGCAAAAAGGAGTTCAGATGAAGGAGCTATGAATTTATGAAGTTGACAGTGATATTCACGTCACACAGCAAGACCAACATTCAATGTGTTGAGTGTATCTCACAAACGGAAAATCCAATTGAGCTGAAATCAGTGGCATTGGAAATTAGACTCAAAGGGATTTCCATAGATAGTTTATTCAACAGAAACGGAGTTCAGACCAGGAAGTTATGGCCCTTGAAAGTCGACAGTATTTTCAAGATGTTGAAAGTTTGCTATCAAGTGAAGCAAACTCGAGCTTACCAAATATGAACTCGAGCTCGAGAGAATCAGGGGAAATGAAACTGTTGGAAAAAGCCAAACGCGAGCCTATTAGTTGGTAGACTCGAGTTCGTGGGTTACAGAGAGCTACCAGGTCGCGAAAATCATCCAAACTCGAGCCTATAAGTTACACCCTCGAGTTTAGACAAGACAGAGAGCAAAATATGGTTTTGGAGAGAACCAAACTCAAGCCTAAAACTTACAAACTCAAGTTTAGATCAGTCAGAGAAGAATTTAGCCTTCAACAATAAAGGGAAACTCGAGCCTACTTATGCAAACTCGAGTTCACATCGCTGATGCAGAAAATCGTCATTCTGAAAGTCTCATTTCTCACACACATGATTACCCAAATGACTTATACTTCTTCTTAACATTAATTTCTATTATTAATCATTCTACTTGAGTGAGTTTTCAGGAATCAACCACTGTTGACGAAACAGAAAATCAGAGCATTTACTTTCACGCGTCAACAGAGGAAAATTCAAGAAGATGAAGTCCTTCACTTGGAAACAATTGATATAGCCATTACTCAGAATGATTCCCTGAACAAATAGAGGAAAGTCATTAAATGACATAACGGTCATACTCTTCAATGCAGAGGAAAATTTGGAAATCGAAAAAGGCCCCAAAACGCAATGGATGAATGCTTCCAACAAAGTATCTATAAATAGAGAGAGAGCAACGGAAGAAACAGGGAACTCAAGGCAGACAACAAGGCTCCTGTCAACTAAAGCACCTGAATATCAGGGATCCATTCTTAAAGAAACAACATTCAAATATTTAAGTCAGAATTGTTCCCAACAGCTAGAATTTCGAATGGATTCAAATCTGAATGGATATGCAACGGTTACTATTCATAACGGTAATATTCTTCAACAGAAAAATGCTTCAAATGAATTGAATTCAGTTGTCTATAAATAGAAGACAGATTGAAGACAGAAAATGCAGAGAAACAAGCTTACACCTTCAACATGATATTACTCTGATCTGCATATCATTTACTCTCTAGTTTTCAATGTCTACATATCTTAGAGAGTGAAATGAGTCGTCTAGTACTTCAGTGTTTATCCATACACTTCTGAGAGAGAAGATTCATTGTAAACACTCTATCTTTCTATTTGTGAGTTACTCAAGATTGGGTGATCTTGAGTGGGAAACACCTTGTGTTGATTACAGCTTGTAAGGGGAGTGAATCCTAGTGAGAGGATTACTTTGAGTGTAGAGTGTGTAATCAAAAAAGGGTATTGATTACAGTTTGTAAGGGGGAGTGAATCCTAGTGAGGGGATTACTTCAAGTACAGAACGTGTAATCAAGTTGAAAGAAGATAATGGATTGAAAATCTCTAGTGGAGCTTGAGGACTGGACGTATGTCAAGGATTGGGCCGAACCAGTATAAATCACAGTTTGCATATTCCCTTCCCATATCTCTTACATTCCAGCATATATGTTTGAATGATTGCCTAACACTTCACAAATTATTATTGTCATTCAAACTTCTTTCAGTAAGTTGCAGAAAGCTTTTTAAAGTTCTCAGTTTCTAATCAAACACCCAATTCACCCCCCCCCTCTTGGGTGATAGCCAAGTCTTTCACACACAATTCATGAAAATATTAACCCAAGTTTGTGAAAACCCAAATTTTAATAAAACTTGTCACAAAAAGTCCCATTCGACCCTATCATAGGCCTTGCTCGTGTCCATTTTCAAGGCGAATTCATTTTTATTTTTGTCTTTCTTGCACCGTAAATAGTGGAACGCTTCATGAGCAATGATCATCTTATCTTAGATTTGACGTCCAAGGATAAACGCACCTTGGCTTGGGGAAACACACTTCTCAAGACAACACTTCATCCTATTGGTCAATACTTTGGAAATAATTTTGTAAGAGAAATTACAAAGGTCAATAGGTCTAAAGTGTGAGACAGAGTCAGGTTTATCCACCTTTGGGATAAGGGTAATGTTGGTACCATTAATATCATCAAGAGGTAGGCCCATTTCAATAAATTCCTTAACCATCTTTTCAACTATATCGCCTACCTCTTCCCATGAGAATTGGTAGAATTTACTTGAAAAGCCATCCGGTCCTGGGGCTTTGGATCCGCCCAATTCAAAGATTGCTAATCGAACCTCCTCTTTTGTAACAGGGCAGAGCAGAGACTTGTTAGTTGCCTCATCAACCTCAGCCTCAATAGATTCAATAACGTGCGCAATCTGCCGCAACCCTGAGGGAGAGAATAATTATTTGAAATAGTAAGTAAAGAAGGTATTTATTGTGCTCTTCTCTCTCGTCCACGAGCCATTCTGGTCTTTAATGCATAAAATCTCATTTCTTCGCCTTCTTATTATGGTGGAAAGGTGAAAACAATTTGAATTCTTATCGCCTGATTGAACCCAAGAGATTCGCGAGCGTTGCCACCAATAATTTTCCTCTTAGTCCATCAGCTCTTCAATACGACGAAGGAGAGCTGTTGTTACATGGTGGTTATCCTCAGTTTGGTACCCCTGTTGAACATCTGTTAGTTGGGATTATAATAATTCAATCAATTTTTTCCTATTCAAGAAAGATTGATTGCTCCAATTAATCAAAAAATTTCTGCAGTTATTTAGATTTAGAGCAAACCGAGAGACAACGTTGATATTATTAGATACACTCTATTGCCAACTGTCATGAACCACCTGCAAATAATCAATATGATTAGTCCAGTAGTACTCAAACCTAAAAGGTTTAATTTTATTAAAAGGGACATAGGTAAAGTTAACAAGAATGAGATGGATTAGAGCCTAGAGGCTCAATATGAAAAAGTTGAGCAAAAGGAAAATTATGACAAAAGATATCATTTCCCATAACCTGGTCAATTCTCTCTCTGATAGTAGCCTCGCCTTGTCGGCGATTACACCATGTGAACCAGGACCTGTTGAAACCCAAATCAATGAGAGAGCGGTTGGGGATAAATTTTTGAAAATTGAGGATTTTCCTTATGACTCTTGGATTGCCGCCTTGTTTTTCCTGATTAGATGTAATGTCATTAAAATCTCCCAAGCAAACCCAACTCTCAGCCCTGCAATGTGAGATCTTAACAATGCTTTCATAAATAAGGAGCCGATCATTTTATGTGGGGGGACCATAGACAAATGAAATAAACTGAGAAAAATTAGTTGATGAGTTGAAGACTGAGGTGTCGATTGCATTCTTGGATGAGGACAGAATGTTCACAGTAGTAACTTTATCGCAGAATAGAGCAAGGCCACCACTTCATCTTGTAGGGATCATAATCTATTCTTCATCAAAATCGCAGTGCTGTCTAATCTTGCTAACATATCTACGCCTTTTCCTTATCTCCATGATGAAGACTATATGGGGTTTTTGCTTATTACATACTTCCCTAAGGTGTTTCACTATCAGGGGAAACCTTAACCCCTGACAGTTCCAAGCTAGAAGACTCATAGCGAACTGATGGCTGCTTGGTGGCAACCTTGGCTTTGTTAAAGTAATCACGGGAGGACGCATTATTAATTGTGGTAGCTTCATTCCATGGGGCCAGAGGTGACAATAGATAGGATATAGGAGGTGGTATGGGCTCAATTTGTTTGACTTTGTGTGGGCCTTTCCTGCCCCTAATAGCCTTTTTTGTTTTTTGAACATTCATGCATTTGTGCCCACCAGTAGTATCTTCATGTATTCCATCAGGCAGGGCGTCGGGTTCCTGTTCTTCAGCGAAGATGAGTCTCTTCTTTGAGGAGTTGAGACATTGGTCTTCCTCAAGAGGGTTTGGGTATCTCTTTAGATGAATCCTATTAAGTCCTGTAGTCACGGCGAAGACCGGTGACAGACCTATAAAGGGAATAATTGCAGTTTGGCGGTCATCATCTTTAACTGGAAATTCAACCCAATATGGTGCATGTTGATTGTTGGGGATCTGGTTAGAGGAGCATTTCTTCCATAATTGATTGGTGGAAAAGCATTGATTCAGGCTTGCGAGGCAGATTCTCAGGGCTAATTTCCGTGATTTTTAGATGAATAGTAAATTGGAATTCCATGTGATTATTCTCATTTAAAGAGTTTTCGGTACTCTGATTATCGTTGGCAGGCTTCTCCTGGCATAGAACGTGATGACCCGATTTTATGCCCTAATAGGTGCTTTTTCTCTTCCATCGTTGACTGATTAAATGACGCTGGTTCAAGCTGGACTAGCGGATTCTTCGGGCTTATTTCCGTGAAATTTGGGGGAACAAAAAATTGGGGGTTCCTTCAATTATTCACAATACAGGTGTCTTCAATGCTCGAATTACCGTTGGGAGGCTCATCTTGGCACAAAAGAGGTGACCGGATTTTAAGCCCTAATAGGTGCTCTTGCCCAATTTTGCGAAGTCATCAATCCTCCTGTGATCACGGACGTTTCCGGCTGCTGGCGACGGCTTCCTGTGTACCATCGCTTCCTCGTCCCAGTCTTGCTCTGTTGGATAAATTAGTTTTGATGATGTCTTATATAGATGCCATTATCCAGAGCAAAAAGTTTGTATCATATACATTGACTAACTACTTTGTTAGATGTAGGTTAGTCCATGTTTAAATAATGAAGAATGATCAAGAATGGAGATTGAAAAAAGAAGAACTAGTTAAATATTATGATAATATCAATATTCAAGTCTATGTGATCAAACAGAAGTTGGAACGGCTCAATTCGGAGTTAAAATAAGTAAGTTAAAGCTTCCCGATGAATAGTAGTTTGCTGCATGACATTGCTACAGTTCCAGCTCTTATTCTCTCATAAAAAGTGTCATGCTCGAGCACAAAAAATGCCATGTGCTCGAGCATAGAAAATCTGGTGCTCGAGCAACATCATTTTTCAGCACTTTGTTCCGCTCTGTTTCACGATCAGCACGGACAAGGCTTAGTAATTCAAGGATATCTCCCAAAACAGAGATCGGATTGAGGTGAAACAAGTGGCATATGAAACTAGACTTCCAATGCATCATTTTGATGTAAAATTCAATCCAAAAAGAGTCTAGATAAGGGAGATATGAATTGTAGAAATTGACACTGAAATTCACGCCACACAGCAGACCAAGCTTCGGCATTTTGGGTATATCTCACAATCTACATATCCAATTGAGCTGAAACCAGTGCCATTTGAAACTATACTCACATACATTTCCAGAAACATAAAAATTATGAGAAAAAAATATCAATTGAAGGAGATATGATGTTTTAAAATTGACGGTCAGTTCAGGATGTTGCAAAAAATGCTGGTCAAGAACAACCTCCATTCATCTGATGATAACGGATGAAATACAACTAGTTTGAAGCTGATTCTTCTTGCAATGGAAATAAAACTTGAAAGTCCAATTGTAAAGACACTAACATTTTTAAATATTTTTGGTAATGTGGATTGATTTGGAATTTTCAAATTGTGATTTCTTTTTGCGCTTTGTATATTTTAAAGGAACTGTAGAGAATTTTTCTCATCATTATATATCTAACTTATTTTAGTGAAGAAATGCATTTCTTACTCTTCATGCAAATATAAGTATATGTGTGTGTTAGATATATTGTTTTCGGCTGAGACTTTATGAATTGAAAATGACTCAATTGGTCCCAAAAAGTACGAACAGCAAGATTCTTTTTCATATATTATTTTAAAAATGCAATCTTTCAAAGAGGTCAAAGCAGAAATTATAAATATATAATACTTATGTTATCTAAAATAATATTTGCCCTTTGCTTTCAACGTATTCATAAATTCTCTTCTGAAACATAAATTTTATATACAAAAAAACAGCCCTACAATTAGAAGTTGAGATAAAACTTTTTCAGGTTAGTTAATTTTTTAGAGACAAAACTTTGAAAATTGTCTGTTGAATGTGCAGGTAAGAAAAAGATTATGATTTCTTGTGTAATCCTATGGCGGATTAAAATCACGGTCTCCCAATTTTATAGTATATACATATGTGTCCTTCTGAAATAAAAAAGGAACTCAACTTTTCTTATTTAATTCACCCATATTATTAAAAGGGGATTATTTATATTTGATGCTCCATCAACCATATGATTACAGCTGGATTTGGATATATGGCTTCATTGAATTTCTCTGCAGCTACAAGCAAATGTTATCTTTGGTAATGAAAAAGAGACAATATAATTAATATAATAAAACCTTTTTTTGACCAAATAAATATGCCAAGCCATATAGCTTAGAATTAACAATGACTTTCAATGAATCGCCTATTTAATTACGAAAATTGACTTTTAATACCGGCCGGGTTGATTCGTGGTCCATTGGTGTCGCCAAATAGCTTTACAGCATCTAAAATTAATTTTAAAATCATAACTTGGGCAACACAATTATGATTAGAATGATTAAAGAGTTCATACAAAAACATATGCAAACCTTCTTGTTTTTTTCTTTTATGAGCAGATATCCATCTCAAAATCCTTATCTCAACTACCCTACTTTCTTCCCAATGTTGTCCTTTAATAATCACTACCATATAAAATTGTTGGTCTTATAGTAGCGCAATAAAACTTTTCTTTTACCTTATTAAGTGTTTTCATATCACTAATAATTTTGGAAGCCTTTCTCTGTTTAAACCACCCAACTTGAATTCTATAATTAAGTTTGTCGCTTGTTGAATATGTAATAACCTGATTTTCACCTTACTAAAATTTCCTGAAAGCAATGTAAATATCTAGTGGATGGAATAGTGAAATATTAATAGAATGCTAGATTTTCCCGAAACCCAAAATTTTGGGAAATATTGTAATATAAAATAGTTGTCATGGGAATGATATAATTTTGGGTTATGATTTCGTCCAAAAGGGAATAAAACAAGACCATGTGGATTTTTCTTAATAAATGTAACATCCCATTTTCAAAAGCCGAATAAATTTTTTTTTATCAGAGTAGAGCATCAGAGCTAGAGAGTAACTGATACATATATTCAAAATATCAACTGTGTAAGTCTGGCTAATCGCAGTAGCGGCATATTAATCTTTATGTCTATCATAAAAGTAAGTGCATAGCAAAAGAAAGTCTCCAGCCGGGTCTCTATACGTGCTGCTTGCCTTTATCCTCGATCATCGATCCTTCTGACCCTGAAGCTATGTTAAGAGCTGAGGTCCAATGCATCCGGACCTCATGTAACGGTTAACCTCATGCTTATGTACACAATATACGAATTACTGATATTCACAACATTAACTGAATATGAACACACAACACATGTATCACACAAACAAATGCAGATGTACCGCCCACAGCGAATGTTCCCTTACATATGTGTCACCCACAGTGAATGTATCCCAATTGTCACCCATAGTGAATGTATCCCAATCAACAGTACATAGACATATAGCAGAGCTATCAATAGGTGAATATGTGGTCTCAAAACTATGTGTTGTATTTATTCTATTTTTCTAGGGAGATTTCTATTGAAATTAGAATGAATAAAATCCCTAAACACACTTATGGGTCATAAAATACCCTAAGAATATTATGATAAATCCTAAGAAGCAATTAAATATTTATTAAAAATAGGAAAGTATGTTATCTCTAATTCTGGTAATTTATGGGATTATTTTCCTTGAAAATAAAAGAGGCAAAATCCAATATTATTTTGGGGAGCATAAGTTGCCCTATGATTTTTAAAATAATACATGGTGTATAAATTATCAATGTCAGTACAATAGTTGTGAGAAAACAATTAATCTAATTTAAGAAAATTGTCAACAATTAGTAAGTGATTAATTAAGTAATTAATTGCTAATTGTTTAGACATGAATAAAGGAGATATCCAAAGTTAATTATATAAAACCCCTAATTTGATATTAATGACCAATGGAGGGTCAAGATTAGCATAAGGGTAATTGCTAATTAATTAGGCATGATTAAGAAAAATGTATAAGATTAAATACATGAAATTCCTAAAGCCTAATTGATCAACAAAGGATTACTAAACATAAGATTAAGGCACTAATCAAACTTTTTAATTAAGCTTTGACAAGTCAAACACAAATCAAAGGCTTGGATTGAAATTGATAAAGTTAATCCTAAGGCTATTAAGTTGAATCCTTGTAAAACCAAATCAACCAATGGGAGAATTTCTTGCTATGGAATATAAGATAATTAAAGCATAATATAAATCAAAAACAAGATGAAAAATAATGAAAGGGGAGGGGGCAGCCGAACCTATAGAATGAATGAGGAAGAGTTGAAATAATAAACTTGTTGAAGAAGGGTTGAAAAGTCAAAATTTACAACAAGCCAATGGGAGCTCTTGAACATGGGATATTTTGCAAATGGGAAAGCAACCTCCTTGGCCAAATTATGAAAAGGGAAGGTGAGAGAAAATGTTGAATATGTGTGTGTGAATGCATATGCAAGTGGCTTAAGGAAAGAGAAAAGGAAGGGAAAGATATTTTGTGGAAAAAGCAAATATGATAAATGAGAACCGATAGAAATTAAATCGTATCTTGAAATATGAAAACTAAGTATCTAACATCAGGATATATTATGAACAAGTGGATTTTTATCCCGGAGATGGTTATCTCTGAAGTCATTTCCGTCACCGACGGAGTTTTTCGTATACTGACTAAAAGGCTAGTAAAGACCCCTAATTGGACTATAATTCTTGTTAATCCAAATACTTCTCAAGAGGATACATAAACTTCAAGGTTTACCTCTAAAAGTATTTAAAAGTTATAAGTATATACGATTAGAACACTGAGCAGGGAAATTTATCGGTAGAAATTCATAAAGAGGAAAGGTGACATCATATGGATAATGTCATTTTTGGAGAGAGAAGGGGGGAGGGAGGTCGGCCAATGCATGGAGGGTGGAGATGGAGCTTCAAAAATACCCTAGATCTAATGGCAAAATGAAGGACAAAAGTTTGAAAGATTTACCATTATGCCACACCAAAATTCTATAAATAGGCCTCTTGATTCATTGCAAAACTCACACCAAAACCTCTTAGGCAATTCGAAATCCTAGAGAGAAGAGAGAAGGAGGAGCTCTGGAGGAAAAGTAGTAAAGCTCTAGGTAAATTCTTCGGTCCCTAGTTTTAGGTTCTAGTCTTTTGTTTAGTAGTTCTTAGAATAAATGTTAGTTTGATCTTTAATCTTCCAAGTATAATTTTGATATCATGTTTTAGGGTTAAATATGGTATTTATTTCGAAAATATGATGGAGATAGAGATATGGAAAAAATTTGGAAGATTAGAGTCGAAGTAGCGAAGCTCTGGCAAAATTTAGTCAGTTAGCAAAGTCAGGGGTAAAATAGTCATTATGACTAAAATATCTGTTAGGATATTGTTTGATTAATAAATACGATATTGTCCTTCTAGAATATCTGTGATTACATTCCGACCGACAGACGTACTGTATTTCGTCAACGCAGGTTGTAACACCCCTACCGGCCTCGCCCTTTCGGGTGGCGGGTAGTGTGATCCTTTACTTATATTCAATTTTTAAACTATTTATCCCAGGTTAATTTAACGTCACACATCAGAGTATTAGCAGCAAAGCATTCATCGGTTTGGACAATAATATACTGGTAAAATAAAGATACAAAAAGATAAATATACCCTAGAGGGTTTAACATACAGTCATCCGGATAGTGGTGCCCGAACAGGCCAAAATAATATACTACAGTCATCCGGCAACCAAAATAACAATCACCAACGTCCACCACTATACTACTCCAGCTCCGGAGCCTTACCTCTGTCTCCCTGCTCCGATCTAGATAAACTGCCAGAGGGCTTAAAAGGGGCTAGGATTCAAAATTGAATCCCAGAGTAACCGTTAATTTCATATAAAATGTATAACAAAGCATGTAAGCAACCACGAATAAAAATTCAAACCACATCTCATTCAGTATCATGCACACAGCAAGGCACACAGCCAATCCGGAACGAGCAGTCCTAATAGCACACAGCACAGACTGCAGTGGTCCTAATAGCACACAGCACAGACCACCGGGCACAGCACACAGCAAAGCCCTTAATGCACACAGCTTGTTCCGGTTCCATAGCGCTTGGAAGAAAAATGGATGATAACCGAATGTATGCAATATACATGGTAAAACATACATACGCAAGTCACACAGAGTATATGAAGATTAAGGTTACTACCTGATAGTCGACTACAGCTAAAAATTAATTTCCCAGCGCAAGATACAATTAGACCTAAAATAATAAAATACAAATATAATTAAATTCCACCTCACTAAATATTTCCTTTGATGATTTAAAATAGGCCCAATCCAAGTATCCATAATTACTGGATCCCTTTTCTTATTAAGGAATTTAATATGGGCCTAAAATCCTCTATTTTCGTCATCTTCCAGAAATTTTCAGCAATCAGAGACTGATCTTCAAAAATTCATAATTAAATCTAGAAAACTAATTTTGGGTTGATTCCAAAGCCCAAATGACCCTTAATATTTCTATTTTCAACCAAAAATACTATATTGGTCCATACTTAATCGAAAATCCATTTATAGCTCAAAATGTCTCTGCTGTCCGAAATCAAGTCCAGAATCAGAGGGTCATTTTCAAAAATTAATTTCTCCTAGTCAAGAACTTGAAAAATTACATATTATATATAAAACTAATCCTTGAGATGTCTAATTTATTCCTGTAAAATTTCATAATTTTTCAAGTATATTTACTAGGTCAAACTCCATGAAAAATACGGCTGACTTCCCAGAAATTTCACCAATCAGCCCCCAACGTTTTTTACACTCTCATCGAAGGTTCCAAAATTTTGATCCAAGTTCATCCTTATACAAAATCTCATTTTAAACACTTTAAAACTCTCAAAACACCAAAATCAACTCATATCCACAAGAAAAACCAGCTGCACGAAAATTATTATTTAACCAACAAAATATCAACTATCAACTTTCATTCTAGCTTCATATATATATCTTTCATGTACTAGGTTTGATCTATCATTTTAGGCCATGAACTTTAGCTTTAACTTTGTGTTCATATTTTCCTTTAACGAAAACAAACCCACTTTGTTGCATAAATGCTCTTGAATCAACAATTTCCAAAACTAACACCATAGAAGTTATAAGGAGGTTCAAGGTAACTTACTTGACCTAGGATCTTCAACAACTTTTGAGCTCTTGAGTCTAATTCTTCTTTTCTTCACCTTTCAGTCTTCCTCAAAAAAAATACCAAGAGAAGTTTTTCTTTAAGTCTTAACCTTTATTAGGAAGAGTAGAAGAAAATAGATTGAGAGTTCAAAACCTTACCCAACTTCTATCTTCCTTTGCTTCTTGTATTCTTTGATCACCTTCTTCTCTTCTTCTCACGTTCAGCAGCACCAATAGGAGGAAATGAGCCCCTTTAAATAGACCCCAATGCTAATTCATTTGGCTTCTTGTTCTCTCTCACACGTCCAACACTTAAATAAAAAAAAATATTAGAGAAGGTTATCTTATTTTCCCATATGATCCCTCTTGTCCAGCACGTTGGAAAAATCTGAGTGATCTCCCTCACGTGCTCACTACTTGCTTCTTCCATACATATTGAGTGGTCATATCTTCATCACTCTCATTGCCGGCGGTTTTAAGGAGTAATGAGTACACAATTTTCTTTTCATTTATTATACTCATTTGCTTCTTCCATACGTTGGAGACTTATTATGGAAGAAAAACAATTGATGTGCTTCTTTCCTTCATTTATGTTTTCTTATCCCATCCACCATATATCTTAACACATAAGTACACCTAATCCTAGTTCATCATTACCTACTTTTCCCTTCTTTCCTTCTACGTAAAGGCTGCTGCTGAAGAGAGTAGATGATTTTATTTTGATTTAATCCTATCACAAGTCCACACTTCCTTTTGTTCAATGGTTAAAACCTTGCCCCATAATTCAGATTCAATTTTCTCTTTCTTTCTCTGAAAATCCGAAAATTGAAGGGCTTTTTGGAATAAAAATATATCTTCTAGTACACTTCCATATCTTCTTAAGTCCTTATGTTGTACTATAACATAGTGTCATATTTCTCTTCTTGTGGACGAAAATAATAAATAATGAGGTAAAATACATATTTAGCATATTTGACATTACCATCTCAATTTATTTATAACCAAATTTGTTAGCCACCTTCTCCAATAATTCCATATTATTTTCCCAATAACTAATTTATCTTGTTGGAAAATAAATACCACTGACTACTACCACTTAGTGAAAAATTCATATATTTCATTAATTAATTTACATGAAAATTGGGGATGTTACACAGGTACGTACGTCCACGTACTAGTAACACTAACTCTGATGTTTATTGTATGCGTATATGTGTTATGTGTATTGTATGTAGGGGTGGAAATAGGCCAGGGGCCTGTGGCCTGGCCTCTTTCCGGTCTGGTCAAGCTAAAAGGCCAAGCCAAGGCCTTTTTTAAGGCCTGTTTTACTTCACAGGCCAGGCCAGGCCTAGGCCTCTCAATGAGCCTGTTAGGCCTGTCAGGCCGGCCTGTTATGAGGGTAAAAATGTAAATTTATAATTAATTTTTTTATATATATATAATTAATATATCTTTGCCCTAATTTCAAAATAAGCCTCTCAGTCTGTCAAGGTTCAGCTCGTCGCACACACTCACTCTCAGCCTCTCACTCTCCTGATTTAGTCTCCAAGGAAAGCTGATTGTTATCTCATACTGATTTGCTCTACAGATCTTCGCTTGTTTCTACCTTGTTTTCGTCTTGAGATCATGGAGATGGAGTGCGTCTTTGAGTTTCCTCATACTCACCTGGATCATCGGCCGAAGAAGAGGCCGCGTTTAGGTTGGGACGTCGCTGAGCCCCCTAAGGTAACTTCTTTGATCCTGAACTTTCAGATCTGATGTGTTTTCCTGCTATTTTTTGCTTTCTTGTTGTAGATCTGGTGAATTTTGTGTAGATTAGGTATTCAGGTATGGTCGTAGCTTTTTTCATAATTTATTTTTATACTGTTCTTTTATCTTTCTTTATGGATCTGTGTAATTTCGTTTGTCTTTTATATAAATTTTGTTTCCGATCAGAGATGGTGAAAAAGTTGATATGGTTCATGATCTGGGACTTATTCCCTTTTTTGTTTATCTTCCTCTTTTGGGCCTTTTTTTGAAACATCAGATCACAGTCAGTGGGGTCGTTTTCATTATTATTCAAAAGATAAGGTATATCCCTTTAATTTCTTATCATTTAAATGTATTTATGATCTAAATTTTTGGATTCTCGTGTATATGCAACTCATTGCTAATTATTATGTGTGTGTGTGGTCCTTTCTCTTGAAACTTGGTAACAAAGACCCTTTGGTTTTGCAGCTTGAGAAACTTGTATCAAAGGAAAGCCAACATTATGACATAATTTGCTTCCACTACTATGTCCAGTACCATTTACATTTACAAGTAAGTTGAATTAACCTTATCCCATAAGTGACTTGACGTGCAATAAAATTTTTTAATGTTGAAAAAACCTAATTGTTTGCATTCATCTCAAACTTCCAGCTGTCCGAAGATGCAAAATATGCAAGAAATATGGGAGTGGTACTAAAGGGAGATCTTCCCATAGGTGTTGACAAAAACAGTGTAGATACTTGGGTTTATCCAAATTTGTTCCGAATGAACACTTAAAGTGGGGCACCTCCAGATTATTTTGATAAAAATGGCCAGAATTAGGGCTTTCCTATGTATAATTGGGAGCAAATGTCAAAAGATAACTATGCTTGGTGGCAAGCTCGTTTAGCACAGGTTTTGTCTCATAGGACTTATATTTCTTTTTTTCTGTTCTCAATGCGGGAAATATGTAATAGTTACCATTTTCTTCCGTCCATGAAAGATGGCAAAATATTTTTTAGCTTATAGGATTGATCACATATCGGGATTCTTCTGAATTCGGGACCTTCCAGATAGCCTATACAATTTTTTTAAAACCACAGGCTTCCTTAACAGGCCACAGGCCTGGTCAGGCTTGTATACAGGCCAGGATCTGGCCGGAAAAAAGACCTGTAACAGGCCACATGCCAGGCTCAGGCCACTTTATTGCTTAGCAGGCCTGGCCTGTTAAGGATGAAGCCTGGCCTGTTTCCACTCCTAATTGTATGCGTATTGGTGGTATGTTTATTGAATGCATATGGGTGTTAGAAGATAACTGTATGTGTAACATCCCATTTTCAAAAGCAGTATTTTTTTTCATCGAAGTAGAGCATCGAAGCGATTGAGTAACTAATATATATTCAAAAAGCCATAAGTCTGGCTGATTACAGTAACGGTACATTGATCCGAGTGTTTAACTGAAACATAACTACATAAACAGAAGAGATCTTCAACCGGGTCTCTACTCGGGCTGCTTGCCTCTCTCCTCGGTCCTCGATCTTCCCGACCCTAAAGCTATGTTAAGAGCTAAGGTCCAATGCGCATCGGACCATCGGACCTCAGGTAACGGTTAACCTCATGTTTATATAAACCATATATGTACTACAGATATTCATGAAGTTTCAACGATATTTACGACAATCAGATGTAGGATATACATAATCAGATATGTATGGCAATAACAATACTGTCAAATGTAAGGCTAAGGCACAATGGGAAATGTACATAATCGGATATGCACGGCAATAACAATACGATCAGGTGTAAGGTTAAGGCACAATGAACAATGTACATAATCAGATATGCACAGCAATAACAATACAGTCAGACGTAAAGTTAAGGCACAATGAACAATGTACATAATCAGATATGCACGGCAATAACAATACAGTCAGACGTAAAGTTAAGGCATGACAGAGGAAAATGCATATATGCATACAATAACCATCAGAGTTAGTGTAACTAGTACGCAAACGTACCTTTGTTGACGATATACGGTACGACTGTTGGTCAAAACACAATCATAGATATCCTATAAGGATAACAACATGTCTATTAATGATCAATCATTATAACGGATACTTTAGTCTCAAATTACTATTTTACCCCTGACCAAATTACTATTTTACCCCTAACTTCACTAATCGGCGGAATTTCACCAAAACTTCATTACTTTGACTCTAATCTTCCAAAATTTTGCCATAACTCTTTCTCCCACATAATTTTCGAAATATATATCATATTTAACCCTAAAACATGATATCTACAATATATTGGAAGATTAAAGATCAAAACAACATCTACCCTAGAATTTCAAGAACTACCGAACTAAAACTAGAACTTGAGACTAGGGACCGAAGAACTTACCAAGAACTTCGCTACAACTTTCTCCAAAACTCCTCCTTCTCTCTTCCTTCTCTCTAGATTTGAAATTTTTGAGAGACGTTGGTGTGAGTTGGTGAGTTTTGAAGTGAAGAGGAAGGGCCTATTTATAGAGAAAATGTGAGGGCATTTTTGTAACTTCCAACTCCTTCTCCTTCAATTTTGGCCATGAAATTAAAGTCACTTTTGGAGCTCAATTCTCCTCCATACATGTATGCTTGCTGACCTCCCCCTCCCCTTTTGTCAAAAATTGACATCATCTTCATGATGCCATCTCCTACTTTGTGGAGCTTCTACCGATAAAGTTCCCTGATCGGTGTTCTAATCGCGTAATCTTACATAATCTTCAAAATTCCTCGATGTCACCTTGGAGATCTATTCTTTCTCTTGAGAAATATGTGGATTAATAAAATTTACGATTCCATTAAGGATATTTCGTAGCCTGCTGATCATTTTAGGATAAACCCTTTCGGTTACGAAAATGTCTTCCGGCATAACCAACTTCTGGACAAAAATCCACTGATTCATAATATGTTCAGTTGTTTTCCACTTAATCCAAGGATTTCAAGATAGGATTTAATTTCTATCGGTTCTCATTTATCCTATTTGCTTTTTCACAAATATCTCATCTTTTGTTTCAAAATATCATTATATTAGCTTAAATCACTTGCAAATGCATTCACACTTGATTCAATCATTTTCTCTCTCCTTTTCCTTCATATTTTGGCTGCCCCCTTTAGTTGACCTTGTCAACTTTGCTTTATTAATTAATCCATGCTTTAATTCCTCTAATTAGATAATTATCCCATTGGCTAATCCTATGTTAGTTAATTAAGCTTTAGGGATTCAGTGTAATTCACCTTATACACTTCTTAATTATTCCAAATTAATTAGCAACACTCTTTATGCTAATCTTGACCCTCCATTGGTCATTAATCTCCAATTAGGGGTTGTATATAATTAACTTTGAATATCACCTTCGTTCATGTCTAAACAATTAACCATTAATTATTAAATTAATCACTTACTAATTGTTGACAATTTTCTTAATTAGGATTAATCATTTACTCACAACTATTGGACTAACATTGGTAATTTATGCACCATGTAAAATATTAAAAATCATGGGGCAACTTATGTTCCCCAAAATTATATTTAATTTTGCCTCATTATTTTCCAAGGAAAATAATCTCATAAATTATCTAAATTAGAGACAACAAACTCTCTAATTTTTAATAAATATTTCATTGCTTCTTAGGATTTATCATAATATTTTCAGGGCATTTTAGGGATTTTGACACTTTATTTCTTCTAATTTCAAGAGAAATTTGTCCTAGAAAATAAGATAAATATAACTCCAGGTTTGAGACCACATATTCACCTATTTCCAATAGGTGTTATTTACTAAATTATGATTTTTATCATAAATGAGATTTTTAGGGTATTACAGTATGCACGCTGGGGGAGATACATCTGCACGCTGGGAGCGATACATCTGCACGCTGGGAGTGATACATCTGCATGCTAGGAGCGATACATCTGCATTGGTTGTGTGTGATACATATATTGTGTGCTCATATAATGTTAATGTTGTGAATATCTGTAATCCATATATTGTGTATATAAGCATGAGGTTAACCGTTACCTGAGGTCCGGTGCGCGTTGGACCTCAGCTCTTAACATAGCTTCAGGGTCAGGAGGACCGAGAACCGAGGATAGAGGCAAGCAGCACGCTTAGAGACCCGGCTTAAGGTTCTTTTTGTTATGTAGTTACGTTTATGTTAGACACTCAGATTAATGTACCGCTACGGCGATTAACCAGACATACGACAGTTGGCATTTTAAATATATGTATCAGTTACTGTCTTGCTCCGATGCTCTACTTTGATGATATGATGAAAAAAAAATTATTCCGCTTTTGAAAATGGGATGTTACAATCCCAATATAATATTTAAGATAAATAATTATCCGGGTATTACAATAAATACGTTTCATGGCCATAATGTCAATAAAGATGTTCTTTTTGTTTAACTTGGTACTAAGTGTCATATCTAGTCAAGTAGGAAATTGTTCTTGACCATGTGACTCTATTTTATTGGTCAATAAAGAACAAATGAAGAGGCATTGCATTCATGTTATTTTCGACCAAAGAGGAAGAAGGGAGAATATGATAATTGTCATCTTGGAACTTGGTTAATAAATGGCAACATTTATTTGTCAAATGGAAATGTACCAAAGGATAATAAAGGACAACTTGGGAGTCCTTTTATTAGGGCCATTTTCGGCCTAGAGATAAGACAAGGGGAAGAGAATAATAAATTGCACAAGAGTAGGTGTAATTGAGAAGTCACTGTACTTATCTAAGGGCCAATTCCGGCCAACCAAGCATGGAAAAGAAGGAGGATGAATTTAATGAGGTTGACTATTATATGTTGTTTATACATTATACGTGAGATTAATTGTTACAGATTCAATTTTGAATCTCATACCTATTTAAAAGTTCAGGAAAAGGGCACAATAGTAATCATGGCTCATAGGGCAAGGCTGCAGAAGACCACCATTGATAGTTGTTGGTGGTTTGGTGACTCTGGACTAGTATATTATTATTTTGGTTTTGTTGTTCTAATTAGGTTGGGTGAAAGTTGTGTATGATATTTGCCTTAATTTCTGGGATGACTATATTATTATTTTTGAGTTGGTGACCCCTACACTACTATAAAAAAAAGGGTAACTACTTCCCTAAAAAACGTCCTTATTTTTTAAAGGGAAGTTCAAAGTGAACACAGTGATATTCTTGTAATTATTTACTTAAATTCTGAGTATTTGGCGTCCTAAAATATATTTTAGGACGCCTAAATTAATTAAGACTTCCTAAAATAATTTTAGGACGCCTAAAATTTATTGTTTAGCGCCAAAAATTAATTGTTTAGTGCCATGGTGCCATATCGGGAATTTTTTTGACGCCAGCTAATGCGTTGGAAATAATTTTTTCTTTTTTTGTGTTATGAATAAAGTTAAGGACGCCTTAATAAATTATATTCGTAAATGCGATGGGAAGTAGGTTGAAACACACAATTTTATTATATATCGGTCAATGCTATATATAAGTGGGAGAATATAATTCACCCATATAGCGATGCATATATAACAACGAGGCCAACATAAAACAGAGAAGGCCAAACACTTGAAGACAAATTGTAGAGAAATCCAATATTCTCATATTTTTATAATACCAAAACAAACATAAATATGATAGTCTCTAATTTTTATACCAAAACCATACACAAGATATTGTGATGCTCACTTATTTTCGTAGGTCAGGCTGATGGCTTGGCGTTTTCTCCACACACGACATCTAAATAGGTGGGTTTTAAAAGTTTGGAGGAGGTGGTGGTGGAGCAACAGGTGCATAAAATTGTGTAGATGTTGATTTTTTCTCATCCTGTGAAGGTGAACCAACTATTGGAGGAGCAAAAAAATTTGTAGGTGTTGACATTTCTTCAGCCTGTGAATTTTCAAATGGAGGTTTATAAGCGTGAGGCTGATAATCATATGCAAAGCTTGGAGTGATGAGAAGCATCACTCCAAAAAAGAACACTAGAAAATGCTTAGACGACATTGTTGACCTGTACTTGTGTTAATGATATGCTTATAACAGAGATCTGATACAATTTATAGTGCAACTAGGGAGGGAAATTGGTGTGTACATCTTGTGATCCATTATATATTATTATAAAATATATTTAATAAATAAATCATGATAAAAATAATAATAAAAGTCCAGGTTGGCTGATGGTCGCCAGTGATGGTGGTGGGGTTTTTTTTTTCCTCTCAAAAAAAAAAAGTGAGAGGTCCAATTGTAAAGACACTAACATTTTTAAATATTTTTGGTAATGTGGATTGATTTGGAATTTTCAATTTTTGATTTCTTTTGCGCTTTGTATATTTTAAAGGAACTGTAGAGAATTTTTCTCATCATTATATATCTAACTTATTTTAGTGAAGAAATGTATTTCTTACTCTTCATGCAAATATAAGTATATGCGTGTGTTAGATATATTGTTTTCGGCTGAGACTTTGTGAATTGAAAATGACTCAATTGGTCCCAAAAAGTACGAACAGCAAGATTCTTTTTCATATATTATTTTAAAAATGCAATCTTTCAAAGAGGTCAAAGCAGAAATTATAAATATAATACTTATATTATCTAAAATAATGTTTTCCCTTTTCTTTCAACATATTTATAAATTCTCTTCTGAAACATAAATTTTATTTATAAAAAAAAAAAAAAAAAAAGATTATGATTTCTTGTGTAATCCTGTGGCGGATTAAAATCACTGTCTACCAATTTTATAGCATATACATATGTGTCCTTCTGAAATAAAAAAGGAACGCAAATTTTCTTATTTAATTCACCCATATTATTAAAAGGGGATTATTTATATTTGATGCTCCATCAACCATATGATTACAGCTGGATTTGGATATATGGCTTCATTGAATTTCTCTTCAGCTACAAGCAAATGTTATCTTTGGTAATGAAAAAGAGACAATATAATATAATATAACCTTTTTTGTGGCCAAATAAATATGCCAAGCCATATAGCTTAGAATTAACAATGACTTTATATCAATCGCCTATTTAATTACGAAAATAGACTTTCAATACCTAGTTGATTCCTGGTCCATTGGTGTCACCAAGTAGCGTTACAGTATCTAAAATTAATTTTAAAATCATAACTTGGGCAACACAATTATGATTAGAATGATTCAAGAGTTCATACAAAAACATATGCAAATATATGACAAATGTCTTTAACAACGAAAATGATCGTACCACATTATTGTGTTCTATCATCCAATGGCCTTCTTTCTATGTGTCCAAACCATCTTGTTTTGTTTTGGGGGTTTTTTTTTTTTTTTTTTTTGCATGAGCAGATATCCATCTCAGAATCCTTATCTCAACTACCTACTTTTTACCCATGTTGTCCTTTTAAAGCCCAACAATCACTACCATATAGCATTGTTGGTCTTATAGCAGTGCAATAAAACTTTCCTTTTACCTTATTAAATGTTTTCATATCACTAATAATTTTGCAAGCCTTTCTCTATTTAAACCACCCAACTTGAATTCTATAATTGACTTTGTCTCCTGTTGAATATGTAATAACCGGATTTTTTCCTTACTAAAAATTCCTGAAGCAATGTATATATTTAGTGGAATGGGATAGTGAAATATTAGTAGAATGCTTGATTTTCCGAAAAATCTAAATTTTGGGAAATATGGTAATATAAAATAGTTGTCATGGGAATGACGTGATTTTCACTACTACAAAAATTGGATATTACTACCTTAAAAAACGTCCTTATTTAGAAACAAGACGTCCAAAATGATGGCGGTGGCATTCTTGTAATTATCTTTAGGGAAGTTTAGCCTTCAATGTCCTAAATAAGATATCCGGACTCCTTAAATTTATTTTTGGTGTCCTAAAATTGTTTCAGGACGTCTAACATTCTCTCGCGCCATAAAATATGAGAATTTTTTGTTTGACGCCATGTGGGATTCCCTTTTTTGCAATAAATTTAATTTATGGCAACCTGAATAATTTTAAGGACGCTTTTAATATGGCAATACATATTAATTACTTCGCGCCATGGATTTTTTGTTTGGCGCCGAGGATGTTTTTTTAAAACATTTAATAATATTGGCGACCTGATTGATATTCAGGTCGCCAATATTAAAATATTGGTGACCTGATTAAGATTCAGGTCGCCAATATTTTAATATTGGCGACCTGAATCTTAATCAGGTCGCCAATATTGAGAAAATGGCGACCTGAATACATTTCAGAACGCCAAAATCAGAATAGAGGCGTCCTGAAATCCGTTTCAGGTCGCCTATATTCAATTTTTTTAGGTTAATATATACGCACGCCTCTTCATTTTCTCTCACACTCACATTCTCTCCGATAGAGCGCGAAATCCTCTCGTCCTCACTCACTCTCGTCTCGTTCCTTCTCCAAGCCTGGTGCTCTCGTTGCCGTCTCCGCCGTCGTCTCCTCCGTCTCCGCCGCCGTCGTCACTGATCACACTCGTGGTTCTATCTCTCGCTCACTCCGCCTCTTTCCCGATCGAAGAAACCCACCAAACCCAGCAAGTAAGCTTGTTCGTTTATTAAGTTCTTTGATTCCTAATAACCCATGTATGAATGGATTTTTGCTTAAGTTAGGATTCTTAAGTTAATGCTTCTTGTTTATGGACTGGATTTTTTGCTTCTGTTTAGGATTCTTGCCTCTTTCTCTCTCACTCGCATTTTGGATTGTTCACTATGGATGGTAATGTGGATTGTCATGTTTCTTATACTCGTTCGATAATGACATAGGGTTTAGCTTTAGCTGTTGTAAAAAGCACGTTTACTTTAAGTAAACATTGACTCTATGGCTCTATGCTTTCTTTATCTTACATTAATATTGGTGATGATTTTAAGTTAGTTCCTCTAAATTGCATCAAATTTAAAACGTTGAATATTAAATTTGAGTGTCCATTATTGATCTGAAGGGAATAAATAACATCTCTGATTAATATATTAATATGTGGGGGGAAGCTTAGGCGAAATTGCATCTCTCTTATAAATAAGAACATTATATAGCCCACCAAATTACCTATGATGATTTCCACCAAATTAAGTTAATGCTTCTTGTTTATGGACTGGATTTTTACTTACTTTTAGGATCCTGCCTCTTTCATCTCCAAAGAGCTATGAATTTGGCCTATCTAACATTGATTTGTTCTTCATGAACAGGAATATGTCGAGCTCATCAGAGGAGTCATCGGGTGATAGGGTTGATCAACCCGTTAAAAGAAAGGGTAGAGGTAGCACGCATATGGGTTCACTAATTGCACGCCGTGAAAACCAAAAGAAGCGGCTGCATGTGGAGTTTGATTCCAATATGAATCCAATTGGTCAAGAGGAGGACAATTTCATTAGCTATTTAGGTTATCTGGCTCGAAGCAAAGTTCGCATTGTCTACCCTCATTGGAGATTGGTTCCTCAAAAAGCGAAGGACTTGATCTGGGCACAAATATTGGTATATCACTTTCCACATAATGCATTTGTTGATTTAGTCTTATTACTTTATATGTTATTTATTGATCTTCTCTTTTAATTACCTTGCAGCAAACGTTCGATGTCCCCAACAATAAGGCGATGAACAAGCATTGGATGGGCGAAGTTCGTCTACGATGGAAGGACTTTAAGAACAAGCTGACAAGAAAGTACATTCGAGGGCCAAAGAGGAATGAGGATCCCTCAAAGATCTACGATTTCATTTCTCCGGAGGAGCGGCAGAGTTTGTGGCGTCTCGAAAAATCCTGAATTTCTTGTAATATTTCTTTCGTATCTTATCTTTTAGTTGGATGTACTTGACATCGTTTGCTAATTTTTATTTGTTTTCGTGTCACAGAAAAAGCTCAAGCCAATAGAGAGAGGCAAAGCGAGAAATAAGTATCCACATTGCATGTCCAGAGGTGGATATAAAAAGTCGGAACGGAAGATGATGGAAGCGAGTTGGCGCGAACGAAGGAAGCTTCCTGTGCCGATCCGTCCATTGTTGTCCAGCCCCCGCCCGTCCTTCTCGTCACCAAAAATGGAAAGTCAGTCAGGATGAAGGGTGACAAATACATCAATGCAGATGTAGCTGAGGTCGCCTCAAAGATTGTAAGTTGTTAAATCAGGCGTATTTACTAGCCTTAGTTGTTTCACATTACGCAAGTTTTGACATTGTTGTTGGTAGTGCACTAGTTCAAATGTATGTGAATTTGACAATGTTCTTGTTGGTAGTGCACTAGTTCAAATGTATGTGAATTTCAAAATGTTGTTGTTGGTAATGCACTAGTTCAAATGTATGTGAATTTCAAAATGTTGTTGTTGGTAGTGCACTTGCTAGCTAGTTCAATTATTGAATTTTAGTTTTCAATGCTCATGTATAAATTTCAATAATGCTCAATTGACATAATTGTTGTTGATGTCCATGTATGTATTTGAAATGTTTAGTTTTTATAGTGCACTATAGTTAGTTTGAATGTTAGTTTATATAGTTCACTATAGTTGCTGATTTGTTGGGAATTATTTGAGCACTACTATATCTCTTGGGTTGTAAATATTGTTTTCCTGTTTGCAGACAATTTTGGAATAGTGTTCAAATTGATGTCATTTTAAAAAAAAAATCAAATTAATTTCAGGACGCCAAATATAATTTTAATAAGTCCTGAAGTTAATTCAGGACGCCAAACCATAGAAAAAACAACTTCCCTGCCCGAGACGTCCCTCTAAATAATGACGTTAATTGGGTCTTATTTAGGTCGTTTTTTAGTGTTTTTGTAGTAGTGTTTGGGTTATAATTTCATCCAATGGCCTTCTTTCTATATGTCCAAATCATCTTATTTTTTCTTGTATGAGTAGATATCCATCTCAGAATCCTTATCTCAACTACCCTCCTTTCTACCTATGTTGTCATTTTAAAGCCCAACAATCACTACCATATAGTGTTGTTAGTCTTATAGCAGCGCAATAAAACTTTCATTTTACCATATTAAGTGTTTTCCTATCACTAATAATTTTGGAAATCTTTCTCAATTTAAACCACCCAACCTGAATTATATAATTAACTTTGTCACTTGTTGAATAATTTGCTCCCCCAACATAACCTCAAAATCACTTCTAACTTGTCTTTTATTCCAATGTCATTGTAGAAACATATTGGGGATAAAAATATTTGCAGAATCATCATAGGTATTGCAAATGTTATTTGTTTATAACATGTAATTTTGATATGATTTGTGAAATATATCTTGAGGCTTTCCTAAGGTGTTATGCTTTCCTGAAACTATGGAAGGTATTTTTCCCTAAAAATAGACTTAATAATAGTCACATAGTCTTTGGAATCACTGCAATTGAACATACATTTGTACATAGAGATATGAATTTTCGAAGTTTGTTAAAAATTCTGCATGTATGGCTCTTGTTCAAAAATGAGTTTTGTTGAAGGGTAAAATGGTCAAATGAGGTTAAGAGGGCATGGACCCTACATAGGGCATTGTCTCAACTCTCACCTCTAACTTGTCCTCAAAGCACATCCGGATATGCAATGTTGGAAGGAGGTGAGATTGGAGGAATTGGTACCAAACCTTGGCTTCCGGCTAAAGGAAGTTCCGTTTGAAAGTGTAGGACATCTCCTTGGAGACGATCTACCATGTTCCACCAACGCAGAGCCTAATGATGACTTGGTTGAGAAAATCATGATCGTCACTCATGTCGAGCGAGGAGCGATACTTATCAGTAGTTGGCTCTAAATCATAGGCCTTTTGAATGTCCGATGGTCCCAAAGGACTAGCACTCTGCTTACAGTGATCATATAAGGCTTGTCGCCTGGGTAGTTCGTGCATAACTCACGAGCAAGGGGGATGACAGCTTCATCTGGGCTTGCACAAAATGTCTCTGTCACACCCCGAAAACCATCGGAGTGATCGGCATGGTATGTGAGGGAAACTCACTTCCCAAGCCATAAGACTTACAAGAACGACCATATCTCATATCCATAATCTGGAATATATAGCTACCATATCTAATTCCTATCTACATGTTCTTCAATGATCAAAACGACATTCAAAGTTCTACTCCATTATTATATATGCAAATACATATATTCTGAACAAAAGAAAGATAGGGATCCTGCCTATAGATTACGTAGAGCATCTAGCTTTTAATAATAATACAAAAAAGTCTAAATTTATAATTACATCACGCGATAGCATCACAAAATGAGCCAGCGAACTTTAAATTTTGAGAAGGCTCTTCACTACTCAGCCGAAAGTACAAGGTCAGCAATACTATCTGAACCAAACAAATTTTTCTGGTGAATAATGTCCCTTTTATAGAATTTAATAAAATACAGAAGAAAATAATTTAAACATTTTTATCCTTTGATAATAGCAATATGGCAATAAATTACAATTTCTATATTATATGATCATAATTAAAAATAGATCAACATGTAGGATCGTGAATCAAATAATTCAAAATACATAATAAATCATTTTGTTTAACAAATTTAGTTTAAAACACCAAATTTCAAATCTCATATTCATAGGACTTCTACAAAACGGATAACAAGCATGGGCACGTAGTCCACGAGGGTAACTAACCAAGCGCAACTCAAGGCTACGAAAACAAGCGTGGACACACAGTCCACGAGGGTAAATAACCAGGCACGATTCAAAGTCACGAAACAAGCGTAGCACGAGGCTACAAAACAAGTGCAGGTACAAGACCCACGAATAACAAGTGTGGGAATGAATCCCACAAATATCAAGCAAGCTCGAGATTAACCATGGTGCACCAATGACTAACAGTGCTGCTGTTAGTAACCAGCGTTCTGTAATCTGTCCTCTCAAAAAAGTTTTCAAGCATGCTTGAGGTAATTTATCAAAAGCAATGAAAAATTCCTTTGTGTCAAAATAACAATAGCTGATATCAAATACTTCGTAATATAATACCCCAGCATGAAATTTCACTGGCAATATCTCCAACTTTCCTTCAAATTCAATGTGCCAACAAAGTCCTTTTGAAATAATAGATTTTGGCATATGAATATTCTAAAATGCAAGATCATTTCAATATGAAAATTATGAAATATATCTTAAGAGTTTCCTTCTTGTTTAAATGCATAATCATGAATTACACCATGAAGTAATTGTAGAAAAATAATTAATAACAAGTAAAATCATCAATCTTTTCTCATATTATATCACTAAGAAAATGAAACATATATGATAAACTTTCCTTTACAAGTTCATACTTTTAAATATGGTATTTAACAAAAAGTACGACAACTAGTAAAAAATTATAGTGGGACGCTATTCACTCACCTGTAATGCTTATATTTACACCTCTTTCACCAACTTATCCGCTACCAAGTTATTCACTTCTTCTCCTCCTAATATCCAAACAAATCCATCAATTATAGCTTTGCGTAAAATTTTCTATTTTCTCATTCAATAAAAATTCTTCATACCAATCCCATCTTAGTTTAAAATTAAATAATGATAATAATAATAATAATAATAAATAAAAATAAAAACCTAAACTTTAATCCCTTTTATGAATGATAAAATACAAACTCAAATAATCATAGAACTTTACTACTCTTAACTATGAAATAGCTAGTTCCTTATCAATTTTGAGCCTTAAAATATCATCCTAAACTTTAAAATTATACTATCCTTCTAATCTTCAAATATCAATCAAGTAGAATCCCTATAGCATCTCTAAAATTTCCAGATTTGATAATAATGCTTTACAAAAAAATCAGAACTCATCCAACATTTTAGGTATTAAAGAATGGGTTGCTATCACTCTTGGTTCAATAATTTGCACCTAATGACCTCCAAACAAAACACAAACTCTGTGTGTGTGTGGAAATACAACCATTCCCAATTTCTTTAACCAGTTCGGCCTCTTCACAGCATCCATTTTTTTTTTCTCTCAATTCTGAAATTATCTTTCAAGAATACCCACTTGGCATAAACATTAACACCATCAAAGTAATCCGGCTTTTTTCCCAATTTGCCCCTTATTAAATAACTATTTACCAAAATGCCCCTGTCAGGAAACTATTTCCCAATGTGCCCCTGTTTAGTCGACTAAGCCATGGTTTAGTCGACTAGAACGCAGGGAATTTTTTTTTGAAGAACCCCACGATTTAGTCGACTAAACCAGTCCAGAGGGCTTTTTTAAAAAAGCCAAACCCACGATTTAGTCGACTAAAAAACAAGTCTTAGTCGACTAAATCGCGACAGAGGGGTTTTTTAAAAACCTCAATCACCTGTTCGAACCTCCACAAACCCTAATCTACTAAGCACCCATTTCCCCTTCCAATACTCTCTCTTTCTCGGTTTAGTGCGGCCCATCAAGGTTTAATACCATCCCACCTTGTTGAAGGTATAATTGTTGTGTAATCTTTGTAGTTTCACTTTGTTAAGCTTTTGTTTTTGTTTGTAACCCTTCCTTTTGCAGCTCCCAAATTTTTGTGTGAAGAATGAGTTCAAGTCCAAACACGCACGTTCTTGTCCGATGTGTGGGCGCAGTTTTTTTGGAAGACAATGGCTCAGCAAGGCCAAACTTGGAGCAATAGTTGAGTGACGCCGTCCAAGAAAAGTAACTACCGATTAACTTCTTGAGAAAATACCACTCAAAGAGACTCATAAAGACGCAAGATTCCGTAGAAGGATACCCCTTTACCTTTTCTCTCATCTCATTCCAACAAGTGTCTTTCTTTATACCTTTCCTCTCATCTCATCCCAGCCAGTGTCTTTCTTTATGCCTTTCCTTCATCCCATAGGAACAAGTGTCTTTCTTTAGGTTAAGGGGCTCTTACAATATAAAATATGCCCCTTTACCTTTTCTCTTATCCCATCCTAACAAGTGTCTTCTTATTCTATAAGATATTTTGTATTTCTTCCCCTTTTATAGTATTTTACTTGTATATTATTTAGAGTAAAATTAGATTATGGTATTTCTCTGGTTATTGTCTTATTTATTATTTATTAATTGTTATTAGATATAGTAGTTGTAATTTATTATATTAATAAATTGCATCTGGAAACATTGTGCCGCTTCCGCAACATGCACAGCTTCCTTACAAAAGAAGAGGAAGAAGTTGTACAAACAGAAACTGGCAACTCCAATAATGACGAAACAGGAAGCTTGTACTTGGATTTGAAGCTCTGATGAGCTTCTCCTCCAAAATTCAACGGTGTTAGACCTCTGCATTGTTTGTTGGTTTGTTTTCATCAATGTTGGATCTCTATGTTTACCTTTGTGCCAATTTGAATTTCTTGTCGAGATATTATTACAAGCATCATAAAGGTATAACCAAAAGCAATATAAGATGAAGAGCATGACAAATTTTTCCTATTTTTCAAAACTTGAGGGCAAAAAATTAAAGATATTTACCGCACAATTATACGGGCGGCCTAGAAACTGAGAACCAAACCAATTTTACTCTTGTTAGTGCGGGTTTGTTTTAACTTTTTATAAGTGCTTTTAAGTCATTCAAGGTATATAAAAGGAATTTTGTCTTAGCTAACGGAAAAGTACTTAAAAATGCAAGGATGGCCATAAATCAAGATAAAGTTCTAATAACTACGGTTTTGATATAGTCTATGTCCGACATGCCTTATATCATAATCAACACACTTAACCTGAGTTTTTGCGTTGTGTGCTTTCATAAATTAATGATTAATTTAATAATAATTAGTAAATTAAAGAACAATAAAAGAATATCATAATCTAATTCTATTGCAAATAATTCTATGGAATCCTGCGTCTTTTTGAGTCAGTTGTATTTTCTCAAGAAGTTCATCGGTAGTTACTTTTCTTGGACGGCGTCCCTCAACTATTGCTCCAAGTTTGGCCTTGCTGAGCCATTGTCTTCCAAAAAAACTGCGGCCACACATGACAGTAATGTGCGTGTTTGGACTTGAACTCATCCTTCACACCAGAATTTGGGAGCTGCAAAAGGAAGGGTTTCAGGTTACAAACAAAAACAAAAGCTTAACAAAGTGAAACTGCAAAGATTACACAACAATTATACCTTAGTCAATTAGGGTTTGTGGAGGTTCGAGCAGTCGCGATTGGGGTTTTTAAAAAACCCCTCTGTCGCAATTTAGTCGACTAAGACTTGTATCTTAGTCGACTAAATCACGGGTTTGGCTTTTTAAAAAGGCCCTCTGGACTGGTTTAGTACTAAAACTTATGGTTTAGTCGACTAAATCACGGGGGTCTTCAAAAAAAAATTCACCGCATTTTAGTCGATTAAACCATGGCTTAGTCGACTAAACAGAGGCACATTGGGAAATAGTTTCTGACAGGGCATTTTGGTAAGTAGTTATTTAATAAGGGGAAAATTGAGAAAAAAGCCAAAGTAATCCATATATATATACACATGGATACCTCTATGGTTAAACAACCTTGTAGCTTCACATATCCCATCAATTATACACCCCTGCCTCATTCATCATATAGCCCCCAACATATAAAGTTTAGCTTTCTCAAAACACTAATATATATATTTATCCACTATGAATTCCAAACTCCAATCTTTTTCTTTCCTTGTTTTGGACGCACAACAACAACAGGGGAATAGAAATATCCATCAAACAATAAAGGCACACATCCAAACCACAACCCAATAAGCACGAATGAATTAGTAAAATGAAAGAGTAATTGAAGAATCATAAATCCCCCCACCCAACTCCAACAGCCAGAGAGAAATTAGCACTGAACTTTTTTTCCTTTCTAAAAACAAACCCTTGAAGTCCCTCCTTTCCAATACTCCTTCCATCTAGAATAACCTCCAAACTACCTACTTTCTTTAACCAATCAGTAGCAAAAAGAGATAATTATTCAATCTTAAATTTCCAAACCGACACAAGAACAAACAGAACCAAATAAACACAACAAATTAGAGAAAGATAACGAAGAAAGATTCGACCGGAGGAGAGGGACGCCGGCGGTGAATGGACGTGCGACGGCGGTGGCACACGGATGGAAAGGATGAAGGACTAGGGTTAAACGATGGGGCTGAGGTTTGGTCCAAAAATCATGAAGGTTCCACGCTCTCCCTGCTTCAACGACGTATTCGTGTGTTTTTTAAAAAAAATCCTGATGTCCTTTTCTTTTTTTTTTATTACAGATAAGGGTATTTTAGTAATTTCCGTTAAAGCTTAAGCAAAATAAAAATTACACCTTACTTTAATGAGGATTCGACCACAAGAACCTTTGACCATCCCCAATATCATCAAGCTACAAGTTTCATCTTGATACTTAGACTTCATTACATATTACGAATAGGCGCTTTGGGCAATCAGGTCTGGAGTAAACCCTCGTTCGAGCACTAGGTTTTTCTCGGTCATGATGGCCTTGAAGAGGTCTCCGCTTCCTAAGAGATGAATAGAGGGGCATTGGCTTGAGCCACCAATGTGGTTTTATGGCAAACTTGTTTGGTTCTCACATGGTGAGGTAGGGTAGAGGAACAGAAGGTTGGAAAGTAGATTGAGTAAAGGTTTTCTAGCTTGAAATGCTGGAGTGTGGAAGAGTAAGAGCAATGAGGTTGGATATTTATAGAATGGGGAATTATGCGGAAGATGAAGGTGAAGGGTTTTGCTTAGGGTTACACAAGTGAAGGCACATGGCAGGACTGGCTAAAGGCGAGAAGTTTGCGGAGAGAAGAAAGGGAGGAGTCAAGGTAGAACATCGTGTTGTCAGTGGGATTGAGAGATAGTGTGTGGAGCAGTTGCAATGGACGGTTTTGGGGGCTAATTGTCTATTGGAGAGAGAGGGATTCACGTGGAGAAGTGGAATGGAGGGAAAATTGAATTTTTGGATGATTTTGTGGGCCACCATTGATGGGGTTTTAATGTAATAGACTCTGATGTGACATTTTTTTGAAATTTCCCAATGCTTAACATACCAATAGCCACGCTGGCTTACTACATTCAGTTGCAAGCATTGCTGCAACAACTCAACAGCATTGCTGGAGTGACTTTGATTCAGGTGTTTACAGTGCTGCGACATTGCTACAATTATTTTCATGACTCCTCTATTCGCCTAACTTAGGCCCTTATGTATTAACCTTCGTATTGCCCTCTTGACTCTGTTATCTCCTCAATGCTACTCTTGTAACCGCTTTCTTAAAAAAAACGGAAAAAATTCTTGAATTTTTTTTTTGAAATATTTGCTTTTTTTTTATTTTGATAGTTGATAGAAAGGGTGTTCTTTTGTTTCGAAATCCAACTAATATTTATTACTTGAAGTGCTCTTTCATGCATTCATCGAAAGGGGAAATTGCGTCGAATTTTAGCAATTGATATCTTTGGAAACAATATTCTTTCTTCATTCAATAGAGTTGACGAATGAGGTGAAGCTGACTTCATTAAAGACAAGACGAAAAATGGCAAAAAAGAAAGCATTCATTCCCCTTCTATATCTTACATCTATAGTCTTTTTGCCCTGGTGGATCTCTTTCTCGTTTAAGAAAAATATGGAATCTTGGGTTACTAATTGGTCAAATACTAGGCAATCCGAAATTTTATTGAATGATATTCAAGAAAAGAGTATTCTAAAAAAATTCATAGAATTAGAGGAACTGTTACTCTTGGATGAAATGATAAAGGAATATCCGGAAACACGTCTACAAAACTTTCGATTTTGCACTTCTCGACAAATATAATCTGTTTCGTTATTGATCCAATTGATCAAGACGCACAACGAAGATCTTATGAATACGATTTTGCACTTCTCGACAAATATAATTTGTTTCGTTATTTTAAGTGGTTATTCTATTCTAGGTAATCAAGAACTTATTATTCTTAACTCTTGGGTTCAAGAATTCCTATATAACTTAAGCGACACAATAAAAGCTTTTTCTATTCTTTTTAAGGGTTAAGGTGAAAATTTGCCAACCAACTATTACTCGACAAATATTGAACCAAAATTTCCAATCAACAATTAAAAAGTGAAAAAAAAACACAATTTGGTGCGTTCGCCAACGAACTATTACCCGTCCTTTGTCTTGGTGTCTCTGTCTTCCATTGACTGTCACGTCGGACGTCGGCATCTCCAAAGCTTCCATTGTTCTTGGGTGTTCCACTCACCCTCTTGAACTCATCTAGCGTAATTTTGACCGGCACGCACCTTGCACCCCGGTTCCATCCCTCCGATGCCACAAGCAAGAACCGTCTTACAACACCTACTCCCATGGGTCCCATCTCTTTTGGTGTTTGCCTTATCCAACAAGAAAGCTTAACCGCTCTTTTCTCCATACCACCATCCTACACCAGCCTCATATTTTAACTTAATTGTGGTAGTTTTTTTTTTTAATAGTTATTTGGTGTTTTTTTTCACTTTTTAATTGTTGGTTGGCAATTTTGGTCCCCTCAATTGTTATTTGTGCCAGACGCTCCTCAGGTAATATTTGGTTGGTAAATCTGCACCTTAACCCTTCTTTTATTAACTGATTTATGTATAGGATTCCATTCGACCCATGGTTGGGAACTAATGATTGGTTCTGTCTATAAAGATTTTTGATTTTCTCATAATGATCAAATTCTATCCGGTCTTGTTTCCACTTTTCCAGTCATTCTAGATACAATTTTGAAATATTGGATTTTCCGTTATTTAAATTGTGTATCTCCGTCACTTGTAGTGATTTATCATTCAATGAATGACTGAAAAAGGGATCCACTGATCCAATTCTAAAGTTTGTTATTTTGTACAAAAGCTAACCATTCAAAAATTGACTTTTTTTTTCTTTTTCTTTCTACTCATCCAGCGGATTCCTCCTATATTCCAGTAAAATTCTTTCAGTACATAGCAGAATTGTGGATAGGGAACTGTACCAGTGACCAACCAAATTTTATTGTAGAACTTTTCAGGATCAATGATTGGACCATGCAAACTAGAAATTACTGTTCTTGGATAAAGGAAGAGATTACTCGATCAATTTCCATATCGCTCATGATATATATAATAACTCGAGCACCCATTTCAAATGTATATCCCATTTTTGCACAGCAGGGTTATGAAAATCCGCGAGAAGCAACTGGCCGTATTGTATGTGCCAATTGCCATTTAGCTAATAAGCCCGTGGATATCGAGGTTCCACAAGCGGTACTTCCGATACTGTATTTGAAGCAGTTGTTCGAATTCCTTATGATATGCAAGTGAAACAAGTTCTTGCTAATGGTAAAAAGGGGGCTTTAAATGTGGGGGCTGTTCTTATTTTAACCGAGGGGTTTGAGTTGGCTCCCCCCGATCGTATTTCACCTAAGATTAAAGAAAAAATAGGTAATCTGTCTTTTCAAAGCTATCGTCCCACTAAAAAAATATTCTTGTGGTAGGCCCTGTTCCTGGTCAGAAATATAATGAAATAACATTTCCTATTCTTTCCCCCGATCCCGCTACTAAGAGAGATGTTCACTTCTTAAAATATCCAATATACGTAGGCGGGAACAGGGGAAGGGGGCAGCTTTATCCCGACGGGAGAAAGAGTAATAATAATGTTTATAATGCTACAGCTGCAGGTATAGTAAACAAAATCATACGAAAAGAAAAGGGGGATATGAAATAACTATAGTAGATGCATCGGATGGCCGCGAAGTGATTGATATTATACCTCTAGGACCTGAACCTCTTGTTTCAAAGGGTGAATCTATCAAACTTGATCAACCATTAACGAGTAATCCAAATGTGGGTGGATTTGGTCAGGGGGATGCGGAAATAGTACTTCAAGATCCGTTACGTGTCCAAGGTCTCTTGTTCTTCGTGGCATCTGTTATTTTGGCCCAAATCTCTTTGGTTCTTAAAAATAAACAGTTTGAGAAGGTTCAATTATCTCGAAATGAATTTCTAGGTCTCATGGATTTATCAACATATTAAGTTCGTAAAAATAACAAAATCTTTTTGTTGATAATTATGTAATTCTCGTATAATCAAAAGATTATGAAAAGCCCCTTGTTTGTTTCTATTCTTTTTCTACCATATTGAGTTCTACCATATTTAGAGAATTCACCTGCAGTACTAGTCGGTCATAGTATGTAGATTGTGAAGAAGACTATTTGACTTTACCCATTTTTGTTTCTTTTTTTTTTCACCCCAACAAATTGGAGCACTATAATTATGTCACGGTTTTGGATTTCAATGTCATAGAATATAAATATATTCAATTAAGAGTTTTAATAGTTTTTGTTTTTCTATTTGACTGTAAGAAAATTCAACTTGATACTAAACAGAAGATAAGTAAACGGAGAATATTAAGCACAATATAAATTGAAATCGGAAAAACGGGATTCTAGGAGGGATTATTTGTCTTCCTAGAACCCTTCTTGTTTGTGTCGAAATATTCTCCAAAATAGTTTCATATACCAAATATTTTCATATCATAATGCCTATTGATCTCGTTCGTCAAAGAATCCTATCCCCCATTCTTAGTTTAGATTTTTTCCGAGTCTTTATTAGAACCTTTATGACATAATATATATATATATATATATATATATATATATATATATATATATATATATATATAAACATATAAGAAGTAGTAGAGTAGTCGACAAACAAAAAATAGAGGGAATCTTATTGAACAAATGGGATTTCTTCGAAAAATATTATATACTCTAATTTCAAATAAGATTCTTTTAGCATAGTTAGCATAGAAAGGGTTCGCCGCATGATATGTGATCGAAAATATATAAAATATAATATATATATATATATATATATATATATATATATATATATATATATATATAATAAGATTTTAGAATATAAACAATATAATAAAAAAAAGGATATATATAGAATATGAAATATTAATATAATTAATATAAATACAAATATATTATATAATCTAATTAATAATAATATAATTAATATATTCCTATTACAATTTATTACAATATAATATATTTAATACAATATATTGAACATTTTAATTACATTTTCTATTTCTATTTATTATTATTATTTATTTGTTTTTGTTTGTGCACCTTGAAAAAAGGAAATCAAGCGATTCCTTCTTTGTTTTCCTTTTGTTTTCTTTATTTTGACTTTGCTTTGAAAGTATTGACAGATATTATTGAGGAAGAGATGTTTTGAATCAATTAATGAAATTCATTTTTCAAAAATATCATCAGAAAAAAAAATGAAATGGAGTTTTTTAAAACATCGGAAAAAGTTTTCTATTTTGGATCATTCAGAAAATTGGGTGCCTCCCAATAGCACTTGTTTTATAGTCTTTAGCCTGACTTTGATAATCTTTGTCTTCTTTCTTCTGAAAGAATTGTGTTCTTTGGTCCTGCTTCTACTGCAAGTGAGGTTAGAATTTGCATCATTAACATATCTTTGTTCTTATCTGATGTTTGAATTAGGGTTAATTAGGATATCCGGCACCTTAAAGTAATTTATTTTTAATAACATTCAGCGTCCTAAAAGTAATTTTTGGTTCTAAAGTATTTATTTAGTAGCACCCAATATGTTAAACTAGTTTTTGGTGTAATTTTACCCTTAAGTATTTTCTCAATGGTCATAAACTCCATAACTACATGTAAAAATACTTGAGAGCATGCTACCCCTCGTCCTTGGGCTCAACTGGCAAAGGGGTCAGATGCTCTCACCAAAGGGAGGGGGTTTGATCCTGGAGTTGGTCACGGCGCTGGGGGAGACATTCTAGGTAATGTGAACTTGTGGAAACGCGGTTTGAGGTGGAGACATGTGTATTCTCAGTCATGTATGCCATAGAGAGCAAAGTCATAGCGCCCTGCCCTTAGATTGTGGGTGAACCCAACCCCTCTCCTAAAATTCGGTTATCAAAAAAAAAAAACACTTGAGAGCATGCTAGATACACAAAAAGTTATCTTAGCAATACTAAGTGTTATTGGAAAAACATTTCATGGTATTTGATATTACTTAACTCTTTAAATTATACGTTCACTACTGATGATATTGTTTGTGTTGCAGTTCTTTGCTTCAAATGGGTTTCCTTTTCCTGCTGTCAAGAATCCATCTAATCACTTCTTGAAAACTATAAACAAGGATTTTGATGATCAGGTATGTTTCATGTACGACATATAGTCAAACTTTATTTAACTATGGGTGATATTTAACCCTTATTTGACAGTTATTCTTGTCAAATAAAGTAGAGTCGTTCTCTTAAAAAAAAAATTACATTGTACGGAAAAGGGGCTTTCAGATATAGTGTACGTAAATGTTTAAAAACAAATAGCTTGCAATGTATTAGTAGGTCTAATAATAGTAGCTAGATACACCCTTATGCATCATTATGATTGGAAAACGATCTCTACCGCACAACATTTCTCTTTTAAGTGTCAAGTTATTAAGCGGCAAATATCAACAAACCTGTAGTAGTGATTAGCTAGCAATGTCGCTAAAACTTAGACATGCTTTGATTGAGATTTTGACTTGTTTATCAGGACATTGAACTGGGCTTAGCGGGAAATCAAAGGAAACCAACAGAAGAAGCAATAGAAATGATTGTCAAGTCACACGAGTCTTCTAATTTGAAACAAGTTGTTCAAGAGAAGTAGCAGCACTATCTGCAAAGGTATGTTAGATTCATATGTAGCATAATTTGAACCAAAACCAAAGATTTGAAACTATAGGGACCAAAATCAAATTTCAATCAAACTATAAGAACCAACAATGATATCAAGCCCTATACATATAACCAATGTATACATAGCTATAATGAAATTGTGGGTTTCAGGAAAGTGGCATAGTGGAGAAGAAGAGAGGGCATGCAAACTTCCAAACTCAATGCATTGTTCTTGCGAAGAGATCATCCGTGAACATGCGTCGCGATGTAGGCTATTACTGGCTACGCCTTGGCATATACATCATTGTGGCTTTTAGCTTTGGCGACTGTGTTCTATGATTTGGGCATGAGCATGGAGTCTATTCAAGGAAGAAACAATAGCATATTGGAAAACGCTTTGAGACTTTACTAGTTTGTTCCACCTCATATAATTCTGATATAAAAAAAGTCTTAAAGAGTTGTTAAAACCCACAAGTGAAGAAGAAGTTGCCAATAAAATCTTTTTGACATCAAAATTTTCTATAGGATTTTTGGACATTTTTCTGGTTCTTTGGAATCGATGTCCCCAACAATAAGGCGATGAACAAGCATTGGATGGGCGAAGTTCGTCTACGATGGAAGGACTTTAAGAACAAGCTGACAAGAAAGTACATTCGAGGGCCAAAGAGGAATGAGGATCCCTCAAAGATCTACGATTTCATTTCTCCGGAGGAGCGCGAGGAGTTTGTGGCGTCTCGAAAAAATCCTGAATTTCTTGTAATATTTCTTTCGTATCTTATCTTTTAGTTGGATGTACTTGACATCGTTTGCTAATTTTTATTTGTTTTCGTGTCACAGGAAAAAGCTCAAGCCAATAGAGAGAGGCAAAGAGAAATAAGTATCCACATTGCATGTCCAGAGGTGGATATAAAAGCTGGAACGGAAGATGATGGAAGCAGAGTTGGCGCGAACGAAGGAAGCTTCCCAGGCCGATCCGTCCATTGTTGTCCAGCCCCCTGCCCGTCCTTCTCGTCACCAAAAATGGAAAGCTGTCAGGATGAAGGGTGACAAATACATCAATGCAGATGTAGCTGAGGTCGCCTCAAAGATTGTAAGTTGTTAAATCAGGCGTATTTACTAGCCTTAGTTGTTTCACATTACGCAAGTTTTGACATTGTTGTTGGTAGTGCACTAGTTCAAATGTATGTGAATTTGACAATGTTCTTGTTGGTAGTGCACTAGTTCAAATGTATGTGAATTTCAAAATGTTGTTGTTGGTAATGCACTAGTTCAAATGTATGTGAATTTCAAAATGTTGTTGTTGGTAGTGCACTTGCTAGCTAGTTCAATTATTGAATTTTAGTTTTCAATGCTCATGTATAAATTTCAATAATGCTCAATTGACATAATTGTTGTTGATGTCCATGTATGTATTTGAAATGTTTAGTTTTTATAGTGCACTATAGTTAGTTTGAATGTTAGTTTATATAGTTCACTATAGTTGCTGATTTGTTGGGAATTATTTGAGCACTACTATATCTCTTGGGTTGTAAATATTGTTTTCTTGTTTGCAGACAATTTTGGAATAGTGTTCAAATTGATGTCATTTTAAAAAAATCAAATTAATTTCAGGACGCCAAATATATTTTAATAAGTCCCGAAGTTAATTCAGACGCCAAACCATAGAAAAAACAACTTCCCTGCCCGAGACGTCCCTCTAAATAATGACGTTAATTGGGTCTTATTTAGGTCGTTTTTTAGTGTTTTTGTAGTAGTGTTTGGGTTATAATTTCATCCAATGGCCTTCTTTCTATATGTCCAAATCATCTTATTTTTTCTTGTATGAGTAGATATCCATCTCAGAATCCTTATCTCAACTACCCTCCTTTCTACCTATGTTGTCATTTTAAAGCCCAACAATCACTACCATATAGTGTTGTTAGTCTTATAGCAGCGCAATAAAACTTTCATTTTACCATATTAAGTGTTTTCCTATCACTAATAATTTTGGAAATCTTTCTCAATTTAAACCACCCAACCTGAATTATATAATTAACTTTGTCACTTGTTGAATAATTTGCTCCCCAACATAACCTCAAAATCACTTCTAACTTGTCTTTTATTCCAATGTCATTGTAGAAACATATTGGGGATAAAAATATTTGCGAGAATCATCATAGGTATTGCAAATGTTATTTGTTTATAACATGTAATTTTGATATGATTTGTGAAATATATCTTGAGGCTTTCCTAAGGTGTTATGCTTTCCTGAAACTATGGAAGGTATTTTTCCCTAAAAATAGACTTAATAATAGTCACATAGTCTTTGGAATCACTGCAATTGAACATACATTTGTACATAGAGATATGAATTTTCGAAGTTTGTTAAAAATTCTGCATGTATGGCTCTTGTTCAAAAATGAGTTTTGTTGAAGGGTAAAATGGTCAAATGAGGTTAAGAGGGCATGGACCCTACATAGGGCATTGTCTCAACTCTCACCTCTAACTTGTCCTCAAAGCACATCTGGATATGCAATGTTGGAAGGAGGTGAGATTGGAGGAATTGGTACCAAACCTTGGCTTCCGGCTAAAGGAAGTTCCGTTTGAAAGTGTAGGACATCTCCTTGGAGACGATCTACCATGTTCCACCAACGCAGAGCCTAATGATGACTTGGTTGAGAAAATCATGATCGTCACTCATGTCGAGCAGGGAGCGATACTTATCAGTAGTTGGCTCTAAATCATAGGCCTTTTGAATGTCCGATGGTCCCAAAAGGACTAGCACTCACTATAAAGTGATCATATAAGGCTTGTCGCCTGGGTAGTTCGTGCATAACTCACGAGCAAGGGGGATGACAGCTTCATCTGGGCTTGCACAAAATGTCTCTCACACACCACGAAAACCATCGGAGTGACTGGCATGGTATGTGAGGGAAACTCACTTCCCAAGCCATAAGACTTACAAGAACGACCATATCTCATATCCATAATCTGGAATATATAGCTACCATATCTAATTCCTATCTACATGTTCTTCAATGATCAAAACGACATTCAAAGTTCTACTCCATTATTATATATGCAAATACATATATTCTGAACAAAAGAAAGATAGGGATCCTGCCTATAGATTACGTAGAGCATCTAGCTTTTAATAATAATACAAAAAAGTCTAAATTTATAATTACATCACGCGATAGCATCACAAAATGAGCCAGCGAACTTTAAATTTTGAGAAGGCTCTTCACTACTCAGCCGAAAGTACAAGGTCAGCAATACTATCTGAACCAAACAAATTTTTCTGGTGAATAATGTCCCTTTTATAGAATTTAATAAAATACGAAAGAAAATAATTTAAACATTTTTATCCTTTGATAATAGCAATATGGCAATAAATTACAATTTCTATATTATATGATCATAATTAAAAATAGATCAACATGTAGGATCGTGAATCAAATAATTCAAAATACATAATAAATCATTTTGTTTAACAAATTTAGTTTAAAACACCAAATTTCAAATCTCATATTCATAGGACTTCTACAAAACGGATAACAAGCATGGGCACGTAGTCCACGAGGGTAACTAACCAAGCGCAACTCAAGGCTACGAAAACAAGCGTGGACACACAGTCCACGAGGGTAAATAACCAGGCACGATTCAAAGTCACGAAACAAGCGTAGCACGAGGCTACAAAACAAGTGCAGGTACAAGACCCACGAATAACAAGTGTGGGAATGAATCCCACAAATATCAAGCAAGCTCGAGATTAACCATGGTGCACCAATGACTAACAGTGCTGCTGTTAGTAACCAGCGTTCTGTAATCTGTCCTCTCAAAAAAGTTTTCAAGCATGCTTGAGGTAATTTATCAAAAGCAATGAAAAATTCCTTTGTGTCAAAATAACAATAGCTGATATCAAATACTTCGTAATATAATACCCCAAATGAAATTTCACCGGCAATATCTCCAACTTTCCTTCAAATTCAATGTGCCAACAAAGTCCTTTTGAAATAATAGATTTTGGCATATGAATATTCTAAAATGCAAGATCATTTCAATATGAAAATTATGAAATATATCTTAAGAGTTTCCTTCTTGTTTAAATGCATAATCATGAATTACACCATGAAGTAATTGTAGAAAAATAATTAATAACAAGTAAAATCATCAATCTTTTCTCATATTATATCACTAAGAAAATGAAACATATATGATAAACTTTCCTTTACAAATTCATACTTTTAAATATGGTATTTAACAAAAAGTACGACAACTAGTAAAAAAATTATAGTGGGACGCTATTCACTCACCTGTAATGCTTATATTTACACCTCTTTCACCAACTTATCCGCTACCAAGTTATTCACTTCTTCTCCTCCTAATATCCAAACAAATCCATCAATTATAGCTTTGCGTAAAATTTTCTATTTTCTCATTCAATAAAAATTCTTCATACCAATCCCATCTTAGTTTAAAATTAAATAATGATAATAATAATAATAATAATAAATAAAAATAAAAACCTAAACTTTAATCCCTTTTATGAATGATAAAATACAAACTCAAATAATCATAGAACTTTACTACTCTTAACTATGAAATAGCTAGTTCCTTATCAATTTTGAGCCTTAAAATATCATCCTAAACTTTAAAATTATACTATCCTTCTAATCTTCAAATATCAATCAAGTAGAATCCCTATAGCATCTCTAAAATTTCCAGATTTGATAATAATGCTTTACAAAAAAATCAGAACTCATCCAACATTTTAGGTATTAAAGAATGGGTTGCTATCACTCTTGGTTCAATAATTTGCACCTAATGACCTCCAAACAAAACACAAACTCTGTGTGTGTGTGGAAATACAACCATTCCCAATTTCTTTAACCAGTTCGGCCTCTTCACAGCATCCATTTTTTTTTTCTCTCAATTCTGAAATTATCTTTCAAGAATACCCACTTGGCATAAACATTAACACCATCAAAGTAATCCGGCTTTTTTCCCAATTTGCCCCTTATTAAATAACTATTTACCAAAATGCCCCTGTCAGGAAACTATTTCCCAATGTGCCCCTGTTTAGTCGACTAAGCCATGGTTTAGTCGACTAGAACGCAGGGAATTTTTTTTTGAAGAACCCCACGATTTAGTCGACTAAACCAGTCCAGAGGGCTTTTTTAAAAAGCCAAACCCACGATTTAGTCGACTAAAAAACAAGTCTTAGTCGACTAAATCGCGACAGAGGGGTTTTTTAAAAACCTCAATCACCTGTTCGAACCTCCACAAACCCTAATCTACTAAGCACCCATTTCCCCTTCCAATACTCTCTCTTTTCTCAGTTTTAGTGCGGCCCATCAAGGTTTAATACCATCCCACCTTGTTGAAGGTATAATTGTTGTGTAATCTTTGTAGTTTCACTTTGTTAAGCTTTTGTTTTTGTTTGTAACCTGAAACCCTTCCTTTTGCAGCTCCCAAATTTTTGTGTGAAGAATGAGTTCAAGTCCAAACACGCACGTTACTGTCCCGATGTGTGGGCGCAGTTTTTTTGGAAGACAATGGCTCAGCAAGGCCAAACTTGGAGCAATAGTTGAGTGACGCCGTCCAAGAAAAGTAACTACCGATTAACTTCTTGAGAAAATACCACTCAAAGAGACTCATAAAGACGCAAGATTCCGTAGAAGGATACCCCTTTACCTTTTCTCTCATCTCATTCCAACAAGTGTCTTTCTTTATACCTTTCCTCTCATCTCATCCCAGCCAGTGTCTTTCTTTATGCCTTTCCTTCATCCCATAGGAACAAGTGTCTTTCTTTAGGTTAAGGGGCTCTTACAATATAAAATATGCCCCTTTACCTTTTCTCTTATCCCATCCTAACAAGTGTCTTCTTATTCTATAAGATATTTTGTATTTCTTCCCCTTTTATAGTATTTTACTTGTATATTATTTAGAGTAAAATTAGATTATGGTATTTCTCTGGTTATTGTCTTATTTATTATTTATTAATTGTTATTAGATATAGTAGTTGTAATTTATTATATTAATAAATTGCATCTGAAACATTGTGCCGCTTCCGCAACATGCACAGCTTCCTTACAAAAGAAGAGGAAGAAGTTGTACAAACAGAAACTGGCAACTCCAATAATGACGAAACAGGAAGCTTGTACTTGGATTTGAAGCTCTGATGAGCTTCTCCTCCAAAATTCAACGGTGTTAGACCTCTGCATTGTTTGTTGGTTTGTTTTCATCAATGTTGGATCTCTATGTTTACCTTTGTGCCAATTTGAATTTACTGTCGAGATATTATTACAAGCATCATAAAGGTATAACCAAAAGCAATATAAGATGAAGAGCATGACAAATTTTTCCTATTTTTCAAAACTTGAGGGCAAAAAATTAAAGATATTTACCGCACAATTATACGGGCGGCCTAGAAACTGAGAACCAAACCAATTTTACTCTTGTTAGTGCGGGTTTGTTTTAACTTTTTATAAGTGCTTTTAAGTCATTCAAGGTATATAAAAGGAATTTTGTCTTAGCTAACGGAAAAGTACTTAAAAATGCAAGGATGGCCATAAATCAAGATAAAGTTCTAATAACTACGGTTTTGATATAGTCTATGTCCGACATGCCTTATATCATAATCAACACACTTAACCTGAGTTTTTGCGTTGTGTGCTTTCATAAATTAATGATTAATTTAATAATAATTAGTAAATTAAAGAACAATAAAAGAATATCATAATCTAATTCTATTGCAAATAATTCTATGGAATCCTGCGTCTTTTTGAGTCAGTTGTATTTTCTCAAGAAGTTCATCGGTAGTTACTTTTCTTGGACGGCGTCCCTCAACTATTGCTCCAAGTTTGGCCTTGCTGAGCCATTGTCTTCCAAAAAAACTGCGGCCACACATGACAGTAATGTGCGTGTTTGGACTTGAACTCATCCTTCACACCAGAATTTGGGAGCTGCAAAAGGAAGGGTTTCAGGTTACAAACAAAAACAAAAGCTTAACAAAGTGAAACTGCAAAGATTACACAACAATTATACCTTAGTCAATTAGGGTTTGTGGAGGTTCGAACAGTCGCGATTGGGGTTTTTAAAAAACCCCTCTGTCGCAATTTAGTCGACTAAGACTTGTATCTTAGTCGACTAAATCACGGGTTTGGCTTTTTAAAAAGGCCCTCTGGACTGGTTTAGTACTAAAACTTATGGTTTAGTCGACTAAATCACGGGGGTCTTCAAAAAAAAATTCACCGCATTTTAGTCGATTAAACCATGGCTTAGTCGACTAAACAGGGGCACATTGGGAAATAGTTTCCTGACAGGGGCATTTTGGTAAGTAGTTATTTAATAAGGGGAAAATTGAGAAAAAAGCCAAAGTAATCCATATATATATACACATGGATACCTCTATGGTTAAACAACCTTGTAGCTTCACATATCCCATCAATTATACACCCCTGCCTCATTCATCATATAGCCCCCAACATATAAAGTTTAGCTTTCTCAAAACACTAATATATATATTTATCCACTATGAATTCCAAACTCCAATCTTTTTCTTTCCTTGTTTTGGACGCACAACAACAACAGGGGAATAGAAATATCCATCAAACAATAAAGGCACACATCCAAACCACAACCCAATAAGCACGAATGAATTAGTAAAATGAAAGAGTAATTGAAGAATCATAAATCCCCCCACCCAACTCCAACAGCCAGAGAGAAATTAGCACTGAACTTTTTTTCCTTTCTAAAAACAAACCCTTGAAGTCCCTCCTTTCCAATACTCCTTCCATCTAGAATAACCTCCAAACTACCTACTTTCTTTAACCAATCAGTAGCAAAAAGAGATAATTATTCAATCTTAAATTTCCAAACTGACACAAAGAACAAACAGAACCAGCGAAACACAACAAATTAGAGAAAGATAACAGAAGAAAGATTCTGACCGGAGGAGAGGGACGCCGGCAGTGAATGGACGTGCGACGGCGGTGGCACACGGATGGAAAGGATGAAGGACTAGGGTTAAACGATGGGGCTGAGGTTTGGTCCAAAAATCATGAAGGTTCCACGCTCTCCCTGCTTCAACGACGTATTCGTGTGTTTTTTAAAAAAAATCCTGATGTCCTTTTCTTTTTTTTTATTACAGATAAGGGTATTTTAGTAATTTCCGTTAAAGCTTAAGCAAAATAAAAATTACACCTTACTTTAATGAGGATTCGACCACAAGAACCTTTGACCATCCCCAATATCATCAAGCTACAAGTTTCATCTTGATACTTAGACTTCATTACATATTACGAATAGGCGCTTTGGGCAATCAGGTCTGGAGTAAACCCTCGTTCGAGCACTAGGTTTTCTCGGTCATGATGGCCTTGAAGAGGTCTCCGCTTCCTAAGAGATGAATAGAGGGGCATTGGCTTGAGCCACCAATGTGGTTTTATGGCAAACTTGTTTGGCTTTCTTAAAAAAAACGGAAAAAATTCTTGAATTTTTTTTTTTAATATTTGATATTTTTTTTTTTTTATTTTGATAGTTGATAGAAAGGATGTTCTTTTGTTTCGAAATCCAACTAATATTCATTACTTGAAGTGCTCTTTCATGCATTCATCGAAAGGGGAAATTGCGTCGAATTTTAGCAATTGATATCCTTGGAAACAATATTCTTTCTTCATTCAAATTGGAAGCAGACTCTTTCTTTTTCTTATTCTATTTGTGTATTCTTTCTAAATTCAAGAACTAATTCCCGAATTGCACAAATAAAAAAAGGTGAGAATCAATTTATAGGCTCTATGACTTGTAATAGAACTTATGCTTGATAGAAATATTCTTATCATATAGAGTTGACGAATGAGGTGAAGCTGACTTCATTAAAGACAAGACGAAAAATGGCAAAAAAGAAAGCATTCATTCCCCTTCTATATCTTACATCTATAGTCTTTTTGCCCTGGTGGATCTCTTTCTCGTTTAAGAAAAATATGGAATCTTGGGTTACTAATTGGTCAAATACTAGGCAATCCGAAATTTTATTGAATGATATTAAAGAAAAGAGTATTCTAAAAAAATTCATAGAATTAGAGGAACTGTTACTCTTGGATGAAATGATAAAGGAATACCCGGAAACACGTCTACAAAACCTTCGTATCGGAATCTACAAAGAAACGATCCAATTGATCAAGACGCACAACGAAGATCTTATGAATACGATTTTGCACTTCTCGACAAATATAATCTGTTTCGTTATTTTAAGTGGTTATTCTATTCTAGGTAATCAAGAACTTATTATTCTTAACTCTTGGGTTCAAGAATTCCTATATAACTTAAGCGACACAATAAAAGCTTTTTCTATTCTTTTATTAACTGATTTATGTATAGGATTCCATTCGACCCATGGTTGGGAACTAATGATTAGTTCTGTCTATAAAGATTTTGGATTTGCTCATAATGATCAAATTCTATCCGGTCTTGTTTCCACTTTTCCAGTCATTCTAGATACAATTTTGAAATATTGGATTTTCCGTTATTTAAATCGTGTATCTCCGTCACTTGTAGTGATTTATCATTCAATGAATGACTGAAAAAGGGATCCACTGATCCAATTCTAAAGTTTGTTATTTTGTACAAAAGCTAACCATTCAAAAATTGACTTATTCTTTTTTTTTTTTCTTTTTCTTTCTACTCATCCAGCGGATTCCTCCTATATTCCAGTAAAACTCTTTCAGTACATAGCAGAATTATGGATAGGTAACTGTACCAGTGACCAACCAAATTTTATTGTAGAACTTTTCAGGATCAATGATTGGACCATGCAAACTAGAAATTACTGTTCTTGGATAAAAGAAGAGATTACTCGATCAATTTCCGTATCGCTCATGATATATATAATAACTCGAGCACCCATTTCAAATGCATATCCCATTTTTGCACAGCAGGGTTATGAAAATCCGCGAGAAGCAACTGGCCGTATTGTATGTGCCAATTGCCATTTAGCTAATAAGCCCGTGGATATCGAGGTTCCACAAGCGGTACTTCCTGATACTGTATTTGAAGCAGTTGTTCGAATTCCTTATGATATGCAAGTGAAACAAGTTCTTGCTAATGGTAAAAAGGGGGCTTTAAATGTGGGGGCTGTTCTTATTTTACCGGAGGGGTTTGAGTTGGCTCCCCCCGATCGTATTTCGCCTGAGATTAAAGAAAAAATAGGTAATCTGTCTTTTCAAAGCTATCGTCCCACTAAAAAAAATATTCTTGTGGTAGGCCCTGTTCCTGGTCAGAAATATAATGAAATAACCTTTCCTATTCTTTCCCCCGATCCCGCTACTAAGAGAGATGTTCACTTCTTAAAATATCCAATATACGTAGGCGGGAACAGGGGAAGGGGGCAGCTTTATCCCGACGGGAGAAAGAGTAATAATAATGTTTATAATGCTACAGCTGCAGGTATAGTAAACAAAATCATACGAAAAGAAAAGGGGGGATATGAAATAACTATAGTAGATGCATCGGATGGCCGCGAAGTGATTGATATTATACCTCCAGGACCAGAACCTCTTGTTTCAGAGGGTGAATCTATCAAACTTGATCAACCATTAACGAGTAATCCAAATGTGGGTGGATTTGGTCAGGGGGATGCGGAAATAGTACTTCAAGATCCGTTACGTGTCCAAGGTCTCTTGTTCTTCGTGGCATCTGTTATTTTGGCCCAAATCTTTTTGGTTCTTAAAAAGAAACAGTTTGAGAAGGTTCAATTATCTGAAATGAATTTCTAGGTCCGCGGATTTATCAACATATTAAGTTCGTAAAAATAACGAAATCTTTTTGTTGATAATTATGTAATTCTGTATAATCAAAAGATTATGAAAAGCCCCTTGTTTGTTTCTATTCTTTTTCTACCATATTGAGTTCTACCATATTGAGTTCTACCATATTGAGTTCTACCATATTTAGAGAATTCACCGCAGTACTAGTCAGTCATAGTATGTAGATTGTGAAGAAGACTATTTGACTTTACCCATTTCTTGTTTCTTTTTTTTTTTTTTTTTTTCCCCCAAGAAATTGGAGCACTATAATTATGTCACAGTTTTCGGATTTCAATGTCATAGAATAGAAATATATTCAATTAAGAGTTTTAATAGTTTTTGTTTTTCTATTTGACTGTAAGAAAATTCAACTCGATACTAAACAGAAGATAAATAAACGGAGAATATTAAGCACAGTATAAATTGAAATTGGAAAAACGGGATTCTAGGAGGGATTATTTGTCTTCCTAGAACCCTTCTTGTTTGTGTCGAAATATTCTCCAAAATAGTTTCATATACCAAATATTTTCATATAATAATGCCTATTGATCTCGTTCGTCAAAGAATCCTATCCCCCATTCTTAGTTTAGATTTTTTCCGAGTCTTTATTAGAACCTTTATGACATAATGACATATAATATATATATTTTTTTTTGCATATAAGCATATAACATATAAACATATAAGAAGTAGTAGAGTAGTCGACAAACAAAAAAGAGAGGGAATCTTATTGAACAAATAGGATTTCTTCGAAAAATATTATATACTCCAATTTCAAATAAGATTCTTTTAGCATAGTTAGCATAGAAAGGGTTCGCTTCGCATGATATGTGATCAAAATATAAAAAATATAAAATAAATAGATATATATATATTCCATATAATAAATAGAATATATAATAAGATTTTCTAATATAAACAATATAATAAAAAAAGTATAAACAATATAATAAAAAAAGGATATATATAGAATATGAAATATTAATATAATTAATATAAATAGAAATAGATTATATAATCTAATTAATAATAATATAATTAATATATTCCTATTACAATTTATTACAATACAATATATTTAATACAATATATTGAACATTTTAATTACGTTTTCTATTTCTATTTATTATTATTTTTTTATTTATTTTATATTTGTTTTTGTTTGTGCCGGCCAGAAAAAGGAAATCAAGCGATTCCTTCTTTGTTTTCCTTTTGTTTTCTTTATTTTGACTTTGCTTTGAAAGTATTGACAGATATTATCGAGGAAGAGATGTTTTGAATCAATTAATGAAATTCATTTTTCAAAAATATCATCAGAAAAAAAAAAAAATGAAATGGAGTTTTTTAAAACATCGGAAAAAGTTTTCTATTTTGTCATTGAGACATGTGTATTCTCAGTCATGTATGCCATAGAGAGCAAAGTCATAGCGCCCTGCCCTTAGATTGTGGGTGAACCCAACCCCTCTCCTAAAATTCGGTTATCAAAAAAAAAACACTTGAGAGCATGCTAGATACACAAAAGTTATCTTAGCAATACTAAGTGTTATTGGAAAAACATTTCATGGTATTTGATATTACTTAACTCTTTAAATTATACGTTCACTACTGATGATATTGTTTGTGTTGCAGTTCTTTGCTTCAAATGGGTTTCCTTTTCCTGCTGTCAAGAATCCATCTAATCACTTCTTGAAAACTATAAACAAGGATTTTGATGATCAGGTATGTTTCATGTACGACATATAGTCAAACTTTATTTAACTATGGGTGATATTTAACTGTTATTTTTTTCTCATATATACAAATAATGATGGGTCATTACGGTCTGAACAAATAACTGACTGCTCTTAACTGTCAAATATTTGGAGACATCTTTGACCATTACGAAACAATAATGGTCAAATAAAATTTTCCTTATTTGACAGTTATTCTTGTCAAATAAAGTAGAGTCGTTCTCTTAAAAAAAAAATTACATTGTACGGAAAAGGGGCTTTCAGATATAGTGTACGTAAATGTTTAAAAACAAATAGCTTGCAATGTATTAGTAGGTCTAATAATAGTAGCTAGATACACCCTTATGCATCATTATGATTGGAAAACGATCTCTACCGCACAACATTTCTCTTTTAAGTGTCAAGTTATTAAGCGGCAAATATCAACAAACCTGTAGTAGTGATTAGCTAGCAATGTCGCTAAAACTTAGACATGCTTTGATTGAGATTTTGACTTGTTTATCAGGACATTGAACTGGGCTTAGCGGGAAATCAAAGGAAACCAACAGAAGAAGCAATAGAAATGATTGTCAAGTCACACGAGTCTTCTAATTTGAAACAAGTTGTTCAAGCAGAAGTAGCAGCACTATCTGCAAAGGTATGTTAGATTCATATGTAGCATAATTTGAACCAAAACCAAAGATTTGAAACTATAGGGACCAAAATCAAATTTCAATCAAACTATAAGAACCAACAATGATATCAAGCCCTATACATATAACCAATGTATACATAGCTATAATGAAATTGTGGGTTTCAGGAAAGTGGCATAGTGGAGAAGAAGAGAGGGCATGCAAACTTCCAAACTCAATGCATTGTTCTTGCGAAGAGATCATCCGTGAACATGCGTCGCGATGTAGGCTATTACTGGCTACGCCTTGGCATATACATCATTGTGGCTTTTAGCTTTGGCGACTGTGTTCTATGATTTGGGCATGAGCATGGAGTCTATTCAAGGAAGAAACAATAGCATATTGGAAAACGCTTTGAGACTTTACTAGTTTGTTCCACCTCATATAATTCTGATATAAAAAAAGTCTTAAAGAGTTGTTAAAACCCACAAGTGAAGAAGAAGTTGCCAATAAAATCTTTTTGACATCAAAATTTTCTATAGGATTTTTGGACATTTTTCTGGTTCTTTGGAACCTTAAAAGGATTTTCCCAATATTTTTTTTGTCATTGTTTCAAAATAGAGGTTCGCTTCTTGCATTTGTGTCTTCCTTCATAACTTTCATGACCATTGGTATATATGTATTCTACTCTCTTCATTGAAATGATCTTACTAGTTGGGCTGGAATGCTTTGGCGTTTCATTATTGCACTATTATATATAATCAATTATTTATAAATATATATTTGTTTCTTATACATAAATATACATTCTTATAATTTTTAATATAAATTAATTTCATATTAAAAAATTTTACATCTTAAATAAATTTTCATATGAGTATATTTTTGTCTAATTTCTGAATTTGAATTTTATTTTTAATTAACATTACACACACGCACGCACACACATGTATATATATATATATACACACACACACATATGTATAGATATATATACATATACATATACACATATATATATATATACACACGTATATGTATAGATATATATACACACACAGAAGAGTGTGTGTGTATCAAAAATAATAATTTTAATAATTAAATTTATCTAAAATAAAATATTTTTTAATGTTTCTGACGGAAATAGCCGTGGAATTATTCTGTGGCTAATCCCGTAGCAAATAAATTTGCTACTGAATGAATTCTGTCAGAAATTTCATCAAAAACTTTTCTGACAGAATTTGCCATAGAAAAAAATTCCATCAGAAATTCAGTGTTTTTTTTTTTGTACTGCAAGTTGGAAACCAACAAACTAATCGCATAACCAGTTCAATATTCTTTTATTTAAAAATAATAATTTGATTTTGTTTTGTTTAAAATTTCATACTAATAATCTTTTAATATTTACTTTCTCACCGATTTGACTTCGATATGACCCACTGACCCTTAACTCAATACCCTAATCGGTTCAATGTCTGATCCAGATTAAATATTTTTTATTCTAATAGTTTCCACTCCGCATGATAAGTCTTCAGTTTAATTGATATACAATATAATGTTATACCAAATTATTTTAGGGAGATCATATTACATTTTTTATAAGTAACTAAGAGAGTAACTAATTCACTAATGTTATAAAACTAAAGGAGATATGAGATAGAAATGAGATATCAAGGAAGAGAAAAATTAACATAGAGAACTAGAAGCAATTATAATTAATCTTCTTGCGTTACAATTCTTTTCCTCACCACTTCAACTCTCTTGAAAATCTCTATATATCCAAAACATATGGCTGTGGAGTGTGGCTATTTATACCCAATAGAAGCACACACTTCATTAATTGCTTGAGATGCAAATAGCAGAGTCCAGCGCATAAAATCAGATACAATTGCTTTCTCCAGTTCCCAATTATGGGCTATTGGGCGGCACTCTTGCCGCCTATATACCTATGTATTATATTATATAATATAATACACCACATGATTCTCATAAATTGTGGGCAATTTAAGAGTCAATGGACATCCACATTTTTAATATATTCATAACACTCCCTCTTGGATGTCCATTATGAATGTGCCTCATTAAAAACTTTAACTAGGAAAAACCCAGTGGGATAAAAACCTAGCTAAAGAAAAGAGTACATCATTCATTGATACACTTTTCCAGTGCTGCCTCATTAAAAACCTTTCCAGGAAAACCCAGTGGGATAAAACCTAGATAAGGGAAAAAGAGTACAGCGTGTATCGACTCCCCCTCTTGACAACATCAGTTGAGATCTCCGAGTCTTCGAAGACCAATGCCATAAACAAGATTTTCAAAGATTGTACCTGGAAGTGACTTGGTGAATAAATCTGCTACATTTTCACTTGAACTGATTTGCTGGATATTTATTTCACCATCATTTATAAGGTCACGAGTGAAGAAAAATTTTGGTGAAATATGCTTTGTTCTATCGCCCTTCATATAACCTTCTTTAAGTTGGGAAATACATGCAGCATTATCCTCATATAGAGTTGTTGGGACCATTTTATCTGAAGATAAATGACAAGTTGTTCGTATATGGTGTATTACTGACCTTAACCACACACATTCTCGACTTGCTTCATGCATTGCTAGAATTTCTGCATGGTTAGATGATGTGGCTGATATAGTCTGCTTCATAGATCGCCATGAAATAGCCGCACCCCACATGTAAACAGTAGCTTTGTTTGTGATTTACCATCATGTGGATCCGACAAAAATCCAGCATCTGCATAACTAATCAGTTCATGCTTGGATACATTTGAGTAATATAACCCCATGTCCATAGTACCTCTAAGGTAACGAAGAATTTGTTTTATTCCATTCTAATGCCTTCGTGTTGGTGAAGAACTATATCTTGCTAACAAATTAACAGCAAATGATATATCAGGCCGGGTGTGATTAGCAAGATACATTAGTGCTCCAATGGCACTGAGGTATGGTACTTCTGGACCAAGTAGTTCTTCTTCACCTTCGTCATTAATTACTCGAGGTCGGAATGGATCTTTATCCACTTGCAAAGAATTATAGCAAATTCATTATTAGATCTTTTCATAAAAATGCATGGGCATATTGGGTCATTTTTGTACCCTTCTTTCAACAAATATTCTTTCAAACAATTATACCACATGCGCCCTGATTGCTTCAAGCCATACAGAGACTTATTTAACTTAATCGAGTATTGTTCTCGAGAATTTGAATTAGATGCCTCCGGCACTTTGAGTCCTTCAGGGACTTTCATATAAATGTCATTGTCAAGTGGGCCATACAAATAGGCAGTCACGACATCCATCAAATGCAAATCAAGTCTTTCATTTACTGCTAAGCTAATTAAATAACGAAAAGTAGTTGCATCCACTACTGGTGAATACGTTTCCTCAAAATCAATGCCAGGTATTTGTGTAAAACCTTGGGCTACAAGACGTGCCTTATATCTTGTAATTTCACCCTTTTCATTTCTTTTTCTTACAAAGACCCATTTGTATCCAACTGGCTTTACATCTTCAGGTGTATGGACTACAGGTCCAAATACTTTTCATTTTGCCAGTGATTTTAATTCTGCATTAATAGTATCTTTCCATAAGGGCTAATCCTTTCGCTGTTGGCACTCGCTAATGGATTTTGGCTCATGATCCTCATCATCATTCATTACATCACATGCTATATGATAAGCAAAGATGTCGTCAACGTTGACTTCATTTCGGTCCCATCGGATACCATTCATAACATAATTTATTGAGATCTCATCATTTTCACATATTTCAGGTACCTAAGTCTCTTCTGGGACTACAACATTTTCTTCTGGAGATATCTCTACTGGAGATAATAACTCTCCAGGAGATGGCTCTTCTAGAGCTATTAACTTTTCTTGATTATCCTCGACTTGACCATCTATATTTTTAGCTCCTTTTCTCTTTCGAGGATTTTTATCTTTGGAACTGATGGGCCTGCCACGCTTCAAGCGTGCTTTAGATTCATTTATACTAGGTTGTCCTTCAGGGACATCAATTCGAATAGAAGCATTAGCAGCTGGGACATTTGACTTTGTCACTTTCTTTGGGTCAGTGAATGCTTCTGGCATTCGATTAGCTAAATTCTGTAAATGAATTATCTTTTGAACTTCCAGTTCACATTGTTTTGTACGAGGATCAAAATGAGCCAATGATAATTCTGATTGAAGGAGATTCATATCCAACATATATTCTCATTCTTCTTTGTGGACCCATTTTAGTGCGTTGAGGTGGTGCTATTGGCACATATACGACACACCCAAAAATTCTTATATGGGAAATATTAGGTTCTTGACCAAAAACCATTTGTAAGGGGAAACCTTTAAGTAACTAGTTGGCCTGATGCGAATTAACATTGCTGCATGCAAAATGGCATGGCCCCAAGCAGAAATTGAGAGATTAGATCTCATAAGTAAAGGTCTTGCAATAAGTTGCAATCGTTCAATCAATGATTCTGCTAGTCCATTTTGCATATGAACATGAGCTATAGGATGTTCAACATCAATTCCAAGGGACATACAATATTCATTAAAAGCTTGTGAAGTAAATTCACCAGCATTATCAAGACGTATTTTCTTGATAGGATAATCAGGGTAATGTGCTCTTAATCTAATCAATTGAGCAAGTAATCTCGCAAACGACAGGTTGTGAGAAGATAATAAGCAAACATGCGACCATTTGGTTGATGCGTCAATTAAAACCATATAGTATCTAAATGGTCCGCATGGTGGATGTATTGGTCCACAAATATCTCCCTGTATCCGTTCTAGAAATGTGAGAGACTCACTTTCTACTTTGCTCGGTGAGGGCCGAGTAATTAACTTCCCTTAGAACATGCACCACATGAGAAATCATGGGATTGTGGTATTTGCTTACACTTCAAGGTATGTCCACATGAATTCTCAATTATTTGTTGCATCATAGTTGACCCTGGATGGCCTAACCGGTCATGCCAAACATTAAATTCATTAGTAAACTTCTGGTTTACATTGGCAGACTGCTGGTTTATATTGGCAAATTTCTGGTATGTATTGGTAAACTTCTAGTTTACAATAGCATGTGTTTCAATTGTGCTTATAAATGTATAATACAAACCAGAAGAAAAGGTAGGAAAACTTTCTAATATGCATTTTCTACCAGAAACTATATTTGTGATAGCAAGACATTCCTGATCATTTTTAGTTGTTGTTTCTATATGATATCCATTTCTGCGGATGTCTTTGAAACTCAATAAGTTTCTCTTAGACTTGGTAGAATAAAATGCATTATCAATGCACAATTTTGTTCCTTCAGGTAACAAAATATTAGCTCTTTCGGAGCCTTCAATCAAATTTATACTACCAGATATAGTCTGAACATTGGCTTCTTGCATTACCAAGGAAGAAAAATATTTATCATTTTTTAGTATGGTGTGCGTTGTTGCGCTATCAACGAGACACAAATCTTCAGGATTGATGCCAACAAGATTCATTCTTCATTGAAAGATACATGAAAATAAATAAATACATAATTAAAAGAAATACATATGATAGAAGAAAGATTCAACATACTAAAACATGATACTTCTAAATATGAAAAGATAATTTATACTAAGAAATCAGCGACATCTAAATGAGCAATATCAACATCTTCATGTTCAGAATTCTCAGCCTTTTCAACATGATTTACTTCAATCTTTGGTCCTTTACCATTACTTTTCAATGATTCTTGGTAAAGGTCAACCAAGTGTCTTGGCGTACGACAGGTACGGGACCAAAATGACCTTTGCCACCACAACGATAGCATGTATTTTCAGCATGTCTATTATTCCCACTGGTTTCCCTTCTAGGGTTCTTTTCAATTTTTCCCCACTTTGGGCGAGAATTTGATCCACCACGATTTGGACCACGGCCACATCCACGGCCACACCCACGGTTGTAGCCGCCTTTACGTCCACGTCCTCGGCCACTAAAAGATTCATTAGTTACTGCATTCGCTTCTGGGAATGGAGTTGAGCCTGTTGGACGAGATTCATGATTTTTCAATAAAAGCTCATTATTCTGTTCAGCTACAAGGAGACAAGAAATTAATTCTGCATATTTCTTGAAACCTTTCTCACGATATTGCTGCTGCAGGAGCAAGTTAGATGCATGAAATGTGGAGAATGTTTTTTCTAGCATATCTTCATCAGTAACATTTTCCCCACATAATTTTAACTGAGAAGTAATTCTGAACATGGCTGAGTTATACTCGCTTACAGTCTTAAAATCTTGCAAACGCAGATGTATCCAGTTATAACGAGCTTTTGGGAGGATGGCCATCTTCTGGTGGTCATATCTTTCTTTCAAATTGTTCCAAAGAACAAGTGGGTCTTTTACTGTCAAATATTCAACTTTCAGATCTTCATGCAAATGGCGGCGTAGAAGAATCATGGATCTGGCTTTATCTTGATTGGATGCCTGATTCCCTTCTTTAATTGTGTCTTCCAGACCATGGGCATTTAGATGAATTTCCGCATCTAGCATCCAAGATAAATAGTTCTTTCCCATAATGTCAAGAGCCACAAATTCAATTTTCGCAAGGCTTGTCATGGTTTAGACTAATAAAAGAAATAAACAAGAATTATGATAGTAACAAGAAATTCATAAAGACAATAAGTAAGTTATTATAATAAAAATTAAAAAAAAAATTATGGCTTCGGGCCATTTAGTTCTCATAATGAGAATTTAAATTTATATGGTTTCTGGCCATAAATAGGAAATTAAAATGATATGACTTCTGGTCATATAATTTCAAAATAAGAAATTAAAAATGTATAGCTTCTGGCTTATACAAAATAACAATATTAATAATATAAAAGAACCAGAATAAGAAATCAGATGTAAACTAAAAGTGGGGGTAATCCTCTCCAGAACTTAGTAAAAGAAATGAACTAAGAGCAGGGGTAATCCTCACCAGGACTTAGTAAAAGAAATGAACTAAGAACGGGGGTAATCCACACCAGGACTTAGTAAAAGAAATGAACTAAGAACGGGGGTAATCCACACCAGGACTTAGTTCATCAGTAGGAGAAGAATATGATAATGCGAGAAACAAATAAAACACTGTAACCAATATAAATTAGAAATAACAACATAATTTAAAAGGAATAATAATTATCTCCAATCTTAACCATGGAACCCGATGTTCAAAACATTCGGTAAAAATATATCTTTGATTCCATATTAATTATGGTTAAGATCATCCCAGATAAATAAGATGAACATATAATCAAATTATTAAAAAAGACGATGAGAAAATAATACCTTCGTTGGAACAATCGTGCTGATAACGTGTTATAAAACTAAAGGAGATATGAGATAGAAATGAGATATCAAGGAAGAGAAAAATTAACAGAGAGAACTAGAAGCAATTATAATTAATCTTCTTGCGTTACAATTCTTTTCCTCACCACTTCAACTCTCTTGAAAATCTCTATATATCCAAAACATATGGCTGTGGAGTGTGGCTATTTATACCCAATAGAAGCACACACTTCATTAATTGCTTGAGATGCAAATAGCAGAGTCCAGCGCATAAAATCAGATACAATTGCTTTCTCCAGTTCCCAATTATGGGCTATTGGGCGGCACTCTTGCCGCCTATATACCTATGTATTATATTATATAATATAATACACCACATGATTCTCATAAATTGTGGGCAATTTAAGAGTCAATGGACATCCACATTTTTAATATATTCATAACAACTAAAATATAATGGAAGATGAAAGGAAAAAAAGAATAGTAGTAGGAAAGATACTACAACATATTAAGTCCCATGTTGATTGATTAGAAGAGTACGGGGTGCCTAAAAGGCGCACCCCCTCTATAGTGTCCCCCACCAATGGTGGCTTCCCTCTATATGATATCCCCCAAAAAAAATGTAGATTTCCCAAATGTTTTATGTGTTTAGATTTTATATAAAATGAATGATATTTTGATATTTTATGAATAAAAAAATGGAGTTGTTTTTAATTTTTTTTATGATTTTTAAAATATTTAATTTAAACCAAAATGTCACTTATATGTAAAATCTAATAATAAAAAGAAGCAATAAACGCCCCATTTTTTGAGGGCAGCAGGGCGTGCATTTGACACCCCTCCGATGAATTAAAAGTGTGTGTATATAGTCTTAAAGCAAGTCTTATCAAAGGATATGTCATTTACTAATGATGCAGATATTTCAAAGGGAAAGGCTAAATGGGCACTATGGAGCGATAGCCTATGTAATAGGGAACACCCTATCTTCAATCCCATACCTATTCTTCATCAGTCTCATTCCTGGCGCCATAGCCTACTACCTCCCAGGCCTTCCAAAAAATTTGTTGAAAACTGTGTGTTCTTCTTCAGCATCTTGTTTTCATGTTTGATGCTTGTTGAAAGCCTGATGATGATAGTGGCGAGCATCGTCCCTGAATTCCTCATGGGAATCATTATTGGTTCTGGTATTCAGACCATCATGATCCTAGCAGGAGGCCTTTTCAGATTTCCAAATGAACTTCCTAGAATCTTCTGGAAGTACCCTCTCTGCTACGTCGCCTTCCATAGATATGCCTACGAAGGACTGTTCAAGAACGAGTTTGAAGGACTCATGTTTGGTAGTTCAAGTGGGGAACATATTTTAAGAAGCAAATGGCAAGTTAACATGAGCTATTCTAAGTGGGTTGATCTTGCCATTCTTCTGGGGATGATTGTTTTGTATAGAGTTGTGTTCTTGTCTTCTTGGTGATCATCAAGGGCACTGAGAAGATGAAGCCTTTATTTGCTTCTTTGCTTTCTGGGCCTCCTAAGAGTCATGGCCCATCCAAATGCTACTCCTTTACATGAATGGACCGCATAATATCCAATGAGTAATTAGAATATGTAAGCTAATATTTGTAATCTATATATGTTTGTATACAAATATCAGCGTACTTAGACTCCACAAATGAAATGTATTTACAGATTGTTAGAATATTAGTTAGTGGATAAGTTAGTTGTTAGTTATTTCTCACTCACTCAATGTGGGGATGTAGTCTATATATATAAGGACCTATTTACTTCATCTGTACAAGTGGGGAGGTTAGATCGTCACATAAAAAGGGGTAAACTTGGTCATCATCTTAAAAAAAGGTATAATGGTTTCTATGTGCATCCCGGTTCAAGGGTTTTGTTATCCTCATTATATCGCCTTGTTGACTCATTATCAGTAAAGATTTGTTTGTTCCTCGTTTTCAAATTGCCAACACAAATATCAGTATAATTCAAATAAGGGTTAAGATGCAAATCTACATTCGGGAATGGGCACTTGGCACTATAGAGTTTCTCTTGGTTCAAAAATGTACATGAAGATTAAAAATTGTGCAAAAATTAACTTTATTCTATTGTTATTCAACACTTGCTCTCCCAAATGATGTTATATTCCTTTCTGGCTTTATATGTTTATCATGAATTCGTCACAGTACTATTGTTACTGCTTTTTTGTGTAATTCAGTTGTAATTATCTTTTTGTATCTCCTCCTCGTGCTTAGCATGTGCTTCAAATTGAGAGTTTGAATTTTTGAACTTGAAACTACTTCTAACTTCAAAGACAATTTTGATTATTTGAAGTTCTACTCCAAGCTGACAATAATTTGAGTAGTCCTCTAAAATTAGAAGTGTCTTAGCGAAAGAAAGGGTGTTACAGAACAGATAGAGTTTGAATGGGGTTTAGTCTTGTTTTATCCTCCATCTCTTTAATTTGGCAAGTTCTTTACAAGCTTTTAACTTTAGAAGATCCACATCAGAAGATCTAACTCCTTTAGACTGTTCCTGTTAGTTATTTTTAAGAAAATGCAACAGGACAGCTGCTATTTTTTTCCCCTTTTTCAAATGAGAAAAATGACGGATCCTGAAGAAATGGTGAAGCTGATAGATACATTGAATCCATAGAACAAAGCTGATAGTAAGAATGGGAACTGATAATGAGAGTGGAACTGCCACACCCAATCAGAGCAGTTTGCAGAGTAGGCCGAATTGTCACTTGGATCAGAGATCCCATGCCTGACAACACCATCAAAGCTCCATCTGGTCACAAAACTCGCTCTTTTAAATTGGGGGAATGGCTATGAGATCCCAAAAAATGAGGGTAATCACCAAAAAGTCTCAGTAATAACTAAGAAGTATTACATGCTAAATACTTCTTGTTGTCTCACTTTTTGATCGTTTGTATTCCTTGATTGGGACCTCATAGCAATTCTTCCTTATAAATAAATCTTTCATTGTCAAAATAAAACAAGCTTGAAGCTTTGATGACACTTGTTGAGAATTACTGTAGACGTAACAAATATAATCACTAAAAAGTCTCAATAACAAATGAGTAGTATAGACCTGTTGTCATTTCCCATATCAAAACTTATCGTTACTTGTTGCTCACTTATTATGAGACTTTTTGATGATTACATTCATTCATCAAGATCTCATAGTGATTCTCCTTTATCAATAAATCTTGAAGCTTTTGTTACTTGGGTCATATGCTTTCCTCCTTCTTTGTCACTATATTCTTTTAGCTATTATAATTCGGCAGAACCACTGTAAGATTATAAGGAAAAGGCATAATCACCAAAAGTCTCAATAATAAATGAGTGATACAAACCTATTGTCATTTTTTACACTGAAATTTATTATTACATGTTGCTCATTTATTGTGAGACTTTTTGGTGATTTCATTCATTCATCAGGATCTCATAGTGATTCTCCTTTATAATTAAACCTTGAAGCTTTTGTCACTTGGGCATATGCTTTCCTCCTTCTTTGTCACAATATTCTTTCAGCTATTATAATTCGGCAGAACCACTGTGAGATTATAAGGAAAGGGCATAATCACCAAAAAGTCTCAATAATAAATGAGCGGTACAGACCTGTTGTCATTTTTTATATTGAAATTTATTATTACAAGTTGCTCACTTATTGTGAGACTTTTTGGTGATTTCATTCATTCATTAGGATCTCATAGTGATTCACCTTTATAAATAAACCTTGAAGCTTTTGTTACTTGGGTCATATGCTTTCTTCCTTCTTAAAATATTCTTTCAGCTATTATAAATCTGGAGAACCACTGTGAGATCATAAGGAAGAGGTATAATCACCAAAAAATCTCAGTAACAAGGAGCAAATAAGGAGGCTGATATGAGAGCATTCTTTTATGTGCATGAGGAAAAAATAAGGAGGCAACCCAAGAGGAGTTCATCTAGAAATGACAGGTCAGAATTTTACTTCAAAGTCTCTTGAACTCGCTTTTAAGATTTGCTCATAGTCATAGGATTCGCAGATCAAGGCTTAACTCACTCCACTCTCTTGCGTCTTTTAAATTAAATTAACCCCACAAAAAACTTTTCACCTTTGAAATGTACGTACAGAGCAATAATAAAGAATTGGCCCCATGCTTGTATTTATTATTCCTGCAATCAAGGAGTAAATAAGCGCCAAGTGAAAATGAAAAGTTGGTTTCTTCATGACTAGTGTGGTAAGTTGTAACCAATAAGTGAAGCAAGTTCCATTAATGACAAGAACAATCTTTGCGTGAGAAAGGTAACTTTTTTGGCCCCCAAAGATGAGCAACTTGATAATTCAACAAGGGATTCATTAGAAATAGAGAAAATTAATTTTTGGTACTTTTCCAGCTTTTCACTCCGTGTAGCTCATGTTGTATACTTTTGATTGAGTTTATACTCAGTCCTTGAATTTTTACTTACTACAACTTAATTATATAATTTTAATCATTTTATAATTTAGTTTCTCATCTTTATTATATTTATATATGATTTTATTTTCTAAAACATATGGGTTAAATCATACAATAACAAAGCCTCATCCCACAGAATGATGTCGGTTATATGCGGGGACGGACCTACATGGGGGTAAGGGATGGCCCCCACCCCCTCTAAAATTACAGAATTTAACCCAAAATATTAAAAAATTATATTTCGTCTCATAAAATTTTCAATTTTCTTACTTTAGTCCCCATTAAAAGTTTTATAGAAGGACTAAAATCAAAATATTGAAACTTTTATAGGGCTTAATGTAATTTTGTAAACACCTGGGTTTTTTTCTATAAATTTTGCCCCCTAATTTCAACTCCTTGTTCCATCCCTGGTTATATGGACTAAATTATAAAATGGTTAAAATTATACGAACTGAATTGCAATAAATCAAAATTTAAGAACTAAGTTATAATTGAGTCAACACTATAATAACTAAGTTGGATTGAATCAAAGTGTATAGACTGAGTTTTACAGCCAACATGAAATTATAAAGACCAAAAAGACTAGAGTAAAGTTGGTTTCTTCATGGGAGTGTGGTAACTAGTGAGTGAAGCAAGTTCCATTAATGACAAGAACCATCTTTGTGTGAGAAAGGTGACTTTTTTGGACCCAAAAGAACCGCAACTTGATAATTCATCAAGTGATTCACCAGAAATAATGATAATAATACATTAAGTGGACAACTTTTTCCTCTTTTTGACACATGAATTCCACATGATGAAATGTGCAGGAGAAAAGAAAAAGTATCTTTAAAAAGCTCCTTCACACGCCAACTTGTGTGATTTGAAAGATTTCACCTTTATGACTTTTTTATCTAATAGAAGTCCAGAATTACCCACGAAACACCTTCAATTCAAAACAAACAAAAAGAGGGCCATCAATTTGGCTTTCTTTATTCAGATGAATCAGTTTCTCCGTCATCATTTACTGTGCCTCACAATGATGCTCTTTTCTCGCCCCCCTCTGACCCCACCAAACAGTAAATATCTAATCCTTTGTAAGCAAATCCATCCATTTTTTCCAAACAAACAATAGTGGAATATGTTAAATTTTATTAATCAAAACTTTTCGACAGCTTTCTCAGCTTCTTCAACTATACTCATCGTTACAAATCCGAATCCACAACTTTGGTCAGTGCTCCTATTATAAAGTAAGCTGTTCATGTTCATTTTGTTTGCTTGGCACAAAAAACTTACTGTATAACTAGTTTTTTGCATTTAACTACTCTCAGACCTTTCGTATATTTACATATATAAAACAAATAAAAAATATAATAATAAAGAGTTGGGGCCTATAAGCTTTAATTATCTTCAACTCCACTTGTTTGCACTATTCCGAAATCTTTCATCTCTTCTTCCTCTCGCTTACAACTCGTCTTGTCGTCCACCATTTTTTTTCAACAGCTTATAACAAATTTGGAGAATCAATAAAGTACTCAAAATCACTTCTTTTCATTAAATTTCCTTCATAAAATTTATTATACATGATTTTATCTTTCTAATGATACTACTTTTATACTGATTAGAGAACATTTTAGGGTTAGGATTTTGAGCAGTTTTGAGTTTTAGCACAGATTCAATTATATATGAGTTTAATAATATGAAAACACGTAGAATAAAAGTCAAGTAAAAAATATTAATTTCTGTAATAGATTTTTTTCAATTTTTTTTGTATATTAGGTCTATATCGTATTTCAAATACTTTTATTTATGATATAGTTGTTTTTATTTTCGCCCCCGTGGATAAAATTCCTGGGTCCGCCCCTGCCCATATTAATTATACCTATAAAGATAGAGAGAAAGAAACAGGTTGAAAAATATCCAATCATAAATGAGGGCAAAGTTGAAAATTTACCCACATAATCATTGCGTCAACTACCTCTCATTGGTATGTGAGATTTGATCAAACCTGACTTATAAATAGGACCAGAATGATATTATAAGATATCAACTAATACAGTTCTGTAGACTAATGAAGATCGAGGAGTGATATCTCAAATTAGAAGCATGATGCAATGTTCTTGGCATTTGAATATTTAAGTTTGGTACAAAGAATTGGTAGGAAGGGAAATGAAGATTGACAAGTTCCTCCATTTAGTACGCATTTTGGACAAATCTTCTCGGGAACCCAAGTTCCCGAGCCCACCAATCTTCCCTCATATGTGGGAAAGTTCAGATCCCACCAAAATTGGTGAGATTTTAAGTTCCCACGTAACTGTTCACATTTTTAGACAGATTTACCATTGAAATTCGAATTTGACGGGAACGTTTGAACTTGGTGGGAAAGTTCGAATTTGGCGGAAACTTTTTTTACACGAGTTTGAACTTGACATAAGCATATTTTTAAAAAATATATTTTAGCAAAAAAATTATTTTTCTTTTTTATTTTGAATTAATTACTTTAGAAGGTAAAATAAACATTTCTTGATTTTTTACCAACTACCACCCCTTCATTTTCTGCCTATCAAACAACTTATATTCCCTTAAACCATCTTCCCTCATCTTTCAAAATCTTCCTTTCCCTTCCTTTCACTCCTCAAATTTTCTCTGTACAAAACGAGGCCTAAGTAGATATAAGCTTGTTTGAATTGACGTTGAAAAATCAATTAATTCAAATTGAGATAAAACTCCTCTCACTAATTTAACTTTTATATTGTAAATATCATAAATGACATTAAAAAAATAATTTCTACCACTATTCAAACAAATCCATAGTAGATATTCTTAGGAAAACCACTATTCAAACAAATCCATAGGAGATGTTGTTAGGAAAAAGACCTATGGGTGTATAGCCGTTGGACCGCATAAAGTTGCCAAAGATTTTAGTCTCAGATGATGGTTCCTAGATTTTCTTATATTTATATGTTTGCTTTTTATCTCGTGTAAAAAAAATTCCTCTCGTTCTTCATATTTACATAATATTCTCTTTTTGGTCAAAATTTTAGGAAGTTACTACGGTCCACTGCAGTAAACCATTCACTTACCTTTTCTGTATTAAATTTTTACCGTATAACGTAGTGCATACCGCATACGATAATTTTTAATGAGGTCCAGTAGCCACTCCCAAAATTTTACATACTATTCTCTCTCATCTATGATATCTTTAGGTAACTAAATAATTGTACAATAAACATATACCACTATTCATTTTATAAGCTTAGTCTACATCGTCCATGCTAAAAAAAATTAGCTTACTTATTAAATACTTCCTTCGGTTCTAATTATAAGAGTTAGTTGACTTTTTTAGAGAGATTAAGGAAGCTAATTAAATTACTTTAGAGTATTTTTATTTTTTCCTTCAACTAATTAGTTTAACCAATAAACTAATATATAATCTAAGGATACACAGCATATGAAATGATTAAGTAACTTATTTACTTCCTTAATCTTTCCAAAGAAAGTTAACTAACTCTTATAATTAGGACTGGAGGTAGCAAGTTTTAAAATAATGCATTTTTCCAATTATAGCTTCGTCAATAAATAATATTCTCAACCCTCTTTCTAATCTTTTTTTTCTTTTTTTCATTGCATTTACTAAGTACATACTGGTAATAAAGATTTTTTAAAAAAATCAAACTAAAATAGAGTGATAAAAAGAACCGAATAGTAATAAGATAATAATAAGTTTTATTTAATCCTCATTTTGCATATTTTTACATGATGTTGCTGACCTCCCTTTAGAACCACATAATTTACACGTCACCACTTAAGGACATATACTGATCCAAACTTCAAAAGACCTTATGAACAATCAAACAGCCTTCTACATGATTCATTGCAGCTTTTGCTTTCCCTCCATTCCATATATCAATCATCTCCTGCATCCGTTCTTACCAATCCATATCTACACCCCCTCCATCAGATTCAGCCACGTGTGAGCTAAGCCATCCTCGTCGTTGTCGTCATCATCTCAGACAAGCGTCTTGCACGCCGAGCTCTGCGGGTCCCACATCGCCGGGAGCAGGTACTTCCTGCCATTAACGCCCTGCGCGTTGTAGCTCGCCCCAGTCGTCTTGTCCACCAGAACCCGACCCGGATACCCTGGATACGACCCGCTCCCGAAACTCCCAGTGCAAGCCGATACCGCCTCCAGCGGCGCCGTAGCTGGACCTTGGAAGTAGCCATTGTTGAAAGGGTTCGTCACGGTGCCAGCTAGCAGGGTGGCCAAGTTAATAATCATTCCGTCAACACCGACGTCACCGTTCGGCGCCACAAGCGGCGGAGTCTGCGGGCCGTACATGGGCTGGTGGAATGGCCACGCGCATTGGCCAGGACACTGAGTCTCAGGATTCCCAACCCAAACATAAGCCGTACGAGGCTTACCTCCCACGGGTCGGGTCGCCCTGTGAGTACCACACCGGTTGACGCAGAATCCGTCAACGGCAACGTCCTTGGCGGTGAGGACGACGGTGATGGAGTTCAACTCGTTGAACTTAAACGCCAACGCAAGCAAGTGCCTGGACTTGAGGAACTTTCCAAGAGAGTACGTCTCGTGGAGGTACTGCTTCCCCACTACGAGCGCAGAGGATCCGCCCTTGTACTTCTCGGTGGTGCCCCACCACGTCGCCGCAGAGGGAAGCGGCGCCTTCGGGGAGTTTAAGGATTCTATGAAGTCCACGATTATGGACCGTTGGATGGGAGTGAAGGTACCGTACCACACCAGATTAACGGTGATACTCCCCTTCAGGAGCTCACCGTTGTGGTACTTAAGCACCAAGGGTTGTTGCTGTACCAGAGCCCCCTCGGCGACAAGCGAAAGACACAACACAGTGAAGAAGACAATGGCATTACAGTAAATAAGAGACATTTTTCAGGTCAAACTCAGAAGAACAAGTTTATAAGAGAAGAATTATCCAAAGAGCACGATGAGGACGAATCAGCGAGATGGACTATTTATACACCGAGGAAGACGATCCACTATACAGCTGTGACGAGAGAGTTGTCATTATAATCGCTATCCACGTGGCGTCTTCTAATTGGTTGAAAAATTTCGTCACTGTACCAGACTGTGAGCTTCTGAAGTGGCGTGACGTGGCGGTCTAAATGATAGACGTTGGAGTCCAGAATTCTGCAGTCCGCAGAGTAAGCGAAATGACTGATTTGACCTCACTCTGGATATATATCCACAATCCCTATGGATCCAAAGCACCATGCATTTCAGAGCAAGTTCGAAACCAAATCACGTGGGTCCCAATCAGAGGAACACTTGAGGCAATCAGGGCCGTTGGATTAGGACGGAGAGCTGTGATTGGGAAGAAGTGGGGGAAGCGAATGGTGATGACGTCATGTTCAGAGTTTTAGGAGGCAGTATTTGAATACAGTAGGGTTGATTTATTATATTAAAATACAGGGACGCATGGTAGTGGCAGCCTGGCAGGGAACAATATTTTTTTGTTAAAAAAAGGTCAATAGGTTTTTCTAGGGAAGCAGGGTGTAGAAACTAGAAAGAAGTGTGAGGCAGTGCTAGAGGTTAGAGTGGGGCCCGGAGGGAGAGTTTTGAGGATTTAAATACGTCAGCGTATTAATGTACAGTATGGCAAAATGGTAATTTAATGGACTGAGAATTCAAATTTGAATTCATATTTTTGTAATTATTGATATTTGTTGTTTGGGTGGGGGGTGATTGTCAAGTGGGACTCCATGGGTCTTTGAGTTAACTTTACTTTTCTTTGCTATCATTCTTTTAAGTCTTCAATTTTTTGAAGTCATCAAAAGCACAAGTTTTTTTTTTTTTGATAATAAAAAGTTTAGATGGATGTAGACACTGATAATACACCAAAGTCAGGATACACTTCCAGGCTCAAAAGCACAAATTAAGAAAATGCCAATGGTGAGACAAAAATTAAATGAGGGAGTATTGAAACTATGATTACTACAGTAAATTAAGGGGCAGTATAGTCCCAAAAATGGTCAACAAAGGAAAATTTTATCATTAAAGCTTTTTTATGGGCAAATTTGTCACAAAAGTATCAAAAATGGAAGCAATTTCATCATAACCGTTATTTCAGTTAATTTTGACAATTGGTTTACCAAATATGTTAAGCTGGCAGTCTATATGTCATTCATAGAATTTTTATGCGTTAAGTAACGAATCTGCCCCGGAAGTATACGGCCAGGAGCAATTTTTCTTTGGAAGTTTTTTTTGGCTCAATGTTGCCTCGGAAATCTAAAAACGTAGCAATCTTTCCCTTTTCCGTTAAAAAGTTAACAATCAATGCTAATTTTTTTCTACATCATTATTTTTAAAGTTAGATTTAAAACTTTGGGGAAAATTTGCTTCTTAACAAAAATGACATAGATGACATATTGACTATCAGCTCAGTATATTTGATCAACTAATTGTCAAAATTAACTGTGACAACAATAAAGGCAAAATTACTCAATTTTTTATACTTTCAGGGCAACCCCCCAACCTTTCCGACCAAAATTGCCCCTAATAACAACTTTCGGGGTAAAATTACCTCTTGTCTAAAATTATTTTTTAATTAGAGTTATTATGATTCTTGGTCTTTTGTATTTGTCTGCATCATAATTTTGTTGCTTTAAATTTCAAACTGAGTTTTATCGTTTCGATCCTTCATGGGTATAATAGTCCAAGTCTAATAAAATCTGCATATTCAAGATCCATACCAATATCAGTATGCATTAATAAAATCTTTATATTAATAACGATATAAATTTGTAATGTTTATCTTAAATAGGTACATGCATGCATTTGCGTCTGAAATACAATTATAAAAGTGGGTCATCAAAAAGTGATTATGAAAATTGAAACGAAAGCAACATCTTCACATCCAATGTATTTGACTGACCTCTATTAGAGGGAAATTGTGCTTTTTCCCTAAATAATAATAATAATAACCAAACAAAAGTGGAGGTTGTGAATTTAAATTTGAATTTTGATCACCAAACAAAAAATTATCATTTAATTTATTAGCAAAATTGTAAAAAATAATATTTAAACCAAACTCTTAAGTTATTAGAATAAAAATTAAAAATAACTTTTTCATTGACATTCATTAAAGTAATACTATATTCATCATCATTACAAATAATAAATAAAATGAAAAGGGGAAAAAGAAGGTGGTCACGTGCAGAAAGGGAAGGAATCGCGAAGGGGTTCACAGGAAACGTCGGCACAGGCCCAGACAAAACTTTGCTTTGTTCTTTATCATATTATTATTTTTTATTTGTTATAGCAATTTTTTAAATCTAAAAATTAAAGTATACAACACCCTTTAAACAAGAGTGTTTGGGTAATCTGCAAACACAATTTCAAAAAACCTTTTTTTTTTAAAGTAGCCATAAAACTTCTCTCACATGATTTCCTCATAAATTGTACTCCCTCCGATCCTAATTATAAGATACATTTAATCGATTTTGTGGAAATTAAGGAAAGAAATTAAATTAGTTAATTTTACATATTTTCCTAATATGCCCTTATATAAAGTTAAAATGACACAAGTAAAAGGGAATTAATAGCTCCGGTCATATACCTCTCAAATCTAAAATTTTCCTTTCCACATGATATCTAATTGAAATAATGATCTTGCTATATATATGTACACACACATACCTATATATATATGTGTGTGTGTGTATTTAGGTACATATATGTGTGTGTGTACACACATATATGTATGTATGTGTATATGTGTACATATATCTACACATATATATGCACACAAACATATATGTGTGTGTGCAAAGGCGGAGCCAGATAATGGAGAAGGGGGGCACCTTGATTTTTTTCTTTTATTAAAAAATTTAAGTACTCTGCTCCTCATGAATCTTTCCTTCTTTTTCCCAAGGCAGCGACATACATATTTATACAAGAAAACACACACTCTCTCTCTCTCTTTTTAATAATCATTGAAGCATTAATCTATATCAGCAAGCCTCCTGCTCTCTTTTATGTGTGCAACGTGAATATATATATATACACACACACACTTCATTATGATTTCCTTTCTTTTCTTTATATAAAGAGCATCAGTATGTGTGTGTATGTATATAAATATCAGATCTCCTGCTCGTTCTTATTTATATATATATATATATATATATATACACAGGGGCGGATCCAGAAAAATAGTGAGGGGGGGCACCATTGGTGCGGGGGTACGGGGGCAGCGCCCCCGAAATTTTTTTTTTAAATGAAATTTTTAAATGCATTAAAAAATAAAAGAATATAAACAAGAAAAAGAAATATTTATGAAATCAAGTGAATATTGATGATGTAATAAGAGAGACAATTATTTTAAAACCTGTCATTTAGAAAAGTAAGGCTAAGTGCAAGATATATTGCTTGCATTCTCAATGACATGAAAATACTTGCAGACGATGTCGGTGTCTTCTTTTTGATTCTTCTTTCCCCAGTAAAAATACTTGCGGACATATTTTAGCATTGTGACCTCAACTTGGAAAGATCTGCTTCTTTTTTTGAGATACTTTCCTAACATTTTGTTATATTTTCTCTCTATTTTAGGTGGATATGCCTAGCACAAAAAATTGCTTGAAGCATGTAGGTTGCTAATTTTTTGCCATGAGCATTTTATGACTAACACTTGCTCTTTTTCTTATTGATGATGATCAAACTTGCAACTGATGACAAGTGAAAACCTTCTGAAGCTTGTATTTTTTTTTTGTGATTTTGATGACAAGTGAAAAAAAAATATTTGGGGGCGCTGCCCCGAACCCCCACACCCTCCAGCCAATAGTGCCCCCCTTCTATAAATTTCTGGATCCACCCCTGTTGTGTGTTTATATATGTACATATATGCACACACATATAAACACGCACACACAAAGATATATATGTATATATATGGGTGTGTGTGTTTATATATGTACACACACACACACACACACACATATATATATATAGACACACATATACGTGTGTGTCTACATATTTGTATGTAGACACATACATATATACATATATAGATACACATATATATATCTAAAAGTTTTATTGATTGGAAGAGTCTATGCATCTATATATACATACTCACCAAAAATTAAATACACTTAAGAGAATAAAATAGGGGTATTTTAAGAAGAAATTGACAAAAATTAGAATGTTGTCTTATAATTAGGACCAAAACTAACTTTTAAATGTTGTCTTATAATTAGGACCGGAGGGAGTAAAAGATATTCTCCAAAAACAAATTCAAACACACAAATGTATTACATACAAAGAAATTTCCATTTTCTAAGGAGAATGGCTCCCCAAAGAATAAGTATAGAAATATTAACATAAAGTTGGTCTAATGATATAAAGTCTTACTAAATATTTCTGGGTCTCAAGTCCAATCCTAGATGAGACATTTTCGTTTGGAAGGGCAGTCATGAACCCGAACCGAATGACGGATAATAATATCAAACAAAAAGAATATATATATATATATATCTCCGCGCGCTTTATGGCTCACCAACAAAATTCTAATATTAATAATGGAATTTGAATTAACAAATTTATAAATTATGAACTAACGTCTTACCAATTGTACCGACTTTTGTTGCTACAAACAAACTTACTTGGTTTTTGAATTATATACAAATAAATCTCTTAAAATTCAAATCATTTGCAAGTAAACGATAAACAAAACTAAAGACATGAAACTTCGTTGTATAAATGTAAAAGTTCACAGATGTTTATTGTAAAATTTCAAAAGTTAGAGAATTATTTCGAAAAAAAAATTAGCGAGTTATTTACATATGATATAAAATTTAAAGCAGTTTTTGTATAATTTAGTTAAATTTATATTAAATATTTGAGTGAAAAAGTGTTGAATTATCTTATACTATAATTCAATTATTTTTAATTTTTGTGACAAAAATTTCACAGAAAAATTATTCTGTTATTTGAAGACATGTTTTGTTTTCATATTTCGTATTTTTATACTTATTAGCATACTAATTTTATTAAAAATAAATATCCATATTAATTAATCATATGCGTATGCTTCTTTCTGTCCTTTAAAAGGAATTTTCTAAAATATTTTCTTGACTCAATATATAAAATGTCATGCAAAAGTATCTATAAAACATAATTGATTTTTTTTTTTTGAGACATTCAGGAAGCTAATAAGTTACTTAATCATATCATATGTTGTGTATCATTAGATTATATATCAGTTTATAAGTTAGGTAAAATAATTCAGAGAAAAAATGATAAATATAAATACGTTAAAGTAATTTAATTAGTTTTTTTGATATATCAAGAAAAGTCAACTCTATCTTATATTTAGAACCTGCAGAAGTATTAGTTTTTATTCTTGCTTCTTTAAGTAGTAACAAGGATTTTTTTTTTCTTACCAGGTTGCAACGAGGTATCTTGTAGAATGGAATGTAAAAATTTTTTTGCCAATGATTCATATTATTTTATGAGTAAATACTCTTTCTGGTTCCTGACAAAAAACACGGACCCCATTTTGGTCCCTTATTAAAAAAGGTCCCTTATTCGTCCTTTTCAGGGACTAAAATGACATTTTGAAAATTTTTGAAGGATCAAAATGTCAATCAATTGACCTTTATTCGTCCTTTTTATGGACTAAAAAAGACCTTTTTTTTAAGGGACCAAAATGAGGATCGCTTTTTTTATCAGGGACCAGAAATGGTATTTACTCTTATTCTATCAATAAGGTAGAATAAGAATCTTTGGTTGTTACAACTTACAGTACAAATTCAGTTATGCAATAACATTTTATTAAGATGTATGAAAATATTGATAACACTTTATAACGGGAGCGAGAATTAGTAATAAATATTATGAAGATGTTCAAGATGTAATCGAATTTTGGGGGACACGTATTTTATTTTATTTTTTTATTTAGTAAAATTGGGAATAAATGTTATGTTAAGAATGTCACATCTTGAATTTGAAATCATTGTATTAAATAATTATGATTAAAAACTTTTGTGGAATGATTTGAAAAATGGTAGAGTAACTAAAGAGAATGTTTAAAAATATTCAACAATATCTTTTAATTGATAATTTATTTAAAAGATTTAGTAGTTAATAACGTCATACTTTTTATAATCCTTATTATAAGACATCAATTAATAATTCTCATAAATCAATAAAAAAGATTAAAATTAATAAATTTTTCTTGTAATTTAAGTAACTTACAATATTACCATTACTAATTGCACTAAATTCTAATATTATATTAATTATTATTCTCACACACTACCTTTATTAATTATGGGCATATACGAAAAAATAATAATAAATGCGCTTTGAAAATAAGTAAGTACCTTATAAAAAGAATCAAGTACAATTACTAATTAATGTTTTATAATAAGATGTAGTCCACATAACCTAAATTGAATTATGAAAGGGAAAAAAAAAGGCCGAGTTAAAGCTTACAAAATACAAATAAATTCGGGAAAATCAATTTCAAGGCTCTTTTAACAGGAGAAATTGTAAAAAATGTCCTAAAATTCTGACAATCCCAGAAAAGATCTCAGGGCCTTTTCTGGGATTTTCAGAATCTTGGGTGAGTTGTTAACGGGGTTGATATAGTTGTTAACAGGGTACTGATATAGTTGTTAAAGGTCTTGATTTAGTTGTTAGCAAAAGTGTTATTAACGGGGCTGATTTAGTTGTTAAAAACCTACCTGTTAACAACTATATCAGCCCCGTTAACAACTCACCCAAGATTCTGAAAATCTCAGCAAAGGCCCTAGGACCTTTTTTTGGGATTGTCAGAATCTTAGGGCCTTTTTTACCATTTCCTTTATTAAAAAGGCATTGAAATGAATTTTACCAATAAATTCAAGTCTCAAAAAAGAAGAGGAGAAGGAAAGGACGACAACATCCATGTCATCCCTTGCTTCCTGTGAACCTTATCCATAACGTCATTCTCTTCTCTTTCCTTACTCCACTTGCGATCTTTTTTCTTTTCCAACAAAATTTTGAAAAATTATTAACTTATATGTATGAAGAGTTTGATTTATAAACATAATTTATTAGATTTAAATTATAAATACCCAGCTTTGATGTATAAATATAAAATTTATAAATATTTTTATATTTAACTTTTTGTGGTAAAAATTTTTATATTTAGATTTTACCTGAAATTTATAAGTTACTTTCCCTTTCCCAAAGTTATGATAAAAGACGTCTTAATTTCCATTTTTCAATGACTGTATTTGTATAGAATTTAGAAATGCAAAAAAATTCAGAGAGTATTATTTATAAATTATTATAATTTGACTTTTGGTGATTTGTCCTTCAAATTTTGTATATGTTATTAAATTTTTATGTAAATTTTTGTTTCTTTAATTTTTATATATTTTAATAATGCTTTAATCTTGAAAAATAAATAATAATAATTTACGAAAAAATTAAGTTATTAACTTATTAATCTAGGAAAATATACTTCTCATGTTGTAGGAGAAGTATATACATGTTACACACATGAAATGGTGGGACCCACATCTTTTCTATAAAAAAAAAGAAAAAAAAGATGTGGGTCCATCAATTTCATGTGTGTGTAGGAATCTTCTTCTTCTAATACAACATGAAAAGTTTAAACACATATTATCTATTATATGTATTGTTTAGGGGAAATATCTATTTGTGCATTTATGTATGCAAATAAAGAATATATAGAGAAAGTGGCCGCTTAACCCAATTCACACCAAGCACTTCCTCATGTTTTCCACCTAAAGAAGGGTCTGCTTTTATATTACCTCCATTCTTAATTGTAAGAGCTAGTTGACTTTCTTTGGAGAGATTAAGGAAGCAAAATAATTTATTTAATCATTTTATATGTTGTGTATCCTTAGATTATGTTCTGGTGTAGAACACAGATTGTCTAGCCCTGAGGGGCTAGGATGTTGATGTTGATTGGGACTTGACCTAGGAGCGATTCCTAGGGCCTACGTACCCTGAAGAGGGATCAAAGTCCACGTAGTTCGATGATACTTTGAGGCGTTTAGCCTAAGGGCGTGGTGTGTGTGCTCTGTGTGCAGTATATGCAATTGAGAGAGAGCTTAGAAGATAGAAGATGTGTACCTGTTAGGTTAACCATCTATATATAGAGGTTACCTTAGGTTTAGGGTTTGGAAAATTGGGCCTCTTGTGCCTCCAAGCCCAAGTGATGTGACGTCATATCTGTGCCACGTGGGTTGCCCCTTGCTGGGCCATATATAGAATATGGGCCTTATATAAATCCGTAACAGTTGCCCCCCAGCCCGGTAGTTCGAGCTCTCGAGCTGCCGGGATGTATTTTGTCCCCAAGCAGGTTTTCTGGGCCAGTCCTCCGCTAACCTATAACCTGGGCCAGTACTTCGCTAACCTTACCCTCCATGTGTCCATCGCGCATTGCTGGCTTGGGTCATTCTGGCTCTAGCGACCGAAGTCTTTTACTCACATATCCGAGGTAATGTCTCGAAGATCCAAGGTAGTAGCCTGTTGTTCAAAGATCCGAGGTAGTTTCTCAAAGATCTGAGGTAGTGGCCAAAGATCGGAGTAGTGCGAGATGTTTCGCCTGTATTTGAATCCAGGTGCTGATCCCGGCTATCGAAGTCACCTACCCCAATGATCCGAGGTAATGTCTCAAAGATCTGAGGTAATGTCAAGGCAGATTGATTCCCAAAACCAGCGAGCGACCCGTTGGAGGAGGTCAGAGGAAAACCAGTTGTATGAAACCTTTTGAGATTTTCACTTAGGTCCCTGTAGGAAATCTTTTGAGATTTTCACTTAGGTCCCTGTACGAAACCTTTTGAGATTTTCACTTAGGTCCCTGTATGAAACCTTTTGAGATTGTCACTTAGGTCCTTGTACGAAACCTTTTGAGATTTTCGTTTAGGTCCCTATACGAAACCTTTTGAGGATGAGAATCCTGCTCAAATCTGGGTTCCCACGGAGAGAGGATGAGAATCCTGCTCAAATATGGGTTCCCAAGGAGAAAAGATGGCTCAAATCTGGTTCCCAAGAAGAGAGGATGAGAATCCTGCTCAAATCTGGTTCCCAAGAAGAGAGGATGAGAATCCTGCTCAAATATGGGTTCCCAAGGAGAGAGTATGAGAATCCTGTGGGTTCCCAAGGAGAAAAGATGGCTCAAATCTAGTTCCCAAGAAGAGAGGATGAGAATCCTGCTCAAATCTGGGTTCCCAAGGAGAGAGGATATGGATTGTAATACCCAGATTTTATTATCTGGAATATTATGAATAAATTGGATATTTCTGATAAGTGAAATTAATGTCTCCTGACTTGTGTGAATTTAGCCTATTATTCTAAGTTGAAATTCTGTAGGAAATCAGGGAATTTAAGGGCCTAAGTGCCAAAATGACCAAAATACCCCTGGGAAGGGTAAAAGACTTAGGAAAATTATGAAAAATCCTAAAAGGCAGTAAAATGACCAAGTAGATTAGGAGAATATATTATCTCTAATTCTGATAATTTAATAAATTATGAACTTGGAGAAAATTGTATAAGAATGTTCAAAAAGTACTAAAAAGGCCATAATACCCTTGTAATTTCTAAAAATGCAAGAGGCATGAAAATGCTAATGTTAATGCAAGAGTATGGAGGTAATAAGGTATTGTAATTAAGAAAATTATCAACAAGTGATAATAAAGTAATTAAGTAATATTGGGCTAATTACTTAAGTATAAGTAAAGAAAATTCATGAATAATTATGTAGAACCCTAAAATTAGTGGTTTTTGGCTTAAAATTAGTAAAAATATATTTGTTAATTAATTGGAAATTTTGGAGAAAAATAGTTGAGTTTAGATATTTTTAAGCCTAAATGCAAGAATGGACCAATGGGAAAATTCTGTAAAAAATTATGTAAAAATAATTATTTAATTAATTAAATAATTAATCAAAATAAAAAAGAAAAAACACGAAATATAAAAAAAAATGGGCAGAAAAAAAAAAGAAAAAAGAAAAGAAAATGTATTTAAATAATATATAAAGAGTTTCAAAAATACTAAACTCTAATTAAATATAATATAATTTAATTTGGTGAATAGTAATTCAATAATTAGGAAACGGATCCTATCTGGAGATCTAGGAATGGGATTTCCAAAGTCAAAGTAGAATATTGATCAGTGGGATTTTATCTTCCGTTAGACTCTTCCGGAAGTTAATTCTGAGTCCGATTGTGCATTTTCCTAATAAAACAAAATAGGGAAAATGCATATAGGCACATTTTTGGATCCGAAGAGAATAAATTCTAACTCAACATTTAGGAATGAGTTTGAATTTATCTGGACATATTTGGAATCAGTGAATTTTTCTGAAGAAGTTGATGATTCCAAAAATGTGTTCTGAAACCGGACATGTTCGGACACGTTTTTCGAGGAACTTCAGACTGACAGTTGGAGCTCTAAATGGAATCAAAATTTAGGTTAACTTGAACATTTCTAATGAGTGAAGAAATGTCTTCAAGGTTGTAAATCCAGTTTGAGATTTCTCCGAAATTACGCGAATCGGGTACCGATCGGGGAAATTGGACTGAATGAGGACACGTGTCATCATTCAATTGGCTCACCCTTGGCTTGTGGAGCAAGTGGCCGAATTGGTGAGGTGTGTGGCCAAGAATCATCCTTCAAAATATTAAAGGGAAAATTACAACTTTGGACCCAAAATTTGAGAAGGGAAAATTACACCTTAGGACCCAAAATTTGCCTATATAAAGGCAAGAGTTTCTCTTCATTTTCACACCATTTTCACTTCTTCTAGCCGAAATATAGAGGGAGAAAGTAGAGAGAGAAGCTCTGGAAAAAGTTCTGCAGAAGTCTTCAACGGGTAAGTCCTTCGGTCTTTAGCTTTTAGTTCGGTAGTTAGTAGAATTGTTAGATAGATTTAGTAAGTAGGGAGTGAGATTCCTACTATTGTTTTAGGCCTCATTGCATTGAAAGATGCCTAAAGAGGTAAAACTTGGTAGGGATTGAGTCCCCGAAAATTGGTAGTTAAAGTAGCGTAGTGCTGGCGAAATTCCGCCAATTAGGGGTAGAAGGGCAAAATGGTAATTTTTACCTAAAATGCCAGATTTAGTATCGAATCACTAATAAAAGTGATATTACTCTTATAGGACGTCAGAAATCCTAATTTGCTGTGAAACATCTACGTACGTCAACGAAGGTACGGACGCGTACTGTAACACTAATCCTATATCTCTCATATACATATATGTCATAGATAAGTTCATATACCGGGGCTCTGCTTAGGGTCGTCGTTATACATATAGCCTTGTACGGGTTATAGACATGATAATACCGCTTTGAGTTTTCCTAGCGCTGAGGACACGTGATCGTGACACAGGTTAATGTGCAGGCTATATTTGTATAGGACTTTACATACTGCTTAATGCTTATGTCCTGTCTATGTCACAATGTTGTTGTGTAGGACCTTACATACTGCTCCATGCTTATGTTCTGTCTGTGTCACACTTATCTGATGAGATGTTGCTGTTATGTCATGAATATCTGTTGTCTATATACTGTTTTATTTGAGCATAAGGTTAACCGTTACCTGAGATTCAATGCGGTGAATTGAATCCCAGCTGTAGCTTCAGGATCCGGAGGACCATGGATCGGTGATAGGGGAAAGCAGCAGGAGTAGGCTTCCGGCCGAAGTTATATTATCGTTTTCTGTACTTACCTTTTGAACAGTAGGATCACTGTAATGTCATTACTCTAGTACACTATGGTTCATGTTTTGTTATGATCAGTTACTCTTTCGCTCCAATGCTCTACTCTGAATGAAAAAAAAAAAAATTTCCGCTTTAGAAAATGGGATGTTACATGGATCCTTCATGCCCAGCTTGTCCAATGAGAGGAGAATGTAAACATTTTTAGAGTGCAATTGCAAGTCTAACACTACTTGTCGTACTGTTGCTTCTGGTATTGACCATCTTTGGTCGTAGGAATCGAAATTTATCGAGTCCCCACGGTCGGCGCCACTGTTTGCGGTGTAGAACACAGATTGTCTAGCCACGAGGGGTTAGGATGTTGATGTTGATTGAGACTTGACCTAGGAGCGATTCCTAGGGCCTACGTACCACGAAGAGGGATTAAAGTCCACGTAGTTCGATGATACTTTGAGGCGTTTAGCCTAAGGGCGTGGGGTGTGTGCTCTGTGTGCAGTATATGCAATTGAGAGAGAGCTTAGAAGATAGAAGATGTGTACCTGTTAGGTTAACCATCTATATATAGAGGTTACCTTAGGTTTAGGGTTTGGACAATTGGGCCTCTTGTGCCTCCAAGCCCAAGTGATGTGACGTCATATCTGTGCCACGTGGGTTGCCCCTTCTTGGGCCATATATAGAATATGGGCCTTATATAAATCCGTAACAGATTATATATTAGTTTATTGGTTAAACTAATTAGTTTGAAAAAAAAAACTTTAAAGTAATTTAATTAGCTTCCTTAATCTCTCCAAAAAAGTCAACTAGCTCTTATAATTAGGACCGGAGGGAGTCTAAGGGATTTGGAGGAGAGTGGAGGAGAAATTTTTATAAGTTGAATTTAAGAAAATGGAAAAGCGGGTTACAAATTTTAATAAAAAAAAAGATGATAAAAAAAATAAGAAAAACTAATTAAAAACTTTTAATATTACTTCTTTATTTTTTTTTTTAAATTCAACTCAAAAAACTTTCCCTCCTCTCCCCTTATATCAAATAAGCCCTAAAGAATATTTAGAGAGAAACAGAGTAAGAATGTATGTTTACAAGTTTTTCTCTATTTCTGCAAAATTTGTAGATAGGACAAATGAATTTTTGAATTTCTGTTGAAAAATGTGACCATATTCAGTATTCAAGATCACCTTTAACAAGATGAGACCCGTGAGTAAGAAAATCACGTAGGGACCAAATATCAATACAGATCAAGGATGCAATGATCAACGAAAGCAAGGATCACATTTATGCACGTGATTTTTAATACTTCATTTATGCTATATCTTATATATAGAGGGGCATGTTATTATTTTTTTATTTCATGGATATTATAAGTATTCTCAATAATATCCTTAAATATTGTTATCTTCACATTGAAATTCGGATACATATTAAAAATGTCTTCATCTATGTTTTACAATTGGTATTTCTCTTTGTTCACATTAAAATAGAGATCGATATAAGTATTATTTTTCATTCAAATTTCCTATCTATTCTTAACTTTCTTAGCTTTTACTCCCTCCGGTCCTAATTATAAGACCTAGTTGAATTTTTTTGGAGAGATTAAGGAAGTTAATTAAATTACTTTAAAGTATTTTTATTTTTATTTTTTTCTTCAAACTAATTAGTTTAACTAATAAACTAATATATAATCTAAGGATACACAACATATGAAATGATTAAGTAACTTATTTAGCTCTGTAGCCTAGCTTATTTTTAGCTTATCTTCTACTTATAAGTATAAGCTAGGCCAAATAGGATTTTACATAAGCTCTTATAATTATAAGAGCTTATTTTATAATGAAGAAAAAAGAGCTTAAAAATAAGCTCTTATGATGAGCTTATTTTTAAACTCTTTTTTTAAAAAAAGAAAAAGAAAAAGAAAAAGAAAAAGAAAAAGAAAAGAGAATCCGTAATCTCTCGATCGAATACTATTGCCGCCGCCACCACCACCACCACCTCCACCTCCGCCGCCGCCGCCACTACCACCACCGTCGCCGCCATCACTCTATTATAATATACTTTTTATGCTAATTTTTATTAGAAAAAAATGTTTATGACAAAAATTTTATCAAACAGTTTATTTTTAATTTCAGCTTTAAGTAACTTTTAAACTAAAAAAATTAAATAATCACCAAATAGCTTTTAGATTTTTTTTTAAGCTTTTTTTTTTTTTTTTTGCTTTAGCTTAAAAATAGCTTTTAGCTTAAAAATAAGAGGATCCAAACGGACTCACAATCATCTCTAAAGAAAGTCAATTAGGTCTTATAATTAGGATTGAGATAGTATTAGATTAATGTACCCACCAGAACCAAAAAATCGGTAGAGAATAATGATAGACTGGAGACAATTTCATTTTTGAAAGTCTACAGAAATTAGGTGAAACTTTGTTTGTAACCAATTAAATTTGAACTGTCAGCCATGTTGTTCACGTGCGGCTGACCCAAGTCTGAGCTAAGGGTTACCTTTTAAGGACATTTATTATCAAATTTTATGTAAAATTCATGTGGAGACATTATTTTTTAAGCAGTATCATTAAATTTACTGGCACATATAGGATGGCTCAGTAATACTAATTTATGATGAGTTATAAAGGACAATGATAAAATTATAAATAGAAATATTAGTAACTAAGTTTAAAGTGAGTCAAAAGTAGTTTAAGGATTAAATTGTGTTCAGTCAAATTTTGAAACTTAGTTACAAAAGAGTAAAAACTTCAATGATAAAAAAGATTTAACGGTTAAGGTGCAAATTTATTCTAGAAATTTTCGTTTACAAGTAATGTTACACTGAAAGTTTTTTTAGGCTTAATATCACTACGGAAGTTTTTCAGAAATTTACCATATTTAACAAAGAAATTTTTATAAAACTTACATATAAAGTCGTTGAGTATGATCAAATAAAAAAAGTTAACACGAGTTTAAGGGTGAGTTAACACAATTTTGTAAGTTTGAAACGTAAAAACGGTAAACTCGGTGTATAAACTCGTAAGTTTAACTGAGTTTACAATGATCACGAGTTTACCAGTGTCTCGACTCGATTTGGTAAACTAGAAACGTAAAAACGATAAACTTAGAGAGTCAACTCGTGAGTTTGACAACAATACTTAGGACCACTTTTAACTTTTCGTTTTTTATTTATTTTTTGGAAAAAAAGATTTTTTAAAAAAAAAACTCTTAAAATTGTAAATTCCAATTCATAATCTCGAAATGATATAATTGATATGATGTCCCTAGAGAATAGTATGAGATTAAATTTTATAGTGAAATTACTAAATTCCTATAGTTTAAAATATAATAAAACAAAGGGTTAAGAAGCGATTTTACCAACAAACTATTGGGTCAGGAGCACCCAACACAGCAAACTATTATATAGACCAAAAATACAAATAAAGGTTTTAAAAGGTGAAAGTGGCACAACCTGGAAAACGTCTGTCACGTCTGTCTGTTAATACAACACGTGGCTTGGTGAGTATGATTCAGCCAAAACGTGACTCTGGAGGATTGGATGAAAGAAAAGGAAAGAAATCGGGATCGGAATCAATGGCGTCGAATCGGCAAGGAGCTACCGCTAACACACTGTAAAGATGAAGCGGTGTTTGTTAAAGTGGATCAACTGAAACCAGGAACAAATGGTCACAACTTGGTCGTTAAGGTCGTCTCCGCCAACACCGTCTTGCAGAAAGGAAGACCCTCCACTTCTTCTCGGAACCCTTGCCCAACTCTAATCGCAGAGTGCCTCATCGGCGATGAGACTGGCACCATCCTTTTCACCGCCCGAAATGAGCAAGGTCCAAGACCCCCTTTTCATTTTCCTTTTTTTAAAAAAATAAAAAAATAATTTTCCGTTGCTAAAAATGCAAACTTATTTTGTGGGTTTCCTTTTGATTGCTCGAACAATTCATATATGAACTTGTTTTGGCCATCAGCTGGGTGAAGATCTGATGGAGTAATACGTTTCAAGGCTAGATCTAAACGAGTTAATAAGGATTTGACTCGGGCTGAGTTGCACTCGAATCGATCTAGAGTGAGAGATTTGTAATCCCCATGTGAAGGTTTGTGAAGTGAAGCTCGAGAATGGAGTTGCAGTGTGAGAGAAGATGAAGAAGAAGACTTTAGTTGCTGCTAGTTCAGTGAAGCTCGCTGGGTATTGGAGAAAATTTTCTGGGTATTTTCAATGGAAGAAGCAACATGAAGCACAGTGGTCTTTGAGTTCTGTGGAGTGGTCCGAGAGTGTACCAATGGAAGCAACGAATCAATAGAAAACAGACTGACGTTTTACAGGTTGTAACGTCTCTGTGCCACTTTCACCTTTTAAAACCTTTAATTGTATTTTTGGTCCATATAATAGTTTGCTGTGTTGAGTGCTCCTTCCCAATAGTTTGTTGGTAAAATCGCTCATTAACCCTAAAATAAAATGATGACAACAAGAATTTAATAATTAAACAAGTATTGGTGTCCATCCGTTGCACGAGGAAGTTCATATCTATGTAATGCCTCAATTAGGTTATATGAAGTCGGTTATAAGTATGACATTTTTTTATTTGGCTCACTCATATTTTTTCAAGTGCATAACGTTAAGAGGCAAAGTGAATTTCATAAAGACTTTGAAATTCTTTAAATTTAAATTAATATGAACGTGCTGGTTCTTGTTTCTGCTGCATTATTCTCCAAACACGACACACTCCCCTCCAGCGACTTGTTCTGTCTTTATTCTTCTAGTTCTTGTTTGTAGTTCCTTCGATTTTGATTATTTTTTTCTGAGTTCTAGCTTTGATTGGTTCCAAAGAGTTTTATTAGCTTCGATATCGATAATTGTTTCTGGTTTGATTTCTTGCTTAAAGCATGTGAATGTTCTTTGATTTTGGTTCCTATGTTTTTGGCCAAGGTGGTTCCCCCATCAAATCTGCTGTGTTGACTATGTTTAGAAATCATTTTTCAGAAACTGGGATAAAACTCCTTTCACATGTTTATCTCATAAATTGTAAAAACTATACTTTAAAAGTTAACCAAATACACATTTAAGTTATTTCATGAGAGTATTTCAGGATTATAATATTTTGGTCAACTTTCTAGGTCTTTCGTCCCTATTTTTTGTTTTTTAAAATTTAATTGCAACATTTTGGGACCATCCCTTTAGAGATGCACTATATTCATGTAACATAACCTCCATTATTTTCTCTCTATTTATTCAATTTTCAAAGTTGGATAAAGTTGTTTGGATGGTGGTTACGAAATGGTCAAAGCACAAGTTGAAAAAACAAAACATTAGGGCCCCACCATGTACGAGTTTTATGCATCAATGGCTCAAAATTTCATAAAAAATTTATTCCATTAATTTAATTTGCTAATAGGTCATACTTATAACATAATTTGTAATAAGTTTTATTGCAATTTGATTATTGTTGATTATAGACTTGCTTAAATTAGTTTTAATATTAATTATTTAAACCAGAATTAAATTTAAGAGGTGTTTCTCGCAAAAAAAAAAAAAATTGTTTAAAAAAACGAATGAAACCTTTAAGAGTCTATTTGACTTATGTTTGTAGAAAAATTATGTAAAACATTTTTTAAAAAATTAATAAAACATGTTTGAATCATTATTTTAAAAACATATATAAAATGATGAATTGGAGAGTGAAAGAATGATTTTATAAATTTAAGTAATTTCCCTTAATGAAAATACAATATAATCTCGCATGCCTCTTCTTCTAATTTTGTAGAATAAAATGGAACAAAACATAAAAAATAGATTCTGATTTTTAAGCACATTTTCAGATAAGTTTTTCTTTTCTTTTTCTTTTTTAAACAAAAAACGGTTATAATTTTATAGTCGTGAGAAATAAATTTTTTAAATATGTACTCTATATAGTCTCTATTATAAGACACTTCCAATCACCTTACCAAAATTAGAGAAGGGTGGTTAAGTTATTAAAGTTTATTTAAAAACATTTTAAAAAAATATACTCATATTTAAAACAATGAATTACATCTTGAGAAGTTAAAAAAAAAAAAACTGCAGCAAACTTTAAATAGGGGCAATAATAGAAAATGGTAATTAATACCTCACTTTACGACTTGTATAATAAGAATCACACATTATGTAAAAGGGAATAAGTTTGCCTCAACATTTTTGTCAAAAGCAAATATGAATTATTAGTAGTGGATGGCGAATCAACATCTCAATAAAGTAATTCATGCATGGAAACAAGTAAGTTCAATAAACTACGGCCTTGAAAAAATGGACCAACCTCGTATATCAATAATGGAAAGCCATTTATTTCAATATGAATTCCCTTCTTTACCCCTCATCCTTGGATTCAACTGGCGAAGGGGTCGGACTTCCTCACCTTAAGGGAGGGGGTTTGATCCCTGCGTTGGTGCAAGGCGCTGGGGGGCATCCTAGGGGTCTAGGAAGCAGTGGAAACGCTGGTAGAGGTGGGGACATGTGTACTCTCTGGACAGTATGCCCTGTAGACTGGGCTCCAAGCGCCCTGCCCTTGGACTGTGGGTGAGCCTAACCCCTTTCCTAAAATTTTTGTAGGAAAAAAAAAAATTTCCCTTCTTTTGTAAACCTTCCAGCCTTCCAGGTATACTCCCTTTGATTCGAAATATAAGTGCTTTTTAACTACTTCACTGGAATTTAAAAAAAGTGATTAACTCATTATATATTTTTAAATTTCAAAAATCATCATTAACCTTTTTTCGGTACTTTATGTTCAATGGGTACCACCAATGAATATGGGTAAAATTTTAAAAATAAAGATGACTTATAATCAATGTTATTAAACCTGGACTAGATTGACTGGTTCGGCCCGAAAACCGGTGAACCAATCAGTAGACCGGTCTAGTTTGGGCATTAACCCGGCTTAGTTTTTTTTTTTTGAAATCGTTTTGTTTTTTTATTTTTATAATTTCATATTAATAACCTTGAAATTTTCACTTTCTCATCGGTTTGATTCCGTGTTAATTTGGTCGACTCACTGATCCTTGACCCAATATCCCAGGTTCAATGACCGGTCCGAGTTTAATAACCTTACTTATAATTATAGATCGATTATTTTTTCTAGAAGACAACCTATATTTTAAACCGAAGTGAGTATTCCTTTTGATTAAAATGATTGAAGTGTGTAGGACTGGCCCCGTTGAGGCTTGAAAATTGTTAGAACTAGACTCAAGATTTAGACCTCAAAACAACAAATAATGAGCTTACAAGGACCAATCATGATAAGTCGAGTGCCTAACTTGGGTTGGACCAATTATGATAGCGTAAATATTTAATTTTTATTACTGACAAAAAAATATTTAATTGTTATTATTTTTTTATGGATTGAGTTCTATTTAATGGATTGGTTTTGCTTAGTTTTAGACAATAGTTGAGTTATCTAAACCTTAAATTAAATTTAGCCTTTAAATGCCGATTAGGTTGATATTATGTGTTAATATTTTTAAATTATATAACTTGTGATGATTTAATGATTTGAGTTAGTAGTCTATAAATTGTAATGTTTTATTGCTTGAAACAAATTTTAAGAAAAATGGAAAAAGATATAAGTAAATTCAGGCTTGCAGGGTTGACCCTGGACTCGCGAGGTCGAGAGTCAAATTTTGCCAACAAGGTTTCTCTTTGCATAAACGGACTTGTCTAATTACCCATGTGAAAGCCCCACTTGTTTCCGGGAGCAGCTACAATTCACTGCAATGGACTGTCCGCTGCCAAAAATACCTAATAATTTACCGCATGCGGTAAATTATTAGGTATTTTTATTAGGCGAAGGAGGGCAGCGGATGGTCTACTGCAGTGAACCGTAGACGCTCCCCTTGTTTCCCAACTTTACCTTCTTCCTTGTAATTATACTTGTTAGAAAATTTTATTGCTTAAAAGTGCATGAATTCGAATATTAGTATTTTTGAATATGAAATTATATCGCATGCTTATGAGAATTTTCTCACTTTTACTCGTTATTATTTTTTCCAAATACAGGATAATTTGAAATTTTAAGAAGTATTTTTCTAATTTTACCCTTGTATTGATTAATCCCACAAACGATGTTTGTTTAATTTAATTGAATTCATTCTAACTCAAGATGGTAATTGGTTTAAGGGCAACTCGGAAAATATGTCAATTTTTCATGAGAGGTTTTTAAAAATAAATATGAATTTTCTTTATATATGTGATGCAAGTGCAAGTGAAAATTAAATTTTTCTAGAAGTTATAAAATTTCTTATGATATTCAATGAAGTTGAGTTATCACATTTCCTATATAATTAATTACCTAGGAAGTAACTTACCAAATAAAATTTTGGTAAGTACTCCTATCTTATTTTATTATTTTTTAAACTTACACCTTTTAAATAGGGTTAAGCTGTGACGTTTAGTACATTGAAGTGTTTTTTTAGGTGTACCAAATATTTTAAAATATTTTGTGGAATTTTTCCAATACCTTGAAGTATTAGGTGGTCTAGCAAAATAAAGTTGCAACTTAAAAATACTTTAAAGGGTTAGATATACATTCACTTAACAGACTTTATAGGAGTTAATAACATGTTAAAATTGCTCCCAATAACATTTTATGGGCAAAATTTCTTTCAAAAAAATTAATAGTTTAAGAGCAAAATTACGTCACAGAATATTTTAGAGTACTGAATATAATTTAAAAATAATTTATCTTAAAATTCTTAAAATAGTTTTAATTTTTTAAAACATAATCAACTTCAAGCTAACATTTTAAATTATAATTTTCATGAACCATCAATTATAGAGGCGATAATATAATATCCCCTTCGCTAACAATTAGTCAACAACCCGTGAGTCTTCCTCTCTTTTTTTGTTTTTGTTTCTTCTTTTAGAAGATTCAGGTTCCGTGAACCTGTTGGCCAAAAAAAAAAAAACAAACAAAAAGAAATAAAGTTCCGTAAACCTTAGGACCCTTTGTTACAAAGAATTGGTGGGGAGGGAAAAGGAAGATCCCAATCTTCCCATGGATTTTGGATGTTTGGTAGAAAGAAAGTTCAGTCAGCATTTTCCAGTGAGTACTCATCTTCCCTTATTTGAGGGAAGATGCTTCCCATCCGAAAATGGAAGGAAAACTGCAATCTTCTCAGGAAAGTGTTTTTTTGACAGATTTACCTCTAAAATTTAAACTTGGCGGGGAAGTTCAAATTTGACGATTTTTTTTTCACGAGTTCGAACTTAACAATAATATATTTTTAAAATATATTTTAGCAAAAAAAATATTTTTCTTTTTTATTTTGAATTAATTTCTTTTGAGGGTAAAATAGACATTTCCTAATTCTTTACCAATTACCACCTCTTCATTTTCTTCCTACCAAACAATTCAAGTAATCTTCCCTCATCTTTCAAATCTTCATTTCCCTCCTCTAAAGTTTCTTTTCCTTCCCACCAATTCTTTGTAACAAACGGTCCTAATAGAACATATATGGATTAGGTTGGTGATATTAAATATCCCTTCAAATTATGCTCCTATTCAATGTGATTATTGATTAGTTTAATGTTGTATGTGTTTCTTTTTGTCACGCCTCACATCCTCCAACATAGTGCCGACACCCAGTGGCGGAGCCAGAAATTTAAGTTTGTGGGTGCACAATTAATGATAGGATTTGGGGGCCCCCGAATTTTTTTTAAGAAGGATAAAAGGCAACTCACTCATTCGTAAAGTTTAGGACTAGAAATGAGGTTCAATTGAAATGTATTTCCGAGGAAATCAATTTAAACATAACAATATACTCTAATCTCATGGAATATAGATACCCAGATGTTGCAAGGAAAAATTATTATGGTTTGTCATATGTGATAAGATATTAAAAAGTCAACTATCAACGAAGGAGTAAAGGAGCATAACAAATGCTATAACTCACCAGACTGTCCACCAGAAAGCACAACACTTTCAATAGGTTCAACACCAAACACCTACATAGGGGAGTTGCTCTCAGAACTCTACAAGCTAAGTACATGTGACTGTGTATATATATATATATATATATATATTTTTTTTTTTTTTGAGAAAACTATGTTAATTAAGTCTGATAATATTTATATTTAATTTAATCAGATGGTCATATTAAAAAAAAACGTCATACTAGCTAAAAAAGTAAAACGTTGGCTCTGGTAGTGGGTAGTAAAGCTTGGGGCCCATAAAAATAAAACCACCAATGGGCCTCATAGCACTATATAATAATGCCCCATGTTTTGAGGGAGATTATAGGTGTTTATGCTAAGATATGTAGTAACTCAAAGATCAATGGGAAAAAAAAACTCAACAACTATAATTTTATGGGTGCACTTGCACCCACTTGCAACCAAGTGGCTCCGCCACTGCCGACACCCCATGACTTTAGGCTTTGTTCATAGGTCAAAAGCAGACATATAAAAGTAAATTAATAAAAAACACTTTTTATTAATTTATATGAATTAAGAAATATGGTTTAAGAATAGAGTTTTGACTTCTTTTTCAGCAATCACTATAACGTTTTAAAATTATTTTTAGTTAAAACCATTCATTTCTGTTTTCTAAGAACCTTCTGTTTATTCAATTACAATGATATTTTACAATACCATACTTAATTACGTATGTTTGATTTCATTGAAATTATGTTCCTTGTAATATTTACAAAAAAAAAAAAAATTATACATAAATTATAAACTAAACCAAGCCTCCATATAATTTACGAAAAAAATGTGTGTATAATTTTATATGTATATTTATAATTACAACTAAGCATCGCCCCACAATAATCAATTCAATTACAGGTTCTCTTTTCTTTCTTTTTCTTTTTATTTAAAAAAATCTTAAAAATAAGTTATTTTTTCTTCATTATAAAATAAGCTCTTATAATTATAAGAGCTTATGTAAAATCTTGTTTGGCCTAGCTTATACTTATAAGTAGAAGATAAGTTAAAAATAAGTTAGGCCAAACAGGCACTAAAAAATAAGTTACTTAATCATTTCATATGTTGTGTATCCTTAGATTATATATTAATTTATTAGTCAAATTAATTAGTTTGAAGAAAAAAATAAAAATAAAAATACTCTAAAATAATTTAATTAACTTCCTTAATCTCTCAAAAAAAGTCAACTAACTCTTATAATTAGGACCGGAGGTAGTAATAAAGAAAGAAAGTTCCGTGAACCTTATAGAACATATGGATTAGGTTAGTGATGTTAATCCTTTCTAATTAAGCTCCTAAGTCCTATGCCAACGTGATTATTGATTAGTTTAATGTTGTATGTGTTTCTTTTTGTCACGCCTCACAGCCTCCAACATACTGCCGACACCCCATCACTTTAGGCTTTGTTCAAAGGTCAAAAGGAGAACATATAAAAGTAAATTAATAAAAAACACGTTTTGACTTCTTTTTCAGCAATCACTATAACATTTTAAAATTATTTTTAGTTAAAACCATTAATTTCTATTTTTAACCTTAAAGTCAATTATATCCCCAAAATGAACTGAAAATATGGCATTTTTTTTAGAATAATTAGTAAATTCTTCACTAAATTTCATGTTAAGGATCAAACAAAAATTAAAGGATTGAAGGGAGTACAAAGTTTTAGGGTGTTTCAAATTTCTAATCCAAAATAAAAATGCTACTTTAATCAAAATGTTGCCTAGTGATTGATGATTATTCTTAATTTGGAAAATACTATATATTTGTATATCCTATGTTATTGATACCTTATTTTCTCTTTAAAGATTAATACATGATCACTGGCTTCTGTTTGGAAGCTGCTTACATGCTTTACACAACTATTAAAAATAAAAACTTGTGTATACCGTAATGATTCACTTAATATAATGTAGATTAAATGCCTTTTCTGGTCCCTGACAAAAAACACGGACCCCATTTTGGTCCCTGACAAAAAAACCAAACCTTATTCATCCTTTTTATGGGACTAAAAAGGACATTCTGGAAATTTGTGAGGGATCAAAATGTCTACCAATCGACCCTTATTCGTTCTTTTTATGGACTAAAAAGGACTTTATTTTTGGTAAGGGACCAAAATGGGGATCGCGTTTTTGTCAGAGATCAAAAAGGGTATTTACTCTATAACGTATAAGACAAAAGTAGGGAAAATTTGTAAAAATAAATCCATGTTTAAAAAATTTATTAGTTAAAAGGACTTGAATTCTTGTGCTGGTACTTTCTATGTACATATGAAATCTTGTAGAGCATAAGTGCTTTCTGTGTATAAAATATATATAGACTTTTGGACAATAAAATGTCTAAAAAGCCTATTTTTTTATAACAAAAATAAATAAATAAAATGAATTAAAGAGTTTGTTTTATCGTGTAATGGACGCGACCCCATTTTGTATGAACCTTCTATTTATAAGTTTACTTTCACTCTCTATGAAAGTGAACTTATAAATAGGACTAGAATGGTACTAAGATATTGTAAACAATACCATTCTTAATTATGCATGTTTGATTTCATTGAAATTATGTTCCTTATAATATTTACAAAAAAACAAATTTTATATAAATTATAAACTAACCCAAGCCTCCATATAATCTAAGAAAAAATGTGTACAATTTTATATGTATATTTATAGTTACAACTAATTAAGCATCGCCCCACAATAATCAATTCAAATATTTTAGTTGGTTATGTTATAGTCATAGAATTATAGCTTAGCTTATATATAGGTGCACGGGTGGGATCACGAGATTCCAATTATTTAATATTTTTATTTGTTTAATTCAATTGCATGAGACCATACTTTAGCTTCATATATGTTTGAGGAAGTAAGAGTATGTAACTAATAATTTAAAGGGTTAAGTAGTAAATTCACCCCGGAAATATAGGCCCAGAAGCAATATTGATCTGAAAGTTTTTTTTTTAATCTCAATGTTGCCTTAGAAGTTTTAAAACGTAGCAATATTGTTCTATTCCGTTAAGAAACTAACATTGACCATCAAAAAATTAATGTTGACTGTCAACTTTTGGGTAAAGGTGCAATTTTATACATGTGTTATACCCCAGGAGCGCCCAACACCACGAGCTTTTTTCTGGAGCAAAAGTACACACGTGGTTATGTTTTGGGAGCACCCAGCACCACATGCGTTAGTTGACCGTCAATTTGGATGGAACGCTGACGTGGCGTGACGTGGACGCTGATTTGGATGGAACGCTGACGTGGACGCTGATGGTAAGTAAAAAAAGAGTAAATATCTAGCCAGCTGCCGGCGGTTGTTGGTGGTGGGGCCCACCGGCGGGGGGTAATTGGGTAATTTGTTTTAGTTTTTTTTTAAAAAAACTTAGGGTAAAAGGGTAATTTCACCTAAAACTAAGGGCAAAAGTGTAATTTCACCCGTGTTACTGTTCACTTCCATTCAAGTTGACGGTCAACTAACGCCCGTGGTGCTGGGCGCTCCCAAAACGTAACCACGTGTGTATTTTTGCTCCAGAAAAAAGCTCGTGGTGCTGGACGCTCCCGGGGGTAAAGCACATGTGTAAAATTGCACATTTACTCTTAACTTTTTAATGAAAATAGGCAACATTGCCATGTTTGGAAACTTCTGAGATAATATTGAGATAAGAAAAAACTTCCAGAGCAACATTGCTTCTCTACGAAAACTTTCAGGGCAAATTTGCTATTTAACCCTAATTTAAATTACTACAATAATTATTGTTTGGTTGGCCCTAATAATATGTGCTTAGGTGCTAACTGGGGATTCAATTATTGGAATAATAAGAGCCTTCAACCATTGATTATAATACTGTTTTATAATTATAATTATATTACTCCTTTCGGCTCATTTGACAATGGGTTCCTTAATTTTTACTTAAAATGCATGCAACGATATGAATTATGGCTCTTATTTAAAGTGATTTTTTTTTTTATTAAATAGTGAATTCAAACAGATCTTATTGTTTAATTTCTTTTTCCCTTTATGCGCGCATTCATGCAAAGTTAAAGATCCTTATCTCATGCTACTTTATATATACATATATATTTCTATATAATAAAGGAACCATATACATCTCTCGTGATCTTACAGCTAGTGTGTATAAAATGAAAAATGAATTAAGTGTTTTTATATTAATTTTAAATACAATTAATAAAGTCTACAAAAGTGTTCGATACAACTACTATCATCTATATTATTTTATTTGATGCCACCACATCCGTGAGGTTTAGAGTAGTATTTGCGTGCTGATTCTCTTGAATCATGATTGTATGAATCATCCAATACCCCCTCCTAATTATAGGAACTATTTAACCGATTTTGGGGGATTAAGGAGGGGAATTAAATTAGTTAATTTTACTCATTTTTCTAAAATGCCCTAATATAAATTTAAAATGACATAAGTAAAAGCGAATTACAACTCAGCCACATATCTCTTCGACAAATTTTCCTTTAATTTCCACACGCTTTCTGTTTCTAATTGAAATAATGGTCTTGCTATATAAACATATATGTGTGTCTATATCTACACACACATATCTACATATATATATTGACACACATAAACACATATATACATATATATGTACACACACCCATATATATAAATGCTCCTAATAATAAGTATAAATAGGGGTATTATAGGAAAAAATTGACAAAAGTTAAAACTTGTTCTTATAATTAGGACCGGAGGAAGTATATTAGATTTTGACTAATTTAGATTAATTCAAGTTAAACTCTGCCTTAGGTATATGAAAAATTCATACTAAATCAGTCAAGTTGACCTAGAAATCAATTAACCCTTCTCTCTCTGATTAAATCTTGTACTATCTCCAGTCTTAATTATAGGACCAAAATTATAGTATAATTTGCATTATAAACTTGATCTTATAATTAAAACTGGAGGGAGTATTTCATTTAAACCGGCCATATAATCTAACACGAGAACAATCCAATAATGGATTGGACGGGTCGACCAAATTGGATATTGAATTCCTTCTTTATTATGCTTGAAACAGTTTTACTTTGATTTAATTAAAAAGTTAGCAGTCCATGATCATATTTGTTCTTTAGTTGTTTATAAATTTTATTTTATTGGATTATAATGGTTCATGCATGAACATTCTATTTGTACATGGATTAATACCTTTTTCATTTAAATATTACCTTTTCATAATTATATATATAATAATATTTTTGTATATTTAAATTAAATTATATCATTTTAATAATAACCAGTTTGATAATAATTCAACCACAAACTCTTAGGGTGTGCATGGTAACGCTCCCAGAATGAGTTTTTCTTTAATTTATGTTCTTAGGAACAAAATTAGATAGGAATTGTGTTTGGTAAATCCGGTTTTTTTTCTTGTTCCTGGGATGAACCGGTTTCTTTTTTGTGCTGGGAATAAAAAAAAAAAGAAGCAGAAAATTTCTGCTTTTCTATTCCAGGACACAAAGCCAGAATCTATTTTTCCCCTTCTCTCTTCCCCGCCACCACCACCGCCGCCACCGCCGCTGCCGCCGCCGCCACCGCCGCCGCCGCCGCCACCGCACCACCACCACCGCCATCGCCGCCACCGCCACCACCACATAAATAATTTTTTGAATATAAAAATTACATAAATAAAAATAAAATGTGTTAACAAATGTAATTATGATTTTCTAAGTAAAAATAAAATGAGTTAACAAACGTAATTCTGATTCTCAGAACTTTTCCTAGGCACAGAATCAGAAAAAACTGTTTCATCTCAAAATTAGTGCTGGGGAACAAAATGGTTCCCACGCACACCCTTAAATTACTACTTCCACCGGTCCATTTTTCATTTTTCAATAAGTTTTTGTTAGGAATTAGGCAGTATTCTCTAACCGATAACTATAAGTAAGGCTTAGAGATCATCAAAGCAAGTTTTGCCTCTCCCAACCAGGTCTTATTCATGCACACGATCCGGTTCAAATCTAAGACATCATGTTTAAAAACCCAATTACCATCTACCAAACCTACCATGTGTTTGTTAATGTTTCAACGCCTTAATTAAAAACTCTTTCAAAAACATTAATTTACATTCATACGGATTTGATCTAATTTATACTATTATATATTTAAGTGAAACCTAATCCCTTCCATTGAGATAAGTGCTTCCTGGTTTTCATCCTTATCCTCATGTTTAAATATTAAGAGCAATATTTATCAATTTGTGTTTCTTAGTGTGTGTGTAGACACACAATGCATATAATATAACAGCACAATGTGAGTTTTATATTACATAGCTGTATGGCCGACCCATCCATAATCAATTCAAATATTTTATTTAATTATAGGTGCACGGGTGGGATCTAGGGATTCTAGCTAATTATTAATTTTTTTTAAAAAAATTATTTAGCATTTAATTGCATGAGAGAAACTTAATGTTCGAGTAAGCAAGAGTATTAGACTAATACATTCGGCTTATTATAATGGTTTGGTTGATCCCAGGGACAGACCTTGGCCCAAATATTTGGGGGGCCACTGGTTACTGTTCATTAAGAACCTTGCTCCAAAGAAGCAGCAAAATTATCAACATCGTGCTGCAGACAGTAACCAAATGATCTCAGCTTCAGAGGATGGGCTCGGCGATAGCTGCCTTATCTTGAGGAGACGAACACGAACTCACTGCCCAACAATTTTTGGAGCAGAGAACACTGCGAGAAACGATAATCGACGACGAGGGTAGGCGGGGATTTTTTTTTGGATCACATTTTCCTTTTTCTTTTTGCCGCTGATTCTTTTTACCAGAGGAGTAGAGCACTCATCTTCACCCTCTTTTTCAACCTTTGACGGTGAGAGCTGGATAAGGGAGGAGGAAAAGGACGCGACTGAACCAGAGCAGGGAGTGAGAGGGGCTAGAGAGATTTTGGTTTGATGAAGGCCGAAATCTTAACGACTGATTAGCTGCTAACTATTTTTCAGAACAAATTCTGGTTTGAAGATTGGGCTTCTACGTACAGATCGGAGATAAGATTCCATAAAGAAGTGAGAATACCAGAGAGAAGCAGACTCTAATCCACCACTGAATCTGCAATAATGCTTGAGCTTGGTTCTGGATCATCGAGGAAACATGGGGAAGAAAATTCAAAACTTCAATTTTTTTTTTGGGGGGGCCATGGCCCCTCCTCTTTGTCTCTTCTAAGGTCCGTCTTTGGTTGATCCCACAAAACATAATTATATTTGGTAGTAACTTGGGATTCAATTATTATAATCCTTTAAAAGTGCCTTAGCTTTGATGATGGTTTCCTTACTTTATACTTAAAACGCATGAAATTATATTATTCTTTTTTTTACTTAAAATAATGAATAAAACTCTACTGAATATAGAATTTCAACAAATTTTGTGTGTGTGTGTGCCAATTTGAAAAGGATCTATCCATATATATGATAACAAAACTTGATGGAGAACCCAGTCCTGTTTTGCTTGATAGTAAATTCTAATCATTATCTGATTTAAATTACTTTTTAATAAAATTATCTAATATTCCATATAATATTATTGAATTAGGTTTGATCATTATTAAATTCAATTGGACGTAGTTTTTGGCAAATAAAATGGTGATGATAGATTTGTCAATGTGATTTTTTCGTAACTCTTGATATTAATTACATGAGGAATCAACTTCTTTCACTTTTTTTTTTTTTCTATATAGCATCTATGACTCGAGTATTGTTGGGGTTATTTGGGAGTTTCTCTCAAAAATGTTATTTTGCAATTATATACTCAAACTTGAGACACTACATTTAATCGATCAAACCCCCCCCCCCCCTCTCCGACAATCAAAATCCATTTTACTAAGATCCACCCTTGTTGGTTCCATTTCTTTTATTTTTGATATCATCATTCAATACTGATATTTGTTTTGGGGTTTGTCTCTGCCTCTCCTAACACTAGTAACTTAGTCAACTTTTTTTTTTTTTTTAATGCTTAGAGTGTCCGATATCCCAGGGCAGACCATTTATCTTTCGGGGGAAGCCTCTACCACCCACGCCTGCTGCATTCCCACGAACTCAAAACCCGTGGTTAAGGTAGGATAACCTCTTACCAGTTGACCTAAGCGCTTGGTGGTGTAACTTAGTCAACTTTAAAATACAATTTATTTTTCAAAATTTGAGACCAAAAAACACCCATCAAACTTAGATATTATAGATTCGGGCCCAAGGACTATATAAGCTTGGGCCTACAATATTGTTCATAGTGTATTTTGGGCCAGATCCTTCATAGTACCTGAACTTTAGACACAATATACATACATACAACCCCTCGTCCTTGGGTTCAACTGGCAAGGGGGTTGGACTTCCTCACCTCAAGGGAGGGGTTCGATCCCTGCGTTGGTCAAGGCACTGGGGGAGACATCCTAGGGGTCTAGGAAGCACTGGAAACGCTGGTAGAGGTGGAGGCATGTGTACTCTCTGTGTGCCCTTGGATTGTGGGTGAGCCCAACCCCTTTTCTAAAATTTTTTTAGCAAAAAAAAAAAAATACATACATACATACAATACACACAGATATATATAATATAATTTTTTTTTAATAATAACAGTAAAATACTCCCCCTGCTCATTTTTATTCTTAAAAGAGAGCAAATACAAATGAAAAATGGAGCCACTCGTTGTTATGTATGATGAGCATAAAAGAATGATCACAATGTGCATGAGGATGCCATAACATAAGACCATATTGTAAGAATATTTTAGATTTAAATTTTTATTATGATTATATTCATCCATAAATTATAATGTTTAAGCAATAGTAATACTTAGAGGCCGTCTCTATTTTATCTTCCCCTCCCGACTGCTTGAGTGGTGGGAGTTCTTCTCTTGTTGTTGAGTAAGCTTTTTTCACAGCGTCTCTCTCCCTGGTTTCACCGAGTTGGAGATATCCATATTTTGTGTTGATATTCGTTAATTTTCATATTTCTTTAGGCTTGTTGTGGTGGTGTTGATTTTCTATGCGGCAATAAATTAATTAGTTGGGAGTTTCAATGGCAGCAAATATCACCCAGTGGCAATGTTTCGCGGGTTTAAGGATTGAGAATTGATAACTAGAGTTTTATATATTGTTGGTTTTATCTTTCAAAAGATTGTTATAGATTGCGGTGAAACTAAAGCGTATGTCATGATTGAGATTGTGCGGTTCGTAGTGCAATTGACGACTTCTCTATCTTCATCTTTTTTATTGATGTTTGGGGGGTGTTTTTCCTTCTATGAGATCTTCTTAGAGAATTTATTCAACAACTAATTTAGTTGCTTTATTATCGATAAAAGTGGTGGATATTTTGGGATGATTCGTCGAATAACAACTTCTTAATATGTATTTGTTGTTGGTGACAACATTTTTCTACTCATAGTTCTAGTGAAGGAATTATGAAGGCGGTAGGTTTTTAGCTATGGCGGCAACTCCCTCTCATCTATTTTAGGGTTAGATTATTTTTAGGATTCTTTGCATTGTTATGTATTTAGACTTTCCTTTTGTGAATTTTTATTTTGAGCTTGTATATCTCATTGGGTTAATTTTAATGAAATATATTTTCTACAAAAAAAAAAAGAAGTAATACTTATAGAGTCGGGTTTAGTTGAATAAATTAATTCCTCACAACTTGACGAATTAAGGCTAAGATGGTTTTATCATAGAAATGTTCAAGATGATCAAGCTTTTGTCAACCATATGGATGAAGAGGAATCAAATCACACATTAGAAGATCAAACCAGTCCTTCCTTTAGAAGTAATCAAGGAAATTGATCTTGCTGCTTATGCAATTGTCTTTGCTTTCAAGGATCGAAATTTAGCAGAAGTTAGTCTCCCATTTTCTTCTCATGTGAGTCTCTGAATAGACATCATTCATGAACATGAATGAACCATCTTCGTAAGGAAACAAAATAGAGGAACACTGCCAATTTGTTAATCTTGCTTCACATCTTTTGCTTCAAGAAACTCTTCTTGCCACCAAAGGGACTAGACCAAGCACTAACAACATTTTGTATAAGGATGTAGGCACTTTACTAGAATTATTTGAGTCTGAGATCAGGTGAGAAAGCTAGGTAATGAACGAAAGTCATTTTTTTTCCCTTCCCAGCAATCATGTTCAGTTATGATTGCAGATTGCTGATGTACTATCATTTTATTGTTTTTAATGAAAATTGTTTCTTATAAAAAATAAGGAAAAATTGCATTTAGGTCCTAAACAATAGAAAAAACGAAAAATGGTCCATGAAAAATCTCAAATTTGACTCAAGTCCTGTGGGACTTTTTTGCAATAAATTACAATTCTGCTGACAAGTTTAAGGGCGTTTACTAACAAGTCAATGTGCAATCTACTGACAAGTTCAAGTGAGGTCCACTGACAAGTCCAGGTGCGATCCACTGACAAGTCTCGGTGCGTCCACTGACAAGTCTAACGGCATCCACTGACAAGTTCATGTACATCCATTTACAAGTTGACAATTGGAATTTATTGCAAAAAAATTTCACGAGAGTTAGATACAATGTTGAGATTTCCAAGGACAATTTTTTCATTTTTCCTTTGCTTGAGATCTAAATGCAATTTTTCCAAAACAAATTAAGGTCCGAATTCTCAATAAAAGAGATACCCACAGTTAATATCCAGCATGGATCAAATTCATTATTTATTATATTTTTGAACTGCATTTCATTATTTATTATATAAACTATTATACTAATAATTAAGAGGGTGACTTATACAGTTATACTCGTATTTTATAAAATGAGAGTTCAAATCTCACATTTCTCTAAACGCTTTTGGCCACTAATATATGAATTAAACGACTTGGTGCTTGGCTTGAACCACTGAACTTTTTTCATGATTAAGCTGATCAATTTGATTAGAGTTGAATCGTCATTAAGCTATAACCAAAATTAGACCGGAAACTAAAATAATTTTTAGAAAACTGAACCGAATCTGTTCATGATGTGGAAAAAAAGCTGGAAAAATTTTAAAAAAATTGACTGTCCTACAAAGTCCAATAACCTTTTGTATGTAATCGTATGATGTTATTTTATTAAAAGGTTATATATAGTGTTATTTTATTGAACATTAAAGTTATTATGAATTTATTTTATATATATCATTATAGATTTACTCCTCCTCTCCTTGACATAAAAAAATATTTGACGAGTTAATCTTCATCCTAAATATAAGATATATTTTTTAAAATTGTTAATCTTTTCTTAATTTACTTCTATTGATGTTTCCTAACAATAATCAAAGAAATGGGGGAAGCAAAGAATTAATGAAGATGATTAGTGTGTTTTAGAAAATTATACTTCCTCTAGTCCTTAATATAAGACATATTTAGAGAGTTGATCTTGATTTTTAATATAAGATATACTCTTAGTTTTCATCTTTATCAATCTTGTCATAATTTCCCTAAGTTGATGCGCTCTCAATAATAATCAAAGATGAGAGGAAATGAGGGAACTACAGAAAATGACTATGATGGTTTAGAAAATATATGTTATATTAACTAAAGTAACTAACTTCCTTACTTTAATTGAATTATGTAAATATTCTTATATTAAGGAGAAGGGAGTATATCATATTAATTAATTTAATTAACTTATTCTAATCTAATTAAATTAGATTAAGAAAGTTAGTTAAATTAGTTAAGATGTATATTTTTCTTGGAAGTTTTTTTAGGTTTAATATCACTCAGAAAATATCGAAAAGTAGCAATGTTGCCCTATACCAAAAAACTAAAGTGGACCGTTTTTAATGATAAGGGACAACATTGCTCCATTTTAATATTTTCAGGGTAATAATAAATTTAAAAAAACTTTTTGGGTAATATTGCTCCTGAGTAAAAAATTATTTTAGGAAAAATTTACTTCTTAACCCCTTAAATGTTAAATTATTAATAGTAGTATAAGTTACGGTAAAAAAATTTGGCTTGTCGTTCCGCTTTGGCAAGGTGGCGCATTTTTATTTATTTATTGGTTATAAGCAAGGTGGCGCATTTAAAACGTTGTATGGAAGAATCCACGTCCTTGGCTACGTTTCTGTAATCTGTCATGCACAAAGTGACCCAATATTCGGAGTTGAATTTTTTGCGTGCCGAACTGATTCGTAAGTCGCAAATTGATGGCTGAACCACATTAGCTCAGCCAGACGTTTGATCTTGGTGAGAATCGCCGATGATTATCTTGAAGCTTTTTGTTGTTTATATTCAAGAAGCCAATCAAGCTACGCAATTGGAAGAAGAAGAAGCAAGAAAGAGAAAAGGAATGCCAATGAAAAATTAGTGAATTACACTTTCAAGTTTCATCGACCAAAGAAATCAAAAGTTGCGAGCATCTGGTTCTAGCTATTAGCTGCTTTATGGTGCGAATCAAGAAAAGCATATCTTAGCTCAACGCGCAAATGTGATACGCCTTTGATCAATACAATTTTCCACTTGTTTCATATGAATTCGCAAGTGGTTTGCCTTTAGGGTTTTTCGGTGAATCTCGGCGTTTGGGGCCAACTTTTGCACTGCAGAATTGAGTGACAGCGTACGGCAACCTATCAAATTCAGCATCCTACATTTGCCTCAAGAGTGCGGTTGATTCTTATATCTGCTATAATTTCCAATATCCCATTAATCAATTTTTCTCTATGTTACTGTGACCCTTTTAGAGTATTCTCACATTTTGTTTACAACGCAGTTCTCTTACTAATAATCGCATTCCCTTGGGGCGTATTTATAGGATTTTGCTTCAAAAGTGCTTTCCCCAAAATAAACTTTCTACGTCTGAGCTAAACTTCTTCGAGAGTGTGCCCCTCGATTTTGAAGTTCTTACAATCATAACAAATGAATTCACGAAGGTGAAAGTGGTTTATGTGGTTTCATTTCATCATTTGCATTTTAGTCTTCTCTGGCTCAGAGAAAATTACACAGAAAACTATGGAAGCTAAACTAAAATGCGGAACCTGCAGAAGGGGTATTTTGTTTCCCACAGGCACTACTGTGTATGGTTGCTATAAGTGCCGGATGATTATTTGCTCACGTCCAAATGAGCAGGCAAGGATTAACTGCTCAGGCTGTGGGGGAGAGTTTATAGTTCCTATAAAGACTACTGCATATCGATGCTCTATCTGCGAAGCTGTTACTACAACTTCAGGACATGGGCAATGGATCCCTGATAGTCCAATTCCCGTCCAAAAGCTAAAACTTGGTTCTATATTGTTTGAACATAATCAGTCTGACAAGGTGATGTATTGGATTCTTTATATAGCAGTATTTTATGAGATTATTGAATTGTCTTCAGAGCATTTTACTTTGGTTCTGCATCACAGGGTTAACAAATACATGCTAATGTGCAGAGTCATCAATCATCATCATCATTTTCAACAGGATCCTCCTTCACCTTGTCTAGAAGATGTAACAAACGAGCACTGCTCTGTGGAGTTACTTACAAGAAAAGGAGATACAAGCTCAAGGGAGCCATCAATGATGTTATGAATATGAGAGAGATGCTGGTTAAAAGATTTGATTTCCCTGAAGGGGGCATTCGTATTCTCACAGGTATCTCTTGAAACCTTTTATAGCTGATGATTCTATCTAGCGTGCTCTCAACTGTTGATTAAGATTTAATTTTTCTGCTTCAGTATATGCAAATGATATCTCACATGTCATTAAATAGAAGGGTTCTTTTTCCCTTAGCATATGATATCTCATATGTCCCCGAAGAATAAGAGAACCAAATTAACTACTGATATACAGATGAATCTCTTTCCAAAATTAACTAAATCAAATTGCAGAAGAAGAGAAACATCAACATTTAGTTCCAACGAAGAAGAACATATTAGACTCCTTAAAGTGGCTTGTGGAGGGCTGCCAACCAGGAGACTCACTGGTCTTTTACTTCTCAGGACATGGGTTACAGCAGCCTGATTTGAAGGAAGATGAGCTTGATGGGTTTGACGAAACTCTTTGTCCTGTTGATTTTCTGCGAGAAGGCACGATTATTGACAATGATTTAAACTCGATCCTTGTTTGGCCACTAAAGAATGGCGTTACACTTCATGCTCTCGTTGATGCTTGTCATAGTGGCACAATTCTTGATCTTGGCTATGTCTATAAACTAGAGAAGTAAGTTCATTTTGGGTATTTTGTCTATTTGTTCTGTTTACAATCCAACCTTACTTTGGCTTCCTTGAAGTCAAAATGATCAATCTCCACACCATGACTGTTTCAGATCAAACGCTTGTTATACCCCGGGCGTGAAACTTTGTTAAGGATCTGGCTCCCAAACACTTCATTATAAAGGCTCTAATATTAGATCACTTCAATTCAAATTCTTAAGCTACTAAATCTAGGCCCCTAACTTTTAGTATAATCTGTAACATTTCTTAACTGCTTGCAGCCATGAGTGGGAGGACAACAAACCCCTGCAAAAGTGCCAATGAGAAAACATACCAGTGGTGGTATGGCCATTTGTTTCAGCGCTTGTGAGGATAGTCAGATTGCTATTGATACATCAGTAAAAATCTTTTTCCCCCCTATTTTCCCCTTACAAGGAAATGTGGATGCTTATTCACTACCTGAGTTTTGACCGGCTTATGCAGGCTTTTACATGGGGAATGCAGGGTGTTATGACCCATCTTTTTATAAAAGCAATCAAAGAAAACCCAAATATAACATATGGAGGGATACTAGAAAAGGTCCAAGAGGGAATTGCAATGATTAATCAAAAGAACTGTTGTCCCAGAATATTTCGTTGTTCTCGCCGTCATAATATTTTACAGGTTGGCTCCTTTCCCATTCATTTCTAGTACTAACACAAAAGTTTATCCTAAGATACTGTTTAACAGGTGATGCACTGACTACTTCACTAGTAGGTTTTGTAATGGGTACTTCACTAGCAAAATATATCTCTGGTAAATATAAATGTCAACGTGTGGCCCTTACCTATATAAGCTTCTGGGTAGGTTGATAAATATTATACATAATCCTTAAAACCCATGCCGTGTAAGTAGGATATGGTTCTTCCCAAAGTCTAGCATAAGATAACTAAACGTATAACTGTCAAGCAAGTGGGAGCTTTCTTCTCATTCGCAGAGCTTTGTCCTATCAATATGAAGCATAATTGATGAACAAATGTGGTTACTCACAAAGTTTTTCTAGGGTCAGAAGTCTCTCTTTTCAATTTCTAAAGCACAGAATCTGATTATATAGTTCATCAATGGTAATGAAAGTAGCTTTGGGTTACCTCCTAAACAATATTAAGAATATCCTGTAAGCTTTTTTCCCAATTCATATTTTCCCTCTAAATCATAATTAGCATTTCATGATTTATGTTAACGTGAATTGAATTTATATGGAAATTTTCAGGATCCTATTCTGTCATCATCTGAAAAATTTGATGTTTTTGAGAGGATATTCACATTGTGAGCTGTTAAGGTGGGACCAACAATCTTATCAGTACAACTTTTATTGTCTATTCTGTCATAATGTTTCCTTCTAGTAGAAGGAATTCTTGTTTTGTACAATCAAGCTTTTTTCTGCCCAAAGTAAGAAAGTATATACATTGTTTTAATGCTATTGATGTCTCCTATCCTGTAGCTATATATATTTTTAATAATTTTAAAATGAAAAGAACATTCTGTAGATTGCCTTTAACTCTCTCTCCTAAATGTATGGCGCATTATTGAAGAAGATCATAATCATTTTTGTATTACTATGGAATTTTAATTTCTAGATCAGCTTCAGTAAATGACCTTTAGCTTGAAGCATTCAATGACATTGAAGGAAAAAAAAAAAAATCCTTTTAAAGGGAGGATATTATAGGGAACCAAAGCTTTATTACTGTTCCATCATTTGTGACAAATGATTCTTTTATATAGAACAGGAATATGCATAACAAAATATAGCTACCCTTTCTCAACAAAACCATGCAGCATGTAAATTCCCTGCCTTCAGACATAATATGTACTATGAAACTGAAAAATTTGAGGCTACCTTTTTCAAAATGAGACTAGCAGCTTGGACCCATCATTCTTTCTTGATCCAGAAAATGAATTTTCTTTTCTTCACCTTCATTCACTTCACTTGCTGAGACAATATTAGTTATTTTTAGATCTTCAGATCATGAATGGGAAAACCAGAAATTGAACATAAACTGGGTGCTTACTTCAACACTTCCAGCGCGAGGGAAAAATGGAGAAAATCGCAAAAGTGGGAAAAAAACAGAATATCCAACAGTTCATCAGTATCTTATGATGTTCTTGCTTGCCATACGGCTAAATCTACAATTGGATTAAAAAAAACATCATATTCATTTTAAACATGAGACAACACTTGCATAAAATATTTTTAGCCATTCCCCAATAGAAAAACATGTTGCAGAGAAAAATTTGCTGAATAACTAATCATGTAATGTAAGTTCTAAAATATATTTTTATGTTGGGTTTTTATCTGCAGCAAACATCCTAAAAATGTAAATAGTTTTATCCTTCAATTAGCAAAGCATCTGTGGTTTCCAGAACCAAGAATCTGGTTCCTGCTTCCTTTAGAGAGAGCAAATCAAGAACAGAAACACTTGTTTTAGTTGGAACTGACATGCTATGAATGGTCTCTGCAAGTTTTAAAATTTTTTCACAATATTCTTCCCCATGAAGATGCAATTTCTGTGAAGTGTGAACTTTGATGAATCTATCAAATCTATGACCCTTTCCTGTGTGAATTTGGAACTGGCGGCTAGCAGCTACTACTTATTTGTCCTCTAGCATTGTATGTTTATGAGAATTAGAAATCTGGTTAGAATTGAATTCTTCATAAATGTTATAATAAACCCATTGTTTAATAGACATAAGATAATTTTGTTCTATGTCAAGTTCTAGGTTGAACTTTTATTTTGTCAAAATAACGAAGTCTTGTACAGCTTTCTTGTAATAACTGTTGGCCTAATTAGGTTTCATGTTCACCCTATCCAGTCATAGGGATGCAAACGTGAAATTACATGTGCAAAAGCTGTGTCCTATGAAACAGTGTGAAGACACAACTTTGATATAAAGGGATGGTTCTTTACTTAGGTTGTGTTTAATAGAGACATGTTAGCATGTGCAATATTTCTTCACAGATTAACACACCGAATGGCTTAATATACCTTTCATAACATGTAAATAACTAAATTTGCAATTTTTAGTCTAATCCAGTCATTTTTTCGTTGTGACAAAATAGCTCAAACAATGAGCATTTGGATAACTCATGAGACAGAGTAGAAGATAATCAGCATGGTCATCTTTTCCTTGGTAGTCAATGGTTTATTAGGAATTTAGTTCAAACGCATGTGATTCAGTAAAAGTACTTGCTTGAATGATGAAACCTCTAAACACTGTTTACCCTGACCAACGCATACAATTTGAGAAGTGTTCTAGACTTCAAGTTGACAATTTGATCAAGATATCATTTACCTTTTCTTTTAATATCATTCTAGAACCTGAAAGTATGGCAGTTTTCTACTTCTAGAAAGATTGTGCTGAAATCATTTTATTAGCCCGAAAGGATGATATTGGAATGAAATCATATTCTCTGATCACTAAAAGTGAGACAAAAAAATATCAAATAAAAAATGACACAATCTTCAGAAGATTGAATTAGGATTTCTTTCCAGATAAATCATTGACTAACGGTTCATAGCCTATAATGAGTCAAAAGTTTTAAAATTATAGTCATATAAGAAAGCTAGAAATCAGGGATTGCTTATTTTGCAGTTTAGGTTTTTATTCTTTGTCTACTTTTATATCCTTTGTAAATGGCAGCAACAAGAAAGTCAAGATATTCTGTCTCCACTATAAAATGCTGGTGGAATCTGATTCTGCGCATGGCTCTCCAATCCCCATAGTAGATAAAGATAAAATAAAGCTTCATAGAGGGACCTCTAGTGAGAAGTTTCCTATGGTTTCACGTTTTCTATAAACCTTTCGTTCTTTTATTGGCCTCTCATCACTCTTAAAAAGCTTACAAAAGGAAAGCACACCATGGCAGAGAGAAAAGAAAGGTGCAGTCACTGTGGAATACTACTGTTAGTGACACCAGAGACTCACGCCTTCAAGTGTGCAGTGTGCCACGGCATCACTCAGATCGGTCAAGCGAGCAATACACTAAGTTTGGTTTACAACTCTATGTCTCATGCTGCAAACAGGTTAAGAGGGTTCATAAATACTAGGATCACCGGTTCATTTAGCAGCAATGTAGGCTATGGGACACCTAATTATGGCTATTATCCTCAGCCTCTGCTATTAAGGCCACCAGCTCCATTGGTTCCTGCCTCTGCTTATGGCTCAAAGAGGGCAGTGTTATGTGGAATTTGCTACCATGGACGGACTTACAAGCTTAAGGGTTCTTTGAATGATGTTAAGTTCATGAGACATTTTCTCATCAGTCAGTTTGGGTTCCCTGGCGACTCCATTCTTATGCTCACAGGTAATTTCATCTCAGTTAACAATTTTCTTGCTGTCACAGCGGGTCTAACTCAATTTAAATTTATTATAATATTCAATTAGTCATATAAATTTGTCTTAATTGATTTCTAACTCAAACTGAATTTCACGTTTGCATTTTTTTTCCAAACTCTTTTTATGGGGTACATGTATGAAACTGATAACTCATCAACCCACAAAAAGAAAATAGCAATGAGGCACTGGTCTAATTTGAATCATTAGGCCGTTTAAGATCTCAGTTTGTCTCGTTCTACACTAATTTTGGACAATTAAAACCTATCTGTAGATGATAAGGAGGAGAAAAACCCATTGAAAATCCCAACCAAAAAGAACATTCAAACAGCCATGCGTTGGCTGGTGGAGGGTTGCAGGCCAGGGGACTCATTGGTGTTCCACTTCTCAGGGCATGGCACACAAGAAGTGGACCGTAACATGGATGAGATAGACGGGTACGATGAAGCACTATTACCAGTTGATTATGAGATCAATGGGATGATACTTGACGATGAGATCAATGCAACAATCGTCAGGCCACTGCCTCGTGGTTCAAGCTTCATGCCATTGTTGATGCGTGCCACAGCGGAACCATTCTTGATCTTCCTTTTGTGTGCAAGATGAGCAGGTCAGTTTTAGAGAAGTCTTGTTTGTCTGAAACCTCCTGTGCTGTTTTATTAGAATTTTGAGATAGAGGTATATGTTGGGGTTATCCTTCTATTAAAATAGCGTGAGCCAATTTCATAGGACTTCCCTTTAACATGTTTATTAATGTGAGACTCTCTTTTTAATATATTATCTAATACTGTTCTTGTTCTTATGGTGAATTGAGTTCTTGACGTAGGACAAGATGGGGAATAAAACGAAAAGGAACAAAAGTTTTCACAATACTTAAATATCAGTTTTTGATGTCAACAATACATTAGCTCTTCGTTTTTGTTCTATAAGGGAAGGGTTTTACACATGGGAAGATCATACTCAGCCCATGGCTGATTATAAAGGCACAAGAGGAGGGCTAGCAATTTGTTTATCAGCTTGTGACGACGCAGGATCCTCTGTAGATACATCAGTTAGTATATATAATTCATTTCTTATTCTTTTGATGAGAAGTATTTGTGAGAATCATGGACCTATTTGGGGTTTTTGCCTGTTTTTGGTAGGCCTTTGGTGGAAAGGTTGTTACTGGTGCTTTGACTTATAGTTTCATACAAGCAGTGCAAAATGAACCTGGATTAACCTATAGTCGCTTGCTAAGTGCCATTCGTGCTGCAATCAGAGGAGCTAAAGTTGGTATAGTTGCCCTGAATGGTCCAATCATTTCACTGCTAAATAAAATGCTTGGCATGGACCGCATCAAACAGGTATTGACTATAACCAAAGTCTATATACCCTGTTTGTTATTCACAATGGAAAGATTTCTCTGTCTATATACCCTGTTTGTTAAACCCTAAATTTTTTGGGCTAAACTATACAAAACTCCTGAACTTTGTTATAGGTAAATAGCCTCCCTAACTTTTGAAACTTTACAATAAACCCCCTTGAACGTTCACATTTATGCAGATAATCCTAAACTAATCAATTTTATACCTTTTAAACTTTATTTTTATATGCGTATAACCTCCTTAAACTTTGAATTAAATGTAGATAAATCCCTTAAACTTTGAGTCATTTACAAATAAATAATGAACAAAACTAATAGTATGAGAATAATTTGAATAAATGTAAAAGTTTAGGGAGTTCATTGTAATGTTTCAAAAGTCAAGGAAATTATTTACATATAACATAAAGTTTAGGGGATTTTTTTTGGAGGCTATAATTTAGCCTTGTTTTTTCAATTACTTTCTTCCTGAAGGGGTACAAAAATATTACCTATATACAAAATTACATTTTTAATAATAAAATTACATTTCCTTTTTAGTCATTTTATTTTGTACACTGAATAGGCCTTGAAAGACATGTAGAAATGTCATTAATGAGCCTTGTATATCTTTGACTACTTGGCGTGCTTATTTTGTGTTCCCTCAATCTTGTGCCTAGTGCCATCACTTGTTCTATCTCTCTACATATATGAATATATGTATGTATATATATATTAATCCCTCCGGTCCTAATTATAGGAGCACATTTTAGAGTTGGTTTTGGTCCTAATTATAAGAGCAAGTTTTAACTTTTGTCAATTTTTTCCTATAATACCCCTACCCTAATCATTATGAGGTTTATGAAATTAGAGCCTGCCAACATAATGAGCTACATTCTCAATAATATCAAACCTGGATTTTCCTTTTTAATAAATTGAATTCTATTTTAATCTAAAATTATTTACTCCATTTAATTTGATAGAAAATATGTTCATAAGATGTACTCATACAAAGAATAATTGTTTATTTTCCATAATAATCATTCTCTCCTTGGTTTCATTACCTGTTCGTAAACTTTCTTCCTCAGTACCGAGGAAACTCAAATTCATTGAGAGTATGAGGACTTTCTAATAGAAGCACCAGTTCATATAGCACGTGATTAAATTTATTCTTATTATTGAGAAGTCGCGGACAAGTGAGAAGTCACGGACAAGTGCAGGGTTAATGATTCAACAAGTATTTCTTTAATGTCATTTTAAATTTTAGGTAAGTGTATTTTAGGAAAATAGATATAATTAACTAATTTAACTTCTCTCCTTAATCCCTCCAAATTCTGGTAAATAGCTTTTATAATTAGGACCGGAGGGAGAAGTTCATAATATTGGATAAGCTGGGAAAAAAAAATTTATATATATTTGAATTGGGTTTTACAGGATGCACAATTATCATCTTCTGAGAAGTTTGACATACATACGCAGCGGTTTGTGCTATGACGTGGCTCCCTCAGATCATTGCTCTTAATTATGAGCAAAATTGATTTCATTCTCAAGTTGACAGAAAAAAATATTAATTTTCAGAAAAATATTGGAGAAGTTTCTCCTTTGAATACGAGAAATTGTAGAGTCCACCTTCAGTTACATTTTAAATTTGATGGCAGTTAATTTCTGTACTCCATTATTTATGTCAGGTTAATGGCAAATATCTTTACCAATCTATGTGTAGCCCTCATCCTTAATACTCTCTTTAGAAAGACTTATTTACTTAATTTGATCAGATTAAGGAAATTAGTTAAATTAGTCAATATGATATGCATTTTCTAAAACGCATTAATCATCTTCCTTAATTTCTTTATTTCCCTCTCTTCCTTTATTATTATTGAGAGAGTATCAATAAGGGTAAATTAGGAAAAGACGAACCAATAATATAAATATGTCTTTTATCGAGGATCAATAATTCAATATCAAATTCCCAAACATGGGTCCGATATTAAGGGCATTTTTGAAATGTTTCTATCTTTTTTATTAAGATTTCTAGCTACATTCAATGACATTTATTGATATTCGCAGTTTACTTCAAAATCTTATAAAACTGAAACGAGGAAACACAAGTTAAAATAATGCAACTCATATTTTATAAGAATTGGATCAGCTAGCTTATTGGTTTCCAAGAAAATCCGTGCTAACAATTCCTGAAAATGCTACAGATCCATAAAAGAAAGGGGTAAGTATCATTTTTTTTTTTTCTGGAAATTTTAGCTCAAAAGCATTGAGTATCTGAAAGTTTTTTTGAGAAGCAAAATTGCCTCGGAAGTTAAAAAATGTAGCAATCTTGGCATTCCGTTAATTTTGACTGTTAAATTGTTAAATTATTGCTTTAATTTATAAACTTCCGGGGTAAAATTGCTCATAAAAAAAGTTTTAGGACAAAATGACTCATTAAAAAAACTTATGGGGCAAAATTGCCCAGTTTCATTAACTTTTGGGGCAATTTTGCTCCCAAAAAAATTTCTGGGTGTCTAGTGCTCTTGAGTCAAAACTTATGGGACAAAAATGATACTTATCCCTAAAAGAAAATGGTACCAACCAGAACTATCCAATTGATTTCTCTTCTGCACAATTAAGAAAGTGAGGACAAGAGACAAGGAAAATAGAAAACATAGAGAATAGTCATGAACTCTCAGAGGAAGCTTCTTCACTTCCTGTAACTTGATTGTAAAAAGAAATCATGAATGGACCTACGTTCTAATAAGATGAATGAAGCCTCGGCAAAAAAAAAATAAAAATAAAAAGAAGCTCCAAACAAAAAATACATCAAAAAAAAAAAAAAAAAATCGCTTTGAAACATCACCCCACACCAGAATTTCATTGCCGATTCTGTTTTCGCCATCCTTGGCCGCCGTATCCTCCATCACAATCCCTATTAAATTACTTAATCAAAGTGTATCATTTGATGCCTTTTGGTTTTTATTTTTCTTTGGATTGAGTCCTCGTACAGATTCTAAAAACCGAGTTCTACCCTGACCATATATGGGATAAAGTATAAATGATTACATGTTAGTAAATTTAATTATACTATCCACGTGTAGATTTTGTCTTTTAACTTTTTTACAACATTTTATTTTATAACAGAATTTAGGTCAAGTTTCTTATGTTTATTAGGTCAAGTTCATATGTGAATTTACAACTGCACATTCGTATTTTAACAAATAAAAATAGTTAAGTAACAAGTGTCCATATTTCATAGGTGATTGATCATTTACAAGGGCACGTGCATTTTAATAACTAGGCCGAAAAACAAAATCATATGTGTGTACATGAATATTTATAAAAGAAACGATGAACAAATTTGCAAGTGTTTCATTCGTTAGTGAATTTACAAGTGCATATATGCATTTTAACAATAAACAATAGTAAAATAACAAATTTGATCACAGAACTCGATCTAATGTACATAAGCAACCTGACTTACGATTTGTCTTTTATTTTATTCTTTTAAAGTTATCCTTTTAATTTTCTAATCTTAATACATTATTAACAGAATGCTAAGAAACTAGTGATGTTCATTTTGACACACACATTTGGTGGGTTTGGGTTTATTGTGATTCTACGAACATGTGGTAACAGCACTACAACTTTTGGTTGAGGTGGTAAGGCATAAGGTACAAGTAGTTCAAACATCAAGATGCACATTTATTAGAAGAGACGAAAACTCTGTCTTCTAATCCTTGAGGAAAACCCTTAATCAAAAAAAAAAAAAAAAAAGCAACAAACGAGTTACTTGTTGAAGAGGGGAAAAGTCCGATGCCTTCTAAACCATCAAAACTCTATCGCATATCAAAACTTTGAGAAAGAAGGTCAAAGCCCGTCCCTTAAAGAACCTTAAAGAAAATTGTCTACGGGGAACTCAGCTTCAAATAATGATGAAATTCTTTTTTACTTTTTTTTTTATATGAAAATTTTAGGAAAGGGGTTGGGCTCACCCATAATCCAAGGATAGGGCAAAATCTCCCTTCCGTATCAATGTTAGGTAGAGCGAGTCGTCTATTATCCTCAGGCATTTATTAAAGCACCTAGGAGCTAGGATGTCTCCCTTAGCACCATCACCAACTTTAGGATTGAAACCCCCTCTTTGGTGAGAGTGTCCGACCCCTTTGACAGTTGAACCCAAAGACCAGGGGTAATTCTTTTTTACTTATCTCCAGATTGTTGAAGAAATTTTGCTCATATTATATACCCAAACCTTGTTTCGTTGTGACTTTATTTGTAGAGACTGGAACAACCTTATTACTAGTTTTGATTTTATATCCCGCAGCTCAGAATGAACTCTCTTGATTCAAGAAATCAAATCCTCCTCATTAAGGTTTGTCATTGCAAAAAGAGCAGATTAATTCATGAAAGGAGATCTATTTATTTTCCATTTTGCAATCTAACGTATTCATTAATGCATTGAGATAATGATCAATTCGATTTGTTTCACGAAATTGAGAGTCCAACCATCGAACATATGCATGCATGGCTTCCCCCAAAGATGACTTGGTCTCAAAAACTATCTAATGTGGATATGTTTTTGATCGTAGCAGTAATAACGTAGTCGTGATGATGTTGAGATTGATAAGTTTGACTCAGCTTGAGTTTTCTCATACGTCACATGGCCATAAAAACAGACGTCTCAATTGTAATATCCCTTCTTCATTTGAGATTTGCTCCAAGCCTCACGTATACTTCAATTGTGTGCTTTATTGGCTTGCTTAGCAAATTTCTGAATATCACTTTATACTTACATTGAGGGGATCCGGATTCTCTCGGTATCTATTCTCTTAGCATCCCTCAGTAGCTTTAAATCTTGACCATCCAATATTAATCAAAGCATTTAGATAGAGACACGTCATCTATTTTTTAAAATTTCATCTTCAGCGTGTGAGGTAGTTTTTACCGCTTGAAGTAATTTGAAATAGATGACGTATCTCTCTTTGGATGCTTGAATTAATATTGGACAGCTAGGATATAAAGATTCTAAGGGATATTGAGGAAATGGATACTGAGAGTGTGAGTTTCGCTAGCTATGGTCTAATTAAGAGTTATATGATGAAGAAACTCATCAACTACTTTCTTATGATCCCTCCATGCGGATTATGAAAGAAAAAATAGTGTGACAGCCGTAAAAAATAGTGTTTTCTGTAGTTATCATGAGTTTATATTTACTAGGGGGAAACATTATTAAGTCCCACTAATATGCTCATCAGTATTCATAAAAAAAAAAAAATCACCAAGAAAAAAAAATTGCTCGTTAGTGATTGGGAGAATGAAAAGTTTACTTTTAAATTTGATTTTTTAGTATTTATTGAAGGAATCCATTTTTGCTTAGAAATATCTTTTTGATTGTCATATTTTTAAATTTTTAGCTGTTAATTTATAAGTAATTTTAAAAAAGAAAATTTGGTTTAATTGGTCCTATCTATATTAAGCACGTGGTTTAAACTATGTGGTTGCGTCGTTTTTTTTGCCTGCTAGCTATTTGGTTGCGTCTTACTTGGGCATACCTTACGTTTTAGCACTTTTTATCAACAATGATTCTTTTTGGGTAACAATTAACCCAATGTTTATTTTGACTGTTTTTTTTTTTGGTTCTAATTTATATTACAATCCATTAATTACATCAAATGATTAGTTTTTATGGAAAAATTTAAAGCTTTCAACGTTTTCATGATTCATTTACTAAAAATCTTTTATATTTATTTTTAATCCTTCTTTTATAACTATTTCCTTTTATTATTCATAATTTGATCGATATGGCTAGAAGCTTTTAACTTCAGTTTATTCCTTGTTTTTATCCTGAACTTCAATTCTTCTCACACGTAACAATATACTTAATGAGAATAAAGTTTATAAAATAATAAATGAAGGATAAAATTACACATTCATATAAAATGTAATACCTCAAAATTCATATTCATCATAAATCTTATATTTTGATGAATAATTAAGCATAAGATGAAGGTGAATATGTGTCTCAAGTTATTATAATATATGGATTATAATTTTAGGCAAATTTCTTCATGAATTTTATGATTAAATGGAAGATTTTGAGACAACAAATAAGGGAAATAAAATATGACATAAGTAACACATAAAATGATGGTTATTCTATAACCAAAAGAGGCAAGAAATGCTATGAAGACACTTAATTAAATTAAAGGAAATTAGCAAAAATTAATGGGTAAATTAGTTTGTGTTAATTAACATTAATTGCATAAATTCTTCTAAATTAATTAAAGAAAAATTAAAAACATCATAATGGGGGCTGTTATTTAAAAGGCCAAAGAAGAGGAAATAAAGCTTGAATTATTAAACACTAATGACCATGATTAATTAACAAACAAATCCTATATTGACATTTGTAATAAAAGGACAAATAACCTCTTGTTTAGGAGGTTAATCAAGCTTTATAAATCTGCCCCAATAGTCAATAGTAACGCATAGCCTTGTGGAGCAATGAGGACCAAGTGTTTTTAGGATATTATCTAGAGTATTAAGCCTAAACCTCCTTGTAATTTAATTAACCAATGCTAAAAGTAATTAAAGGGAAATTAAGCACTTGATTAGGGAGTTAATTAAACTTTGTTAATTAGCTTTGAAAAGTCAACAATTGCAATTAAGATCAATGGTTGAGATTGTTGCTCATGTAAGTCAATCCAATGGTCCTAATTAATCCTATAATTAACCTTAATCCTCATGAAATTAAATTGGCCAATTAGAAGCTTGAACCATAGGGTTAAAGACACATAAAAACCACATTCAAGAGCCAAGAATGAGAGGCATGTCGACCCGCCAAGAGGAAGAGATGAGATGATAATTTTGAGTTGAAAAGTCAATGTTTTCAACTCACCAATTAGAGAATGGAACTATTACTTATTTGTTAATTAAAAACATTCATTAAATGGCCAAGAGAAGGTGCATGTCGAGCAGCTCAAGGGATGGTGGGGATTTGGTTTAATAAAGTGATAGAAATCTAATGGGTAGGAAGTAAGAAGGAAAGTTTGACAACCTTGTGGATTACTATTTTAGCCTTGATTTTTCTCTATAAATAGAGACACCCCCTTCACAAATTCTTCACACCAACACAATCACTTCTGATCCTTAGTTGAGAGGGAGTGAGACGTGAGTTTTTTTTTTTGAAGAGAAGTAGCAAGTTCTTCAAGGGTAAGTCTTTAGTTCTTGAGTCTTAGTGTTGATTTTTGGTAAAATGTTAGTTTAATATAGAAAATGGTAAAAGAAATTCTCATTCTTGTTTTTAGGCCTCCTTGCATTGAAAAATTCCTAATGAGGTAAAAACATGTTGGGAAATAATTTTTGGAATTAATAATGAAAGATAGTAAATTTTTGGGTTTGCTGGATTGTTGGAATCAATCAGATAGAGGATGTTATTTTATGTGTAAATTCGTCTTCAAAAATTATGACATTTTTCATGGTTATAGTATACATGTATATATTTCCATTGATATAAAATATGTAACAATTAGAGTTTTGTAGAAGGAGATAAAAATTCTTGAAGATTGTGTCACGTTTTTGAAAGATAATCTAAACAGTGGTTGGAAAAGTTTGAACTGGGCATGATCTGAAGATTTCGAGTAAAATAAGTTATTTTTCATAGAAAATAGACATGTCAAGGATCATGTATAATTTTGGATCACCTCATTTCAAGTTTTTTGGAATTAATTATGAGTTTTCAAAGTTACCGAAAAATCTGGGCAGAAATGCTGAAATTTGAAATTTAAGGAAATGTAAGGGTAAAATTGGAATAACAAATCCACCAGGGGTAAAAAGGTCATAAGTGGTGAAAATATCTTAGGATATGATTCTATTCATATGGTATTTATTACAATGCGGTGATAATTATCTAGGCTATCTGGGAAAGTTGGGAATCGGTACAAAAAGGAAGTCGTACCACTAGCTACGTGAAGAAAGGTACGGACTCGTACTGTAAATTTAATCTTCTATATCTTGTATGTATATATGATTATTTGATTCATGATTAATTAGGGTCATGGGCAAGACTAGGTCTTGGGCCATGCACTGTGACAAGGACTTGGTTCGAGGTCACATGTGTGTTTACATTCAGTGTAGCTGTGAATTATTGTGATAATGTTGCATGCTTGTTTTCCTAGCGCTGAGGATCCTTGACGAGGTCACGAGGCACGGTTAAGTGCTTAGACGATAACGATACATGTGCTGTAGGCCATTGTAATCGGGTATCGATGTGTTTGCTGAATGTTGTTGTTATCCATGTTATGAATATCTGTCATATATTATATCTGCTATAGAGGTTAACTGTTACCTGAGATTCAATCTAATAATCTCAGACTTACCCCTAGGTTCAGGATCGGGAGGATCAGGAGTAGGTAGAAAGGGTAAGCAGCACGCTTGAAGACTCAGCCAGAGTTTATATTTTTGGACTGTAGTTGGTATTTAAATATTGGATAATTGTACCATTATTATACCCGACCAGATACACCACAATTAGATTAAAGTTATAAGTCATGTCTATGTATCAGTTACTCAAGCGCTCAATCCAATAGGTACGCTATATTGCTCCACTCTGATGATATCCACATATACTACGTGTTAATATGCATAATATGTAGTATCGGATTTGAGGTGTTACATAAAATATTTAAGGCTAAAATTTATAAAAATCCCCTAAATTTTGATCAGCTCCCCTAACATTTTAAAATTTAAAATTGAACTCCTTAATATTTTAATTTGTGACATTAAGCCCCATGTGGTTAAATTTCCCGTTAAGTTATTAAAGAAAAATGTCATATCAGATTAATGAGCTCATTACATAATCAAATCATCAATATATCATTTAATTATTAACACATATATTGACCCATTTGAATCATATAGTTTTTTCCTGATTTATATAATCTTATACAAAATAAATTCTAAGTTAAATAAACCAATTTAGAAGATGCTAAATTTTCTATCTAATAATGAACACAGAGTTGATCTAACAATTTAAAGCCTCATTAGGTCAAATTGGGTCTCAAGTTTGATCTAGAGGAGACATCTTTGTTGGGAGGGGCAGCCACGAACCTCAGATCGGTTACCAGATGATAATATTAAGAAAAAAAAATCTATCTAATATTATAATGGTTGAAAAAGCTTTATCCCAAAAAAAAAAAAGAAATGTTATTATGATTTGTTTTTATTATAGAATTTATTGTTTTTATAAATTTTTCATAAACATGATTTCTTTTTGTTTACACAAAAGTATTCTCTTGGAGACAATCCTGAATACTAGTCTAGAATAAAAAATATAATAGTTTATGTAGACTTTTTTTCTTAAGTATATTAACATTACATGATTTTTGGTAAAAAAGATTACTTGAATTTTTATTATTAAACGTCAAATAAATATATTTTGACATAAAAATAAATTATGCAAACCTCTTTTGATTTTTTGAAAATTGCATATATTCTTAATACACACACATATGGGTAAAGATATAAGCTCTCTTTAACATTTATAATAAATTATAAGAAAATTGAGTTTTACTAAAATTATATAATTTTTATTTTTAAATAAAATTTATGTCAATTTTAAAAGTTATAATTTTGACAAAATTGTAGGATGTTTGTGTGTTTTTTCCCCCAAATAGATACATAGCTGAGCGGTAAAATTTGAGAGAAATTGCGTTGAATCTAATGAAATTTAAAAAATCATGTTATTTTTAAAAATAGAAAGTGGGAGAAAATGTAGGAGGTTTAATTAAGGGCACTTTAGTAAATTTAAATTTTTATTTTGGGAATTGGTCCTTTTAAATAATTACAATTTTTACGGTCCTTCCTAATAAATATCATTTGCTCTAGGTCCTTCGTTCTAATTTTTCTTTAGAATTAAGGTACAAATTTGTCCTGAAAGTTTTCACTTTGGAAGTTTTTTTTTTTAAGGTTTAGTGTCACCAAAAATTTGAAAATATAGCAACTTTTCCGAAAGCTGTTAAAACACAAACATTGGTTAACTTTTTAACTGGTAAGGGGCAACTTTGGTTCATTTTATCTCTTTTTATATAACATTGAACTTTAAAAAATTTAAGGGTAACATTGCTTTTAAGTAAAAACTTCCGGGTAAATTTTCATATTAACCCCTGGATTAATGAGTTAGTGTTGATCTAATAATAAGTTATACAAAAATTTATAGGGAAATGCAACCATTGAGATAGTGGTCTGGTTGCTTCAATGGACGATTGAGATTTGTCTACGTTAGTTGGTCATTTTCTCGTTTTTTATTGGCCGCAAGTGAGCCACTGCTGATATAAGCTAACCCTCATTATTAAATAATATATTATTTTTTTATTAACAAAATTAATGTCAAGTTACTTAAGTTTATTATTTCAAGTTCATATAGTGGGAGTGTACACACACATTTTAATAACTAACTATAGCAAGATAACAAGTGTCCATATAAAAATTTATAAATCCTAATTTTAGTAACTAACAATAACAAAATAACAAGTGTCCATATAAAAAATTTACAAATCCATGCTAATTTACATTATAAGGGCAGAAATAAAAATTTACAAAAGTTCAAAGCTAAATTTATAAGCGTTCACATCTAGTTTAATAACTAACCATCGCAAAATAAGAAGTATCAGTAGAAAACTTAACCTAATTAATATATATAGGTTTATCCAAGTTTCTTCCATTTTTTATTATTAATTAACCAAAAAGTAACCATATATTTATAACCAATTCAGTTGATTAAATTCAACCCTTCAATTTTGTTTGAGCAAGCTTCTTCAAGAAAAGCATGAACGCAATAATGTTGCAGTATCTCAATTTGGTACTGCACTTTCTGAACCTGTGATGGTTTTGAATATGGCGTCTAGCTATCAAGAAGGGTCATGTTGCAAGTGAATGAAATTTTCATATCAACATTGGCGCACACACTAGCTAGAAATATGACAAGTGTGGTCATACGGTAGGCCGTCAAGGTCATAGGTTTAAGATGAAATTGGGAAATTGGCCATAACAGGATGGAAAGATTAGTGGTTAATTATACAATTCACTTGCCAAACTTCTAGACTGATCAACTGTCATTTGGTGAGTTATTTAGTCTCTGGCTCTTTATTGAGGGCGTTAAGAGAGAAGCTAAGCTGGGGTTTTAAACAAGGTCCTAAAGAAGATTAGGCATATTATACAATAAAATTTATCTTATTTTACATTTTTTAGCTACGGTAGAAACTATAAGCTACAGAATTAAAGTATTGCTACTTCTTTAATAATTTTTTGTGTTTCTACAGTTTATAATAAAGAATTACATCATTACTACGGTTCTGCGGGTCTTTTAATTAGGATTTGACTTACATCTGCTGCCTATATCCGCTGCATTAATACTACGTCCTTTTGGCACAAAAACTGTGAAGCTCTTTTAGCATGCATGTTACTAGAAGCAATTTTTCCTCTCAAATTGTTTAAAGTCGCTCCAAAAGTGGAAATTTGGTTTAAAATGCAAATTTGTCAAAGAAAATTTCACCAAAAGATCACTGAGTTTTCAGAAGTTTCCATATTGCAACAATCTCGTCTAGATTGTTATGTAGATTAAGTTTATTGTTAATTAACCAAATAAGTTGGTAGATCCATTTGTCATCTACTTTATTTTATTTCCAAATTAGATTTATAAATAATTTTTTTTTTTTTTAAATGCATATCCTTTAAAGGATTGGAGAAAATCAAAGAGGTGGAAACATGAGTGTAACTGGTGATGAGAAAATCGAAGAATTACCCACCTATCTCAGTGGCGGAGGGTTTCCAACAACCTTATTCTCGATAATCCCCCACAATGTGTCTTGCATCCTGTAATGAAATCTTCTTCTTCCTTACTTTCTGGCAAACATGAACTCTTCCCCTGCTTCTTTTTTATTATTGTTTTTCACTTTGCTAGTAACTTAATATATTCGGTCAACTAAATATTAAACTTAACGTACATAACATCTAGAGCAATATTGCTATGATTTCAAAACTTTTATAGCAATAATGAATCCAAAAAAAATTCAGGGCAATTTTGCACCTCAACATAATAGATGCATATGACATGTGGGCCTTGCAACACGCTCAGCATATTTATTCAACTAATGATCAAATTTAACATGGATAGTAGTTATGAATAAATTGTTTTAATTTTGAAACTTCGGGACAATATTGCTTTTATGTGACAACTTTTGAAACATAATTGAACTTTAACTTTAATCTTGATTTAATTAACAGAACCCGCTGATTGGGCGTGGGAACAGATTATATTAAGGATGAAACCATACCGTGTGAGTTAAGGCCCAAATCATGGGGAGATCTGAACCATTGAGATATTGGGTCCAGTTGCTTAAACGATGATCAAGATTTGTTTAGGTTAGGTGGCCATTTTCTAGTTTCTTATTGGCTGCAAGGGAGCAACTGTTGACATCACCTAGCCGAACCAGAGCACAAGGAATCCTCCTTACATGCTTCTCTTTTATGTGCTTTATAGGTGCTTCTCCTCCTAAGAAGTGCATAAAAAAGTATTGATAATTTTTTTAAAAAATTTTTTTTAATATATTTTATATATTTATATTAAATTATATATTGTATCCTAAAATTTTTTCTGCACCCAATACCTCAAATTAATTAATTTATAGGATACTGGTGTAACATCCCAACTTTTCAAAAGCAGTATAAATTTTTTTTTTTTTTCAAACAAACATCATTTGAAAACATCAGAGTAGAGCAACAGAGCGTTTGAGTAACTGATTGTATATATAAAACGCCGTAAGTCCATTTGGTTACAACAATGGATATGTAAACCGCATGGTTCGAAGTAATATATAATAGCAAAAGGAAAGCTTCCTCCGAACAATGAAAGGAAGTCTTCACTAGGGTCTTCTACTCGGCCGCTTGCCTCTCTGCTCGGTCCTTGGTCCTCCCGACCCGCACGCTATATTAAGAGCCGAGATCCGCACCGGATCTCGTAAACGGTTAACCTCATGTATACATACACACATATGGGTCACCAAACAACAACAAATAAACCACACCCAACCAATGCACATGTATCGCTCCCAGCATGACAGATGTATCGCTCCCAGCATTATAAATGTATCGCTCCTAGCCTTACAGATATATCGCTCCCAAAGATGCATACGCTTATCTTCTAACATAATATGCATCCCAACAACACCCCACATATACACACCATACACACATCACATACATACCATATACAAAGATACTATATCCATCGAGTTAGTGTTACAAGACGCGAACGTACATACTTCCGTAAACCGAATGTAATGGCTGGTAAGTGTCTATCATGGGAGCCTCACCGAGTTCACGGCGACTTAATGGCTTACCCACATAGACTAGCATTTCCTTCAAGACCAAACTGTTCTAACATATTTGCATTCAATAAACATACCATAACAATACACATAGCACATATATGCATACCATAAACATAAGAGTTAATGTTACAATACGCGGACGTACCTTCGTTGACGTTATACGGTATTTCGGCGAATACGGCACGACAGTAGGTAAAAACGTAATCAGGGATATCCTATCAACATAACAATGTACTTGTTAAGGATCTATCATTACAACAGACACTTTTAGTCAAAATGACTATTTTACCCCTGACCCCCTAATCGGCAGAATTTTGCCAGTACTTCGTTACTTTGACCCTAATCTTTCAAAATTTCAACATAACTCCTACTCCAACATAATTTTCGAAATATAAATCATATTAATTAATGATTCACATCATAACAGGCATTTTGGTAAAAATTACCATTTTGCCCCTATTCCCCTAATCGGCGTAATTTCGCCAGAGCTTCGCTACCTTGACTCCGACTTTCCAAAATTTTGCCAGAACTCCGACCCCATCATGATTTTCGAAATTCATACTTAAAATAAAACTAAAGATCTATCTAGCATTACTACTAAAACTACTGAAAGAATTAAAGACTAAAGACCGGAAAAATTACCCAGAGCTTCGCAAAATTCCCGAGCTCCTTCCTCCTCCGAGCACCTCTCTCTAACTTCTCTCTAGGAAAGCTCAACTAGAGAAAATGGTTTTGGTGTGAAGAATGCAAAGGAGAGCCTCCTATTTATAGGGAAAGTTGTGTGCACTATTCACACTTTGTCGCGGATTCTGGACCGTCGGATCGCATTTTGCCAAATGTCAAGATCCTCACCATGCCACTTGTCCAAACCATCCTCTCCCCCTTAGTTGGTGGTTTGTCACATCAATTAATGTCATGTGATGCTTTTGCTTTATGAACTTGTACCGATAAAGTTCCCGATCGGTGTCCGAATCGCATAATCTCGGAAAAATCTCAAAAATCCGGAATCACAACTTTGAAGACATTTTCCTACTCATTAGAAATGTCTAAGTTAAACTAATTTTTGATTCCATCCAGGCTCCAAAAGTCAGTCTGAAGTTTACGGGAAAGCGTGATAGTTACAGAATTGAATTCCGGAATCATCAACCACTGGACAAAAATTCACTGATTCCAAATATGTCCAAATAATTTCAAACTCATTCCTAGATGTTGAGTTAGAATTTATTTTCTTCAGATCCAAAAATGTGCCTATCTGCATCTTTCCCTATTTCGTCTTATTAGGAAAATGCTCTACCGTCCTCTGAATCAACTTCCGGAAAGTCCAATCGAAGATAAAAATCCACTGATCAATATTTTACCTTGACTTCAGAAAACCTATTCCTGGGGCTCTAGATAGGATCTGTTTCCTATTTACCTGATCACTATTCACTGTACTTAATTATAAGATTATTATATTACAAAATCCTATCATCTTATCCTCTTAAGATTTTCTTGTCCTTTTTTATTATTATTTTATTAATTTTCGTTTTAATTAATTATTTAATTAATTAATAATATATAAAATAATTATTTAATAATTATTTTATATAATTTTTTTTACAAAATTTTCCTATTGGTCCATTATTGTATTTAGGCTTAAAAATACCTAAACTCAACTATTTTTCTCCAAAATTTCCAATTAATTAACAAATATGTTTATACTAATTTTAGGCCACAAACCACTAATTTTAGGGTTTTACATAATTATTTATGAATTTCCTTTGCCTATGCTTAAGTAATTAGCCAGTAATTATTTAATTACTTTCTTACCAATAGTTGATAATTTTCTTAATTAGAACAACTCATTACCTCATAACTTTTGAATTGACATTTGTGTTTTCATGTCTCATTCATTATATTAGCATTTACGGGGGTATTTCGGTCATTTCAATACTTTTGAACAATCCTTCTCAATTTTTCCAAGTTTATAATTTATTAAATTACTAAAATTAGAGATAATATACTCTCTTAATTTTAATAATTATTTTACTGTCTTTTAGGACTTTCCACAATTTTTCCTAAGTTATCTAAGCATCCTGTGGGTACTTTGGTCATTTTGACCCTTCAATCTTTTCCCCAATTCCTAAGAGATTTTCCCCTTATACATATGATAAATATAACATAAAAATCGAGACCACATATTCACCTATCAGAAATGGCCATTTTATTTATCCGGGTATTACAACTGGTGTTACAGAAAAAATATTTATGAATGCAAGACTGAAAATTAAGTAATTTGAAATACTAGGTGTAAAAAAATATTTCGAAATGCAATATATAATTTAATTTAAATATATAAAATATATAAAAAATTAAAAAAATGCATCAATATTTTTTTATGTGCTTCTTAGGAGGAGAAGCACCTAAGAAGCACATAAAAGAGAAGCATATAATGAGGACCCGCAATTTCTATTTAATTAATTTTTTCATTTTATAATTTAACATTTTAGTAGTATATGTATAAATGTAAATATGTATCATTCAAATGTTGATCTAATGGTTAACAACATAGAAGAAGAGGGAAGAGGATGGGAGGCAAAAAGGAGGGATCACAAGTCGAGGACATAGAGTTTTTTTTTTTTTGTAATGCATGTCACCTTGCTTCGCGGACTCACAATTCTCTTTAATGGATTAATGAGAATAATTTTAATTAAAAAATAAATAATTAGTGTTGATCTACTAATAAGATATACAAAAATTAATTAGTTAAATAAAATTAATTAATTATTTAAATTAATTTCATTAATGAATAAATAGTTAATTGAAATTTAAAAAAAAATTGTTAATTCTTTTCGGGACAACTTTTATGTAAGTTCATATAAGTGAGCTTACAAGTATGCATACACATTTCAACAACTAATGATAGCAAAATAACAAGTGTCCATATGAAAAACTACAAATTTTAATTTAATTTTAAAACTAACAATAGTAAAATAAGCAGTGTCCATATGAAAATTTACAAATCTTAATTTTAAAAACTAACCATAGCAAAATAACAAGTGTACATGCAAACAATTTAACACTGCCTCTAGTACTAAATATATGACAAAGTTTAGAGTGCAATTCGTACTAAAATCTGTCATATATTTAGGACCGAAAGGAGTATAAGAGTTGATACAAAAAATTCAAAACGGTTCATAAGTGAATTTATGTTAGCTCATATGCATTTTAATACTCATAACCAACCATAACAAAATAATGAGGTTCATTCTCCAACTTGACCTAATGCATACAAACAAATTAACATAAGTTTTATTCTCCTTTTATTATTAATTAATAAAAATTTAATAAACTAATTGTAACTTATTTAAATAAATAATTTATAAAAATAATGGTGGTAAGAATAAATATTATATATTTATTAAAAAATTATAATACAGATATCATTCTTTTTTAAATAAATTCTAGCGCATGAGGTGAGTTAGTTCAATTGAATTTAGTCTAGAGCGAACTTATTCAAGAAAAACAAGAACACAACAATGGAGCTGTATCTCAATTTGGTAAAGGGTTTTTATGCCACCAACTACAAAAAGACCAGGGTTTTTATGGTTACACAGTTTTGTAAACTTATAAAATGGACTTGAATATAATGACTAGCCATAAGAAAGAATCACGCAGGCAGAGAGAGATGCCATCATATTCAATGATGTACCTTCTTGGATACAATGGGGGACCATGGCCCCTAAAGAAAAAAATTATTCAGATTATTTTTTTAAATTTAATATAATGTAAAAAGGTATGTTATCTTATACATTAGAATTGTTAAAATACTTTTATTATATATTTTCTCCCCGAATACTTTTTTTTTTTAATTAGTTAATGAGTATACATTTGGCCCCCCAATTATTTATCCCCAAATATGTCTTGTATTAAGAATTGGAGGAGTATATTCTTTATTCACGAATCATGATGATGACATTCATACTCATAATATTACTTTTTTTAATATTCATGATGACATGGGTTCTTGGCTGCCCCTTAATAAGACAAGTGTCTCCCTTGGAACTTGAACTCAAGACCCAAAGGAATTTGATAAGGCCTTGCATAGCTAGACAATTCTGTTTTGATGTTTGTTTCTTTCAAGGTTATTAAAACTGGACCAGTCATTGAACCGGTCGGAGTACTGAGTCAAGGGTTAGTGGGTCAGACCGGAGTTAAACCGGAACTAAACCGGGCTGTTAAATAACTAGGATTTATTATATAATATTAATTAGCTCCCACAAATTAAAAACATAAGAATACAAAAAAGCCAAAAATGCACAACCTTTGAGAAATGAATATAGGCGTGCAAGCTCATTCATTAATTAAGGAGTACTCTCTGCATCTCATTTAAAGCATGTCCTTCTATTCTATTAGTTTCTCTTTCATTATTCAGTCAAAAATTCAGCATAAACGCAGGAGCAAGAGGCTTGGGAACAATGGAGGAAAAAAAAACAGAAGGACGAGACGGAGCAACTGAAAAAAAGAGGTGGAGCATCGGTAAAAAAGAAGGAAGGAGGCACGGCTTCACATGGAGTCATCCTCATCCTTTCATCTGAACCAGAGAGGGAGAGAGAGAACGCGAACAGTGTACTGTTCATCGTCTTCATCGCCCAAGGTAGGTACTGTTCATCTTCATCGCACACCAAGACGTCCAACAGGGGACTGCCATCCATTCTCTCTCTTTCCCTCCCTGTAATCGTTGAAACCGCCGACTCTCCATTCTCTCTTGCATTGACGTAAAAAAAAAAAAAAATATCCAACCCCGGTTTCTATGACGGACCGGACCAGTTTCACGGCTGGTTCGGCGGTTTCTGGTCCGGTCCGGATTTAATTACCATGGTTTCTTTTATTCTCCTTACCCAAAAGTCTTGTAGTCACGGAAAAAAATGTAGACGAATGGATCTGATGGGTCTTGCTTTATGGATGAACAATAGTTAAAAGACGAAGCTCAAGAACGAAAATGCGTAAAAAGGATCGGATCTCAAAACTTACACATAGGTGTAAGTATGTATTCTGGAACCGAATAGAAAAGAAAAAAAAAAAACCTTACTGAATATTAAAAATATATTTTCATTTCATTGTTGTATGTTCTCTCTTGGTAGAAAAGCAAAATACTGGAAATGTTTCTTTTATAAATTCTTATGTAAGAATAACATTAATTTTTTGGCTAATTTCTGAATTTTCCCCTTATTAAATAACTATTTACCAAAATGCCCCTGTCAGAAACCTATTTCCCAAAATGCCCCTGTCAGAAACCTATTTCCCAATCGATTTTTTAATTATATATATATATATATAGTTTTCTTTTATTTGATGTTTTCTTTTTTATTAGATCATATAATATCTCCGGTACAATAAAGATAATAGATATTTATTGTAAAATATCTCTTATCTTTAAATATATTTAATTGAGAGATATTTATTGTAAAATTAATTAATAATTATTTCTAATATTATTATCTAATAATAATTAATTGATCTTATTTTAGATTTTAATATCTTTAATTTTCTACCATATATTTGGTAAACTTTGAATTTCAACGTAACAATTAATACTGGATTTTCAAAATACAATATATTCAAAATTGAGATTTTCTCTCCATTAATAATATGGATTTTAAAAGAAAAGAGAAATAGGAAAAATATCGACACTAAATTTGTGGGCTTGATTTTAGGGGGAATAACAGTGTTTGGAAGTTATGCATAAGATCATATGTTGTGATAGCACGGTAGTCAATCTAGCTAAAATCTAGGATCACTAATATCACTAAACAACAGACTCGGTAAAACAAATTAAAATGCTAAAAATACTAACAATTCATTAAATATAGCAAATTGGGAAAAAAGCCCATGATATATATTTAATGAATTGTTAGTATTGTTGAAGTTAATAATCCCAGCTTTTTCTCTACATGGTTCATGTAGCTGATTTCCGCACGTTGCTTATTCCACAATAAGAAGGATTAAGTTATTTATTTTTTAATTGTTTATTGTGTTGAGTGTACTGATTTTTTATTATATTATTGTAAAGATGTGGTTAGCTATTTTTTAGGAAGTAGTGGAGTCATTTTAATTTGTTTTACCGAGTCTGTTGGTTAGTGATATTAGTGATTATATTTAATGAATATAAAACATCAAATAAAAGAAAACTATATATATATATATATTATTAAAAAATCACTTGATTATATTTAATGAATTGTTGGTATTTCCTGCGCAATAAACAATCACTTGTTTTTCCTCCTTTCTCTTCATTAAATTTGAAGATAATTTTTATATCAGTGCATAGATCTCAAAAAGTTATGTGGAATCAAAAAGAATCGCTTGATTCGGACTCCCGAGCCCAGTTACGCCTTCCAAGTTTTAACTTTTTTTAATGATTTAGTCGACTAAATGAGTTTTTTTAGTCGACTAAATGTGTTTAGTCGACTAAAAAATTTGGTTTAGTCGACTAAATGTCGGGGGCCTGGAAAAAAAATTTTGCCCTCCATTTAGTCGACTAAACCAAATGTTTTAGTCGACTAAGCAGTGGCAGATTGGGAAATAGGTTTCTGACAGGGGCATTTTGGGAAATAGGTTTCTGACAGGGGCATTTTGGTAAATAGTTATTTAATAAGGGACAAATTCAGAAATTAGCCTTAATTTTTTATCCCATTATGATTTAAATTGTCAATATCAGTTTTAAGAATTTCGAGAGGTAAATATTAGTAAAAAAATCTTATAAAGTCGTTATCGTAACATATATTTCCTATTGAATTCTAAAATGTTATACTCCCCCACATGGCTTGCATAGATATAAAATTTATGGAATGCTTTTTGTAACCAATAAAAGAGAGCAGGATTTAACTGAAATTTTTCCATACATATACTCCCTCTGGTCCTTATTATAAGGCACCAACTAACAAGTTTATTTCGTCCTTTTTAAAAGGCACTTGCTTATTCCCAATGAGCATTAATTATTTTTTTCCATGTCTACTCATATTTAATAAGGGTAGTGGGTGAGAGTAATAATTAATACTCCCTTCGGTCCTAATTATAAGAGCAAATTTTAGAGTTGGTTTTGGTCCTAATTATAAGAGCAAGTTTTAACTTTTATCTTTTTTTCCCTATAATACCCCTATTTATACTTTCTCAATAATAATTAAAGACAATAATAATTTAATAATACACATACATATTTTATAAAGTAAATAATGTTTGCAACTCATTAATGTCATATACACCTAAATTATACTTTTTTATATAAAATAATTTTGAGCAATTTTTGTCATATTTTTCCTATATCACCCCTACCAATACTTTTTCCATAATAATTAATTTACAACACGGTTATATTCTATCAAGTGAGAGATTCTACCTTATTTTTTATTTTTAAATAAAATAATTTAAATATTCCTTTAATTTTTTTTTTTGTAACTATCCGTCCAAAGTGATTAATTTTCCCCCCTAAAATAACCTAATAAAACATTAATTTCATTATCTTTTTTCCAACAATAAAAAAATAAACTTACATTTGTTATGCCCAATTAATTAAATAGATACTCTCTTGATAGAAAAAAATTTTCTTTGAAAAAATTCATGGAAAATATACAAAAATATTTTTGCCCAGAATGTTTGGGGGTTATCAGGCATTAAAGTTTTTTGTTTCTCGGCTTGTTGATTAAGTTAAAACAAATAATATTTTAATGAATATAATTTTATGTGATGTAGTATCATATTGAAATAACAATGCGTGGAGAGTATGGGGATGCGCAGGGCTCACGGGACTAACGATTGAACGAGCTATTCAGGAATATCATTCTAAATTTTAGGTAAGGGGTATTTTAGGAAAATATATATAATTAACTAATTTAACTATCTTCATTAATCTCTCCAAATTCTGGTAATTTGCTCTTATAATTAGGACCGGAGGGAGTATGATATTACAGTTTAATGCAATTAATAGGGGTAATATTGAAAATTATTTAAATTCTATGACAACTTTATTAACTTTAACTGTTTTTATTGGTTTGTGAGAAAAATTAGTTAGTGCCTTATAATATGGACCCGAGGGAGTATATAATCTCGCGAGTCATATTACATATTGGTGGATCACAGTTCAGGACTTGTAATTTCTGTTTTTCTTTTTGGCTATTCTCTGTAATCTGGGTGGGATATTTTTTTTACAATTGTGACGTGGAATGGTGTTGATTGCCATATTCCGTTGATTCTTTCTCCATTCCCATGGCTCCTCATGGTCAGAAGAAGCCCATAATCCAACTTGCTTTACTTTAGCTACGTTTTCCCACTGCAACAATGCAGAGTTATTATCAGGCTAAAAATACAGTAATTAAATTAAACTCAAAACAACACAAATAGAAAGTTAAAAAAGTTTCAATTGTGAGCATGAAATGTTATTTACATTTTTTAATTCCTGTCTTTTATCATAATGAGGGTAACACCGCGCACATCCCTTCTTCAGCATTGATTCCTTATTATTTAATAAATAAATGAACCATAAAAAGTTAGATATGAATTTTGTTTCTTAATCTGACATAAATAAAGCTACAATAGAAATGTGAGTAAGAAAATATATACCTAAACAAAGGTATTATTGTCGCAATAGATATCTCCCACCAGACGTCCGTAAGAGTCTATTTCATAAACAAGAATCCTTAAGCATTTTCCTTCAACAATCTTAGTCAATTCTTCCGTGGCTTCTTTACCATATGGCATTTCACTTTCTGGTGCATCAATGCCCCTGATTTCAAGTAGAACACAGATCAATGTTTGACTCCAGACCAAAATTCAATCAAACTGTAAAGTCCATGATTTTGTAATTAAGAGAAAATAGAGAGATGCGAATGTAATTTACTCTAATTTACATTTCAATATTACCTCAAACGAATTCTATATTTGTGCACCAGCACTTCCTCGTTACCAAACTTGATCACACTGAACAATAAAACATAAGAGATTTGTTAGAACTGGAGTCAAGTAAATAACACAAATTAATTAAATTAAAATAACGAATATTAAAATAAAATATTAATGTTCTCACAGGTAAGGTATGTAGTTCAAGTTCGACTCCTTCTGGCAATAAGGTCGGAAGGGTTTCATAATTTGCATAGGGTATGGTGTGTGGCAGAAGAAGATCATAGAAACTCAAAGATTCCTATTAGATTAAACATAACAAAAAAGTTTAGTTCAGTTTGTATATATGGGCAGGTTTGATTTCCAGTTTTTAGAACATTTTTTTATAAAACAAGATCAAACAAAATATAACTATGATCTCTGTCTTGGGATTGAAACTAAATGGTATACAGGTAAAGTTTGATTCTAGCATTTTCTTTTTAGTACATCTAAGGGCGAAGCCAGATTAAAAAGAAACTAGACTAGTTGGGGATAAATCCCATACAATCTTGTATACACACACAAACATTTATATACCTGATGAGGCTGATAAAATTGAAAGATATGTTGATGATGAGTGGCTTCCCATGAAAATGGAGGGAAATAATCACGAACTATTGCAGGCTGAAAGATGAAATTGCTGCTGGGGAGGTTATGGCATCTCAGAAGGCTTCCGGTCGTCATTGATCACGTTGAAGATGATGATCGATGACTAATGGGTCTTGCTTCTTGAATGAAGATACGTAGAACACAAGTTTGAGTCTAAACACGTGGTCTAGGAGATAGCTAGCTTTGATACGTAGAAAAGAACCTGAAGTTAATTAGTAATATATACACATATAAGTATTCAATAACGGATCTATAAAAATAAAAGTATTCCATAACGGAATAGAAAAAAAGATTTTCCATATGTTCTGTAATAGAACACAGATATCTAGCCTCGATGGGCTAGGTATGATTGATATCAGATCTGGTGTAGCGCCCGCTGATATCTATGGAGGAGATAGCAACGGTCGCTAATGGATCACTGTGCTATACGGGGGTGGCTATTCGCCTTGGAGTGATGTGTGTGCACAGTGAGACTGAATGATAAAGAATGGACTAGTGAGTCTGAATGTGTACCTGGTAGGTAATCCCTATTTATAGAGATTACCTAGGGTTTCTTCCTTCTTCTCCACATTCTATCGTCGTGCCTCCCACCTCTTGATCATGCGCTCTCCATATCCTGCATGATCCTTGCAGTATCGGCACAGTCATGGGTGATTGGCAGTTTACCTATTTCAAGGAAGGTTTCCCGCCTAGAGCCTTCCAATTGGGCCTCGCACATACCAGGCCCATTATTTGGGTCCATAACAGTTTCCCCCAAGCTTGGAAGTTCGGGTTTCCGGGCTGCCGAGATTAACTGCTCTTTATCGGGATGTTCCTTCCCCATTCACCTCGGTATCGATTAAGCTCTAAGAACTAGTTCCTGACTAGTCTTCGTACCGGGCTTCTTTACCGTGATGCTTCGCCGTTTTCCTTAACCCGGTTAATCGAATTAAAACCACGACGGTGTCTTTATAGCATCTAAGATTTGTCTTTACCGGATTGTGCAAAGCTTTTGTCACTTTGAATTCTCCACACGCACATTGCCCCCAATCTTGATTGAGATAGAGACACGTGGCACTGTCCGATTGGATGACCTTTCGGCTTTTCACACCCTGGTGTCCATTGGGCATTTTGGCCGTTCTTGGTTTTTGCGCGCAGTTATCCCTCACGTTTTCCTAACCACAGTCATGACGGTTTTTATGGGAATCTGTAACGCCATCTCCATTAAAGCACCATTTATTCTTGTGTGGCCCTTGCACTCTGCTGATTAGTGCGGACCACAATATGGTGGCTCTGGAAGTACGGGCGAAGCCGCCTTGCCGCTACTAGTAGAGCGAAAGCCATTTTTTCCACCTTCTGGTATCGCAACTCTGCACCTTGCAAGGCTCTACTTATGAAGTACACCGGGCTCTGGCCATCCTTGGTTTCTCTTACCAGTACGACGCTCACCGCCTCATTGCCAACGTACAGGTATAATATCAGGCCTTCTCCCGTCTCGGGTCTTGTCAGTACTGGAGGCGTCGCCAAGCATTGTTTGATTTTTTTAAACGCTGCCTCACATTCTACATTCCACCCGTCAGAAGCTTCCTTCTTTAGCAATTTGAAGAAGGGGAGAGATTTTTCTGCCGATTTTGGTAGAAAACGAGTCAACGTTGCTAACCTTCCAGTTAGCTGCTGAACCTCTTTTTTATTCCTTTGAGCCTCCATATCTAACATTGCCTGACATTTGTCGGGATTCACCTCTATACCTCGGTTTGTGAGCAAGAAACCTAGGAATTTTCCAGCAGGAACTCCAAATGCGCATTTAGCCGGGTTTAGGCGAATTCTATACTTCCTCAGCTTATCAAATGTTTGTCGAAGATCTTCCACATGGTTATCTTCATCCACAGATTTGACGATCATGTTGTCAATGTATACCTCCACGTTCTTACCCATCTGGTTTTCAAAAACCCGGTTCATCATTCGTTGATAAGTTGCTCCTGCGTTCTTCAACCCAAAAGGCATCACGTTATAACAATAATTAGCCTTCTCAGTGATGAACGCGGTCTTCGCCTGATCCTTCGGGTACATTGCAATCTGATTGTATCCAGAATATGCATCCATGAATGACAGCAATCGGAATCCCGATGAATTGTCAACCAGTTGGTCAATATTGGGCATCGGGAACGAATCTTTTGGACATACTTGGTTCAAGTTCTTGTAGTCCGTGCATACCCTCCATTTGCCGTTGGGTTTTTTAACGAGGACAACGTTAGACAGCCATGTGGTATATTTTATTTCACGGATGAAACCGGCCTCTAGTAACTCTGCCACGTGTGCTTCTAGAGCGTTCCTCCTCTCTTCACCGAGTTTCATTCTTTTCTGAGATACCGGGGTTGACCCTGGTCGAATCGCCAGCTGATGACAACAAAAGGCCGGGTCAATCCCGGGGATTTCGGATGGACTCCAAGCAAATACATCTCTATTGGCCCTGAGGAATTTTTCCAACTCTTCGCGCCTTGCGGGATCCAATGCCTTGCCGATTTTAGTAATCTGGCCGGGTTCTGATCCCAAAAGAAAGTCTTCTAACTCGCCGCTTGGCTCAGTTTTCATCTTTTCCTCTTCGCGGAGGTCCAACTCTACCACGTTGACTGATCCTCCTTCTGAACTTTCTTCCGGGACTTTGCCCACATCGTGTCGTTGTAACCGGGATGGTTCATGCCTGACCGTGTTGTAATAACACTGCCGGGACTGCTTTTGGTCTCCTTTTACGGTGACCACCTCATTTTTCTTGCTAATCATCTTGAGTTTTTGATGCTTGGACGACACCAACATATCCCAATTGTGAATCGTTGGCCGACCCAAGATTATATTGTATGACGATGGGAAGTCCGCCACCACAAACCGGACTCTCTCTGACTTGAAGGCCTGCGCATCTCCCAAGGTCAACTTGAGATCAACGTAACCTTTTGGACGGGTATCCTGCCCATTAAAGCCGGTTATGGTTGTCTTACACGGTTTCAGAACGTCAGCGTCGAAGTTCATCCTTTTGTATGCGTCCCAAAGAATGATGTCCACTACACTCCCATTGTCCACAAATATCTTCTTGACTCGGCAATTTACGAGGGTTCCCGTGATCACCAAACCGTCATGATGTCCCGGGCAACGTCCTCTAAATCCTTATCAGTAAAGCACAACATAGGAGACTTGGGTTTGCTTAAGTCTTCCTTAAATTTTGGGCGTTCTTTATTACCGTACCTCCACGAGGTACTTCCGCCGCCGGCTTGTTGAGTCTCCTCCGCCGCCAAAGCCTCCGCTAATGACATTGCGGTCGTGCTTGGCCGGGAACTCCTTATCACTTTCTTCGGGCTTCTTCTTCTATTCCCTTTTTCTTTTTTCGGGGGTGGGCTCTTGCTTTGGGCCTCTCCCTGCCGCTTGCTGCCCTACTTTCCCTGGGTCTGGATGACGTATTTTCGGAGCTTCCTGTCTCGGACAAACTTCTCGACCGCATCCCTTAAATCCCAGCATTGCTCGATTGTGTGTCCGTGTTGGTCATGGAATTCCCGGGTGCGAAGATTTTTCTTGTGCGCCTCCTGATTCTCCCTCCCTCGGTGCGGTGGGCTTTTAGGTTGATCTTTCACAGTACTAGCTGCCATCTCCATCTGTTCTAACTCCAGATATTGTTGCGATCGTCCGTGAAAATCGGCCAACGTTGTAGGGCGTCACTTGATGATCGACTTCTTTAGCCGGGATGATGCGTCCAAGCCGGCTACTATGCAATGCAGGTGTACCTCGTCCAGGCCTTGCCCCTGCTTAACCTGAGCGAGCTGAAACTCACTCTTTGGTTGCCGCCTACTCGTTGCGAAGTTTAGTAAGAACTTCTGCTCCAACGTCTTCATGTTGGGAATGGAGAGATATGGCAAAGAATGAAACCACAACTGTGCGGCTCCTCTGAATGTTCCGGAAAATAATCGAGGTATCACATCTCCCCTTATTCCCTTCACCATAATCTCCATTTTAAAGTTGTTCAGGTGCATCAAAGGGTCCTGGGTTCCGTCATATTTTTTCAATTCTCTTGAATCTAGGCCCTTCGGGTACATGGCCACCATGACTTTGTTAGTGAACTGTCCTAGGAATGTGCCTTCACCTGTCTGGGCTGATGATTTTCCGAGCGGTGGGGGCTCATCTTTGTTAGCCTGGTCTTTGGCGGACTGCTTGGGCCGCATGTCACTGCTTTTTACGACTTTTTGACTGGCTTCCTTCTCCTGGTCCTTATCCCGGCTATTGATGACCGAGGTCTTTCTTCGGGATTCCTCAGCGTCATTGGGTATAGAAGTCGAATTGGTCGTTTTGTTGGAACCTTCGTCTTTATGCTCTTCATCTCTGTCTTGGTTTACTTTGGCATCATATTGCTCCTTTGGCATTTGCTGTATCTCTAGCCGCCATATGGCATTTTGTCGTTCTAATTCTTCCTGAATAACTCGGGTGTTGTCATCATGTTGGAGCTGATCCCGGTTTTCCATGTTGTCCATCCGTCGAACCACCGATCCTAACGTGTTGTGCAGCAGGCGTATGTCGGGATGGTTAATCTGGAATTCGTGCTGGGGCTGAGGGATGCCCTGGACCTGAACTACCGGTTGATCTCCCTGCAGCGCCCGACTGGGATGCGGGGATCGAGCTGTGTCCTCGGTCTCGATCTCGACTCGCCCTTCCTTGCGATGTTGTTCTGACCGATCCTGAAGTGAAGGTTGTCCTTCTGGCGGATGCGGTGGTCGAGGCACATTAGTGCGACTCCTGGTGGAGGCAGCCATACTCAGTGATTACAAGTGGCTTTTAAAGTTCTGAGAATCGATCTTTTCGACGATCCCCACGGTCGGCGCCAATGTTCTGTAATAGAACACAGATGTCTAGCCTTGATGGGCTAGGTATGATTGATATCGGATCTGGTGTAGCGCCCGCTGATATCTATGGAGGAGATATCAATGGTCGCTAATGGATCACTGTCCTACACGGGGGTGGCTATTCGCCTTGGAGTGATGTGTGTGCACAGTGAGACTGAATGATAAAGAATGGACTAGTGAGTCTGAATGTGTACCTGGTAGGTAATCCCTATTTATAGAGATTACCTAGGATTTTGTCCTTCTTCTCCACATTTTGTTGTCGTGCCTCCCACCTCTTGATCATGCGCTCTCCATATCCTGCATGATCCCTGCAGTATTGGCACAGTCATGGGTGATTGACAGTTTACCTATTTTGTGGAAGGTTTCCTGCCTAGAGCCTTTCAATTGGGTCTCGCACATACCAGGCCCATTATTTGGGTCCATAACACCATATAAAATCAAAATCTGGAAATCATTATTTTCTAACTATTTTAAATTAAGTTCTATAACTAATTTAATAGGAAAAAAGTCTATATAATGTTGAAATAAAAAAAAAATCATATAAGCCATTATGTAATGGAATAAACCGTTTGATTCTTGAAATTGTCTGCTTTAGTTTGTTATTATTTATAAGAAATAGAAGGTATGCAGACCTTTATAAAGCATATTAATTACACCCCATCCTTCACAAAAACATATGGAAACCATCCTTTTTTTTCCCTCACTTTTCTCTTCTATGGAGAAATCTATTTCTCCTAGTTTTCTCCTTCCCTAATTTTATCTCCATTCATTTCATTTATGTGAATCATACCTTTAACACACGCACATATAGTACAATGAAACTGAAACATGAAAATATTACCAAAACGAAAGAAACTGAAACATGCAATAAAATACCGGTAGTAATATCGGATATGGGATTTGGAACATCATCAGCGAAACAAACTCAAAAAACTTGGTGGAATCACTGAATGCTTTTGGGAGTTGCGCCACCCAATGTCTGGTCAATTTCCAGATTAGAGGTTTAATAAAACTTGATTGGAACTAAAAGATTCATTAAACCAGGTGGCTGATAGACTGGCTAAGGAGGGTTTTTCCAACTCTCTTTTCCTTGATTTGTATCCTACTCATTTATGATTGTATGGGAATTATTTCCCCAACTTCTCTATTTTAATTTAAAGGCTATGCCTCCTTAAATTTTTGTTTAAAAAAAAAAAAACTAACTATGACGTGAGTTAAGGCCCAAATCATGGGGAGATCCGAACGATTGAGATATTGGGTCTAGTTGCTTAAACGACGATCATGATTGTTTATGCTAGGTGGCCATTTTCTCGTTTTTTATTGGCTGCAAGAGAGCAACTTGTCACGGCCTTGGACTTGATCTCCCAAATACCGTACCGGCCTTAGCTTGATCACCTCTCTCGATCTTTGCTAAGTCAGCCGAAACCTCACGAGTAGGCAAAGAACACAAAGACTAAGAGAACTTTTAGAGAGAGAAAGAGAAGTTAGAGAGAGAAGCTCTTGAATACAAATGACTTGTATTGCTTGAAGACTCTTGGATGGTTACAAATGTGGGAGGCATCTCCTATTTATAGCCTACCACCTCCTCAATGAACGGTCAAGATCAAAATCATCCTACGGTGGAGATTGATTCTCCAGAACCTTCCCTACAAATATCTAGATATTTATCATTACATGAGAGATTCTAGAATTCTCCATACATTTCTACCTCTATGTACATATATCTACAATATTCAAGAAGCTTCTAGACTTGTCCATGCTTCAAGTCTAAACCTCCTATTTAAATGTAGAGTGTCTGTGCACACGAATCATCCTGCGTTCCTTTCCGGGCGTGACAAATTGCTTACATCACCTAGCGAACTAGAGGACACACCGGCTTGGGACCTTTCCTCTTCTATTCTCATTCTCATTCCTTATCTTCCCTTCCTAACCATTAAATCAATATTTGAATTATCCAGATTTAGTTTTATATAAAATATTATTTTAATTTTCTTTATTGTATTATTGAATTATTCATACTAAAACCTAGCAATTTGTATTTAATTTTTTTTTCTTTTTATAATTTAAAATTTTAATAATATTTGTATAAAACTAAATATGTATCATTTAAATGTTGATCTAATAGTTAAAAATAGAGAAGAGGATGAAAGGGAATGGGAATGGAATATAAGGGATCCTAAGTCGAGGACACAGAGCTACTTTTTTTTTTTTTGGCAACGCATGTTACATTGCTGGGCGGACGCACAATTCTCATTAATGGATTAATAAGAATAATTTTAATTAAAAATAATTAATTAGTGTTGATCTAATAATAAGATATAAAAAAATTAATTATTTAAATAATTTTAATTAATTAGTTAAATTAATTTTATTAATGGATAAAAAGTTAATTGAAATTTAAAAAAAAAAAAATTATTATTAATTTTTCCTAGACAGAACTTATATGTCAAGTTTATATAAGTGAGGTTACAAGTATACTATACATACACATTTCAACAAGATAGCAAAATAATAAGTTTTTATATGAAAATTCAAAAATTCTAATTTTAACAAAATAACAAGTGTCCATATGAAAATTTATAAATTTTAATTTTAAAAACTAACCACAACAAAATAACAGGTGTGCAGATAAAAAATTTACAAATCCTAACTAATTTAAATTATATAAGAGTTGATACAAGAAATTTAAAAGGGTTCATGGATGAATTTATGGTAGCTCATATACTTTTTAATACTCATAACTAACCATAACAAAATAGTGAGGGTCAGACCTCATACATATAAATAACTTGACATGAGTTTTATCCACTTATAATTAATAATTAATAAAAATTTAATAAATTAATTATAACTTGTTTAAATAAATAAGTTGTAAAAAATAATGGTGGTACACATAAATACTATATATTTATTCAAAACAAAAAAAATTATAATAAAAATATCATTCAACTACCAAAAGACCAGGGTTATTATTGTTACATAGTTTTGTAAACTTATAAAATGGACTTTAATATAGTAACTGGCCATTAGAAAGAATCATGTAGTCAGTGAAAGATGCCATCATATTCAATGACGGACCTATGGCCCAAAAAAACAAATGTTCAGAATTTGTTTTTTAAGAAATTTAATATAATGTAAACAGGTATGTTATTTTATATATTAGAATTGTTAAAATACTTTTATTCTACATTCCCCCCTCCGTTTAGGCCCCAAATACTAAGGTCTGCCACAGATCATATTGACATTGGCGTAGACTCTAGAAATATGATATTTGCCCTCCAAAATGATAAAGATTGTCAAGATCAGAGGCTTTTGGATGAAACTGGCTATATCGATCGGAACGATTGAGATCTGTTATGAAGGCAAAAGCATTTAATTTTCTCAACTACGTACTAGGCTGATCAACTAGCTTTTGGTGAGGTATTTGTTCTCTGAATCTTCGAAGAGCACATAGGAGGGAAGCTGGTATTCTTAGTTGCCTAGCATGGAATTGAAGGAAGAGGTTCAAACTAAGAAGAGTAAATAGACATATCATACACTGATATTTATTTTGTTTTGCATTTTTTAACCACTTTACCAACTATAAACTACATATAATGAAAGTATTACTATTTCTTTGATATTCCGTGGACTATAATAAATAAAGAAATTAAATACACCATTGCTACTATTTTGTAAATTTCCCATAATTTTCGTGAATCTTGTTCACGTCTACTATAGTTTAGACCGATTAAATTTGATCAATTCAACAATCAGATGGTGATTTGTGGTCTAATTCACCTGAAATTTTGTATGATTGTTTGAAACATAAAGGTCTTGAAAGTGAATGGTGTGATTGTTGCTTGGAGTTTCCTACATTCCCCAGTTTTAGTGTGAACGTTGAAACAAATAACTTGTTTACTACTCCCCTATCGTCATAATTATAGGAACGCTTTTGTAGTGCAAATTACACTACAAAAATATTCCTATAATTAGGACCGGAGGTAGTACTTTAGCTAGTAACCATATCAACAACTCAAATATACATATTGACGATTTTTACTTAAGAAATTCAATATATCTGTGACCAGTGGCTGACAAGGGGTTTGATGATTTCTTAAAAAAAATAAAAAACTAAGGGTAGTTAAGTAATTTCCCACATTTGGCAATATTTCAAAATATCAAATCAGTCCATTTTGGAATTATTGAAATTGAACATACCTATTTATCTTTTACAAATTTTGACATTATTTTTCTGTCTTTTTCCCTATTATAATGTATACATAATTTATTATTTATTTGATGCTTTTTAAGTTATAAAAATATCAATGATTAAAAGTACTTTCAAAAAAAAGTTTAATTAACCGTATGTAGTAACTATTAATCTTTAAAAAGCTTAGCTGCCCTCAGTTTTATAAGATAGACAAGAACAAACACGTCAATTTTATAAAATATAAAAAGGAAGCACAGAAGAAAATAAAACAAACCTTTCTCCACGCATTTGCTTCTAAATATATTACTCCGTATATATATACATATATATATCCAAAAGCCAAATGTATTCAGCACGTATCACTGATTCCCATTGAATTTCAAAATCAACGGCACATCTTGTGGTTTTAATTTCTCTGCTACGTCCAGAATCCTATTCTCTAATCAAAATGGGCAATCGTAAATAAAATAGTATTAAACTAATCACCAAGACTTATATTCCACTAACCTGATGATACGTATTCCTCTCCACTTCAAAATAAAAAATACAAGTGCATCTGGTTCTGATATATATGCCCCCAGTCCACCATATATAAAGATATATTCAGCTTAAATTCCAACTCAAGACACAATAACGAGTCACCATTTACAGCAATATATATATATATATATATATATAGTTTCTTCAACCTCTGTTCTTGGGGAAAATGGCGGGCAGAAGAGAGAGATTCTGTGAGTGTGGAGTGCCTCTGGGGGCACCACATTATTGCCAAGCCAACTACCGGGCGGCAAATAATGGGTATAGAGCCCCAGGTCGGTACAATTGTTGGGTCGGTTACGGGGCTCCAAATGGTGGCGGATATTACTGGCCGCAGCCAAGGCCACAACCTCCAGCACCGGTGATGGGCGGTCCTTCTTCTTTAGTAGGCTGTGGTGTCGGAGGGAACAAGAGGGCGTTGCTGTGTGGAATCACATATGGGAAGGGAAGTCATGCTCTTAAGGGTTCAGTCAACGATGTCCTGCGTATGAGAGCCTTCCTCATTGACAACCTTGGATTTCATCCCAATTCCATTGTTGTCCTCAGAGGTACAAAATCTCACACACACAACACTTTTTGAAAATCTGGTGATGTGATATGATGAAACTCATATAGTACGTATTCCTGCCGGTCCTAATATGTTAGTTATGGGGGTTTTTTTCTTTTAATAGCTATGGATTTATTTTAGTTACAAATATAAGCCCTTCCTTTATTTTATCTCCCAAATTTATAAATTTTTTCTTTAAATTATCCCTATTATATTGTATTAATTACACATATAAAGAAGGTTTTCACCTATATAATCCTAGCTAATACAAATAATTAAAGAGAGTATTTTTTAAAAAAAAAAATTTATCGCACAACTTGTTTAAAAATAACTGACTATTTAACTTATTTTTTAAATCTCTATAAATTAGTTTTTAGCTTTTACGTTAAGGGTTAGAGAGAGTACAAGATATATCAAAATCTTCTTAAAAGTAGAAAACTTGATAACGTTAGGAGATAACCAATCACTAATGCAAAATAATACTACCTCTAGTCCTTAATATAATATCTCTTTCCTAATACAAATTACACTATTATACTTTGCAATTGATGCGAAAATATCAGAAATTTATTACTTATAATGAGGATATAAATGAAGGAATCTATATGTATGTATGTATCTGCAGACGATCAGAATAGTAACTGGAAAACGATGCCAACAAAAGCGAACATGATAGAGGCCATGAAGATGCTGGTGAGGGGAAGCAAGGCCGGCGACTCGCTGGTGTTCCACTACTCAGGGCATGGATCAAGGATGAAGGACAACGACATGGACGAGGCCGACGGCTACGACGAAGCACTGTGTCCAGTTGACTATGAGGACGCCGGCAAGATACGAGACGACGTAATCAACGATGTCTTGGTGAGGTCTCTGCCTCCAGGAACCAAACTTCACGCCATCATTGATACTTGTAGTAGTGGTACTGTTCTTGATTTGCCCTTCATGTGCCGCATGAACAGGTTCGTCTTCTACCTTTTCAAAGTGTAGAGCTAAATAATTAATTTAGTTATTTGTAAAAAAAGTTACGTGTTATTTTTTTAAAAAAAGTATTATTTTAAATTTTGCATCGGAAACGACAACTGGATGAAAGAATGCTCCATATGTGCAAGGAGAATTTAGGAAAGCAGGCTTACATTTTAAAAAAATAAATTAAAACAAACTCATCTATCAGCTCTTACATTTAAGACCTGAGACAGCCGTTTTCTGAGGTTTAATGTGAAAGCAGGCTTCATCAATACGGATGGGAAGACCATGTGAGTGGGAAACCACATTATAAAGGCACAAATGGAGGCAATGCTATTTGTATATCTGCATGTGATGACAATGGAAGCTCAGGAGACACAACTGTTTGTTTCCTCTTTTCTGGATTATTAATTAATTGATTATTATGGAAAACAAATGGGATTTAATTAATTGGGAAATTAACCACCTTCTTCTTCTTTTTTTGGCATTCAAATAGGCATTTGGAATGAGTGGAGGAGCATTAACTATTAGTTTCATCCAAGCCATGAAAAACCAACCAGGAATGAGCTATGGCCACTTGCTTCATTCAATGAGATCAATTGTTCTTGAAGCCAAAAAGCAAATTGGCTTAAATGCTTTCCAGCAAAGTTTCCACATGAACCATCCTCAGCATTATGCCCATGTACGTACTTAACTTTTCTTCTTCTTTTTTTAATTAATCTCCATTTTAATTTATCACCAAGGTCATAAATTTGTTGATCTACGTTATGAATTAATTTATTCAGTTTTATGATATTATTCATTTTAATTGTTTGTTTTTCATATTGTTATTTGCAGGAGCCGCAGCTTTCATCTTCTGAGACATTTGACATTCATTCAAGGCCTGTTGTAATATGAAACAGTAAACAATAATAATGAAGCAAATATAAGTACTGAAATAAAGAATAAAGAGAAGCAAATATGAGCTTGCAATAGTCATGGTGTCAGAGAATAAAGTTGTCATAAATTTAGGACAAGAATGACATTTAAGTGCCTAAAACTAGAATTAACGATGGTTAGGTCTCTTGAAAAAATTTCTGAAGAAAGGGTTGCAAATACGGATTCAAATAATCTCAAACTAAAACTCTTTGTAACTTTATTTGTAACTGAAACTCTTGAATTTGCAACTGTTTGAATCAATATTCACCGCTCAATTTTCAGAAAATTTTATAAAAAATCTGTCACTAATTCCATCTTTTGATAGTACCTTACTGTCATTCTCCCTAAATCTTGGCTCTGTATGAAGTACTCTCTTCGGAATAAATTATACTCTTATTATCATTGTATTCATTATCCTTGTCATTGATATATACAATACATACACATAACTGAGCTTAATTAGGATTTAGCACAAAATGGGCAATTTGAACCTAAAATGGCTAAAAATGAAAAACCATGATCAAAATCAGTGCCTAGGCTACTTTGAAGACAACTTGCCTGCTCAACATTCCATAGTCAAAAATCAGAACAAGTATGAAAACAAATTAAAGCTAGAAACATTATACTAATACATAATATGTACATTAAACTAATATTCCCTTTGTCACTGTACAAACATTTATGGAAATTTCATGAAAAAGAAACAGAGGTTCCTCTGCTCCACACTTGGTTTGCATGTACTGATCGATCCCCTTATTTTCCATCCCATGGATAAACCATTGATCTTTCTTATAAACATTTCTGAAAAAGTTCTCAAGCAGGCAATGTATAGATAACAATCTGGCACAAGGATCCCGCCGGAGTGTTCGTCACCAATTCGTGTACATGGGCATGATACTAAAGAATTTCTCTCACTTTTGAAGCAGAAAGCTCTGTAAATAAAGTTGGTTCTATAGCTTTTGGATGCTTTGGGTATATTTGGAGTTAGACAGGTTCTTCTGTTATGACTTGCGGAAATCAAATATTGTCTTCTGGATCTGCTCTGTGATAGAAGGTGACTGGTCACTTGTCTCTGGTCCAATAAGGAATGATTTTAAGTGCTTGGCAAACTCTTTAGGCTTCTCTATATTCAAAGCATGCCCTGCATCCTTAATAACTGCCAATTGAGCCGTTTCTCCGATATGACTGTTCCAAAAACATTCACATTTCAAATTTTCATTCTGTTTTCAAATGATGTCAGATGCAAAGTATGAGTAATAAAACCTCACCTCTTTAATCTGTGGGCTAATTCCAGAGGGAACACCTGATCTTGATCTCCCCATAAAATTAATGTGGACTGTTCCAATAGAATCCCGCAATATTTTTAAAATTCCAAAAACAAAAAACTATTAGAAAGCACCTATGATAACGCTATACTAGGAGTCAACGCATCGAGAGAAGCAAAGCAGGCTTTGTTGTAAGTTGTAACTAGTAAGATATGCATTTTATTAGTTAAGATTCTACTCCTTCTGTAGATATTTGGGGAGTTGAATTTAATCATAAATATAAGACATAGTTTTTATATTTGTCAATCATTTCCTAATTTACCCCTATTAATGCTCCCTTAACAATAATCAAGAAGAAGAGCGAATTACGGGAGATGAGTAGGGTATTCTAGACAATAGATGTCATATTAACTTACTTAATGATTAATCTAATTAAATTAGATAAATATATCGTATATTAAGGACATGAGGAGTAATAACAAGGCGTGCCTAGTGGTGAGAACCATAAGAAACACTGCCATCATTTTACCATAAGAACAATTGACAAATTAAACATATATAGTAGGAAAATCAAAAGATGCAATGCAGTTTTGAGGTTTTTCATACCCAAATCTTCAACAAAATTAACAGTGAGGAATCTACCTGGGTGATCTTGGGAAGGTCGGAAAGTTGTCGACCTTTAAGTATTGCTGCAATGAGTTGTTTCTTCTCTTCAACATGTTCCTTACACATCACCTATCCAAATTAGGAGGATGAAGAGATTAATTATATCAATGTTAAAATTACAGGGTATTGTATAAAAATCAGTCAATCTTTGGTATCTGTACAAGCCTTAAGCATAAGAATTTCATCTTAAAAATTGAAAAGGAACTTTAAGCTCATTTTGTTGGTTTGACTTCTTTCTGAATGAATATTGAAGCACAGAATTCCTAATTATGACTGAAGAATGACATCATCGATCGTTTGAACATTTAGCTGAAAATTTCTTTTTAATGTAGGACGACCTAATTATAGTTGATATTGATTATAAATGTAAGACTTACTTTTCATATTTATCAATGTTTTCATAATTTACCCTTATTGAATATTAATGTTCCATCAACAATAATAATGAACTAAGAAAGAGATGGAGAAAATTAAGGAGTATGATTATGGTGTTTTAGAAAAAATGTGACAGGTTGACTAACTTCCTTAATCTAATCAGACAAAGAGGTAAATAGGTCTTATGAAGATATTCTACAAGTTCATACATAAATGAAACACAAGCGACGAATAAAGATGATAACATATCTTCTCATCAACTTAAACTAAAAACATTTGCCCATGTATGCATCACATAGAATCTGAAAAATCATTCATGACACATTGTATAGGTTTTATTTTAAAATACCAAAGAGTTAATTGATAATACCTAATTTGATTAGATTAAGAAAGTTAATTAATATCACATGTTTTTTTTAAAACACCATAATTATATTCTTCAATTCCCTCCATCTCTTTCATACTTGATTTTATTGTTCAAGTAGCGTCAATAGGATAAATTATGAAAATATCAACAAATATGAAAAATTATGAAAAACTGACAAATATGAAAATAAGCCTGAGTATCTCCTTTTCACATTGCTTTTCAAAAGAAGTTTCTTTTTAACACTCAAAAGGTAGGACCAAACGCATACCTTTAGAGGAGGAGATTTAAGGAGGGTAAAGTCATCATGATATAACAAAAACATCTCAAGTACATTAATTAAGAGTCTCCGTTCTATATGCTTTCACAGAATTTGAAACTTCAAAACAGAAACAATCCAGAAGCTTACCTCAATGAAGTCAGTAAGGAACCAAGAAGGCACGCCTCTGGCAGGCCTCACAAACGAAAACCGCAACAATTCCCTGAGTTTCTCAGGCGTTTGAGGAACCAAAATGCTAGTAGCATCATCCAAATCGGCAACCTTAAACAATCCATTTTTCATATCCTCTTCTTCCAAACAAACCCCAGCGCAACACAACACCAATTTATCCACCGCCTCCGGGAACTGCGCCGCCATACGGTACCCCACAAATCCGCCGTAACTAATCCCCACCACGTTCATCCTAAAAACCCCATGCGCTTCCATCAGCTTCTTCACGCATTGCGCCTGAAACGAGTCCGACCGCTCAGGACGCGAGGTCGACGACTCGCCGAAGAAGAGGAGGTCCGGCACGAAGACATTGAAACGCGGAACAAAGTGGCGGAGGTATTCGCCGTATTGCCACATTGCATTTGCCCCAAATCCATGGATTAGAATAAGCGAGGGTTTGTTAGATTTTGGGAATTTGGGAACCCAGCAATGCATGATGGTTCCTTCACCGAGATCGGTAATTACCGATCGGAGGCCGGCATTCGTGAATGAATAACGGTAAAGCCAATCTCTGTACAACGTGAAGCTGAAACATTTAAATGGACTCGGAATCATGATGGGGGCTTCAAAAATCTCAATACTTCACCAAAACGAAAAAATTGAAAATCAATTTGGGTTTCTTTCTCTTCTAAATTCTACTCTAATGTGGTTTGAACTTTGAATCGGTGGCGGTATTCTCTAATTGTCTTCTACCTATCGAAGAATCAAGCGAAGCGAATATACATTAATGACATATGAAAGAGAAACAGGACGTGTCGAGAGAAGAAGATGAAGCGGAATGAGGAATTGATATGTAAGGATTTGAGAGATGCCAATTCAAGAAACTGATACATGCAACGGATTCTCGGTTTGTTTGGTTGCGTGAATAGGATATTCCTGAGAGGTTTTAAGGACACAAAAAAAGTGGGAAAAACATAGATTGGCCCACCTGAAAGGCAAAAGCATCCAAGAAAGACATTGATTTTGGTGAGAAGTTCCAGAGTAATTCTTGGAATCAACTATTAAGTATTGGAAGGTTGTGTATGTGATCCATATTTTGGCCAGAAAAAAAGGTGGGGTTTATCAATTTTTATTTATTCTAAAATTACTTTCTCTTCAAAATTAGCATAGTCTCTCAGTCTCTCAGAAGCTATTATGGAAAATAAATAATAAAGTTCATATTTTAGAGGTTTATGTATTTTTAAGGAAGTTTATATTTAGTTTAAACTTCTGCATCTGTTGATGTTATTAAACTACTAAAAAAACACATTGAAAATTGCATGGAGGCAGTTATACACTTTTTTTATATTGAATAAAATATTTCTTAAACTAGTAAAAAACTTTAGTTCCTTTTTCATTGGTAACCAAAAAAATACGGCGAGTTTGATCATTTTTTTCTTCTTTTTTTTTTTGATCGAAATCATTTTTTTCTTCTTAGCTAATTATTGGAAACAATGATATTCGAAGTATTGTCGAATACTAAATGTATGCACCTCTCACATCAACATTTTTTTTTTGAAAAATAAACCGTTGTTTTTTTTTTTAATATTTTTTCATTCATGGGCCTAGCAAACTTTTTAATTTTTCTTTTCAAAAATAAAATAGTGTTACAATAAAATTTTGTCTTTAAAATTTATTTGTTCTCAATACCCTAAAATATTTTTTTACACTAATATAATTTTGTTCTTGAAACACTTTTCAAGTAGTCATGTGCATTCTTAAAAAGAGTTTTATTACTCCATTCGGATATTAATATAAGACAAATTTGGGGAATTGATCTTAGTCCTAAATATAAAATATAGAGTAAAATACTCTGACCACCCTCTATTTTTGCCTTAATTACACAGACCTCCCCTCTATTTTGAAAACCCATAAAAACCTCCCTTAAAATTAGAATAAAATACTTTGGTCACCCTCCTGTTTTGTCTTAATTACACAGACTTTCCCTCTATTTTGAAAACCCATAAAAATCTCCCTTAAAATTAAAGTGTATGTTACACAAACCTCCCTTATATTTTAAGATTCTATTTACATCCACCCAAATCATTAGTTAACCGTTAAGTTTGACTTTTAAATTTTTTTTTACCAAAATGTCCCTCATCAGTATTAGAATTATTTAAGTATATAAAACCAAATTTATACAACCAAAAATGTATTCTAATAGATTTTCTAACTTTCTAATTTGTTAAAAAAATTATTAGTTTTGATATTATAAATTAATTTTGACTTAAAAATATAAATTAAACACATATTTTTATCAAATATAATAAACTATATAAGTTTGAGATTTCATGTGTCATTTAAATTTCTAACTTAATAATTTTTTCATAAATATTTATAAACACAATCAAGCACATATTTATTTAAAAACTTATTTAAATATTCAACATTCTGTGATATTTATATTAACCAAGGCTAAAATAATCAAAGCGATAACTATTTGTAAAGATTAAAAAAAAATCTTAAATTATTTAAAACAATATTAGTCAAAATATAAAATTAAAACTAGGGATTAAGTATTAAGGGTAAAATAATATATAAATTTTATTTTTATATAAACTTTAGTTAAAAAAATATATTTTTGGAATCTCTTTAGAATATTCTTAACGAAGTTAATTAATTATTTAGACTTAAGTGTACGTTTTCAAAATAGAGGGGAGGTCTGTGTAATTAAGGCAAAATAGGAGGGTGGTCAGAGTATTTTACTCATATAAGGGAGGTTTGTGTAACATACATTTTAATTTTTAAGGGAGGTTTCTATGGGTTTTCAAAATAGAGGGGAGGTTTATATTTTTTCATCATTCATGGGCCTAGCAAACTTTTTAATTTTTCTTTTGAAAAATAAAATAGTGTTACAATAAAATTTTGTCTTTAAAATATTATTTGTTCTCAATACCCTAAAATATTTTTTTTACACTAATATAATTTTGTTCTTAAAACACTTTTCAAGTAGTCATGTGCATTCTTAAAATGAGTTTTATTACTCCCTTCAGATATTAACATAAGACAAATTTGGGGGAATTGATCTTAGTCCTAAATATAAAATATATATTGTTATATGTATCAATCTTTTCCTAGTTTACCCCTGTTGATGTTTCCTCAACAATAATCAAGAATAAGAAGGAACGAGAAAATCAAGGAAGATTATGACTAATGTAATTTAGAAAATACATGTCATATTAACTAATTTAACTAACTTCTTTAATCTAATTTTAAATATGTTTTATATTAAAAATCAAAGAGAGAACAAAGAATCGGAGGGTGTACAATTTTTCTTAATTCTTTCTTCTTCTTTTTTGCTACAAAATTTTTAGGAAAGGGGTTGGGCTCACCCACAATCCAAGGGCAGGGCGCTTGGAACCCAGTCCGCAGGGCATACTGGACAGAGAGTACACATGTCTCCACCTCTACCAGCGTTTCCACTGCTTCCCAGACCCCTAGGATGCCTCCCACAGCACTTTGACCAACGCAGGGATCGAACCCCTCCCTTGAGGTGAGGAAGTCCGACCCCCTTGCCAGTTGAACCCAAAGACGAGGGGTTTTCTTAATTCTTGGACAGCTTGCAGTTTATGAGCATGCCGCAAATGTAAAAAACTTACCGCTGCAATGTTAATCAAGAAGACAAATTTGAAATGCAGAAGTTCAGGCAACGTTGGATATCTAAATCTTAGATACATGAAATTGACTAGAAATGGCCTTTGTAAAGATCCACACGTTTCCAAACTATAGCTCTTTTTTAAGGATTAAGGTGCTTCTTTAAAGAACAAGACACGCCTTCTAAAGCCTTTTTATAACGTAGTTGTGATTCTCTTAACAGTTTCACATTTCAAATATGCCTTCACATTCTGCATAATAATAATAATACAACTATTCTCAACAAAATAGAGACGCACCGGAAATAGTTGTAGATATAGCAAATTTAGATGGTATGAAATGATTCTAACAATTAATTCAATTCCTACTTCTGAAGATAGATTCCCTTCACATATGCGTGACCAGAAATTTGATTTTCTTTTTTCCCCTTTCAGTAATTGAACTTGTTTTCTGGTAAAGTTGGCAATAAAACCATATAGGTTGTATGTAACACTCGCTATGGTATTAAGAATTTTAGACATTCACTACTACAGAAGACATCTGTCCGTTTTTAGAACCTTTAGATATCTATTTTTAGAGGGATGTCTATGTGAGTGTCATTGAAAGTTTTAAAATATACGTCCATTTAAAAACACAAGTCACCAAGAGTAGTTATTGAAACTCTAGATTGAATTTTTCTTTTTCTTTTGTTATTTTACCCTGTTTATGCGAGGTACCACTGGCAGAAATTCTCTGCAGTTTGATCCTGAAATCGAAAAGACAGTAAGGAGAAACTGGAAACTGGCTAAACAGAGAAAATGAAAGGTTGTTAGCTCTAGTACTGGGATTGAACTGGTTATAATGGCAGAAAATGGTACAGATCCTCCTCCTCCTCCTCCTCCTCCTCCTCCTCCAAAAAGGACCATGGGCGACTACATGACACTTAATCCTGCCAGGACTGCAACTAGCATTGTCAATCCTGCTGTGAATGCGAATAATTTTGAAATCAAGCCATCCCTCATAAGCTTGGTTCAACAAAGTTCTTTTAGTGGGAGTGATTTAGAGGATCCTAATCAGCATATTGAGATTTTTCTACAGATTTGTGATACCATCAAGATGAATGGGGTTCCCGAGGACGCTCTTCGTGTGAGACTGTTTCCTTTCTCTCTGACGGGAAAAGCAAGAGCTTGGCTTCGTTCTTGTCCTACTGGAAGTCTCTCCAATTGGGACATTATTACCACAAAGTTCCTTGAAAGATATTTCCCTTCTTCTAAGTATACAAAGCTGATGTCGATATTAGTTGCTTTAATCAAGGCAATGGGAATCATTCTCAGAAGCTTGGGAAAGGTTTAAGGAGTTGCTCAGAAGTGTCCACAACATGAGCCGCAAGACTATGATCAAAGCGAGAATATTCTTCAATGGGATGCTCCCGTCTTCTAGGATGATGATTAACGCCGCAAAGAAAGGGAAGCTGAAAAGCAAAACTCCAGATGAAGCATTGGAGTTGTTTGAGGCTATGGGGTCCCTTGAGAATAAAACTGTTACTCCACAACCAAAGAGGGGAGTTCTTCATCTAGATTCTTACAATACACTTTTGGCCCACAATGAGAACCTTTCCCAACAAAACAAGATGATCCAACAAAGAGCTTAGCTACCCTCACTAAACAGCTTGCCTCTTCTCAGGTCTCATCCATCACTTCTCAGCCTCCTTTGCTTTGTTATTTTTGCAAAGGGGAACATGCTAATGGAGATTGTGAAGCTGGTAGTACTGGAGAAACAGCTGAGGTTAATTACATGAATAATCCTCCTAGGAATCGCTTTAATCCATATAGCAACACGTACAACTCGGGCCGGAAATCTCACCCAAACTTTTCTTATAAACCCCAGAAGCACCTCAGCCAGCTTCCACCAACCCACCACCACCATTACCGATATGGAAAAGGCTTTGACACGCTTGACCCGCATCAAGACCGAATACATACAGGTTCGAAGCTTTCCGGAATGAAACAAAGTCTTCTCTCAAAAATCAGGAGGCTTCAATCCGGAACTTGGAGAATCAGATTGGTCAGTTATCAAAACACATAGTAGAGAGGAGCCAAGGGTCCTTACCTAGTAATACTGTGGTCAATCCAAAAGAGCATTGTAAGGCCATATCTACAAGGAGTGGTATAGTAATTCAGCCAGTTGAGAAATATGTTCCGGTGAAGGAAAAATCTGAAAAAGGGGTGGAAGAACATGAAAAGGCTTTAGAAAAAGAGGAGGAAAAGGCTGAGAATGATGATGTGCAGCAGGTTCCAAAAGAGATAGCTACAAAGAAATCTCCCACTCCTTCTTATGCAAAACCTCTGTACCCCCAAAGGTTGAAGCAACAGATTCAGAAGCAACAGTATGCCAGGTTCTTGGATATTTTTAAGAAACTGCAGATTAACATTCCTTTTGCAGAAGCTCTTGAAAATATGCCTAATTATGCAAAGTTCATGAAAGATTTGCTTTCCAAGAAGCATAAGTTGCAAGAGGCCGAAACAAAGGGCATTGATTCAAAGAAAGTAGTGCCATTATTCAAACAAAGTTGCCACCAAAGCTTAAAGATCCGGCAGCTTTAGCATTCCTTGTGCAATAGGGAACGTCAATATGGGCGAGCACTTTGTGATCCGGGAGCTAGTATAAATTTAATGCCCTTATCTGCTTCAAAGCTCTCGGCATTAAAGAGATGAAGCCTACTATGATGTCGTTACAGTTGGCGGATAGGTCCATTAAGAAGCCAGAAGGTTTCATTGAGGATGTGCTTGTGAAAGTGGACAAATTCATCTTCCCGGTGGATTTTGTGGTTCTTAACATGGAGGAAGATGCTGAACTTCCTTTACTTTTGGGAAGACCCTTCTTGGCTATCAAGCTAGAGCGGTAATTGATGTAGTCAGGAAAATGGAGTTTCAAATGAATGATGAGAAAGTCACTTACAATGTGTTTCAATCCATGAAATACCCAAATTGATGATAGTGACTGCTTCAGAATTGATGTAGTTGATGAGGTCATTCAAGAAGTTTTTTTTCAAGAAGGTTCAGATGAGTCTGTGGAGGATGATCTTGCTCAATTGTTACAAGTGAAAGAAGAGGTTTCTGCGAAGGATAATTCTGATTTACAGGTTGAGGAGCTAAAGAAGAAAGATTATGATGCGCCACCTGTTACTCCTAAGGTGGAACTAAAGGAGCTCCCTTCTAATCTAAAGTATGCTTTTCTAGGGAAGGATGACACTTATCCCATTATTATTAGTGCTGAGTTGTCACCTACCGACGAAGAGAAGTTGCTGAAAGTTTTGACTACCCACAAGACTGCCATAGGGTGGTTTATATCTGATTTAAAGGGGATTAGTCCTTCATTTTGAACTCATAAAATTCTTATGGAGGACCATGTGAAACCAGTAAGGCAACCCCAAAGGAGACTTAACCCGACTATGAAGGAAGTGGTGAGAAACGAGGTGGTGAAACTGTTAGATGCAGGTATGATTTATCCTATCTCTGACTCAAAGTGGGTTAGTCCAGTACAGGTAGTACCGAAGAAGGGTGGAATCACTGTAGTGCAGAATGAGAATAATGAATTGATACCCACTAGAACTGTTACGGGTTGGAGAATGTGTGTGGATTATAGGAGGTTGAATGATGCCACTCGCAAGGACACTTTCCTTTGCTATTCATGGATCAGATGCTTGAGAGGCTTGCAGGTCACTCTTATTATTGTTTCTTAGATAGCTATTCCGGTTACAATCAAATAGCAGTGGCTCCAGAGGATCAAGAGAAGACAGCTTTCACTTGTCCATTTGGGATTTTTGCTTATAGACGGATACCCTTCGGTCTTTGCAATGCCCCAACTACTTTTCAGAGGTGCATGATGTCTATCTTCTCTGACATGACTGAGAGATTTATTGAGGTATTTATGGATGATTTCTCTGTTTTTGGCACTTCGTATGATACTTGCTTGGCTAATTTGTCTTGTGTGCTCCAAAGATGTCAAGAGAGTAACTTGGTGCTTAATTGGGAAAAGTGCCACTTTATGGTGAAAGATGGGATAGTCTTGGGTCATAGAATATCTGATAAGGGGATAGAAGTGGATAGAGCCAAGATTATAATAATCAAAGACTTACCTCTTCCCACCAATGTGCGTAGTGTTCGCAGTTTTCTTGGTCATGCAGGTTTTTATCGGAGGTTTATCAAGGATTTTTCCAAGATAGCCAAACCACTTAGTCAGTTGTTGGTCAAAGATAAAGACTTTAACTTTAACAATAATTTTCTAGTGGCATTTAATTTGTTGAAAGAGAGATTGACCACTGAACCTATTCTGACGACGCCTGATTGGGAGTTACCGTTTGAGCTGATGTGTGATGCCAGTGACTATGCTATAGGGGTTGTGTTGGGGCAAAGGAAGAATAAGTTGTTGCATGTTATTTACTATGCGAGTAAAGTTCTGAATAAGGCACTTTGGGCAACTAAGCTGCTGAATTTTGATGCTAAATCTGCTGATGAAAAGAGGTTACTTCAGTTGAATGAGCTTGATGAATTCAGAATTTTTGCATATGAGAGTGCTAGCCTCTACAAGGAAAGAACCAAGAGATGGCATGACAGGAGATTATTCCTAAAGAGTTTCATCCGGGACAGCAAGTAGTACTTTATAATTCTCGTTTGAAACTTTTTCCAGGGAAATTGAAGTCTAGATGGTCAAGACCTTTTGTAGTCAAAGAAGTCACACCTTTTGGTGCAATTGCCATTGCACCAATAGGTTCAGATGAAACTTTTAAGGTGAATGGGCAGAGATTGAAGCCTTACCACGGTGGAGACATTGACAGAGGAAGAACCTCTGTGGCATTGGAAGTTGAGAATTAAGGTGACATCCGTTAGGCTCGGGACGGTAAACAAGCACTGATTGGGAGGCAACCCAATAAGTTTTTCTTGCAGTTATTATTATTATTATTTTGTTTTTTTTTTCTTTCATTTTTCTAGGTTTAAAGATTATCACTCCTTTTATTATTGCAAAGTCTTGCGTGTGCATTCTTTCCTCTCTTAAAATTTAAAACATCATGGATGGTACCGGATGAAGCACTCCACATCAGAGTTAGAGACATAAAACCAGGGGAGTACTAGTTCCTTTCCCTAGATTGATTTTTTCAACATTTAGGACAATTTTTGATTTAAGTGTGGGGGAGGGATATTATCTCTTTGGTAGTGCTTGTCCTTATATAGTTGAAAAGATTTTTTTTATTGTTTAGGATTGACCTTAACTTTGAGCTTTCCCCATCTTAGAAAATATTATCAAGTCAAAAATTAAAATAAAAAGAAGAATGTTTCAACTAAGTCTCTAAGCCTTGAATTTTTGTAGCAATCTTGAGATGGACTATGAGAATAGGGAATAGTTTGTAATAGGATCAACAGATTATTAGTTTTTGAATATTTTGCTACATGATTTCTTTAGAAAATTAGATGATGACCTTTGCTAGCTAAGTAAACCTTTTGTTCAGGGAAATGACTCAAAAAAAAAAAAAAAAGAAGAAGAAGAAGAAAACAACAACTCCGCTGACATCTCTAGACTTGACTTAGTAACCGGTGCTGCATCACCCAAGTGTAGGGTCGCGTCAAACGGTAAAGTCCATGAGAGTTATGAGTTGGGCTAAAAGCCTCTTGAGGAGCCTATTGGAGTAACGGAGTAATATGGGGTGAGTTGTAACCAAACAGAATTTAAAGAATTAAATAAAGAACAAGAATCCAAAATCAAGAATTTCAAGAACGACTTTTAGAGAAGATGAGTAATTAAGAAAAACGCAGCTAGGGATGAGAATCCCCCTATATTCCTCCAAGTATTTGAATTGAATCCCTAACAAATTATTATTCCCACGATTGACGATCAATTCTCTAAAGTTTGACTAAGTCTCAATGTCTTGATGCTACCTTAGTCCGTTATCTTTGAAAACAACCTAATGTCTTAGTATTGTTTGGAAACATCAATTTATTTAAACCAGAATTATGAGATCGCATAAACTCGTAAGCCTATGTCTAGGTCATGCAACTCTACGATGAATTAACGGTTCTAGTTAAATGCACCAACATCTCTATTGTCATACACCAACCTATGAACAATCTAAAAGGTGATCAATCTTTAAGAAAGCTTTAAGCAAAGATAATTCATTCAATCAAGAAAATAACGATCAATAAAGGATCCAAATAAATACTCTAAATTCGCACAGGGTTCATCCTCGCCCTAACTACAAAAGAAAACTAGCAAAGCATGGCTAGGTTAACAAAATAAAAAGATGAAAATCACAACTACTCCTGTGTGGTCCGAATTGCTCTCCACAATGTTCTCGGCTTGCGTCTCGACTCCGTGTGTTGCTGCTTCTTCTGCGTCGTCCGAATTCGTTCTCGTTCGTGGCGTCAATATGTGTCTTTCTCCTTAATTGCTGCTCCCTCTCTTATATATATATATATAGCATCGGTTCCCTCTTGCAAGTTATCTTTTTTATCTTTTTAGGTTATGCGTTGTGGGCCATGATTTTGCTATCTATCCTTCTGATCCAATTCTTTTGTAAAAGATATATATAATATCTTTTTATTTTCCATTGGCTCCTGCATCGTGATCTGCTTCTTCTTCTTTTTTTGTGGTATATAATTAATAATATATTATATTAGAATTTAATATAATATGTATTATTATATCCTTTTCAATTTAATTTGTTGCATCCCTTCGATCACATAATATCTCCTACACAATAAAATAGGATATCAATAGATTTTCGGTTATAATATTCTTTTATCCTATATTTAATTAAAAGATAGATAAGTACATAGAGATAATTAAATAAGTACAAAATATTAATAAATTCAATCCAATATATCCCAGAATCTACCCTTATTTAATTATAAAATATATACTTATCAATGTCACACACAATATCTCTGTTTTCCCGAACACATATCTTGTAAGTACCTAAAAATTTCCCAAACAAAATCTTCAGATTTACCATACAAGTGACTGGAGACACTCCCATTAGACATGTATTCATATATGAGAAACTGTAGATTGTTTTCCTAGCAGTATGCTAGGAGAGTTACAAGATTTCGGTGTCGAATGGATGAGAGGAATTGTGCATGAAGTAAAACTCAGTCCTGTTAGGCCAAACAAGAAGAGTAGTAAAAAAACATTATTCTTTCCCTTCATCACCAACAACAATCTCTCTCCAAGTCATTAATCTACAAATTTGTGCTGCTCAGATCTGAAAATAAAACTCCTCAACATCTTTCTACCAGATCTATAAATCAAAGAATCCCATTTTCGCATCTCAGGAAACCAGATCTGAAAATAAAACTATATCTAGAACTAAAAATGGTGCCTTAGCGATGGTGGCTAATGCAATGAAGAAGAGAAGTCAGACGAAGGGAAGGGAGAGAGGGACGATGACGGTGATGATTTTGAACAACTAAAGGTAGGAAGAAGGCAGGATATTGAGTCTGCAAGTTACCCACCCAGATGTAAGAGAACTTGTGCCTCTTCCACGCAAAGTAGAGCCCGAGGTACCGTGAGTGCCACACCTGCTGGAGCAGAACCCTTCGATGCCTATGTCGTCAGCCGTGAGAACCACGTTGATGGCATCCTTCTGGCCACCCTTGGATGCGAGCTTGGGAATTTGCTTATTGGTTAGAGATTTTCCCATTGAATATGTGTCATCCAGGACTTGGGAAGCAAGTGAGAGGGAGACCTTGGGTTATAGAATTTCTGAACGGTTTTCCACCAGGTGGCCACGGACGATTGGGAGGCGTGGGAGTGGAGGAGGAGAGGGAGGCGATGAAGTCAGAGACAATGGTTCGCTGGCAAGGAGAGAATTCACCGTACCAGATGAGGTGGACATAGATTTTGCCAGTACGGAGAGGATCGCCTGTGGTATTGGAAGTTGAAGTCGTAGGACGATTGGGAGAGAGTTTTGGAGGCGGAGCTGGGAGAGAAACAAAGAGGAACAGTTGGAGAAGAGGTGAGGAAGAGGCCATTGTGACAGTGAAAGTAATAAAAGGATGATAGAGCGTGGAGTGAGCCAGGTTGTGAGTAAGAAGGAAGAAGAGAAGGTATGGGAGGTGTATCGGGGAAGTCAAATGAGGGAGGGAAAGGGAGGCTTCTAACTCAAGGTGGAAGGCTTCTGCATCTATTTCTTAAAAAAAGCAAACGCTTTTTCATATATTTACAAGATTGCCACCACATTTTCTTACCATCTCTTTTAAGAAAACAGACATGTATTGTAGTGTTTTTAACGTCTGTTTTTTTTATTAATAATTGTATTTAACGTTTGTTTTTGAAAAATAGACATTGAAACTCAAGCAAAAAGTTTAAAAATACCACCGCCTAACTTTTAAAATTAGACATGTATCGTTGATTTTGGATGTTAATTCTATATTTTGTAGTACAGTAGTGATTATAACCTTTATCATGATTGGAAGATCCTATCATACAACATATGTCTTTTAAAATTGTAAAGTTATAATTTCATAAAAGTAGTCGCGGCTACTTGCCCATCTTTTTTATTCTTCTTATTATGTAATATAGCTTTATTGCAGTCTTCTTTTAACAAATCCCATGATGATAGTGCATATCAAAAAGAGAGTAAAAAAAACAAAAGATGGAAGTGAAAATTGACAAATGGTAAAAACTCTCAACATCAAAACTTTAAGTAAGCAGCTGGCGGATTGGTATAGTAAGTTGCATTCATTCCATTTAGCTTGATAACGTTATATATATCATCATCACTTTTATCATTTGTTTCACTAGCTTATTTTGAGAGGGAAAGCTAGGAGCCAATGCATCAAGAGTAAAAAGCAAATTGTTTAGTTTTTAATTAGTGTATGATTTATTCTCTATAGTTTATATTCTTGAGGTGATAAATAAACGATAAAATATAGGTTAAATAGTCTATATCCATTATGCCAAGTTAATAGGTAAATATACAAGTGTATATATGCATATATATCTTGATAACTAACTATAACAAAATAACAAGTGTCCTTACAAAAATTCAAAAATACTAATTTAAACTAACAACAATAGCTAAAAAACAAGTGTCCATATGAAAATTTACAAATCCCGTAACAATAGCAAAATTACAAGTGTCTATTTAATAATTTACAAATGTCTATACCATTATTGTACCATAAGAAGCAAGTGATAAATTGAACAGGTAGAAATAGTAGCAAACTTAAATGTTATAAGCCAAAAAGAAATAAAATAAATAGCAATGACCTACTATTTTATCAAAGATCAAAAGTAGCACAATGCAGTTTTTGGGTGTTTTGTATCCAAATCTTCAATAAAATTATGACGTGCAAGGACTTTAATTAAGAGATTGAATAATATAACAGAATGTTGTAATAAATATTCAAGGATGTTATGCATTGTTCAAGATTTTGAAAGCAAATACAAACTATTAAAAAATAAATAAATAAATAAATAAGAGTGCATAGAAAGAAGAATGGGATGTGTGCACTTAATTTCATATTTGAGGAATCGAAGCTAAGATACTTGTAAGAATTGTCGATCAAAAGGCATGCATGACATTTATATATAGTATACAAAACATTTTTCTTTTTCTTTTGAAAAATATATCAGGGTTAAAGTGTAATTTTGTATTTAAAATAGTTTCTACACTTTAACACCTTAAAATAACTCTTGGTAATAGTATAATTTTGTCCAAAATTTTCTCAGTAGTCCTAAGTATCCTAAGGAAATTTTTAATACAATTTTGCTTTTAAAATATTTTCTCAACAGCATTCAACACATTAACTATTTTAAAACATTAAGACCTCTACGGTCGTGTTTGTAGCTTTTGAAGAAATAAACAAAAAGATTATGTATATTTTAGAATATTAAGTGATACTGAAAAATATTTTTAGGGGAAAATTATTGCGTCTTAACCCCATAAATTATACATCGTTAGCAAATAGATTTTGTAATCAACTAACAAAAACGGCTTTTTAATTCACATTTGAGATAAATTAGCTTACTGAGCATCTTTATTGTAACATCCCAATTTTCAAAAGCGGAATAAATTTTTTTTTTCATCAGAGTAGAGCATCGGAGCATGTAAAGGATTACAATCACATGTAAAGTTAAATAGTCTGCACCACCCGTGCCACGATAGCATGTCGTGCCCTCAGCGCTAGGAAAACTTAACAATGTTATCAAAACCATAACCCGTGTAAAGCTGTATGTAGTGATCTAAGCCCCATAAACTTAGTCACGGTGCATGTCCAAGACAGAGTCCACCCATGACTTTATGAAAGTATCCATCACATATAAGTATACCATAAGCATTAGAGTCATTGTCTGTCAATTTGTGTTCTCGGACAGCCTATAATAGTACCATCGCATTTATTAATTCACAAATAATATCCTAATAGATATCTTAGTCACAAATGACCATTTTACCCCTGTGTAATTTATTTTTCAACTAATTCCCTGAATTTTCGTAAAACAAACGCTGATGACAGCATTAGGGCTGATTTTTCGCCTAACTTTGAAAAATCACCATTAATTCCACACAAATCAAAACGAGGATCCGTAAAATTCTTCGGAACCCTTAGGATGTATATTTTTGAGGAAAAAATACTAAGGTTCGCCTAGAACTTATGGAAAATTCCCAGTTTTCATGTTTCCTCATGCTGTCCAGAAATTTACCCAGAAAACGTAGCTTTACTTTGGGAATTTTTATCTCCTAGCACAAAACTCAAAATGACACACTATTGGTATACTTAGAAATATATATATATATATGTCTACTTCAACCATGAAAAATTTCAGATTAAAATAACTTCATTTCCACATAGAATTATGGCTTTTGTGAATCTGACTCCAGAAATCGCCTAATCGATAAATTTTCGCCAGAGCTTCGCTACTTTGATCATCATCTTCCAAAAATTTTGCTATAACTTCTACTTCATCAATTTTTCGAAATGAAGACAATTTTAACCATAAAAACATGAAAACAAAATTATACTTGGAAGATTAAAGATCAAAATAACAAAATAGCTAAGAACTTGAAAGCTAGAGCTAGAGAACTTACCAAGAACTTTGCTCCTCCTTCTCCAAGACTCTTCACTCTCCCTTTCACTTTCTATATCAGATTACTAAGTTTGTGTATGACCGACCTCCCCCCCAATTACTCTCTTCATCATCATTTTTTTACCCCAAAGTCAAGAAGGAATCAAATTAAATCTTCTCTTTCCAATTTATTCCCTTCATAAATGTTGAATTAGCATGTGTTATAATTTAAACAATAAACAAATCATCCTACCCCTTTCTCAAGCCAAGAATTTCGCCCTCCCCCTTCATCTCTTTTTGATTTTGTGCTTCAATTATTAGTTACTCTAAGTGTCTTTGTAATTTAGACAAAAGATGATAGTTGGTTGCTAACTAAGCAAAAATACATTTAGGGGTTATCTTATAGTTTATTCAAGTTTTCCTCTTTAATACTCTAATCACAAAAATCATGGCTTTATTAGAAGTCTCTAATAGACTTTTAATCATTTTAAGATTAATTCCAAAAGTTGGGAAAATAATTTTGAAGATAACTTAATCCAAGCTTAAAATATGCTTGTTCATAATAAATCCTTATATTTGATCTATGATCAAAGCTTCTCAAAATACAATTTATTTTCTATAAATTCTCATTTACTTGTGCCTTGAATTAATCTCATTGATCAATTTTTACAATTTTTTGAATTAAATCAATTTTTCTCTCTCCTTCCTCACACACACACGCCATCTCCTTCCCTCTTCTCTTTCCCAATTTTCTTTCAAATGCCTCAAAAGTCTATGCTAAGTACTCTTAGCATTTTATCCCTTTATCTCCTAATTAAATGCTTGCATATGCTTACTTAATCATGTGTGATTTGTTTATTATTTAACAATTCAACTCTTTGAGAGGGAAAGCATACTTAATCATATGCTTTATTGTTTATCTCCTAATTATTCTTTATAGTTTATATTCTTGAGATGAAAAGTAAACTATAAAATATAGGTTAAATAGTCTATATCCATTAGGCCAAGTTAATAGGTAAGTAAACAAGTGTATATATGCATTTTAATGATTAATTCTAATAAAATTACAAATGTCCATATGAAAATTTAAAAATTATAATTTAAACGGCCAACAATAGCACAAAAACAAGTGTCCTTATGAAAATTTACAAATCATGTGGCAATAGCAAAATTAAAAGTGTCTATTTAATAATTTACAAATCGTAATTTACATTATAACTTACAAGTGTCTATACCATTATTGTACCATAAAAACCAAATGATAAATTGAACATGTAGAAATAGTACCAAATTAAACTTAAATGTTATAAGCCAAAAGAAATAAGTAGCACTGACCTACTATTTTATCAAAGATCAAAAGAAGCACGATGCAGTTTTTGGGTGTTTCGTATCCAAATTTTCAATAAAATTATGACGTGCAAGAACTTTAATTAAGAGATTGGATAATATAACAGAATGTTGTAATAAATATTCAAAGATGTTATGCATTTTTCAATATTTTGACAGCAAATAAAAATTATAATAAAAAAACTAAGAGTGCTTAGAAAGACGAATCGGATGTGTTCCTACACTTAATTCTTAATACAATTTTGCTTTTAAAATATTTTCTCAACAGCATTCAACACATTAACTATTTTAAAACATTAAGACCCCTACGGTCGTGTTTGTAGCTTTTGAAGAAATTAACAAAAAGATTATTTATATTTTAGAATATTAAGTGATACTGAAAAATATTTTTAGGGAAAAATTGCGTCTTAACCCCATAAATTATACATCATTAGCAAATAGATTTTGTAATCAACTAACAAAAACGGCTTTTTAATTCACATTTGAGATAAATTAGCTTACTGAGCATCTTTATTTTGTAAGATTTAACATTTGAGGTCCACTAATTATTAAAAAGAATTCTTTGCACTTACTTGTAGAGGCATTATATTCCAATATTAATGTTAAAGTTTAATGAATTTGGCCTCACGTTATGATTTTTCTATCAAACATAGTGTACGAGGCCTAGTTGATCACGTTATGATCTACTCTACGGCTTTGAATACGTATTTGTTATTGAAAGTACTGTTATAGCTAGGCGAAAGAACATCTTTATTATTGTAATTTTATACAAAATTTAAGTTTGGTAGGTTCAATTTATAAAAAATATTTTTATTTTTAGTCTTCTAATTCCAATATCATTAGTCTTAGATGATGATTTTTTATGTCAAGTATTATTATTTTTAAGAAATAAACTTAATATGTCAAAAATTCCAATGGTATTAGGGTTAGAATCCTGAAAAGAAAATTAAGTAAATGACCAAAATAAAATCTCATGTGACATTAAAAGGGATAATTAATCTGTAAGGCCTTATAGTTTCAACCAATTTTTAATTAGGCCCATATACTTTTTTTTTTCCTTTTTATTATGTCCTTATACTTTTACTTCTATTTCTCAGGTCCTTATAGTCCCCCCAAAAAAAAAAAAAATTTATAATTACTCGTCTATCCACGACTTATACTCTGCCTGCCAATTCTCATTCCCTCCCATGATGGTTCATTCTTATCTTCTCACATAGAAAATCATAAGCAAAATAGATGTAGTTCTCTTCAATTAACTCCTCAGGGCCATGAACACCAACATTTGACACCACCAGAGTGCCAGACTCTTTAGGTTGTCAACATACAACATACGATTCTTCAGGTTTTCAACCTCAATCCACTTAGGTTCACTGCTCATGATGTTGTCCAACTTGAACACTTTGCTTCCTGTGATGTTGGGTGGACTGACATGAAGTACACGACTTGAATACTTTGAGTTGAGAAACAGATAAACAAGCAATAACTCTCCTGATGAAGTATCAATGGCTAGAGATTTAAGAACCTCACCATGAACATTAAAAACAACAGAATTTGGGACATGAGCATCAGCGTCAGGAGTAACTGATATTCTTGTTGTATCAGGAAGCTTGGCTAATAATTGAGGTTTGACTTGTTTTTTCCCAAGATCGCCAACGATTATAGACTTTAACCCATCATCAGTTAAAGTATATTTTTTTCCGTTAGCAATCTCTGCTTCCACAAAGCTGATTCCTATTCTTCCATCTCCTTCAATTTCAGTCCATGAATCATCAGACGTAAAAGTGAAGTCAATTAAGTGAGTCTGCATGATGAAAAAGACACACCACAACACAGTTTGGGTCTGTGGGTTTCGAAGATGATATAAACTTTTTGTAATCTTTATATTGATTTCCTAATGTTGATCGCATGTATACCTTAGTTTTTGTTAAGGGGTTTAAGAAGAAGACACTCCTCCTCCCAAAACGAAAATCTTTCAGACCTTCATCAACCATAATCATCCAACCTTGTACTATGCCATAGCATATTATCTGGTTTTGAAACGTTGTTTCTGATGATGACGAATCTGCAAAGACACTTTTGTGGACAGGCTGAAGAATGAAAAGTTTTTTGTTTCATGTGTGTTAAGGAGAAGTAGTGGGAGTTTAGGTGAAGCAGGACCATGCTTGTTGGTGATGAGTCTACAAATAGTGTTATTGCCAACTCAAGCACACAGTTTGGGTTCTAAGATAATCAATGGGACTTAGCGTTCAAGAATCAAGCCCAAGACATCATCTCCAATTTCTGACCATTTGCTTCCAATGTTGCTGTGGCTTCCTTCTTCTCTATCATTGACTGAAAAGGCTCTATATAAAGACAAAATCAAGTTTCAAAAATCATTGACTGAAGAGACTCTATATACAGACAAAATTAAGTTTCATTAATTCCTTTAAAAAGCTAGGGAATCATTGAGTTTGAGTTACTCCTCTAATCATAAATGTAAGACCTAGTTTGCAATATAATTGAGGTCGTATAACTTTATGAGACCTTATATATCCCAAGTGTCAAACTCATATATGCACGAGTGTGCATACATTCATATATACGGGGAAAACTCTTCATAAACTTCTACTTGGTGTGACTGGGTACTTTTAATTTTGAATCGATTCTAAGTCGATTCTAAGCTTTAAATCAAAATTCAGTCCCTATAATTTATCCACTTAGAAAACAAATTATTATTTATTTTTGTGTAACTTAGGACAATATTGAGGGATCAAGTTTTAACTTTTAACTGAATTAAAATTACAATGATTGAGTTGGTCAAAGTTTAAGAATTGAGTTCCAACCAAACCAAAACCATCGACAACCTTTTACATTAATTGATAGTAAAACCCAGAAAATATGAAAAATGCTTAAGAGCAACCAGGTTTGCCAAATGAGAAAGGAGAAAGAAGTTGGTTTCAGAAAACTAGGAAACTTATTAGGTTTTGAAAAACGCACAAGAGGGAGAGGTTAAAATGCATACCTTACGGGAAGCTGTTTTGATGGCCTTAGAATTGAAAGTAGGGATTGAATGAAACTAAAAATTATGCTGAATGCTCCATCCATCTTCATGAGAGGATCTCCATCCCCTTTGCTGTTGCTGCTATCTTCTTCTCCTTCTTCGATATTAGCTTTAAAAACAGGTTTAGGAGGACTCAATTAGAGCACTTATAAATGTACTTATAAATTATAACTCCTTTGCCACAACCATCTTTATTGGTTAACCGTGCATAAACCCAATGTTTTCATATCTTAATCTCCCTCCGTTTAATGTAATCTCTTTCCTTTAATTTTATTATTTATAACGAAATTTTGATATTTCTGTAAATAAGAAGATGTAATAGCCCTAATAATAATAATAATAAGGGATGAAGATCTGTAATAGCTCTTCCTATATATATGAATGTATGCACACTCGTTTATAAACTTCTACATATTTGTCATGTCACTTGACATAAGATTATGTCAAGTGAGCCCAAAACTACATCGTTTTGGGAGTTAAGAAAATTAATGAAGGGTGGTGTTTTTGTAGTTTTGTTTTAGTATTTATTATATGAATTTTACTAAAAGATCCTTCATTAATTCCCCTAACCCAAAAATTATATATATATATATATATATATATATATATATATAGGGATAGGATATTGTTACTACCATTTTTTGTTACTACCAATGTTACTACCACTTTTCCACCGTTAGATCAGAATCTTAATAAGAGAGAGAAATTATAAAGGTAGATGAGATTATGATCTAACGGTGGAAAAGTGGGAGTAACATTGATAGTAACAAAAAATGGTAGTAACAATATTCTATCCCATATATATATATATATATATATATATATATATATATATTAGGGTTTATGATATATCCTGTGACAGGATATAAGGTTTGGTCCGAAGCATATACTGTGTCGTTTTACTTTCTTCCATTCATCAGTGTATATATGTGTGTGTGTATATATATATATATATATATTAGGGTTTATGATATATCCTGTGACAGGATATAAGGTTTGGTCCAATGAAGCATATACTGTGTCGTTTTACTTTCTTCCATTCATCAGATCCCTCCCTCACACGCTATCAAATCTCTCTCTTCTTCGTCCTCTCGTTCATTTTTTGTTCATATAATCGAAGTCGCTTAGATAAGCTCAATACTTAATAGGAGTTTCAGATGCACCCAAATTCTATAACGGCTAAAGAGAAAGCAGAATAAACTCAAAACAAAATCGAATAGGAATCAATTTCTAATGGAGTAAACAAAAAAATTGATATGACCTTCAATTTAAAACAGAATCGCAAATTCTATACTCCTTTTTTTTATTTAATTTAGACTTTTCATATTAAGTTTGAATAATTCCAATTATTGGGCTCAGTGTAATTTGTCCAGAATCAAACATAAAATATGTCATACGGGAACCGACTTTTCTCCACAGGTGATATCCATGGCAACGCGACAAGAGCAAAGCCAACGATATCATATATATCAAATTCCCTTCTTTTCTTTACAACCAAACGACCTAATATCTAGGTCACTGGATAAAACCTTATATCTTGTCACTGGATATATAATAAACCCATATATATATTCATCACTTTTATCCTTTGATTTCGTAGTTTATCTTTGAGAGGGAAAGCTAGGAGCCAATGCATCATGAGAAACACGCAAATTGTTTGATCTTGTTGCGAGTTAAATGGTAAGATATACATTGTCTTAAGATTATAATGGTTAGTGTTCTGGTGTAGAACTCAGATGTCCGGCCTATTGAAGGTCCGGTGGTTTGATATAGGATCTGTGTGCCCTTCCTGTATGCTTATGGGTCAAGCGTTCAGGAGAGGGTATGATCACGGTACACAAGCAGGCGTTTCGCCTAAGGGTGTCTTGTGTGTGCCGTGTGATTTGTATGTAGATAAGTCAAGGCTTAGAATGAATGTACTGGCGCCGTCTCCTTCCTCTGTATATATAGAGTATACCGGTTAGTTAGTCCCTTGGCTGCCACGCCGTACGTGTCATGTGCATGTCCGGGATCGTGTGCGCATATCCATGATCGTGGGTGCATCGTGGGTGCGTGTCCAAGGTCATGGCTGGGTCCCACGGATGGTGGGTTGCCCCCTGTACTAGCCAGTGAGATAATGGGCCTAAGCTAGGTCCGTAACAGTTGCCCCCAAGCTCGGTTGCTCAGGTCTCTGTGGCACCCGAGTTTAGATGTTCGCTTGAAGAACGAAAGTTCGAGTCTTTGTTGAAGTCCGAGTCATTGTTGATCGCGAAGTAACATGATGTCCTTGCCCCCACCGGGTTGTCCGGCTCTCGGTCAACCGGTGAACATGTTGCTGGATCCTCTAGTTGTATCGGAGCTGCCCCGTCTTACTTTGATAAGGTGTCTATCGAGTTTCAAGCAATCTCGAACTACAAGTCTTCTGTTGAATTGCCCCCGGACATGTGGTCCGGGTTATGCTTGTTTAAATTTTGTTGTTCTTCGACCATCCGGCTCGCTTCTTGCACGGTCGAAGACTCCAAATGCGGGTCCTTTCTCGCAGGCCGATTAGCCTAACGAGCAAGCCGGATAATTGATCGTGACTCCTGCTCCTTGTGCCGGATCTTGGCCGTCGATTCCTCTTCTACGTTATCATTTGCCTATGCCACCTGGCGTCCTCGACCGTCGTGAAGCCGAATTGAGGGGGTGCCGGCCTATACGGGCCCCCCGTCGATTGGGTTTCGAAAGGTTTATACCCGCCAAGTCTCCTTCCTTGTTATTTTATCAACGTTGCTTTGAAGAACTTCTCTCCCGACGATTCTCGCTTTCCGAAGGATAACCTGTGTCGTGAACCATCTTCGTTGCACAACTTCCCTCGATCATCTCCATATTCTAGGTAGGTGTTCTTGTTTCCTTGCCTCTTTCTTTTGTTCTTGCTCTGATCTGCCGTTTCCCTGTGAGATTGCGTCCGTATTTAGTTGAAATTCTGGGTAAATTCCCTTGTTGAGTGGGTTTTCGCGTAGTCCTGTTTTCCCAAGAATCGGCGGAACTACGCCACACCGTCAAGGGAAAAAGCCGTTGGTGGCTTTGGGGCGATGAATCTTCCCGTCCAACGCCGCAAACCGTTGCTTTAACCGATCACCGTGGAGGCAAGGGAAGAACTTCGGTGGTGGGCGACGAAAATCCGAGACGATGCATCGTCGGTTAGGGGAAGTCCGAATGTTTCCTTCCCGCTTCTTCCTAATCCGAGGGAGTTTAACCCGAGTTTCGATGTGTCAACTTCTCCGACCTTCCGAATAGCCGCCTAACAAAGTGGCCACTCGGGTCCAAGGGCCGAGGTTGATTCCTACATCGGCCTTGCTACGACCGCTTGTATGAGTGCTCCCGACTTATTTCTTGTGGGATTCCTCCACGTCCGACTTAATTTTGGGCTCGTGCCGACACAATTTGGTCCGGCTCCTCAAGCAATATCGCGAGTCCCGTTGACTTGGATTTTAATCTTACCACAACCGTAGAGTCTCGCCTTCAATTATGATCTCTTATATTTTTATTTGTGTTAGGTATAATGGCGTCGTCTTCTTCTTCTCACGCGGCTGAGTCAGAATCTGGAAACGCCAACCGCACTAGCCCCCCACAAGACTTAATTGACCAATTCCCTTGGGTTACCCGAGAGGTGTTATCTTATCGGTCGAAGCTGACCATGGAAGACTTGGAAGGTCTTCCGGTTCGAGATACTAACACCTACTCGCTTTGTCTCCCTGAAGAGGAAGAGCCTGTGTGCTCAGTGAGGGAGGGGAGCCACAACTCCTTTTTCTTTTTCTATGCTGACTATATCACCAGGCTTGGGATTCGATTCCCCTTTTCCGAATTTCAAATGGCCACCCTTCAATTTCTTAGTATAGCTCCTCGCAATTACACCCCAATGGATGGGGTTACTGATTGCCTTTGAGTGGTTTTGCATGAGCCTTGGACTGCCTTGCACCACTTCCATGTTCTTCTATTTCTTCAACCCCACACCTCTCGCTGCGGGAAGGAACCGCCGAGCTCAAGGGCTGGACCTCCATTCGGGAATAGCCAATCGGCGCTTGTTTACCCAGGCCGAGACTCTTTCAAACGCTTCAAGGGCAACTTTTTCAAAGTCGTCGCTAAAACTGGTACAACTCCTTGGTTCCTCAAAGGGCCGGACTCTCCAAAGGTCGACTGGGAGTTTAACTTGTATTGGTGTCAAGATCACCACAATGTGTCCCCTAGCGCCTATAAGGTGGAGCGTGAAAACGAAAGGAAATCACCAAGAGGGGGGTGAATTGGGGATTTTAAAAACTTTTATTGTAACGTTGCAACCAAGCTGAAGCTAAGCGTAAAGAGATAGGGAAGAAGAGCTTGACACAGAAGGTTTATCCTGGTTCGGTCTAAATTCTTGACCTACGTCCAGTCCCGCATTCTCCGGGTTTTTCTACTATCACTTTAACTCGTATACACACTCGTACTCAAGGATTATCCTCTCTCTAGGATACACTCCCCTTACAAGTTGTATTCGAAAATCCCAATCTCCAAGTCCCTTGACTTGAGATCTTTTACAATGAATGAATAATTTGAATATAATCTCTCTCACGAGAAGGTAATGATAAACACCGAGGCTCTTTGTATATCAAAATACAATACGAGAAAGAAAACCGAATGTATAAGAATTCTTGAACTTGCTTTTCGTTTCGTTTGATCTTTCGGTGGTTCTTCTAACTTTGTAATCACTCTTTATATAGTGGTGAGTTGCAATGTGACCGTTACTTCTCATCTTAGTATGTTCTTCAATTGAAATTCAGTTTGATGAGGATTATAGCCGTTGGGTCCCGATCTTGGTGATTCAATCCGGACGCGTTGAAATCATTCTTCGATTCTTCGCGTTAATGATTCGTTTGATCCGATTTAAATACGAAACATTCTCAATATAGAGTAGTTAAATACGTTTGAATACACTAAATAAATGTATAAATATGGTAAGTTTGCGGTTCAAAAGAATCGGGATGAAATCAAGAACGATCAAATTCGCTTTCGTCTTAAACTCGAGTTCTCTAAGTCGCCTCGAGTTCGTCGGGCTTTTAGAGTATCCGGTTTATCTTCGAGATAGCAAACTCGAGTTTGATGTAAACTCTGAGTTTGTGTTCTGTTTACCATGTGAACTCGAGTTCACTACGGTAGGCTCGAGTTCGAATATTCTCTAAGCTCTTTGTCGAATGAATACCGGAGTAATATTTCTCAAGTTAAGCGTGCTCGAGTCCATTAGTGTTTAGGCTCGAGTTTAACACTATTCATGCCTAAGAGTTTTGGTGCTCGATTAGAGTGGATGGAGCATGAGTATAAACTCGGAGTTTGTACTCTTGCTTTTCTTTCTTCGAGATGAAGGGCTCGAGTTCATTATCTTTAGGCTCGAGTTCAGCGATATTTATTCTATGACTTATTGAAGTGAACGGAGGTTTGTGCTTAAACTCGGAGTTGGCAAAGAAGGGAAATCTTGGGAGCTCTGCAAGGGAAAACTCGAGCTTGTAATAACAGGCTCGAGTTTACCTATTTTGTAAACTCTTCTTCGTTTGTCAAACCATAGAGTAAACTCTACACAAAAGCATTAGGCTTGAGTCCATATACTTGGGCTCGAGTGTTCATTAAACTATAGTCATAGAAACAAGTGAACTCTACTCGAAAGGATAAACTCGGAGTTTAAAGAGATTCAATTTAATCGAAATCTTCCGCCATGGGAAAACTCGAGCTTGTCTATACGGGCTCGAGTTTACTTGTTTTCGTAAACTCTTTATTTATATCATGAGGGTTTAGGCTCGAGTCTATTTACTTAGGCTCGAGTTCGTTATGCTGAAAATATCCGAAGAGCTCTCTGCTTGCGAAAACTTCGAGTTTGCCTTAGTCGGGCTCGAGTTTTGCGGTGACAGAGTGATATTGACTCTTTTGTCATTTTAAAAGCTTTAGTACATGTTTACAATTGTTATTAATCATCAAAACATATAGAGAACTAACATTCTCCCCTTTTTGATGATGACAACATTTGTAAACAATTAACTCCTTTAAAAACACTGTTTTGATCATTTGAAATCATTGAAGCATAAGTGTTCAAGTGTAAATGCATCGAAATCTCATTTTAGCATTTAAACTTTGATTCTATCGAGTTAGCAGACTTAACATAAATCATAACACATATTGTCATTGCATAAGCTAAAACATTCAATGGTTTACAAAATGACATATAGTGTTTCAAGTATAAATATAACAAAACAAAAGACAAATGCTTGAACAACTTGACTTCACTTGACTTCTCTTTCTTTACTTCAACTCTTCTCCCCTTTGGCATCATCGAAAAGTGGAGGATGAGTTGAGATAGAGGTGGACCGAAGAGTCGGATCATGGGTAGATGGTTCAGGGGCTATGGATGTTGGGATTGGTTCGAAGAGGGTGGAGGTGCCGAAGAACTAGGTCCAGCCGGAATTGATGGACTGATTTGCTAAGATTTTGTCCATTTTGTCATGGAGGTGGACATAGACACCAAGAGAGTGGAGATGCCGACCGAGTGATCTCCAATTTTATCCCCGAGACCTTGCACTTTATCTTTGATAATCTCATGTTCAGAATGAGGTCTTCTTGTGCATCGAGAAACTCCTCATAGCCTTTCTTGACCGTGGTGAAACCAGATTCGATCTTGGAAGAAAGATCGAAACAACTTGGGCAATGTAATTCTTTATTCTCTCATCCAAATCAGAGGGAAAGGATTGTGGTGGAGGTGGTGCACTTTGAGCTTCTTGAACTCTAGATTGAGTTGCTCTGGTTCTAGTAGGTCTAGAGGGTGCTCGGAATGATCACTTCCTTGATCAAAGCTTATCCTCATCAAATTGAGGATGTACGCCAAATTTGGCTGGTTTCTCGGGTTTCTCATTGGTGGTAAATACCGCACCCTTTCATGAAACATAATTACCGAGATGAGACGGCAAAGGGTATCCGGGATGTTTTTCTTCCATGGAAACGAAATTTGAACATCTCTTTAAAGATCCAATCTCCTATGTTACGAGGGACTTGATCTATGATAGAAGCAAAAATAGGGAAGTCCTTTTTGGCAAAGTGAGTGAAATTTCCTCCCTTTTGTACTAAGTTTCTAGTGTAGATATACCAAGCACTCTTTGCTTAGGAGGCATCGATCACCGGAGGGAAATTCGGGATATCTACAAAGATCGGGTATAGGCTCGTCGGGTCTGAGGAGTGAAAAAATTTGCCTATTAGTATAATTTGGAGAAGCAACAGGAGGAGGATTTTGGATTTGGAGGAGGGAATTGAGGTATGCAAAGAATGATGGTTATCTCGTTTTCCTCTAATGGATGTGGTAATCCTTTCCTCAACCAAATTTCTATCCGCATCCAATAAATTATCACTTTGCATACAATAGTAAAAGGTTTTCACAAAGGATGGACTATATGAGGCTCTAATAGATATGAGAGGTTCAAATTGTCTAAGCCGAGTGGTAAGATCAAGGTTGCATTCCTCTTTTAGAGCATCTAGATTGACATACACAGAGGGGCAAAAACTCTTAGCCTCATAGTGTTCTTGGAACCGTATGGCATCCTCACCATATAGAGTGACATCCTCACTAGAGAATCCTTTAGGGATGGAGGAATGATTGTAAATTTCAAATAATCTTGGGTTTTCTCTAGATACCCGAGGAAGAGAGCGTTGTTGGTGATGGGAGGATGATTGAGCGTGAGAGCTAGGTTGACTAGTTTGTGGACTTTCGAGATTTGTGTATCGGTTCTTTGTCCCTTCGAGGTGGTGTGTCAGCAGTTGAAGCCTTCTTTGAGGTATTCATTTTGACTGTGGTTATTGGAGTGGCTTGGGTAATAGGAATACCAGGAATTTGCTTGTCAATTCCATGTTTGAATCGTTTGGGAAACGATTTTCTTCGGGGAGGACGTTGAGAGATTTGTGGATTATCGGCTTGGGGTTCTTGAGGATCAGAGGATTTGGAATCTTGGGTTGCGATCGCTTGGACGCCATGTTCTCTGGGTTTCGTTGGAGGAGATTGAGAGAGTTTTTAGGTTTAGGCTCGAGGGAGAGATAGAGTGAAGACGAAAGACAGGGTTTTAAAGAAATTTTATCGACGCAAACTCGAGTTCTTAAGTGTAGGCTCGAGTTTGTGAAACGTTACTTACCGGAATTCAAGAGTGTATGTGTGAACCCTTGAAATTTCTTGTGAGGCTCGAGTCGATCATATCGTTGGTTCGAGTTTGTCCGGTTCTCTGAAGTGGATTGTTCTTTGTCTCCCTCGAACTCGAGTCCGTTTACTAGTAGGCTCGAGTCTGTCAAGATTTCTGAGATGAGTTGCTCTCTGTCTCCCGCGAACTCGAGTCCATTCACTAATAGGCTCGAGTCGTCAAAGATCTCGAGATGAGTTGCTCTGTCTCTCGCGAACTCGAGTCCATTCACTAATAGGCTCGAGTCTCGTCAAAGACCTCTGAGATGAGTTGCTCTCTGTCTCTCGCGAACTCGAGTCCATTCACTAATAGGCTCGAGTCTGTCAAAGATCTCTGAGATGAGTTGCTCTCTGTCTCTCGCGAACTCGAGTCCATTCACTAATAGGCTCGAGTTTGGTGACCTGATAGTTGTATTTCTCACTGGTTCTTTTCGAGCTCGAGTCACGTCTTTGGTAGGCTCGAGTTTGTGACAGTTTTTCTTGCACTCGATTGTTTGGGATTTTCATTTTAACATACAACCTGCACAAAACATATCTACATACTCCGATGTTTAAGTTAGTTGACAATCATCAAAACAAAACATAACTAACATTTGAATTACTTACAACTCATTGGGATTTACCATTCCCAATTCTCTTCTTATGAATACAAATTGTTCTTTTGCTAGTGGCTTGGTGAAGATATCGGCGAGTTGCAAGTGAGTTGGGATGAACATGACTTTGACATCCTTCTTTTGAACATGGTCTCTTATGAAGTGATGTCGACATCAATATGTTTGGTTCTAGTATGTTGAACAGATTCTTTGCCAAACTTATTGTGCTTGTGTTGTCACAAAGAATTGGGATTTCTTTGAGATGGACTCCCAAATCACACAATTGTTGCTTGAGCCAAAGAACTTGAGCACAACAACTTGAGGCAGCAACATACTCGGCTTCAGTGGATGACACGACCCTTTGTTGTGCCTTTTGCCGAACCAAGACACTAATGATCCTCCAAAGAACTCACATTGACCACTTGTGCTTTTTCTCGTCGGTTTGTATCCCGCATGATCCGAATCAGTATAGGCTACTAAGTGTTCATGTTGATCTTTGGGAAACCATAACCCAAGAGTCTTTGTATCGACAAGATATCTAAAAATTCTTTTAACATGTTCAAGATGTGACTCCATGGGGGCGATTGGAATCTAGCACACATTCCAACACTCGAATTGAATGTCCGGACGACTTGCGTAAGATAGAGTAATGATCCAATCATTCCTCTATACTTAGTGATGTTGAAGTTAGTCCCCTTTTCATCAAGCATCCGAGTTGCCGTTGAACTCATTGGAGTATCTGCTCCATTACAATCGGCTAGACCATATTTTTTTAATAGATCTTTCGATACTTGGTCTCGGGAAATGAAGATTCCATCATGGCGTTGCTTGATTTGAAGTCCAAGGAAGTAATTAAGTTCTCCCATCATGGACATTTCAAATTCTCCCTGCATTGTCTTGGCAAATGCTTCACACATAGTATCATTAGTAGCACCAAAAATAATATCATCAACATAAATTTGAGCTATTAATACATCACCAAGTTTATTTTTCTTTATAAAGAGAGTTGTATCTCTTTTCCTCTAACAAATCCTTGATCAAGAAGGAAAGTACTTAACCTCTCATACCAAGCTCTAGGAGCTTGCTTAAGACCATATAGGGCTTTCTTGAGGTGATAAACATGATCTGGATGATGTTCATTTTGAAAACACGGAGGTTGTTCTACATAAACTTCCTCCGTATAAAACCATTTAAAAGGCGGATTTTACATCCATTTGAAAAAGTTTGAATCCTTTAACACAAGCAAAGGCTAGAAGAACTCTTATAGCTTCCAATCTTGCTCTTTGGAGCATAAGTTTCTTCATAATCAATTCCTTCTTCTTGATTATAACCTTTTGCAACTAGCCTTGCTTTATTTCGAATGATTATGGCGGATTCATCACATTTATTTTTGAATACCCATTTAGTACCAATGACCGGATGGTCTTTAGGTCCTGGGCACCAAGTCCCAAACTTGGTTTCTTTCAAATTGATGTAATTCCTCTTGCATTGCTATAACCCAATCATTGTCTGAAAGGGCTTCATCAATCTTAGAGGGTTCAATTTTCGAAATGAAAGCTGAAAAAGTAACTTCATTTAAAGTGCTTTTTCCGGTTCTTACTCCTTGATTTGCATCACCTATCACTTGATCCAGAGGATGACTCCTACTGTATCTCCATGATTTTGGTTGAGTTTGAACACTGTTTTCATAAGCATTTTCACAATGTTTTTCGCTTTAATCATCTTGCAAATCTTTTTCCGTATTTGTTGAAATAGAAGTTTGGTTTGTTACAGAGAATCATCATCATCATCCAAGGACTTGTTAGATTTAGTTTCACAGAAAACAATATGCATAGATTCTTCAACGGTGTGATTACGAGTATTATAAACTCTATATGCTTTACTTCTACTTGAATAACCCAAGAATATACCTTCATCGCCTTTGGAATCAAATTTCCCAAGTTTGTCCTTACCATTATTGTGGATGAAGCATTTACATCCAAAGATATGTAAGTGAGCTAAGTTGGGTTTTCTTCCTTTGTAGAGTTCATAGGGAGTTTTGTCCAATTTCTTTCTGAGATATGCCCTGTTTGATATATAACAAGCAAGGCTCATAGCATCGCCCAAAACACTTGAGATGTTTGGTTCTCATTTAGCATTGATCTTGCCATTTCGGTAAGCACTCTATTCTTTCTTTCAACAACTCCATTTTGCTGTGGGGTTCTTGAGCCGAGAAGTTATGATTGATTCCCATACTATCACGGAATTCTCCAAAGGCATGGTTCTCAAATTCTCCACCATGATCCGTACGAATACCTGCAATAGATAATCCTTTCTCGTTTTGGACCTTCTTGGCAAACACAATAAATTGATCAAATGTTTTATCTTTTGATGATAACAGAATGACCCATGTAAATCTTGAGAAATCATCTACTATAACTAATGTATAAAGATTGCCGCCAAGGCTCTTTACTCTAGCCGGTCCAACTAAATCCATATGGAGTAATTGAAGAGGTCTATTAGTTGATATTTCGTTTTCGACTTGAAAGAAGATTTGGTTTGTTTACCTTTTGACATGCATCACAAATCATATCATTTTTAAAAGAGAGTTTTGGTAAACCAATAACTAATTCCTTTTTCGTAGTTTATCAAGTTGAATCATATTGACATGTCCTAAACGTTTATGCCATAACCAACTTTCATCTAAGTTACCAACAAAACATTTTTCTAATCGAATTGTTTTTAGACAGATTAAGAGTATAACAATTACCTTCTCTTGGAGCTCAATAATGCTTTGGATTTAATACTTTCTAAAGAGAGAGCATCCTTACTTACAATCAAACATTCTTCTCGAATCAAAGATGACTAGGTTTCCTTTGTCCGTGCTTTGACTCACACCGAGGAGGTTGTGACATAATCCATCCACAAGATAAACATCTTTGATTTGAGGTCCATTGCTATTTCCAATTTTGCCAATGCCAGAAATTCTTCCTGACTCATTTCCACCAAATGTTACCTTGCCACCATCCTTATGTTTGATTGAAGCAAATTTGGATTGGTCTCCATCATATGTCTTGAGCATCCACTTTGTCAATGTACCACTTATTGGGATTTGATGCTCTAAGACAAATCTGCATAAGAAGATATATCATCTTTTAGGTACCCAATATTCTTTGGGTCCTTTTGGGTTAGTTTGTGTCTTAGGAATCATATAGGATCCCTTAGGCACCCATTGATAGTTTCCTACAGGTTTGATTGATCTATCTTTCTTATGAAAGCATGAAGAAGTAGTATGACCTTTTCTATTACAATAATTGCAATGTGCAAAAGGATTTGAGGTATGGACAGATTTTTGAAAATAATTCATGTAAGATCTTTGTCCATGTTTCTTTTTACCTTTCTTTTGTCATAATCGGGTTTGTAACCAATTCCCGATTTGTCATTTGTAAATCTTTGTCGTTTCAAAATTACCTCAAGCATTTCACTTCCTCTAGTGAATTTTTCAAGAGTCTTTGTAAGGTATTCATTTTTCTTTTTCGTAATAGAACATTCATCACATATGAGATTTTCCGAACTCAAAGATTTTCTACTTGTTGTTCAAGTGTTGTATTCTTCCTTTTTAAACCAAAGTATTTTTCAAAGAAGTTCATCAAATTCATTTTGAACAAGTTTATATTCAGTAAATAATTCATTATAAGTTGGTTTTGTATCATGATTAGAACAAGTAGAGTTTTCCTTTTCACAAGTAGAAATAGGTGTAGAAATCGTTTGAACTTGTTCTTCTAATAGTTTGATTTTTCTTTTTGAAAGTAAGAGCTCTTTTGCAGTTTTCTTAAATTCAGTATAAAGAGAATCATATGTTGAAGATAATTCATCATAAGGTAAATCAGGATTACTTACCTCTTCGTTGTCTGATTCCTCTTGAGCCACAAGGCGGAGATTGGCACTTTGTTCCTCTTCGCTTCATCTTCATCGATGAGCCGTTGCCCCATATAGCCGATACATAAGCTCTTTTCTTGAACTTATTGAATTTCTTTTCTTTGTTTTTCACTGCGGACATTCGATTTGATGTGGCCGGTTTCTCACATTCATAGCATATAATTGGTTTCTTAGTTTCGTGCTAGAATTTCCTTTGTGAAACCTTCGTGAGATTGGTCCTTTTTGTAGAATTTTTGAATCTTCTGACCATCATTCCTAGCTCACCATCTTCATCTTCATCTTCTTCATCATCATCTGATTTAGCTTCTTTGATGGTTTTAAGAGCTATTCCCTTGTTCTTGATATTGATATCATTTAGTCCCTTTTTGAATTTGATCTTCCCTCATATTCGAAGGTCCGCCAAATAGTGCCGCCACTGAGGCCATTGATTCGCCTCGAGATTCTTCAATTGCAGCTGACCTTGGCTTCCCATTCCTTGGTGAGAATATTTAGTATTTTCCTCACTTGGGCAAAGTTGTTCATATTCTTTCCCAAGGCAATGAGTTGATTGATCAAAGTGAGTGAATCTGGAAGTTGAAATTCACCAATAGATTCTCCTAGCCTTCATCTCGCAATAGATCGTATTCGCCATGAGAGTATTGATACGATTTTCTTTGATCGCACTGTTCCTTCATGAGCTATTTCAAGAGCATCCCACATTTGCTTAGCAGATGGCAAAGTGCAGATTCTCAAGTACTCTTTTGGCCAAGAGCACTTTGGAGCATATGAATTGCCTTCATGTTGAGAGTGACTTGTTTTTTATCATTGTCATCGTACTCTTCTTCTTTCTTGGGAGTTCTGATGTCAGCTACAACTGAGGAAGGAACATAGTTTCCTTTTTCAAAGACCCTCCACAAACCAAACTCAGAGGCCATTACATAGACCCTGAACTTAGCCTTTCAGAATGAGTAGTGTTCTCCATTGAAACCCGGAGGACGGATTGATTGAGGCTCCATCTCGGTAGAATTCCTTCCATTGGATCTTTGTGTCTAGGATGTTAGTCCTTCAAATTGACAACTAGGCTCGATACCAAATGAAAACGAAAGGAAATCACCAAGAGGGGGTGAATTGGGGATTTTAAAACTTTTATTGTAACGTTGCAACTAAGTCAAGCTAAGCGTAAAGAGATAGGGAAGAAGAGCTTGACACGTAAGGTTTATCCCGGTTCGGTCTAAATTCTTGACCTACGTCCAAATTCCCGTGCATTCTCCGGGTTTTTCTACTATCACTTTAACTCGTATACACACTCTGTACTCAAGGATTATCCTCTCTAGGATACACTCCCCTTACAAGTTGTATTCTCAAATCCCAATCTCCAAGTCCCCTTGACTTGAGATCTTTTACAATGAATGAATAATTTGAATATAATCTCTCTCACGCAGAAGGTAATGATAAACACCGAGGCTCTTTGTATATCAAAATACAATACGTAAAAAGAAACTCGAATGTATAAGAATTCTTGAGCTTGCTTTTCGTTTCTCGTTTGATCTTTCTGGTTCTTCTAACTTTGTAATCAGCTCTTTATATAGTGGTGAGTTGCAATGTGACCGTTACTTCTCATCTTAGTATGTTCTTCAATTGAAATTCAGTTTGATGAGGATTATAGCCGTTGGGTCCCGATCTTCACCGATTCAACTCGGACGCGTTGAAATCATTCTTCTGATTCTTCGCGTTAATGATTCGTTTGATCTGATTTAAATACCTGAAACATTCTCAATATAGAGTAGTTAAATACGTTTGAATACACTAAATAAATGTATAAATATGGTAAGTTTGCAGTTCAAAAGAATCAGGATGAAATCAGTAACGATCAAATTCGCTTCGTCTTAAACTCGAGTTCTCTAAGTCGCTCGAGTTCGTCGGGCTTTTAGAGTATCTGGTTTATCTTTCGAGATAGCAAACTCGGAGTTTGATGTAAACTCGGAGTTTGTGTTCTGTTTACCATGTGAACTCGAGTTCACTACGGTAGGCTCGAGTTCGAATATTCTCTAAGCTCTTTGTCGAATGAATACTCTGAGTAATATTTCTCAAGTTAAAGGTGCTCGAGTCCATTAGTGTTTAGGCTCGAGTTTAACACTATTCATGCCTAAGAGTTTTGGTGCTCGATTAGAGTGGATGGAGCATGAGTATAAACTCCGAGTTTGTACTCTTGCTTTTCTTTCTTCGATGAAGGGCTCGAGTTCATTATCTTTAGGCTCGAGTTCAGCGATATTTATTCTATGACTTATTGAAGTGAACTGGAGGTTTGTGCTTAAACTCTGGAGTTTGCAAAGAAGGGAAATCTTGGGAGCTCTCTGCCAAGGGAAAACTCGAGCTTGTAATAACAGTGCTCGAGTTTACCTATTTTGTAAACTCTTCTTCGTTTGTCAAACCATAGAGTAAACTCTACACAAAAGCATTAGGCTTGAGTCCATATACTTGGGCTCGAGTGTTCATTAAACTATAGTCATAGAAACAAGTGAACTCTACTCAAAAGGATAAACTCGGAGTTTAAAGAGATTCAATTTAATCGAAATCTTCCCGCTATGGGAAAACTCGAGCTTGTCTATACAGGCTCGAGTTTACTTGTTTTCGTAAACTCTTTATTTATATCATGAGGGTTTAGGCTCGAGTCTATTTACTTAGGCTCGAGTTCGTTATGCTGAAAATATCCGAAGAGCTCTCTGTTTGCGTAAAACTCGAGTTTGCCTTAGTCAGGCTCGAGTTTTGCGGTGACAGAGTGATATTGACTCTTTTGTCATTTTAAAAGCTTTAGTACATGTTTACAATTGTTATTAATCATCAAAACATATAGAGAACTAACAGAGCGGTCCAATCTGCTGAAGCCTGAAAGGAAGGCCATTGATGCCATAATAGACCACGTTCGAGCGAACGGTACTGTAGGGGCCGGCTCCTTAGTAGCCCAATATCGGGCCGAGGCACAGTGTCAAGATGAGATGGCGTCGTGGGCCGAGTATGGCATTTTTGTTATTTAACATCGGCGTTGTTCCGCGTCTTAGTATTGTATTGATCATCTTTGCTTTCCTAGTAGCTAACATGGTGTATGTGTTTCGCATGTGTCTTAAGATGAAAGAGCCTCAATACCTTTCTGGGATCCCCGAGCCTGCCGCCAAGGGGAGAAAGAGGTCGGCCAAGGAGGCGGGCAAGTCGAAGGTCGGAGAGTCTTCGAGGCAGGCCGAGCCAAAGAGGCCTAAGGTCGGGGAGTCGTCCAAGCCCCGACCCCCTCGTCCTTCCACCGTCATTCCCCGTTCACATTTGTGGAGTAAGGGTATTACCGAGGAACTCAGCGTTGCACTCCTGCCTCCTGCCCGTTACCAAGAGCCAGTGTGGCCTTGCGGGAAGTAGACGTACGAGAGGTCCAGGCATTGGGAAATGCTTTCTTGAAAGGTGCTGGTTTGACCCAATCCTTTCTCACCCCGCACCACAAATATGCGAGGTCGCCACGGAGCCGAAGCGTGCCCGAACAGACCGCGATGAAGCTGAAACAATGGCAAGTCGCTTCGAACGAGTTCCAGGCTCGTGAGGTCCAGCTGGAGAAAGTGGAGTTTCGACTAAAAGAGACCGAGGGGCTCTTGGCGGACTCCAATGTAATAATTGAAGGCTTTAAGGCGGCTCAAGCCAGAAGCGAAGAGCATACGGGCATCATTTCCGGTCCTATGTGACTCGAGGGGCGATTGTCCCCATGTGGAACCTCCCGCCGGTTCCGAGACCCGGATAGATGGCGATGCGGCCGTGCTTTGAGGCCGAGCAGGGTGAGGAAGTCTCGACCGCCCCCAAGCACACCGGATTGATTTCCTTTTTCTTTCTCTTTAACTTGTATAATCTATCCTATTGTTTTACCGGCAATGACTTTATTTGAACAGATTGGCCAATATGGCCACTTTTGGCTACGATTAACAATAGATGGTAACTTAGCAACCATAATGCATCGTATAAGAATATAACTTTACCGCTTATCGCGGTTGACCTCGGCCAAGGTCATATGAAGGTAGCGAGAATCTGCGAACGCGCTTTTGGTCATAAGACCATAATGTTTTAAAGTGCTAGTGTTTGCACTTTGTCTTATAAAATTCCTGGTATAGTAACCGGTCATCCAAAGGTAAATGAAAATTGCCACCCTGCCCGGGTTCGGTTTTGTCCCGATAGCGTCCGAGCATTTTGACTCGATCGGGTCGGCATGACATTTTCTATTGATACCCCGGAGTAAATTAGCGTGTCTGGGCTGCGATAGCTATCAGACGTGTTTTCTTCAGCTGAAAAGCTAATAACAATTGAATCTTGAAAAAGACAATGTTTGGAATTCAATAGATACACTCGAACGAGAGTTTCATTCATATTTGGCACAACAATTGTTGCGAAGGGAAAAGCCAGCAGGCAACGTTGAAGAAAGAACATAATGGAAAACGATGCTTTAAGAAAAACAACAGATAAGCCTAATCGAAATATGCCTTTAATTTGTCCGCATTCCATGTTCGCTTGATAGGGTTCCATCCAAATTTTCCGAATGTAAGCTCTCTCTCAAGAGTTTCCCGAACGCGATAAGGTCCGTCCCAATTAGCGGCAAGCTTGCCGTCTTTGGAGTTCTTGTTCCCGATGTCGGCCCTTCTAAGTACCAAGCAACCGGCCGGAATCTTCTTGGTCTAACCTTCTTGTTATAACGAGCCGCGATCAGCTGCTTCATTGCAATATCCCGACAATGGGAGGTGACCCGGGCCTCATCGGCCAGATCCAACTCTACTGCTAACGCCTCACTATTGGCAATTTCACCTTGTGATAAAATGCTCTTCCTGCGCCAAGACATCATCCCTATTTCCACAGGAATCATAGATTCACAACCGTAGGCCAGTCTATAAGGAGTTTCTTGGGTGGATGTCTGAGCAGTTGTTCGATTTCCCCAAAGGACAAAAGGTAGTTGATCAGCCCAAGAGGTGTCACCTCCAACATACGTTTCTTCAAACCATCAAGGATGACCTTATTGGCGGCCTCAGCTTGCCCGTTGGACTGCGGGTGTTCCACGGAAGCAAAGTGATGCTGTATTCTGTATTCGTAAATCAAGTCACGAAATCCGACTCCAGTGAACTGAGTTCCGTTGTCTGTTACTATCTCGGCCTGTGCTCCGAAGCGCGTAATTATATTAACTTCAACAAACCGCCGCACGCGAGCCGAGGAGATCGTTGTGAGAGGTTCGGCCTCAATCCACTTGGTGAAATAGTCCACCGCCACGATTAGCCGCGCTTGCCCGGTGTTGCCTTGAATGGCCCCAGAATGTCCATACCCCATTTGTAAAATGGCCAGGGGGCCGTGATGGAATGAAGCTCTACTGGGGCGCCCAAATAACTCTGGCATGTTTCGACAACTATCACATTGTCTTACAAGGGTCTTTGAATCTGCCTCCAACGTCGGCCGCAATAGCTTTGCTCGAAGGGTTTTTCGGGCGAGCGCTTTAGCCCCCATATGTTGACCATTGGCCCCTCCATGAATCTCGGCCAGACATACCCCGCTTCATTTGGGTTCAAACATCTCAAAGATGGGAGAATGTAATCCTTTTCGGTAAAGTTGATCCTCCACCATTGTGTACTTGGCCGCGTCACGAATCAACATTTTTGCTTCCATTGCATCGTCTGGGATGAGTCCACGTTCAAGGTAGTCTTCTATCGGCTTTTTCCAGTCAGATTCGACCGAAATAGCCATCATGCATACCGGATCTTCGAGATTTTGCAGGACAACCGTGCGATGACAACCAGCCGCTTAGTGCTTGCCAATTTTGATAAAATGTCGGCTCTTGCGTTTCTCCTCGGGAATGTGAGTAACAGCTTGCTTCATCGAAACCCGACATCAAGTCCTTTGCCTTTAGGAGATACTTGGCCATTAGCGGGCCTTTAGCCCGATACGTACCTCGATCCGAGCCGCCACAAGCCGGGAGTCGGTGAAAACCTTAACTCTTGTGGCCTCATTTTCCTTGGCTTGAAGAAGCCCGCTATCAAGGCCTCGTATTCGCTTGATTGTTCGAAGTTGGGAAGTTGAGATGCAACGAATGCTCAATTGTAACCCCTCTCGGACTCTCAATAATGACTCCGGCTCCACTTCCTTTCGTGTTCGACGATCCGTCGACATACACCTTCCATTCGCCTGCCAGTGTCTCGTCTGACTTAGAAGCCGGGTGAGCTCTCTCGATGAAGTCGGCCAACGCCCGTGACTTGATTGCATGGCGAGCTTCCAGTAGGTGATGTCGAACTCGGAGAGTTCTATCGCCCACTTAGTCATCCTCCCGCTAGGTCCGGCTTATGTAAGACTTGTCGAATTGGTCGGCTTGTTCTAACAACGATATGGTGACCCCGGAAATAAGGTCTTAACCGACGGGCCGCAATAAGCGAGCGAATGCCACTTTTTCTAGCTTCGGTATCGGATCTCGGCATTCGCAGGTTCTCGCCGACAAAATATACGGAATTTGTCCGTGTTCCGCCTCTCTTACTAAGGCCGCGCCGATTGCTTCCTCGCCGATCGACAAGTAAAGGAAAAGACTCTCGCCAGCCGAGGTTTTGAGAGGACTGGAGGATTGGCCGACATTGTTTTATGTCTTCAAATGCGTCATCGCACTTTGAATTCCATTCCACCGAGTTAACTGTTGGACTTCTTTTTTATTACTCGGAGCCTTCATTTCCATCACCGCCCTACATTTGTCCGGGTTGGCCTCAATGCCCCGGTTAGTCAGCATGAAACCCAGGAACTTCCCAGCGGGGACGCCAAAAGCACACTTGGCCGGGTTCAGTCGGATTCGGTAGGTTCTGAGTTTGGCGAATGTCTGCTCCAGGTCTTGTATATGACGTTGCCGATCCAAGGTTTTGACGATCATGTCATCTATATACACTTCCACATTGCGGCCAATCTGGTCTGCAAAGACCTTATTCATCATCCTTTGATATGTAGCTCCCGCATTCTTCAATCCGAAAGGCATGACATTATAGCAATAGTTAGCTCTTTCGGTAATGAAGGCTGTTTTTCCCGATCCTCTCGGGTACATCGCTATCTCGATTATATCCAGTACGCGTCCATAAAGGATAGGAGCTGGAATCTCGAGGCGTTGTCGACCGGTTGGTCGATGTTTGGCATTGGGTAGGAGTCCTTCGGGCATACCTTGTTCAAGTTCTTGTAATCGTACACACTCTCCACTTCCCATTTGGCTTTTTACCATCACCACATTTGATAACCGGGTTGTATACTTGTATTTCCGAATAAATCCCGCTTCGAGTAATTCTTGGATATGAATTTCAGCCGCTTTCCTTTTTCTCGGTCCGTGGTTCCTCTTTCTCTGCGACACCGGGATTGAGCCCTGATAGACTTCTAGCTTGTGACAACAAAATTTTGGGTCTATTCCAGTACGAGATGAATCCCGTGCGAAGACATCCCCTGTTTTCTTTCGAATTCCTCCAACCGACTTCTAAGTTCGGAAGATAGGTGTTTGCCAATCTTGGTGGTGCGAAGAGGTCTCCGATCACCGGATCTTCCGTGTCTCCCGCCGGTTACGGGCGAGCCTCATCGTCTCGGATGTCTAATTCCACAGTATTAACTTCTTCGTCCTGGAGAATCCCGGTCCGAATGGTCCGGATAGCTGATTCTTTGGGGCCGCGATGAAGATCCGCCTCCCCAATTCTCACGGTTTCAAAATAGCACTGTCGAGATTCTCTTTGATCCCCGATTCACCGTGACCACGGTTCCTTGGTTGCCTATCACCTTGAGCTTTTGATGCTTTGTAGACACCAAAGATGTCCCACTTGTGGATGGTTGGCCTTCCCAATATTATGTTATAAGGTGAAACGAACTCGGCCACTATGAACCGCACTCTTTCGGACTTAAAGGCGTCTTTGACTCCAAGGGTGAACACGAGGTCGATAAACCCCTTCTGGACGAGATTGTTCTCCATTAAACCCGATGAGGGTTGTCTTGCAAGGCTTTAAGTCGTCCGGTCCAGGCTCATTCTTTTGAACGCTTCCCAGCTTAGTATGTCGGCCGAGCTACCGGCATCCACGAATATCCGCTTGACTCGGCAGTTGACGACTGTTCGGTTATCACTAGCCCATCTTGATGGCGGGGACAACGTCCTTGAGGTCGTCTCTTGTGAAAAACAAAGGCGGTCGTGCTACCTCCGTGTGATGTTCCTTGAATTTAGGTCGGTCCCTGACGGACAGGACTTCTCGAAGGTATTTCCTTCGCTGGCTTATAGTATCACCGCCACCGCCCATTGCTCCGCTGATTACATTACAGTCGAATTCCGCTTCTGGAAATTCGTCATCGGCTTCAGGAGCCTTTCGTTTATCTTCCTGCTTTTTGAACTTTCGAGGAGGGGTCCTACTGCGGTTCTTGGTCTTTCGTTTCCCACCTTTTCCTTGATGCTCTATGACGTACTGTTGAAGTTTGCCTTCCCGAACAAATCGTTCGATTGCATCCCGAGCTCGTAACATTCGTCGGTTGTATGACCTCGACCATCATGGAACGAGCAATATTTAGACTGGTCTATCCCGGATCTTCGGTAGGATAGACGAGGCCGATCGACCTTCTTCATCTCGGTCGTTGCTACCTCCTTCCAAACTTGAGATCGAGGCACCGTCGTGGCCGAATATTTCTCGTACTTGCTCCGCTGATCAAATTTGCCACCTCGGCTCTTGTTTTCATTCCCCCTTCTCCGGAATCCCTATTCCTGTTGTCAGAGAAGTCTCGACCCCTGGGAGGGGAGGTTCTATCTTGGTCCCGCCTCGAATTGGGATTGTTTGCCATTCGCATCTGCTCGACGTCCAAGTACTTCTTTGAACGAGATATGAAGTCGTTGAGATTCTTTGCTCGCTCCTTTAAAAAGGATTCTCGCCAAAGGGACTCCTTATCGAGGCCGTCCACCAATAAGTGAACGTGTACGTCTTCGTTAAGTCCGCGCACCTGCAGCATCGCATGATTGAAGCGGTCCGTGTAACTTTGGAGCAGCTCTCCCGCCGTGTCTGATTTTGGAGAGAGAATACTGGGATTTTGGTTGCCGTTTGCTAGTCGCGAAATGCAACTCAAAGGCCTCGGCAGTCTTCAAAGTTGTGGATCGACCCAAAGGGAAGAGTGTGAAGCCATTTCAACGCCGCCCCTTTAACGTCGCGGCGAAGATCCGGGGCACAATTGGTTCCTTGAGACCTCTAACCGACATGTGAACGTCAAAGTCTTCTAAATGAGTCGTCGGGTCTTGTGTGCCATCATACTTTGTCAACTCGCCCAAATTCACTTCTCGGGGAATCGGGCGTTCGGATCTCCTTGGAGAAAAAGCTATTGTGCATTTGACCGACATATCTCCGTCGCCGGAAACCACTTGGGGGAACCGTCCCGTCACCTCGATGGTTCCTCGCCCGAGGTCGACCCTCTTCATCCGGCTCGGTTCCTCCTATTGGCCCTCCCGCTGCCGACGGTTTCCGCCTTCCGCCTCGTCGGCGACGAGCCGAGCTCTCGTCATCGTCGTCCTCTCTCCAAGTTTTATCTTCCCAGTCCTCGCCGGAAAGGGTGTGGGTCCGCCTTTTCTCCCGCTCTTCCGCTTGGAATTCTGTGGTCCACGGTCTTGGTTTCGTGGAGCCGAGGACTCCGTGTCGGACAGGTTGTCCTTTTGATGTCGTTCATTGTTGGGAATCAATGGTTCTTCTGGCCGAGAAAGCCGATCTTCTCCTTCCCGATGGTCTCCATCGTGCGGGTTAATCGGCTGCTCATTACGGGTGGTTGACGCGGTGGTTGACGGTTGTCCCCGCTTGATCCGCCTCCGATTGTCTTTGGCTCGAAGCACGAGTGCTTATCCTCATGGTCACGGGAATAGAAGTTTATTGATCCCCACGGTCGGCGCCACTGCTCAGTGTAGAACTCGGATGTCCGGCCTATTGAAGGTCCGGTGGTTTGATATAGGATACGTGTGCCCTTCCCGTATTGTATATATAGAGTATACCTGGTTAGTTAGTCCCTTGGCTGCCACGCCGTACGTGTCATGTGCATGTCCGGGATCGTGTGCGCATATCCATGATCGTGGGTGCCTGTCCAGGATCGTGGGTGCGTGTCCAAGGTCATGGCTGGGTCCCACGGATGGTGGGTTGCCCCCTGTACTAGCCAGTGAGATAATGGGCCTAAGCTAGGTCCGTAACAGTTAGTGTAGGCTTGTTCTTTATAGTTTATATTCTTGAGATGAAAAGTAAACTATAAAATATAGGTTAAATAGTCTATATTCATTAGGACAAGTTAATAGATAAGTAAACAAGTGTATATATGCATTTTGATGATTAATTCTAATAAAATTACAAGTGTCCATATGAAAATTTAAAAATTCTAATTTAAACCGCCAACAATAGCACAAAAACAAGTGTACTTATGAAAATTTACAAATCATGTGGCAATAGCAAAATTAAAAGTGCATATTTAATAATTTACAAATCTTAATTTACATTATAACTTACAAGTGTCTATATCATTATTGTACCATAAAAACCAAATGATAAATTGAACATGTAGAAATAGTAGCAAATTAAACTTAAATGTTATAAGCCAAATTAAAAAGAAATCAGTAGCACTGACATACTATTTTATCAAAGATCAAAAGAAGCACGATGCAGTTTTTGGGTGTTTCGTATCCAAATTTTCAATAAAATTATGACGTGCAAGGACTTTAATTAAGAGATTGGATAATATAACAGAATGTTGTAATAAATATTCAAAGATGTTATGCATTTTTCAATATTTTGACAGCAAATAAAAATTATAATAAAAAAACTAAGAGTGCTTAGAAAGACGAATCGGATGTGTTCCTACACTTAATTCCATATATTAGGAATCTGAAGCTAATATACTTTTAAGAATTTTCATCAAAATACATGCATGACATTTATTTGTACTGTACAAAACATTTTTCATTCTTTTTTTGAAAAATATATCAGGGTCCAAGTGTAATTTTGTCTTCAAAATATTTTCTACACTTTAACACCTTAAAATAACTCTTGGTACTAGTATAATTTTGTCCAAAATTTTCTCAGTAGTCCTAAGTATCCCAAGGAAATTTTTAATGCAATTTTGCTTTTAAAATATTTTCTCAACAGCATTCAACACATTAACTATTTTAAAACATGGGTTAAGGTGTAGATTTGCCAACCAACTATTACCCGAGGATTATCTAGCACGAAAACAATTGAGGGGACCAAAATTACCAATCAACAATTAAAAAGTGAAAAATAAAACACCAAATAACTATTAAAAAAAATAACTATCACAATTAAGTTAAAATATGAGGCATTGGCGTAAGACGGTGGCGGAGACACTGGAGAAAAGAGCGGTTAAGCCTTCTTGTTGGATAAGGCAAACACCAACAGAGATAGGACCCATGGGAGCAGGCGTTGTGACAGCGACGGGTGCTGCTTGTGGCATCGGAGAGATTGAACCAGGGTGCAAGGCACGTGCCGGCAGTCGAAGGCTGTGGACTGCTGGATGAGTTCAAGAGGGTGAGTGGAACACCCAGCAACAGTGGAAGCTTTTGAGACGCTGACGTTGCCGACACTGTGACAGTCAATGAAAGACGGAGACACCAAGACAGTGACGGGGTAATAGTTCGTTGGCGAATCTGCACCAAATTGTGTTATTTTCACTTTTCAACACCCGAAAGTTTTCTTGGTATCATTTTTGTCCCGGAAGTTTACAAAAAGAAGTAAATATGCCCCAGAAGTTTTTTTTTAGGAGCAAATTTGTCCCAGAAGTTTTTTTAACAGCAAATTTGCCCCGGATGTTTACAAAGAAGAGCAACAATTCAACGGTCAAGATCAACCGATGGGCAAGATTGTTATGTTTTTAAACTTCTAGAGCAAAAATGATACTAAAAAACTTCCGGGTGTTAAATGCTTTCTAACTAATACTTCCGTGACAAAATTGGTATTTAACCCTAAAACTATATTTTCTGTAGTGATTGAGAAGATGTTTGTGCAAGTCTCATAATTCCCATATTCTTTCATAATCCACAAGGGGAGAACACAATTTAGTGTTGGACTTAGGGCCCTTTTGGATGGGCTTTTTTTATAAATAAAAAATTTATTTTTTTAATGCAAAAAGAAATGCTTTTTAATTAATTTATGTGTTTGGATGATATTTAAAAAAAAAACAAAAGTCACAAAAAAAAGTCAAAATGCTACTTTTTTTAAAAGCTCCAATTTGGAGCTTAAAAAATAAGCACTACAAAAAAACACTTTTTTTAAAAGCCCATCCAAACGGGCCCTTATTTCTTCAAAAAATAACTCCTTCTTTTGGACCACAACAACAAGCGAGTCTCCTCTTACCACGATTTCCCTTGTATCAGTGTTAAGAGATCCGCAAACATTAGATTAAATGTAAGTATAAATTCAAATTCTAAGTCAGGTTTGTTGTAATACCCTAAAAATCGTATTTATGATAAATATCATAAATTAGGAAATAATACCTATTGAAAATATGTGAATATGTGGTTTCAAAAAGAATGTTAAATTTATCTTATTTTCTAAAGGAAAATTTCTTGGAAATTAGGAAAAATTAATAATGTGTCAGAAATGACCAAAATGCCCTTGTGGAGCATAAAATGACTTAAGGAAATTATGAAAAAAATCCTTAGAGGCAATAAAGTAATTATTAAAAATTAGAGAGTATGTTGTCTCTAATTTAGACAATTTTTGAGATTTATTTCCTTAGAAAATAGTGAGGGAAAAATTAAAAAGTATTTCGGGATCATTATTGACCCCGTGATTATAGATATTTTATGTAAAGCATAAAATATCAATGTAAGTGTAAAAGTTGTGAGAAAATGAGTTATTCTAATTAAGAAAATTATCAACAATTAGTGGGTAATTAATTAAATAATTACTGCTAATTGATTAAGCACGATTAAGAGAAAATCCAAGGGTAAATGTGTAAAAACCCTTTGAGAAAATGTTTATGGATAAAATTAGCATAAAATATATTTGCTAATTAATTGGAAAATATGAAGAAAAATATATGAGAATAAGTAATTTTAAGCCTAAATCTAAGTATGGACCAATAGGAAAATTTTGTAAAAATTATATAAAATAATTATTTTATATAATATTAATTAAAATAAAATACATGTTGGCCGAAAATTATGGTGTGAATGGAGTTGTGGACTTTTTAAAAATAATATCTTGATATTTAATTGCAAGTGGAAATATAATAATAATATAATGGAATATTCTATGGAATATTCTGTAAAAAAGCAAATAGGATAAATGACCACCGATAGAGATTAAATCCTATCTGGAAAACCATGAACAAGGCTTCTATGGTCAGAGTATTTTATAGACAAGTGAATTTTTATCTCGGAGTAGGCTGTCTCCGAAGTCATTTCCGAAACCGACGGAACAATAAGGGAATAAGACGAAAACGACAAGGGAGCAGTTGAGGAAATGAAAACCTATAGAAAATAAATCCTAACTCAATATATGGGAATGAGTTGGTAAACAACTGGACATATTCGGAATCAGTGGATTTTTGTCCCGAAGTTGATGATTCCGGAAGTTATTTCCGTAACCGACGCGTTTTGCCGTAAATCTTCGGCAGGACCGGAGAAGACCTGAAAGGGATCAAAAATTTAGTTAACCCAGACATTTCTAATGAGTAGGAAAAGAACTTCAAAGTTGTGATTCCAGATTTTTGAGATTCCTCAAGATTACGCGATTCGGACACCGATCGGAGACGGTAAAACCTTCTGGAAGCAATGCAAGGTGGCATCTTTTGATTGGATTTTTGACTTTGGGGAGGGGGGAGCAGGTCGGCCTAGTGCTTGTGTGGAGGAGAAAGAAGTTTGCAAAATATCCTGGAATGTGTGGTTTAGAATTAAAGCTAGAAGTTGGAAAAAGACCGTTTTGCCCTCGCAACTTTGCCTATAAATAGGGCCTTCATCCCTTCACAAATCACACACCAAATTCCCTTGTGAATTTCAAAAATAGAGAGAAGGAGGAGAGGAGGAGGAGTCCGGGGAAATTCGCAGCGAAGCTCGAGTAAGTTCTTCGGTCCTTAGTCTTAAGCTTTTGTAGTTCTTTCGGTAGTTAGAGTAGAAATGCTAGTTTAGTCTTTAATCTTCCAAGTATGATTAGATATCATATGTTAGGGGTATTTTAGTCATTAATTTCGAAAATCATGATGGGGTCGGGGTTATGGCAAAATTTTGGAAGATTAGAGTCAAAAGTAACGAAGTGCTGGTGAAATTCCGCCAATTAGGGGCATCAGGGGCAAAATGGTCATTTGTGCCTAAAATGCCTGTTGTGATGTCAAATGTTAATAAAATGTCATTTTATCCTTATAGGATATCTGTAATCACAAACCGCTGTTGTACCGCTGTCGTACCGCTGTCAAACGTACCGTTTTTTGTTTTCTGTTTTCCGTCAGAAGTACCGATTACCGTCAACGAAGGTATGTTCGCGTACTGTAACACTAACGATGATGTTTATGGTATGCATATATGTGGTATGTGTGTTGTGTAGTTGTTATACTGCTTGAATGCATATAGGGGTTAGAGGATATGTCTGTATGCTGGGGGCAATATGTCTGTATCTTTGGGGGCAATCTGTCGTATCTTTGGGGCAATATGTCCGCATCTTGGGGGCAATACATATGCATGGGTTGTGATAGAGTGTTTGTATGCACGGATGATATTGTGGATGTCTGTTGTTGTATGTGTATACATAAACATGAGGTTAATCGTTACCTGAGATCCGGTGCGCTGGATCTTAGCCCTTAACATAGCGTCAGGTTCCGGAGGACCGAGGACCAAAGAGAGAGACAAGCAGCCGCATAGAAGTTCCGGTTGAAGACTTCTTTTGTTGTTCCGGCGGAAGCCTTTTGTACTTCACTTTTGAAACACTCGGTTATTGTACCGCTGTTGTAAATAGCCAGCCAGACTTAAGGCACTTTATATATACATATCAGTTACTCAATTGCTCCATTGCTCTACTCTGATGATTTTGAAATGATGTTTTGGAAAAAAAAAAAAAAACGGGATGTTACATTTGTCAATCCAATGAAGTACACCATTGAAACATACAAGCATGCCAAAAATCTCATCACATAAAGGGATCTCAATATCGAGATGTTTCCATGAACATGCGACATATGAAATTACCTAAGCCAAGTCAATAGGATTACTACAAGCATACCTTTTTTTTTGTTGCCCATCCAGTATCTAGAGCTTCGCCTTGACTGATCCGAATCCGACTCAGTCACACACCGACTATGGTGGGTGAGTCTCCCAGCGAGGCTTTTCTGCATTCACAAGGCTCAAACTTGAGACCTTGCTTAAGCGACATAACCGCTTACCACTTGTGTCAACCCCCGTTGGCACTACAAGCATACTTACTAACCAAGTTTACAATTTTAAAGTCATTGTTGCTAGGATCAAAACCAAACCCTGCCCCATATACAAGTTTTTTCATCCCCATATTAAGTTCATTGAGCTATATATAACATAGTTACTATTAATGCACATACAAATTCAAAGTTTTTATCTAATAAACTGGATGAACATGATTTAGCATATATTTTGTTTTACATCAGCTAATAATATAACTGCCCATAAAAAAGCTAATAATATTTAAAATGCGTTTTTATTTACATTTTATCACTAAAAAACTTATAATAAAAATAAACATTTTTCTTTGAAAAGAAATTAGGGTGATTTTGATAATGTCATATTATATCTATATAATATGTATTTTAAAAAGCACTTTATCCATCATATATCTTCTATAGATATGATATTCAATATATAATTAAACTTCTGTATGTGTTGATGTACTTATTAAACTCTACTAGGTTACTGAAAAATACAATGAGAATTGCATCTCAATTTTTTTAATTTTTTTATGTAAAAAAATATTGAGAAGACAGTCATGTAGATAAGGGTGACACGTTTTTTTTGGAGGAAAATGGAAGCAGATCCTCTCCTTGTTTTTTTTTTTTCTTATTATCTCTCATTAGCCCATCTGGACCGTTGATTGAGAATATGAGAGAAAAATTAAAGTTGTATTGTGACATTTCAAATCGATTGAACGGACATGATTTAAAGATTATTAAGGATAATGAGAAAACGATGGTGAAAGAAACCTAACCTGAGAAAAAGATGCATAAAGATCAATACAAATAGCAAAAGATAAAGAAGTGCTTCCAATTTCAGTATTCCCCATAACATGTGAGTTCCTAATATGTCTTTTTTGAAATTAAAATGAAATGACAAAATTACCTTTACACATAGTTTTTCAAAAAAAAAAAACATTAACCCCTCCCTTACTAGCGGCTTGCCCCACGGCACAAAAGCACCGGTGGCCGACCAGCCGACCACCAACGCTAAAGCTCTGGAATAATTGATAATGTTAAATGGATAATTGTTATTTTCATATCCGAAGTTATAATTTTCAAATCCAAACTTGTTAAACTCAATTTGACTCTAGAAATTAATCAATGCGTATATTCTCATTTTCATAAGTGGTTATTTTTAAATAGATAGTTGTCATTTCTAAATCCAAAGTTATTATTTTCACAAGTGGCCGTTGTTGCTAGAGCTCCGGCGGTAAATTTAAAACTATACATTTAAAAATAACCACTTGTGAAAAATGAGAAGACAATGATAAATTAATTCCTAGAATTGATATAAGTTTTATTAAGTTCGGATGTGAAAATAACAACTTTAAATATGAAAATAAAAAATACCCTCAACACTACCGTCCAACGTGTCCCTTACTTCCTCCAACTCACCCGCTAAACCGCCCCGCTCCTCCCTCCGCCAGCACATGTTATCTGTCGGCTATGGCTTCACTCAATGCCCACCTTCTCTGACGCCGATGACCACTGCAACAAACCCCACTAGGACTTCCACTGGCAACAACAAAGACAAATGGCACGTCGTCGCCAAGGTCTGGACCTCCGACAACGATCCCACACACCTTGCCTCAAAATCTATAGCTCCTCTGTCTCCGCTGCCTCCAACGACGACGTATTGCCTCTCCCACCCTTTCGACTCTTCTTCCATGGAGTTGAACTCCCACTTGGAGAGTACTTGCGAGACGCCAAATCAGCACAGGGAGTTAAGAAGATGAAGCTAACAAGAAGGAAGAGGGAGCTCCGCTACGAGGCGACGGTTACTTTTTCAAAAAAAAAAATATAAAACCCACTTAACTCTCGTCATTCAATTTCTCATTATCCTTCATAATCTCTAAATTATATATATTCAATCAATCTAAAAGGTCATATCATTAAGTTATATTACTTGAATTTTTCTCTCATCTTTCCAATCAACAGTCCAAATGGGCTCATAAGAAAATGAATAATGAGAGGATCTCCTCTCCTTAAACCTCTGTTTATTTTCACAGGTAACAAAACAAAAAAAATGGCGAGTTTGATACATTTTTTTTTTTTTGCTACAAAAGTTTGATACAATTTGATCTCATTAACAGAAACAAACCATCGTTTATTGGTACCTTAATCCTTAATATAAGAGTTAGTTAACTTTTTTTAAGATATTAAAAAGACTAAATAAATAACTTAATCATGACATATATTGTTTTTCATTAGATTATATATCAGTTTATAAGTTTGATAAAATTGGTTTGATGATTAACATTAAATATCCTGGCAAACAAAAAAATCGATAAATGTTAAATATAAATAGTTTAGTATAACTTATTTCGCTTCCTTAATCTCTTAAAAAAAAAAAGTTAGCTAGCTCTTATATTAGATTCAAGAGGAAGTATTATTTTCACTCCTACGCCTACTAAAAATATTTCAATTTTCTTATGAAAAATAAATTATCCAACATTCGCAAATAAATTTTTTTGGCTAAAAATCAAGATTCTGAAACTTGGACTAGACCAGCCGATTCAGACCGGAAACAGGCAAACCGACTGGAAAACCGATCTAAGTTAGGGGTAAAACCAGGGTCCGGAGTTGACCCGGAGTCAACTCGGCCTGAACCAGCCGAGTTGGCCGAGTCAGCGTCAAAAAGATTGGTTTTTTTATTAAAAAAAAAAATTGACTAAAGGAGAACAAGAAGGAGGGGAGAGGGCGACGGTGGCTGGGGGAGATCATGAAATATGTTCGTCGAAAGTCGAAGGTCAGAACTTCTTTGGTCGAAATAATGGAAACAAATTTTGACAGGTAGAATTTCTTACCTCTAGTTAACAACCAGATGCTCCACGGTGCCTCCATGCTTCTCAATGTCGAGAAAGAACGAGAAGGCTCGACTGAGAGAGAGAGATCTGAATCTAAAGAGTTGAAGGAGAAAGAGATATCTCTTGACACAACGAGAAGGAAGAGGGATTGAGATATATATATATATATATATATATATATATGAATCTTGTTCAGTTGAAGGAGAGAGAAAGAGAGATCAACACGAAGGCGGTGAAAAAAAACAAAGTAATATTTTTTTGTGATCCACATATCTCTAACTTTATTGCACGGAAATCAAAGTCAAAAAGTCTATAGCCTTACCCTAAACCCTATACCACTTTAATTCTATTTATAAGTTCATTTTGACCGAAAAATTTGGTCCTATTTATAAATCCAGTTTCATTTAATAAATGAGATTGTGACAATTTTACCTGTATTAATTATACCTATGAAGATAGAGAGAGAAGAAACAGTTGAAAAATACTCAATCATAAATGAAGGCAAAGTTGAAAATCTAACTCATAATCATTGAGTTAACTACGTTTTCTTGGTAAATGAGATTTGATCAAAATGAACTTATAAATAGGACCAGAATGGTACTTGCTATCCACACATCACATTTAAGATATAAGAACTGATCTCTTTTATCTCCTTTTTTTCTAAGAAAATCAATATAATATTGTATATGTTCTTATGTACATCACATCATATATGTTGATCATAAAATATTTTTATTATAAAAATATAAACATTTTCATCTATTTTAACTAAATTATATTTTTAATTAATACCGGTTTGATTCCGGTCTGACTCATTGACTCTTAACCCAATACTTCCACCGATTTAGTGACCAGTCCAGTTTTCAGAACCTTGCTAAAAATAGCTCAAAGACATATGCATGTATTTTTTAAAAAAAGTAACAATTCCTTTTACAATACCCTAATGACACCAAGTAAAATCACATCAAAAGTGGCAAATATTTCAAGTTTTGTTCTTGCCTTTATATTTAACAAAAGGACAAATATACAAAATATGATGTCAAGAAAATTTTTCTTTTGAAAAAATATTATACACATAAAAGGAACAAAATTTGCAGCACCTCATGAATACGGGCACGTCTCACTGTTCAAGTCACCTGCACTCCAACGATAGACCGATGAAAAGAATCTAAATCCACACTTTCAACTCATCAATTTTCTGATTCTTTTCTCAGCATCACTTGCAGTCTTGTTCTGCGGTTCAAGAACCAAAGCATGCTTGAAATCTGCATTGCATGACATTGACATTGGTAAATAAAAACTGCCCAATGTACAAGGCTCCCATCAAGTGGGTTATAAAAAGGAATAGATGTACACAATCTTACCCCACAAGTGAAGAGGTTGTTCCTAGACAAATTGACATAAATATTTTGAAAATATAAAATAAGAAGTAGATACACCAAAATTTTAATTTCCCCCTTAGAATCTCAAAATACTTGTCATAGAAGTAGTTTAATGCTGCAGTAACAAAAAAAAACTAGTGGCTCCAAGGAAGACAAATTTGAAATGCAGAAGTTTAGGCAACGTTGGACATGTAAATCTAAAATACAGAAAATTGACTGGAAATGGCCCTTGTAAAGGACCCATGGAACATATCCAGTTTTTGAAAGAAAATTCAGGTGATTCTTTTAAGATCAGGACACACCTTCTCTAGCCTCCTTATAACGTAGTTGTGATTCTCTAGCAGTTCCCCGTCTCAGATATGCCTTCACATTCTGCATGAAAATAACAAAACACTAATCTTAACAAAATTGAGATGCAATGTAAATAATTGTAGATGGCAGATTTGGCTGGGTATTCAGTGATACAAATAATTAAATTAGTTCCGATGGTTTAAGACAGATACCCTTCATATATCAAAGTATGACCAGAACTTTGATATTTTCCCCCTTCAAGTAGAACTAGTCTTTCTGACAAAGTTAGCAATAGAACTTTACATATTGTAACATTCATTATGATGTTAGGAAGATTCTATCTTGCAATTGATGTCTATTGTAATTGAAAAATTATAATTTCATAAAAGCAGTTACTGCCGCGTGCCTATCTTCATACCTTCTTATCATATAATATAGCTTTATTGCAGTCTTCTTCCGCTTCCTGAAAGCTGCAGATCCCACCATGGAAGCACATATCATAAAGAGAGAAGAACATTAATAATGGAAGTGCAAATTGGCAAATAATAAAAACTCCATACCATCCTAACTTTAAGTAAGCAGCTGCTCGATTCGAATAGTAAGTTGCGTTCATCTCACTCAGCTTGATTGCCTCAGTATAGTAATTAAGTGCCTTATTCCAATGCTTTCCCTTAAATGCTGCATTTCCCTGAATCAATTCTTCTTTTAGAAACCATGTGATGCCAAACTATGAACCTACCGCTATATCAGCAGCTTATACATTTGACAATGGGATCTTCTTAAATAGCTGAGATAAAATTCACCCTACAGCTATAAAAGCTGCTATCAAAATGCTCCACAGAAAGTGCGTATGATTGGAACTCATACTCAGCCCACCTCATCGTATTGGTAAGTGCACAAACAGCCGGGCTAGGCTTATTACACAAATGAATTAGCATTGCGTTTAAACATTACAATTCCAAAATACCATTTTCATTGTCTAAAGTAAAACCTTATTTAGCAACTCATCTTTCTTAAATGTCATCCCCTTTTTACTAAAGTAATTAACTATTTATGGACTTCTTTTCTAGCCTGTTCTTAACCTCAAATGATAAAGCATTTAAGTTAACGTTGGGGCAATTAGGTTTACATTAGCTAAATCAAAGAAACATTAAAAATGTGATATTTACATAATTGACTCCAAAATTTTCAAACCTGATACTTAAAAACTGCTCATGGCATGATAATTATGTTTCCAAAATGAAATTTGACATTATGAAGGTTAAATTATATTAATAATGTTTTTAGGCAAAAGTGTCTAGGATGATAAAATGCCAAGAGAACTAACCTTCTCCTTCAGAAGTTCTGAAGTTTCTATGTTGCCATTCGTATCTGAGAATGACAAAGAACAGGATACATCACTAACTTCTTGTTGAAGAGTTGCATGCATATCCAAGACCGTATCAAGAAGAAATTTATCAGCTCCATGGAAAGAAATGAATGAGACAGAAACAGGACAATCATTGAAATTTCCTAATGGAATTGTAACCTGTAAATAATGTAAGACTACTATATAAGTTAATCAAAGTGGTAGGTGTAAGATCAATAACTACTAGAAAAAGGGATCATATCTAAATCCTAAAACATTTTCAATTACCTGACAACATCCAGACATACTAGAAATGCTTGATAATGCAAAAGTTCTGTCATAAAACTCAGAAGAAAATCTTTTCTTTGTATTAAGCTTTAAAGGACTGTCTGCAACAGTGGGAATAACTAGTATTCCATCGTCCTGTACAATCAAAATAGAGGTGGTAAGAAGTGAACATGTGCAGACAGTAGAACTGCCAAATTATTTTGCCACTTCATCAGAGAATCAAAGATCTTCGTTATCTTCAAATGAGCATTTAAAGCTCTCAAGAATTTTGAGTCATACAATGTCTTCCCCACTTTTATGTGAAAAATTCTTCTTATACTGGACTACTTACTCTTCAATTTTCCATCTATCATATAATTATTCACTCTTCAGTAACCCCTGAATATCACAGACTAAATACCATATCTCTTGGCATATTTCCCATTAGTTAAACTATTATTTGGTAGCCTTTCTAACATCATCTTTTATTTATTCTAGAAGACATTAGGCTTTTGATCATCTTCTTTTGCTAAAGGAGGTGAGGATTATTTGTTTCGCAAGAAATTTCAGAGGCAAATTAGAGGGGAAAAAAAGGGGGCGACCCAGTGCACGAGGCTCCCATTAGGAAAATTAGAAAGCAAACTGAAAAATAGTATATCAACTATAAGAACAAACAAACAAACAAACAAATAAATAAATAACTGGTTATTCTAATATCTTAAAATCAGCATGAGAAAGGAAAATAACAGCAACATATCTTTCTATTTCATTTTTGAAGTAAAATCATTTAAATCCTGAATTATTGATAAACTCGCTATAAAACTACTGAGAGTAGCCACATATGTTATGGTACCTTCAATAAGCTTTGAAAAGCACCTCGCATCTCATTCTTAACTTTGTACAATGTTTTTATGTTGTCATATGCAGCACCAGTGGCTGCACTAACATTATCAAACACACTACAACCTAACCGGGGCTTGACTGATTCAATCCACTCTTCATGATTTGTTTTGAACTCATATCTGAAAAGAAGATACAAGCATCACTTAGTTTGTCAAAAAGAACCAAGCCCTGAAAAGAAATTTTTGATGCAGTATATTCTAAGGAAAAAAAAGGGGATATGACCGCACTACATGTCATGTTTAATTGCACAGAACAATAAGAAGCCTTTTAAATATGATAAAGTCACTTTAAGAAAGAGCTTTGCCCATATGTCTGACACGTATTGAACAGTCATATTAGCTGCAACACAACACTTTAAAATACAATCAAACACTTCAAATTTATCATGTTGCTGTGTTTATACTAGTGTTGTGTCCCATGAACATGTCAATGTCCATGTTTTCTAGCTTTTAAACTTGTTATGATAAGAACATCAAAAGCTAATCCATTTGATAGCAAAAAAATTTATCAGCTCCATATTTTCCGGAGCTAGACACAACAATTACTAAATACTTTCACTTTATGCATTACATTGATGATAAAATTATTACTTTCAGAACAGATTATAGACAGTTACATGAGCATTTCATTTTCTTCGCGCCATGGTCACTTGCACCTAAGCAGAAAGGATATAGAAAGGGAAAAGCTTATATATGGATGATAGCCTTCTAACAACACCAATACTATATGACAATGAATACACTGCCTTTTAAACATCATAAATCACAAACAAGCATCAAACCTTAAATCGGCTTCCTCATGGAAAAGAATGCAAGGATGCACGTAATCGAGTTCTGAAGAAATACCCAAACCATGGATGTGAACAATGAAAAAAAAAAATCATTATTTTATCCTTTCATGCAAAACATCTTTTCTTTCTACTTTGTAACTTTCTTTTATCAAAAAGGAACAGAAATAGGCATAACATACAATATGAAATATAGTATAATTTATTGGTGGAGTTTAGATGATGAAACCTTATTACCCTTGTAACGAAAACATGACAGAAGAGAGAGCTTTTAATAAGAACACTCCATTTTGTTGGTGGGTCAATTGTTCACAATACCCTTTTAGACTGGGTACATTAGAATCAATATACTGACAAAGATTCATGCGCTTTGATGACTGATCTGTAAAACAAAAAGGACCAAAACACTTCAGTGGTTAAATACTGACAAACATCAATAATTCTTTTAAACAAAAGAGAAGCATTTCATAAAATCAGTGGTTTAATATTAGACCATATTCTCAGGAAGGATTAAAGGACAGAAAGCACAACCAATTAGTCTTCAAAGGTCCAAGAACTTACACCGGACAGATTCTCAATAGCTTTGCTAATTGCATAAACAATCTTCTGCATAGGAACTTTAGACAATTGAAAGAGATCATCAGCTAATATAATACGCCTTGCTCTTCTGGGCTCCACTGAGTTCAACTTAAGTAGAACATCTCCAACATGACATAGTACAGATGGATCACGAGCAAACCATCCTGACACATTTTAAAAAAAAATAAAAAATAAAAATAAGCAGTTGAAAGAATAATATTTCAATTTTTCTTAAAACAAATGGAGTCTCAGTCCACAACACTGATTTTTCTAGAAAAAAAGAAAAGATAATTTTATATGATAGGTAAATGAAAGAGTACTGCTTTAAAGGATAATATATGAAAAATGAGAATGAGAAAGGCCATAAAATAAAGCTACAGAAAAGCAAATTTGCATCATAGAAGATTGATCTCCCTGAAAATCAGAAAAGGAAAAGCTCCTTTTAAACACCCACACGCATAACAGTAACATCAAAGTGAACTCCTAAACACCACTTCATCCCCTGGCAAATGCCACAGCATTGAAACTATGTGACACACTATAGGAGTAAGAATCGTCTGTAAATTCATCAACCAATGCATCTAAGTGCTCCAATTAACCAGTTTCAAATCAAAGCAGCAGCAACATATAATAATGCTCCATACCAACAGTGTCTAAGCTTTGTGCATGTGGAAGAACCCCAACAGTGGATACAGCCCCATGAGATGGACGATATCCAAGAATACTACAAAAGGATGCTGGTATTCGTACACCTCCGGTAGTATCAGTACCTACAAAAACACAACATTCATCCATGTTCACATATATTAATTAAGAAAACAAAAGCACATGGTTCTCATCAGCATATTATTAGTTGAAAATGTACACAAGCATATTCTGGATAAAACAAGAAACAGACTGTGCATAGGGAGCAATGCTACACATACAAATTGTAGATATTCCTATACTAGACTAAGAATCATGAAATTGATGCTGCTATCATGTATAGATCAACAGCCATGAAACTAAATTTACTGTAAGGAAGTTGGTTCTCAAGTCAAATAGTAAGAAGTATTAAAATTAGGTCTAAAGAACCAGGAAAAATAGATAATTCTTCACATAAGTAGATGTTATACAAGAATTGGAAATACAAATAAGAGGTGAATTCTCCAAGCATCTAATTTCAAATTTAATAGCAATCACAGTTTTGTGAAAACACCCTAAACAATACAAAGCGGCAGCCCCAAAAGTGACAAAATAATTATTAAAAGCAATTAACTGTCAAATACACTAGTTAACTTTTCAAGCAATTAGATATGACCAAGCATACTCACCGATAGAAAAGTCAACAAGTCCAGCAGCAACTGCAACTGCTGAACCACTAGAAGAACCTCCAGGGATACAAGATGGCAACTGAGGATTTGTTGGAGTTCCATAGTGCTTGTTCTCACCCGAAATTCTGACAATGTCTAGAACAAATCAATTTAAAAGGTCCTTTTACAGCTGATTAATGGAAGTAATGAACATAAAGATTCATACCCAAAAGATAATTCATCCATAACAGTCTTCCCGACGCAAGTAGCTCCGCTCTTCAACAGCGCAGTCACCACCATAGCAGTCTTCTCCGCCGCCTCATGTGTTTTCTTCCAATCCGGATTTCCAAATCCGGTCACATAGTCCTTTACATCAAATCTGCCAATCCCCACAACAAGCATAGCACGATGAACTAAAAATAAATTAAACAGAACTAATCACACACTCATACACTGACATCAAAGACCATTTCTGTCAGCGAAATTCCCTTTAGTATTTTTCAAATGAATAGAGAAAAAGAAAAAGAAACAGTAGCAAAGAGATATTAGGTCTCCAGAAACAAACATGTCAGATATAGCAAATGTTAGTCCCGAAAGCGTTTGCTTGGCTGCAGGAGGAGGAGGTTGAGGGAAAGGAAGCAGCTCAAAACGCTCAATAAAAGCACCAAAAGCCTCTTTCAAAGCCTTCACCTTTCGACGTCTCCTCCGCGTCTCAGCCAGAACCACGATCCCGGCAACACCAATTCCGATGACTAACCAGAGTTTCGGGTTAGAAGCATTCTCCTTAATAAGCTTCAATGATTTGGACATGATCGAACACAGAGAGAGACAGAGGAAGTGTGTGTAAGAAGGAAAGATTAAAAAACGTTGAGAGATATTCGAGGGTTTTGGGAGGGTTTTAGAAAAGAGGAAGATGGCGTCGCCCAACAAAGGAAATGGTATCTTGCGCTTTCAATTCATGGAATAGTCACTGAAGAAAAAAAAAAACGGCAACAGACCCTAAGGACCACGGAATGGGATCTGGCATCTGAAAATAGCAATACTCCCTCCTGTCCTAGATAGAAAAACTCAGTTCATTTTGTTTAATTAAGAAGGTTAAATAAATTAGTTCATCATATATTATGTATTACTCCCTCCTGTCCTAATTATAAGACAACATTTGAGAGTTAGCTTTGGTCCTAATTATAGGACAACATTCTAATAATTGTCAATCTTTTCCTAAAAAACCTCTATTTTATTCTTTCAAGTGTGTTTGATTTTTTGTGACTATATATATGTGGACGCGTATACTCTTCCAGTCAATGAAACTTTTAGATATATGTGTGTGTATCTATGTATGTATATATGTGTGTGTCTACACACAAATATCTATCTTCCAGTCAATGAAACTTTTAGATATATGTGTGTGTATCTATGTATGTATGTATGTATGTATGTGTGTGTCTACACACAAATATCTATAGACACACACACACATATATATGTGTGTCTACATATATGTATGTATGTATATATGTGTGTGTCTACACATATATATTTTGTTTGTTTGTGAATATCTATAGACACACACACATATATGTGTGTCTACATATATGTAAGTATGTATATATGTGTGTGTCTACACATATATATATTGTGTGTGTGTGTGTGTGTGTGTTACACATATATATTTTGTGTGTGTGTGTGTGTGTGTGTTACACATATATATTTTGTGCGTGTGTGTGCGTGTGTGTGCGTGTGTGTGTGTGTGTCTAGACACACACAGACAGTGGCGGAGGCACACTTGTTTTTAGGGGGGCAAGTGAACCCATAAAAAATTTGAAAAATATATATTTTGTGAAGGAATTTTTAATACAATAAATCTGATTAGGTTAATTGGTTAGAGCTTTGGTCTTTAATATTATAGGTCCCTGGTTCGAACGGCTGGCATCTCTTTTTTTTTTGGCAAATTGCTTTCCTCAACACCTCCGCTTGTCCGCCCCCCTTTTCTTCCCCAAATCAATCCGTCGATTTCACCCCCAAATCATTCCGTCGCCTGATTGTGGTTTCCTTTTCAAGGTTCGGCCTGATTCTGCTCAACAGCTCCGCTCGTCCGCCCCCCTTTTCTTCGGCAATTTGGTTTTCTCAACCTCAACAACCCCCAAATCATTATGTCGCCTGATCATTCTGGTTTCCTTTTCAAGGTTCGGCCTGATTATGGTTTTCTAATTCAGGGTTTGGAAATAATTTAGGTTTCAATTTCTTTGAGTTCTGTCTTTTGCTGTTGCCAGATTCTGGTTATATTTTCAGAACGTGCGAACCGTGAAGATTTCTGCATCTGGGTTCGGGTAGCTTGTTAATGCTTCTGGGTAATTGACTGATTAATGCTTCTGGATTGGTAAGACATGTTATTAATTTTTATTCCTCTAGTTCTCTATCCATGATTTTGAGGTGGATCCTAAAAAAATCCGTGATTTAGAGCGGTAGCGGTGTTTGTGTATCAGGGGTTACTTGCAAGGTTGGGGTATGCATCACTCATTCTGAAATTGAGGAAAATGGAGGAAATTTTGAAAGCTTATGAAGGGACGTTAGAAGATGATCATCCTCCGGAAAATGAACGTTGTGAGCATGGCGAAATGCTTTTATACAAGGTTTTTCCCGACTTTTATCTTAATTCTTAAGTTGTTTCTTGTTTAATGCCATTCCACATGATAGGCATTTGAGCTGTATTTTACATTAACCCAGCGGAAGTTTTATTTGTCTCTTATTATTTCATATTAAATTTTGTTTATTATATGCATTATGTATTTTGAAACCGTATGAGAAGATTTTGGAGTTTAAACTATCATGCCTAGAGACAAACTTAGTATTAACTCGTAAATTCGATGGAACTCGGAATAACCTTTATTTCATTAACAAGAAAGCCCGTGTAACAAGCATCAAGGCTTAAGACAATAACCGTTCTTCTCGACCCAAGTTGCAACTAGAGTAAATTACATCAACCTGTAGTCAATTTTCTGGTTGATGCTAACTCGAGTTTATCATATTTCTGACTTTTATCAATTCATTCATAACATCTTTTTGTAGCAGTATTGTGAGTTAACATTTCTTCGATATCATAGCCAAAATCCTCTGATCTTTGGAGGATAAATGGGCATCTTTTATGTTACTCAGTAGTTACTTGGACTGACTAATTAATATATTGGAATTTGGAAATATATGGTTTTTTGAAATGTCAATGTGAAATATAAATCCTTCAGCTGTCAATTCTACATTTGAATATTAAAAATGTTGAACCTTTATGATGTTATGAACTTTGGTCTTAACATTGATTTGAAAATATATTTCTATAACATTGATTTAAAAATGTTTTTTTATGGGGTGACATTTTTATCCAGATCTCCTTGTTAGAGAAATCAGGATTGCTTGAGAGAGCTCTTGAGGAGTTGCACAAGAAGGAATCAAAAATTGTATGTATGTTTTATTTATGGTTTAGTTTTATTATATAAATTGTAAGTGCAAGAAGAATGGAGAGTTAACTTGTTTCTCTTTCGTTCTTTTTAGGTTGATAAGCTTGCATATAAAGAACAAGAGGTATCTCTTTTAGTGAAGCTTGGTCACTTAGGAGAAGGCGAAAAGCTTTACCGGATCTTACTTTCTATGAATCCTGATAATTATAGGTGATCTTTCTGACCACTTAGTTTCTTTGTTGAACTTTCTCTATTGCAAACTCTATCAAGAACTTGTACCTTTTATGTTTTCCCTTGCTTTTGTCTTTTGTGCACTTCTATTTTCCGTAGGAGTTTTATGTGTTTTTGCATATAAAGATTCTGTTTATATTGTTCAAGTTATGCTTTGAATTAGTTTAAAGTTAGAGATTACTTTGTGCTTGATCTGAATTAGTTTAAAGTTTAAAGTTGGTAAAATTTCTAGCTATGTTGGTTCTTATATGCGATTCGATATATAATGAATGATTAATGGAGGGTTCCATTCAAACCCACTTTAGATTTTTATATAGGTGACATTTAAGCTTTATTGGTTACTTCTTGTTGATTGACAGATGGAATTTGAAGGAAATCCATTAGGATTTTTGTGAACCTTCATGCTGGTGTCTTCTTTTATAGAATATTGTGAGTTTTTATTGTTAGAAGAATATCTCTGTTTGCTATAAAGTGTTTGAACATGGGGAGGGAAGTTTATTTAAACATGTTCCCTAATCTTGTCAAACTTTTTTTCTTCCAGAAAATGTCAACGATACAATCTTATTTCAAACGTCTAAAACCCACAAATACGAACCCGAAGCTCAAAGTGAGCAACTTTCAAACAGTATTTCAATTCCAACGGTCAAGAATCCTCCCAACCACCACCAACATCTCAATTTCAATTACCACCTCAAGCAAAAGTTAATATAGAAAATCTTGAAGCGGATCCGGGAAAAAGACCTTCAATTTATTCAATGACATCAAATCCTATAGAAAGAGAGGATATTCGGAGAGCTTATTTGCTCAAGGGGCCAACTCAACCAATTCTTAAACCATTCCCTCAAACGGATGTGTATGGAAAAATGCGTAGATTCAATCCTAAGTGGTATGAAGAATTTGGTTCCTGGTTGGAGTATAGTGTATCAAAAGATGCTTGTTTTTGCTTGTATTGTTATCTATTTGATATGGAGGTTGGAGGTAGTGGTTCGATGCAGGAAGCATTTGTCGGTGTGGGGTTCAAAAGTTGGCATAAGAAGGATAGAATCAAAGGTCATGTTGGAGATCATAAGAGTGTCCACAATAGAAGTTATCAATCTTGTCAAAATTTGATGAAGCAAAATCAACATATTGATATTGCTCTTTCAAATATTTCTGAACAACAAAGAATTGATTATCGTATTAGGCTGAAAACTTCTTTAGATTGTATTAGATTCCTACTACGCAATGGTCAGTCTTTTCGGGGACATGATGAATCTACAAGTTCAAATCAGCAAGGTTTATTCCTTGAAATTCTAAAGTTTTATTCTAAACCAAATAAAGAGATGAGTGATGTGGTCTTGGAAAATGCCCCCGATAATCACAAATTGACTTCACCAATGATTCAGAAAGATCTTTCCCAAGCTTGTGCTGATTTGACTGTTAAAGCAATAATTAGTGAGCTTGATGATGATTACTTTTCCTTGCTAGTTGATGAAGCTCGTGATGTTGAGCGGGTTTTTTTCTGCAATGACTTTTGTTAAGAATAAGTTGCGCAATCGAATAAGTGATGATTGGTTTAACTCATGCATGTTAACTTTTGTTGAACGTGATATATTTGATATGATTGACGATGAGGATATAATGCAATATTTTCAAGGAATGAAGAAACGAAGAATGATTTTGTAATCCTTATGATGTAAAGGTTAGTTGACTATTGATTATTATTTTTCTATGTTAATGCATTTGTGTTCTCATTGTTTTCCTTCCTCCTTTATGTAGGTGTTTGGTGTTGAACCTATTGAAAGTGTCGTGCTCTCTAGTGGATAGCATTTTTTGAGTCATGCTGAACTTGTAGTACCGGTTTGTAACTATCCTTCTCTTATTCCTTTGCTCTATGGTTTGTAACATGTTCTTTAATTTTGTCAAACTTTTTTTCCTTTCAGAAAATGTTAACGATACAATCTTAAAGCATTTAAAACTTTCCTTAAAAAAAATTTTCGGGGGCGCTGCCCCCGAACCCCTACACTAGTTGTGCATCCATAAACTCTGATTCCTGGCTCCGCCACTGCACACACACATATATTTTGTGTGTGGGTGTGTGTACACATATATATTTTATATGTGTGTGGGCACACAAATATATATAGACACACACACACACATATATTTTGTGTGTGTGTGTGTACACATATATATTTTATGTGTGTGTGGGCACACAAATATATATAGACACACACACACACATATATACATGTATATATTTTGTGTGTGTGTGTGTGTGTGTTTATGTGTGTAGGGGTGTGTGCGCCTATATGTGTCTGTCGATATATGTACACACACATATATATATATATATATATGTGTGTGTGTCTATATGTATACACACATATATATATATGTATATATAGTAAGACCATTATTTCAATTAGATAGCATGTGGAAAAAAAATAGGTTGGAGAGGCATGTGGTAGGAGCTATTGATTTACTTTCACTTAGGTCATTTTAAATTTATATAAGGACATTTTAGGAAAATGAGTAAAATTAACTAATTTAACTTCTTTCCTTAATCTCTCCAAAATCGGTTAAATATGTCCTATAATTAGGACCGGAGGGAGTACCTTCGATCCTAATTATAGGAATACTTTTGTAGTGTAAATTACACTACAAAAGTGTTCTTATAATTAAGACTAGAGTATTTAATTATATATCAATTTATAAGTATGGCATATTAATTTTCTTAAGAAATATAAATATTTTAAAATAATTTATTTAGTTTTTTTAATTTTTCTAAAAAAAATCAACTAGATCTTATATTAAGAACTTTAAGTGTTATCTTTTTTTTTAAGTAAACCCATTAAAGGAAAGGCATTTGTTTATCATTTTAGAAAAATCTTAACTTAATAAAAATAAAAATTCTAAGCTTTTCCTCAACATTATTATATTTAATTGATATTTTTTAATTGAGACTCATTTAGTTAGTACTCACTTACAATTTTTAATATTTAATATTTAACAATCCATATTTAATATTTTATAAAAATATTATTATAGAGTATAACTTTTTCCTATTTTTTCGCATACCGTTCAGTTCAAACTTTAGCAGTTTAAATTTATTTTTGTATTTTTAAGTAAAATTATAATAACCTTAAGTAAAATTAAGATAAAGATATAAATTCAATCTTGTGCTAATGAATTTTATTTATTCTGATAAGATTTGAAATAAGTGAAAATTATCTAGTTTTATTAATTTATCTTTTTAATTAGATAAGATATATATCATCTAAATAAAATATCATCTTAATTATGATAAGGAATAGAACTCATCTTAATTAGGTTTTGCTCTATAAATATAGACAGATAACCGCGCTAACAACATACACGAAACATTGTTTCCAAGTTGGAATTATTCATCAAGATTTTACTTCGCAACAGGTACGTAAGTTCTCCCTAAAAAAAAAATCATTTTCTCTCAAACTCTCCCTCCTTTCTCACCGTCGAGAAAATTCAGAGATCCCTAATCCATCTTCATCTCCTTCAGATCGGGTCGTCGTCTTTTATTTTATTCTTTTAGCAACAAATTTTATATAAAATTATGGAATTTCTATCCTACTGCAATCTCAAGAGGTAGAACGTGGCTGTGAATTGAACTTTGAATTTTCTCCGGCGAGAAAAAGGACGGAGGATTTGATAAGGAATGATGGCTTTCTTTTTCCTTTTAGTAAGAGATCGCAGAGTTAGAGCTATGGATAGTTAGATGCACTTTAGTCTTAAATTTTATACTTTTATTTGTTTATATGGATCCGGTGTTAGATGTACATAAACCCTAAATTTTATACTTTTTTTATTTATTGATGATGGCTTATTATATATATATATATTGTTTGTTAACTTAGGAATATGGAAGACTCAAAGCAATTAGCCGAATTGAGAAGTGATAAGACACTCTTTGATGAACTTCCAACACATATTGTTGAAAGCCTGTGTGATAACTTATCAATTAAAGATCAATTTCGATTTGGTAGAGTTTGTAAATCAGCTCATTCTTCTGTTTACAAACGAGTAAACCCTATAGCACTTAAGGACACTCCGTGGGTGATTGGTCTCACTGACAACTCATCATCACTCTTCGAAACAACATATAACAACCAAGTCACATGTTATAAAATAGGAACAAGACCATTCAAATATTTTAAACCAAACATTCTTGGATACTCTAAAGGATGGAATTTTATGTTCATTATGCTCGCAAAAAGTTAATCCAACTTGTGAATCTCTTCATCAATGTTCAAATTGATTTTCCCCCTTTATCCACCATGGTTATACCAAAACGTAAACGCGGCTCTCTCTATGCTATAGCTTTTGCATTATCATTATGTAAATCTTCAAGACCTATTATGGTTGCAATTGTTGATCAATATGGGGATTTGGCTTTGTGCAAGACTATTAGAGGCGGTAGATGGAAAGCTCATAAACATCATCCTCTTAGAGGTGTAGATGGAAAGCTCATAAACATCATCATCAACATGAAGGGTACTATGTTAATGTAACATTTTACCATGAAAAGTTGTATGCTATGAGAACGCAGACATTCCAGATGGTTGACATATTTAAAGTTGGTGACGATGATTTGAAGCTTTTTCCTGTGGGGGTTATAGAATATAAAAATGTTGTCAATAATCTTTCATTAATGAACTCAAGACAACAAGCACATCTAGTGGAGGATTCTAAAGGAGATAATATGTTCATTGTGATGGAATATCAAGATATGGATAGTATGATTTTTGTATTTGAGGTCTTTAAGGTGGTAAATGATGGGGATGAGTTCGTGAGGATGGAAGATTTGGGAGATCATATTATATTATTAGATGATTGGTGTTCTGAGATGATTGATGTTAAAGACTATTGCCCCTCTGATATTTTTAAAGGCAACCAAATATGTTTCAAGAGTGTTTTTCATGATCATGTTGGTATCTATTCGCTAAAACATAAAGTTACTCATTGGGCATCCCCGCAATGCCGTCATTGGATATTTCCTAGATTTATTACATCAGCTGAATGTCATTGTAAGTCACATTGATATGCATCAAGGCCTCCAGTGAGAAAAGCCATCCTATGCAACTATCAACTTTCAAGTAGCGTACTATGAGTAATACGTTTAAATATCATATTTGTCTCAATTAAGTCATGTTATTTTTGTTTTTAATGTAATTTTAGTATTTAAAAGAGTCTTTAATTTTTATATTTAGTGCATTATTGATTAGGAAGATCTGAATGAGTAAATTTTTTTTTTTTTTTATAATTTTCAATTATTCAAACCTATTACTGGCAGTTATAGTACATATTTGTTATTGAACTTTTTTTTTCCAGCGCAAGGGTGTTATGTGGTTGTCTATTTTATATCATTGGTTGATGAGAAAGAGAAAAGGTTTCATAAAATTGTAAAAAATTGCTCTATAAAATATTGATATGTTAGGGGTGAGCATGATGCCCAGATGCCCGGTACGCCTGCTCAAGCCCGGCAAAAAATTGCCCAGCCTGGCCCTAAAAAAGTGGCCTGAAAAATATTTGGGCAGTTTTGGAGTGGCCATTGGGTAAGGGGTCTTGCCCTGCTCATTTGGCCCTGCCCGGAAAATTAAATTTATTTAAATAAATATTATTCTATATATATTATTTTATTTAAAAAATATTATATTATTATATCTAAATATATTATATCATACTTCATGTATTTCCAAAGCTTTGAAATTATGTGAAGTGTGAATTAGAATCTTTATGGAGGAAAGAAATGCGTCACTACTTGGGTAGGGGAAGCCCGCCCTACACAGCTCGCCTTTGCCCAACCCGAAAATGGTTAGGGCTTTTATCAGGCCGGCATCGGGCTGCAAAATGCAACCCCTTCATTCTTCGGGCTAGACATCGGGTAGGAGTTTCGCCCAACCCAGCCCATGCCCACCCTACGAATAAGTCTATAAAATTATAAACAAACACTAGGAAATTAATTTTATTTTTTTGCTAATGTAAAATATCGAAATATTATTTTAGTCAACGATCTTGATGGGCTACAAGTGATTAGATAAACCACTTGGCAATACCGTCGGTTTGTCGTTAATAATATATTATTTCAATAATATCTCTTTAAAATCGCAATACTTTATTATTTAATAATTTAAATATTACTATTATTTAAAAATCTTCCCACATAATTTAAAAGTCATTTTTAAGATTTACAATGTTTTCAAAAATTCACAAATCAACTAAGGTATCCGAAATTTATAAATGAGTTTGTTTTCCAAGCAAGAAGATTTGTGAATTTAAAGAGTGCGATAAATAAATGAATCTTCCTTTAAAATCGATAAGCCCTCCTTCCCCACAAAAAGTTACAAAACTCTGGGTATTTTACATAAACAGAACTTTAAAGATCGAACCGAGTCATAATCAAGGGATTGAGTTGTAAATAAAATAAAAGGTAAAGGACTAAAAACTTAAATCTTTGTTGCATCTCTATGGTTCATCTTTATCGGCAACAACGTTGCTGGTTCTTTGTTCAATTGGCCTAAAGCTAGGTACGGCTCCGTCTTATTCTTTCTAACCCAACCACGTAGGTCAACCTTGCAATGTCTGCCTTGATGTGTTCATTCGTGTTTATTTACTTGTATACCCATTTTCAATTTCTGATTTTTATAATATTTTAGTTAAAGTATTTTTTTAGTCTTTTGAGTTTTAATGAGGTATTTTTTTTTTATCCCTTTACTTTATAAAACATACTTCTTGTCCTGTAATTCTAACATCATTGATATAACAACAGAAAACATTGTCACGTTACACTCAAGTGAGGACTAAAAACATTTAATTACACAATTTTTAGATATTTTTTAATTTACTCATATTTTAAATTGAAACTTAATATAACATTTAATTACATATACATCACTTAAGTTTATACATTCATAACTTGAGTTTGCGTTTTCCGTAAGCATTATTAACGGTGTTAGAATTATAGGACTAAAAGAATACTTTATAAAATTAAGGAACAAAAAGTATATCTCATGAAAACTTAAAGGACTAAAAGTATAATTTAGTATAATATTTTCTTATATTTACCAATATTTTTCTTTGATTTCATGACACATATCTTATTATTTCAGTTTATTTAAAGTAGTTTCACATATCTAATCGAGAAAATTTAAAGAGAAGATAACCGTAATATGATAAATAAAACCCTAACCCTATTATAGGGCCCAAAATTACAAACTCAAGCCCATACGAAAAAGGCCCAGCAGAGAGTGACTAATAACTGCGGCCCAAGAATTCACCAATCCACAACTATTGACGACTTGGTCAAGCCCAGGAGGTGGGGCAACGTGTTGGATCCGAAATAAGGGGATCCATCCCTTGGACCTGCTGATATCTAGGGAAAGTGGGACCAACCGAACCCCTTTGCATTATAAATATGGGAAGACACGTTCAAGCTAACGCTAGACGCATAAACAAAAATCTTTCATTTCAAAAATTTGGTTTTACAACTATTTATACTAATGACAATAAAATCCTAATAATAATAAGAACAACAACAATAATCCTAATAAAATTCCTAAAATAATAAAATCCTGATAAATTCAAATAAATCTAAAATCGTAAAAATAGTAAAATACAATTAAACTATAATTCTTCTTTCTTTTTTTTTGCGCAAAAACTATAATTCTTCTTCATTCCATAGTCCATCACCTTCTTTTTCAGGTAAGCATGAAGCATCTACTCCAAGCAATATAAAGTATAATTTTTTGTAAATATTCTGATTATTTTAAAAAATTGAAACAAATACGCCAAGATTCCGTAAAACTAATATGTTATTAAAAAATATTAAGCAAACTACCAGATATTTTATACTTTTTTTTCGACGGGTAGCAGATATTTTATACCTAAAATTATCTAAAATGGAAATAATATTTATAGTCATCTTATATGAAAATTAATGAATAAACTAAGGATAATCAATATGCAGGTCTTTATAGTTTCAACAAATTTTTAGTTAGATCCCTAAAACTCCCCCTTCTTTTTATGGGGTTATTATAATTTCACATGTTTTTAATTAGGTCCTTGTTTATTTTTTCTCTTTTTACCAAGTCCTTATTGTTTCATTCGATTTTTAATAAACTCCTTGTAGGTTTTTTATTTTGAATTTTAATTCATTAATGTAATTTAAATTTAAATAAATGAATAAAATTAAATTCTAATATACTAATAATAAATTTAAATTAATAATTCAAATATTATAATTATAAAAATAAACAAAATTAGAATTAAAATAAAAATTATAAAAATTATTTTAATTAAAAAATTATGAAGACTATTAAAATAATCCATAAAAATAAATATCATGATCATTTATTATTTATCGAATATTAGTATTTATAGAATAATATTTAATTATATATATAGAAGAATATTATTAGAATTTATTAAATAAATAATAAAAAATGTATAGGGACCAAATTAAAAATCATGTGAATTTATAAGGTATATATCATCTAAATAAACCATAATCTTAATTGTGATAATAGATATAAACAATTCAAAACGACCAATAATTTTAAAAGGTTTCGCTCTCTCAGGGAACTATCTAACAACATAAACTAAACATTGTTTTGAAGTTGGAATTACTCAACAAGATTTTACTTCCCAATAGGTACTTAACTTCCTGGATAATAAATTTTATGTTTAAGGTAGGGCAGAGCAATGGGCGGGTCGGGCAATCCGAGGCTAAACTCATAGCCCGTCCATTTAATTTTAAATGGGTATGGGTTAGCACATACCCGTACCTCAACCTATTTAAACCCTTGTAAATGGGCTAACACATAAATGCGCGGGCTAACCGGGTTTTGGGTAACCCATTTACATTTGACTTATTTATTTTTTTAATAAAAAAAACATATATAAGCATTAAGCATCCATTCAAATTCATCATTCCAATTTCTGAAATCTAAATTTTCAAAGTTCAATGATTACAATTCACACAAAATAATATAAATTTAGACAAGTACCATCGTTACATAATCTTGATGTTCAAACCCCAACTTTTAAATTAAAACATTACAACCACAAGTTCATAGATGAACAAAATGACATACTTCCATTGAATCGCATGTTTCGGTCTTCATCATCTTGATTCACTTAAAAGAATCTTGTATCCGACCCAAAGACTAGAAGCTAATTTTGAAGATACTATAGATACTAGTATACCCAACAAATTACATGCCAACAGATTTAAAACTTAATACTTGGAAGCATTCACTCTCTACCATGCTAAAACATCAAATTTTGGATCACGAAAGCCAACTAATTTAATTTGAAGATGTTCATTCACTTCTAAAATATTCTCTACATTACATGTAGAGTCAATAACAACTCACAAGTTCAAATAGACAGAGCCATAAAGAGAGAAAGTGAGCGAGATTGAGAGTTGATGATCATTATGGTTATAAATTAGAGGTGGCTGAATACTCGAATAGGAAGGAATTTAGGGAATGCTTTATGCGGAATGGGATGGGTAGTTAATAAAAAAAATTGCACTAAATGGGCAGATATGAGCAGCCCATAGGTGTGCCCATAGCCCGCCCATTTAAATCCTAATTGGGCGGGTTTTAACCCAACCCATTATAAAGTCTTTTCGGGCGGGTTCAATATGGCTCAATTACGCTGGGTTTTAGGCGAGCTCATGGGTTATGGGTTTCATGCTCATCCCTATTATTTACTAAGCAGGGGGCTAGAAAGAGAAAAAGAACAAGCACAGGTATCCTTCTAAAATCTAAATGAATAAATAAATGGTCTTTATTTTAAGTCATGAGTCATTAAGTATGATATTAATATATTTTTTAAAAATTATCTCTATTTAAAATCTCATTAATAGCAATTTGTATGACTTCTTGGATGGAATTTATAGTATTAAGTATGAGTGAATTTAAAAGTTTTTTTTTTCATTTTCAAACAAAATCAATTACTTAACTACTCCCTCCAGACCTAAATATAAGACACAGTTGACTTTTTTGAAAGATTAAGAAAGCTAATTAAATTACTTTAGAGTTATGTTTTTTGTCAACTAATTAGTTTAACTAATAAGCTAATATATAATTGAAGGATACATAACATGGCGATCAGACAGCTCCTCCTCCAAAGTCCACTTCTAAGAAGAAGAGAAATCTTCCAGGAATGCCAGGTAGGAACAAATAAACAATCTATGTGATTTTGAATACTTGTCTGGCACCTTTTCTTTAACTGAACCTTTGGTATTTGTTGATGATTCAAATCCAGACGCGGAGGTGATTGCACTGTCTCCGAAGACCCTTTTAGCGACGAATCGATTCGTGTGTGAAATCTGCAACAAAGGATTTCAGAGTCTCTGAGAGCAAGGAAGAGAGCGGTGGAGAGGAAAAACGGACGTTAATATCAAACTAACAGATTTGTGCTAACTTTATATTTTTAATAGTTGTTTGGTATTTAAGGTCAGTTAAAAGTTTATTGTGTTGGTATTGGCCAAATTGCTTCTTAACCCAAAATAAAAAATACAAAAGGCTAAAAGGGCACAACTTTTGAGACATGAAAAAAGGCGTACAAGCCAAGTCTGCTCCCTCTCCCTGCTTCACATTTAATAGTGTAATACTCTGAAAATCTCATTTATGATAAGTATCATATTGAGTAAATAATACCTATTGGAAATAGGTGAATATGGGATCTCAAAGATCTTGTGAAGAATTTATGTTATTTTTGGGGTAGTTTCTCTTAAAAAAGAATAATTTGCAATTAGGTCCCTAAAACGTTTAGAAGTTTGCAAATAGGTCCCTAAGATATTTACGGGTTATAGAATACCCTGTGAAAATTATGAAGAGACAAGAAAATATTTATTTGAAATAGGGAAGAATATTGTCCCTAATTTAGGTAATTTATTAAATTATTACCTTGGAAAAATAAAGGGGGGAAAATTAAAAAGTATTATAATGACCAAAATGCCCCCGTGAATTATGATATAATGCATGAGGCATAAAACACCAATGTAAGTATAAAAGTTGTGAAGTAATGGGTCATTCTAATTAAGAAAATTAGCAACAAATATTAAGGAAGTAATTAAGTAATTATTGGCTAATTACTTAAGCATGAACAAAGGAAAAATCCAAAGATAGTTATGTAAAACCCTAAAATTAGTGATAAAGGGTTGAAAATTAGCATAAATATATTTTTTAATTAATTTGAAAATATGGAGAAAAATTGGTGAAATTGAGTAATTTTAAGCCTAAATACAAATATGGGCCAATAGGAAGATTTTGTGAAAAAATTATATAAAATAATTATTTTATATAAAAATTAATTAATAATTAAATAAAAACAAAAATAATAAAAATTGGGCCAGCTATTTGACCGAAATTTTGGTGCCAAGAATGAATAAGAATTTATCAAAAAATATCTAGATATTAAGTTGCAATTTGTATTATTTTAATATATAATTAATTAAAGAAAATAGTAAAAAAAATAAATAGGAAACGGATCCTATCTGGAGAACCAGGAATGGAATTTTCAAATTCAAGGTAAAATATTGATCAGTGGATTTTTATCTTCCGTTAGGCTTTTCCGGAAGTTAATTCTGAAGCCGGTAGAGCATTTTCCTAATAAGATGAAATAGGGAAAAATACAGATAGTCACATTTTTGGATCTGAAGAAAATAAATTCTAACTCAACATCTGGAAATGAGTTTGAAATTATCTGGACATATTTGGAATCAGTGAATTTTTGTCCAGAGGTTGATGATTCCGGAAATTCGTTTCGTAACCGACACGTTTTTCCGTAAAACTTCCGTCAGGCCGGAGAAGACCTAGACAGAGTTAAAAAGATAGTTAGACTAGACATTTCTAATGAGGAATGAAATATCTTGAAATTGTCTAATCCAGAATTTTGAGATTTCTCCGAAATTACGCGAATCAGACACCGATCGGGGAAATTCAACTGGGAAGCTTCTGGAAGGAGACACTTGGCCTCCTCCCATTGGCCAATCCCTTGACTTTTGGGGCATGGTGAAGTCGGCCAAGAAGAGAAGAGAAGGAGAAAAACTTGTTGGAAAAGTTAGGATTGGACGGTCCAGATCGATTCTCACAAAGTTTATCCGACGGCCGAAATCCTACCTCCTTTTCTATAAATACCCCCCTTCCCTTTGATTTTCACACCAAAATTGAGAGCCTAGCCGAAAATAGAGAGAGGATTCTAGAGAGAGGAGCTTTGGAGAAAAGCTGTAGCGAAGCTCTGGGTAAGTTTTTCGGTACTTAAGCTTTCGTAGTTCTTTCGGTAGTTGGAGTAGAAATGCTATATTAGTCTTTAATCTTCCAAGTATGATTAGATATCATATGTTAGGGGTATTTTAGTCATTAATTTCAAAAATCATGATGGGGTCGGAGTTATGGCAAAATTCTGGAATATTAGAGTTAAAATAGCGAAGCTCTGGCGAAATTCCGCTTGATAGGGGCATCGGGGGCAAAATGGTAATTTTTACCTAAAATGCCTGTTATGATGTAAATAATTAATTAATATGATTTATATTTCGAAAATGATATTGGAGTAGGAGTTATGTTGAAATTTTGGAAAATTAAAGTCAAAGTAACGAAGTGCTGACGAAATTCCGCCGATTAGGGGGTCAGGGGTAAAATGGTCATTTTGACTAAAAATGTCCGTCGTAATGATAGATTCTTAACAAGTACGTTGTTATGTTGATAGGATATCCCTGATTACGTTTTGACCAACCGTCGTGCCGAAATACCGTAAAACGTCAACGAAAGTACGTTCGCGTACTGCGTAACACTAACTCTGGTGGATATAGTATGCGTGTATGCAATGTGTATATGGTATGTGTTTGATGTGTGTATGGTGTGTATATGTGGGGTGTTGTTGGGATGCATATTATGTTAGAAGATAATTGTATGCATGCTGGGAGCGATATATCTGTAAGGCTGGGAGCGATACATTTATAATGCTGGGAGCGATACATCTGTAATGCTGGGAGTGATATATCTGTATGCTGGGAGTGATACATGTGCATTGGTTGAGTGTGGTTTATATGTTGTTGGTTGGTAACCCATATGTGTGTATGTATACATGAGGTTAACCGTTACCTGAGATCCGGTGCGGATCTCAGCTCTTAACATAGCGTCAGGGTCGGGAGGGCCAGGGGCCGAGGAGAGAGGGAAGCGGCAAGTTCGGGGATCCTAGTGAAGACTTTTTGATGTTGTCCTTTACTTTTGAAAACTCTCGGTTGTTGAACCGCTTCTGTAATTAGCCAGTGGGCATTTTAAATATATATATCAGTTACACTCTTGTTCCGATGCTCTACTCTAATGAAAAAAATTTATACTGCTTTTGGAAAATGGGATGTTACAAATAGCATGTCCTTCTATTGACTATTAGTTCTCTTTTATTGACACGCAGTTGCAAGAGACGGAGGGGCAATGGAGAAAAAGGAGGAGAAAAAGGAGGAGGAGGCAAAGCAACGAGAAAGAAGAAGGAGGAGGAGGAAGGAAGGAGGTGCTGCTTCACCGTAGTCAACTAGTAATCCTCTTCCTTAAAAGTTAAAACGCATTTGAACTGGAGAGGGAAAGAGAGAATGCAAACTTGGTACTCTTCATCGCACAATCATCTTCATCGAATGGAACCAGGATGCCGAACAAGGAGTTGTTGTCCATTCTTTCTCTCCATCTCTGTAATTGTGGAAAACGGTTTTCTCTTGCATCGTCGTAAGAAAAAAAAAAACCTCTGACTCCGTTTTCTATGGCTGACCGGACTGGTTTCACGGCCGATTCGCCAGTTTCCGGTCCGAACCGGCCGGTCCGATCCAGTTTTCATAACCACGGTTAAAACTAAAGATAAATATCACAAGTCCAGCACGTCTTTTTATTATCTCCATAGCCTCTACCATGTGACCCTATCTACAATAGAGGTAAGATGCAAATTTCAACAAGTGAGTATGATATTTTGGATAGAGGGGGAGAAAAATGGCTTATTTGTAATTTAATTTATGTAAAAGTAAAATTTAATAAAAGTTAGATTGTATAATATAATTTATATTTGGATTGACGGTAGTATAAGTAGTTTTCGTGAATCTAAAACTTGTTTAAAATTATAATAGTATAAGTGACTTTTGAGATAATTAAAAAAAAAATTAAAATCTAAATTATATTATATGTGTGCGTGTGTATTGTGAAAAATACATAAAATTGTTTGGATGATTAATGGGAAAACAAGTTTAAAGGTAAAAGAATGAAAAAGGTATAAATTTTATAAAAAAAATGGTAATGTATTATTTGGAAAAATTTAACAATACCAAACTACTTAAATTTTTTTTTTGTAAAATTGGGGAAAAGTCCACTGAAAATTTAATTGGTCAGAATAATCTAAATTAGAGTATTGTCATGATTTTTATATAAATTTTTTTTATAGTAATTCTCACCAATTAAGTTTTTTATGGACCTAAACCAAAGTATTATCACGATTATTAACTTTAAAGTGAATTTATTTTTGGGACAAAAAAATATATCTATAAGGGTTTATAATAAAGATCATAAAAGTGTTTTAATTCAAAAAAGTGGAATCCAACATTTTTCTTTCATAAGTTATTTTTCTATTTCCAAGATAGAAAAGCCAAAAACAAAAAAAAAAATTGGTTTTTTTTTTTTGCTACGAAAAAGTTTTGGAGGGGTTCAACATCAGTCCCCCACCAAGGCCAGGGCACAGCCCCGGGCTCTATGAGCACTTACTGGGGACTTACGAGATCGCCTACCGAAGGAGTCCCAGCGACGGCAGAGGGATCGAACCCACGACCCAAGGGCCTAGTCCTGGACCCCTTACCATCTATGCCAACTCACATTGGCCAAAAAAAAAAAAAAGGTTTATAACTTAAGCTGTTGTTTTTCTAAAAGCCCAATTGCAAAAAAGGCATAACAAACATCTTCAAAAAGTCAAAATCATTACTAGCGGAAGTTGGCCTGAGTGGAAGGGGCTCTGACCTCTTAAGCAAGAGGTCTTGATTTCAAGTTTTGCGAATGCAAAAAACTTCCCTGGAGAGGTCCCCGCTTCGACGCCAGATAGAATCTTGAAGTGGTTGCACACTTTGCCACCATTTTATTATAAAGAAAAAAAACAACCAAAATCAACCAATAGGAACATTTGGGTATTTAAAAGTAGCTATTGGGATGGCTAAACGCTATCTCAAACAGCCCAACTCAACCTATTTTTTTAATATTCTATCCAGTCCTAAATATCAGGTATGGTTGATGTTTTTCGAGATATCTGAAAAATTAATTAAATTACTTTAAAATATTTATATTTGTAATTTTTTCTCTAAACTATTTTACCCAACTTACAAACTGATATGTAATCTAATAATATACTACATATAATATCATTAAGCAATTTATTTAATTTTCTTAATCTTTCTAAAATAAATTAATGTTATCTTATATTTAAGACCGGTGGACAGTCTTATATTTAGCTGTTGGGAAAAAATTAAGGGAAAATCCGTACTAGGGCCCTTTTAAATTCAGATATCCCACTGCAGGCCCAAAGAAACTGACATTTCCAGAAGAGGCCCTAGGGCCCTGATGGGGTTTAAGTTCAAACAGGAAATGACCATGTTGCCCCCTTTAATTTACTCATAACATCACATTATTAAAAAAAGCAAAAGCAGAATTTTCCCAAAATAGCAAACACGATCAGATATTTCGTTTTGGCGCCACACGAAGAAGAAGAAGAGAGGAAACGCACGGACGACCAGAACGCCAGGGAGAGAACGCAAGTCAAAATCCTGAACCTTTATATTTGCTCAACTCAGCGAGGGATAGAACGTATATATTTGGAATCATCCACTGCTTACTGAACTCAGGGATATAAATTTGCTGTTCTGAAGGGTTTTTTTTTTCAGTTAGAAGGTTGGGTCGGTGAAAGCTTTGAGCTTGGGCAAATTTATGTTATTTTGAGATAGGAAATAGGCAAGAAATACTAAGATTTTGCTCAAGATATCATTATCACCATTCTAGTAGGTCTTTAATCATTGGTGGGTGGGGTGGAAAAATATGTTGCTCTGTTTTTTGGCATGAAAACAGAGGGAAAGGTGTAATGAGTTAATGGGATGAAGCTACATTTGGTTAAAAAATGCTGAAATGAGATAGTTGTTAATACATACTGTTTTAGTTGTTAATATGACTGATATAGTTGTTAAAATGACTGATATAGTTGTTAAAACAGTGAATGTTAAAACGCTGTAGGTTGCTCTTTTTTTAGGCATGGAAAAAAAGGGAGGTCTGTTTGTTAGGGGGAATGAATGAATTTGAAAACGTTGAAATGATATTGTTGTTAATACCTACAGTTTTAGTTGTTATTATGGCTGATCAAGTTGTTAATACGAACTTTATGTTGCAGATCATAATTAATGATGGCTAGTACTTAGGAAGAACCTATTATGTTTCATCCATGTGGGAGGTAACATTATATATGGGGGAGGACAAGAAAGTGTGTATATTGGTGGAATGGTAAGAACAAGAAACATCAAGGAAGGAACAACATACAAGGAGTTGCTAACTTTCATAGCGTCTGTAATTGGGGAAGAAAATACTGAAATTTGCGTGAAGTGCAAACTTAGCTTGGATACTTCTACATTTATTGATATTGTAGATGATGAAGGGGTTGATCATTTAATTAGGTATAATGAATCATATTGTCATGTGTACGTTGAAGAAAATGGGAATAATGACAATAGACCACAACGAATTAATGTTCAACCCCAAGAACAAGAAGTGTAAGTGTTGTTGTGTTAAGAAATGTAATTTGTTCCTATATAAATTGTCATTACTTGGTTCTCATTACTTGCACTAATAATTGTTGTTTGGCGCAGGAGGGATGAAGTATTTGGAGGTGCAGCTGTGTTGTCTATGTCTCCCCCTGAAATGTTCACTGAAACTCAAGACTTGCTATCATTGCCGTGTTCTTCGCAAAGTGTACCATCAAGCATGCCTACAATGAATCATTCGAAATGGAAGGATTTGATATTGGGAGAAGGTCGATTTTTGCGAATCTTGTGACCCTCAGTGAAACGTTGTATAAATACGACATTGCACACAAGTTTTCATACAAATTTCTGAAGAACAAGCCAAAGAAAATAATAGTGAAGTGCAAGGTCGATGGTTGTCCACGGTACATGGGTGCATATTCAGCGGGAGAACGTCAAGATACCGAGTTCCTAACGATCAAAACATACGAGAGGAGCACACATACACCATGCACGGGATACCCTTATTGTATCTCATCCACCCAAATGTAGCTTGACATCATCGCTTGTAATTGATGGTGTGAGATGTAATATTGACAAGACACCGAATGAAATTCGAACTGACTTGTATAGCGAGTATGGGTATGCGGCTGAATTACAAGCAAGCATATAGGGCGAAAGAAAGAGCGGTGACACAATTACACGGACGAGTACGGGACTCTTACAAGGTTATTCCTTGGATGTGTGGCGAGCTCATAGAGAGTGATCCGACACGGTGGCAAAATGGGAAGGGTCACCAGATAACATATTTCAGAGGCTCTTTATTGCATATGGTTGCTCTATCAAAGGTTTTGTAGATGCTTGTTGGCCTATACTTTACATAGACGGATGTCATCTGAGTGGCCCTTATTTGGGAACAATGGTGTCAGCTTGTGCGTATGATGCAGACAACCAAATGTTTCCGTTAGCATATGGCATTGTTAGTGGTGAGACCTATGATGATTGGGCTTGGTTTCTAAATAATGTAAAACAGATTACAGGATCAATGATGATAACAATTGTGTCTGATCGGAATAATTCAATTATTGGTGTTGTAAATGATATATTTGGCACCGAGAGACATGCATTTTGTTACAGGCATGTTAAGGAAAATTATAGTGCACAGTTCCTCAAAATCATGAAAGGGATGCCACGTACCGCTGGGAATAGCAAGGATATTGCATTGCACCTCCTGGATGGAATTACGTACGCAAGGCAAGTGCAAAAATTCACCGTTGAGATGGGAAAATTAAAAATGTTCAATCCGCCATTGGCACAATGGGTTGAGACTCATGGGGATGTTGATCGATGGGCTCTAAGCAAGTTTCCTTTCAAAAGGTGGGATAACATAACCACTAATATTGCTGAATATTTTAATGCATGGATTGTGAAAGAGCGGAAACACACCGTGTCAATGTTAATAAATGAGCATAGGGAGAAGTTGGTCATGGGTTGCTTGCAAGCAAGATGTCTTTGGTGAATTGGAAAAATGGTGTAGGACCTAACATAGAAAAAAAATTGTTGCAACATGTGAACTTTGCCGAAAATATGCATGCTCAACATTATGGGGAGAACCAGTGTGTGGTTGAAACTAGACGCGGCGATGCCTCAAGTTATGTTGTTGTTGATTTGGTTGCAAAAGAATGCTCTTGTTTAGCATGACAAATGAGTGGACTACCTTGCCCACATGCATGTGCAGCAATTAAGTTACTTAATGGTAGTGTGTATGCATTTGTAGATGATTGCTTCACACTTTCAACACAAGAGAAAATATATGCACATAGCATGCGGCCTGTTGCAACACATGATTGTCCATGTGTTGAGAAGCCTACGGTCACACACATGCTAACTGAGACTTTTTTGGAGCCTCCAATTACTACAAGGCCGCCAGGTAGACCGCCAAAAAAAAGGCGGGAATCTCAGTTCCAAGACAAGTTGGTTTATCGTTGTGGTAGATGCCGTGAGGCGGGACACTCAATCAGGACTTGCAAGAATCCAAATCCAAGTTGATCATTCATGGTGTCTTGGCGGCTTCTTTTTTGTGCATTGCCTCTCACACTCTTTTGTTGTATATGTTTTTAAAGAGAAATCCACACCCATATTATTTTTGGAGAAGGTGTGTGATGTTGTTATTATGAATTTGTAGATGCATTTGGTGTTGTAAATGAACGTTGGATATTGTTGTCACAATTGTATCCAAGTGTCATTTATGTACACATTTTCATATTGTAAATGACGTTGAAAAATATATGTTAAGGATATATGATTTGGTTGTTAGGCTGATCATGTTGTTAAAGGTGGATGATGTTCTTGTTAATTGTTGCTGATGATGTTGTCAGTCGGGCCTGATGATGTTGTTAGTTTGTGCTGATGATGTTGTTAGTTTGGGCTGATCATGTTGTTAGTGGGGCCTGATGATGTTGTCAGCGGGGGCTGATAATGTTGTTAAAGGGGGCTGATGATGTTGTCAGTGAGTGCTGATGATGTTGTTAGTGGGGGCTGATGATGTTGTCAGTGGGGTCTGATGTGGTTATCAGTTTTTGTTGATATGGTTGTTAATTGGTGTTGATATAGTTGTGCATTTTTTTCTGATATGGTTGTTTATTTTTTTTTCTGATGTTGATGGTAAAGGGGCGATGATGTTGTTAGTCCGGGCCGATGATGTTGTTAGTTTGTCTTGATGATGTTGTTAGTTTGGGCTGATCATGTTGTTAGTGGGGCCTGATGATGTTGTCAGTGAGTGCTGATGATGTTGTTAGTGGGGGCTGATGATGTTGTCAGTGGGGTCTGATGTGGTTATCAGTTTTTGCTGATATGGTTGTTAATTGGTGTTGATATAGTTGTGCATTTTTTTCTGATATGGTTGTTTATTTTTTTTTCTTATGTTGATGGTAAAGGGGGCTGATGATGTTGTTAGTCTGGGCTGACGATGTTGTTAGTTTGTGCTGATGATGTTGTTAGTTTGGGCTGATCATGTTGTTAGTGGGGCCTGATCATGTTGTCAGTGAGTGCTGATGATGTTGTTAGTGGGGGCTGATGATGTTGTCAGTGGGGTCTGATGTGGTTATCAGTTTTTGCTGATATGGTTGTTAATTGGTGTTGATATAGTTGTGCATTTTTTTTCTGATATGGTTGTTTATTTTATTTTTTTTGATGTTGATGGTAAAGGGGGCTGATGATGTTGTCAAAGGGGCTGATGATGTTGTCAAAGGGGCTGATGATGTTGTTAAAGGGGGCTGATCATGTTGTTACTGGGGCCTGATCATGATGTTAAAGGGGGCTGATGATATTGTTAGTTTTTCCTGATCATATTGGTAAATGGGTACCTTATTATATACCATTTTCTAGCATATGCACGCACAAACTAACAATGACAAAAATGAAAGAAACAAAAATCTGTCATTCATATTAAAATGTCATGTCACATACATGGTCAAAGTTACTACACTTTGTTATCAATATCAACTCAAGTGTTCTACACAATTGCTATAATAAAATCTGTCATACAACCGATGAGATGTATACACACTTAAAACCAAGTCAGCCTAACTAAATTAAACGATTGCTTCCTAACTTCTCATCTTCCGCTTGTGGGAGTCCTCGATCATTGACAACACTTTGTCTCGATGCCGGTTGTTTCGATGGTGACCAACCACCACAACATGCCAATCTTCAGTTCCCGAATGTCATCCATGGAGTAGAAAGGCATCGTGTATCCATCCTCTTGCTCAGTGGCATCCTACATTTGCAACCACGAAACGACATGAACACCACATGAGTCCCTGAAAACAAAGAAATTTACAAAGGTGTTAACAACCTAATTCATTTAACATGGACATTATATATATGGATGTTGAACAACTTAATAGACACTTACACATCCGTTTGGACATGGACTTTAGACCATGTCACCCCCTTGGGAATTCTATCCTCGTGCTCAAACAATTGTGGCTTTACCGTCCGGAGTATGTCCATGAAGCATTTTATTTGAAATTACAGTTCACACAAAAAGATCATAATTATGTTGACCATTTTCTAACTTTAACACACATTGAATTTCGGATCAGCTTACCACAAGACTAGCCATCCTTTCCTTTTCCTTAAAGGAATGAGGTTTTTGGCTTATTTTTTATCTTGGTTCCCAGCTTTATTTCTTCTTCCATTTGGCGATGTATGCGTGAATATGTCCATGAGTCGACTAACGAATCTAGAGCGTAGAAGGTCATCGTTGTCGTGTCTAGAACATAATAGAACCAGTGATCCCACCTCAGTGATGGTCCAAAAATGAAATGACAGTCCCCGATGTTATATCCTATACGGTCCGGCAAGATCTCAGCTTTATTGGCTTCCAATGGCCAATTCATCGGATCCTCTATCATTTTTTCCATGAAATGCGGACTGAATATGTGTTGGGTGACTGTCCCTCCATTATCCAGTTGATCAGCAACCAATGTCTTGGCAATCATAGTCATTACACGAATATGCACAAAATGATAGTACATTATTACTGTATAACACAAACCTAGCAACAACTAAAGCCACATTTATCAAATTGTACTAATTCATGACAGAAGTGCACAGGCCATACCGTATTGTTTATCCACGTACGTGGTCTCAGACAAAGTAGCTCTACCCTCTGGAGGTGCAAGCCGTTCATATCAACAAATTCCCTAAATGACAACAAATGACAATGTTAAGCATTATATGCATTTTTTTTAATATGCAGAATTTCATGTGCACAAGTTACATATACTTACTCCTCAGCCTCATCTTTAGGGATAGATTTAGTAGTACACAACTCATACAGCTGCTCCTTCTCATCATACGCCTCTTTCCCTTCGTCTTGCGGTTTGGATCGATCCAAGGAGATTTTAACACACTGCTACGGGTTATCACCCTCTTGGATCTTCTAATTTTTCCGTCGCTTCGTTCTCCCTCTTGTAGTTGGGGTTGGGCCACTTCTTCTTCCACAACATACTCTTCAATGGGTTCCACGTGAAGACCATGTTGAACAATAGGTGTGTCGTGAAGGTGGGAGTCCTCATCATCAATGTCCACAATATGATCATCTTCATCCTCTTTGTCTTTCTCATCATCTTCATCCTCTATCTCTTTCTCATCATCTTGATCATCTTTCTCTTTCTCTTTGTCATTGTCATCATCTTCATCCTCTATCTCTTTCTCATCATCTTCATCCTCATCTATCTCTTTGTCATCATCTTCCTCATCTCTCTCGTCATCATCTTCCTCACACTCCCCATTACTTGAGGGCTGGTTGTTGGGTGAGGTTGTTAATCTATCTTGAAGGGCCAGCATCTCTTGTCCCAACATGGACACAAGCCTGAAATATGTGGTGCGAACTTCCTGCAAAATAAAAAATCAGTTGTTAAATCATGGATGACAGCATGAACAGCTATCATTACACAAATTACATAATGTCACACGTTACCGGGTGAGTGAGCATGGTGTGAGGGTCAAACGATGCCGACGTAGTGTCTGATGGCTGAGAACGAGATAGGCGAGCGAGCAAACCTGTTTTGCTTTTTTTCTCCATCAACGCCTGCTCTTAACCCCGTCGTCGGTCCAATAAGCCATGGCCGACTCGTGTTCGAGGGCTACCTTGTCACCGAAAGCAAAATTTTGCAAACAAAAGAGCTGAAAAAACATTTCAAACCATAATAACACCACTCGACCATTGATGTATAAAATCATCATACAAACTTAGTTAAGCACAACTTACCATGAGGAAGTATACACATCCTCCAACGGTTGTCCTCTTGGTAGCCTTGGACTTGTGAGAGTCTTTGTTGAACTTATGGATTTGTTGGTGAGTTCTTCAAGAATGAAGGAGGACCAATCAAACTCACCAAGTGCATCCTTAGTGAGTGTGACAACCTTCAACATACGGTCACTAACCAAAATGGATGCACTTGGAGCCAACAGGTACCTAGGGTGAATAACACAAAAAGGTACTCAAAGTTTTCATCTAACTTTCTGAAAAGTGTCACCGAGTGTATTATACTTTATATTCTTGTAGGCATGCCTAAAGTCCCTATAAGTTGGGTTACGCTCGTAAAGTTTAACTTCTATGCCCTTACCCCCAAAAGGTAGACCCATAAGTTGATGCACATGTTCAGCCCCTATGACTCGGGTCTTCCTCTAATGGACACTTGCTTTGTTGGGGGGTCAAAACATGCCATATATTGTGCACATAAGGAGCGATTTATTTTTCGGCAATTAATTTCCACTAACCTATGAAACCCAATTGCTTTCGGCCTTGCCATGGCCTCCGGTCGCTCCTTTAAGTTATGGCATACTTTAGTGAAAGTGGAAAGTGCGCACCTCGTTAGGAATGGCACAATATACTTATCCACTTTACCAGGGCCTCTTTGTTGTTGAGCTCTCTTGGTGTATTCACCTTTCTCGGTTGAACTCAACCTTTTCCATGCTTCTCTCATTTGTTGACTGAAGTCATTATGCTTTCTTTGGTCACCTCGTACACCTTTCTTCCCCTTCCCCTTTGCCTTTTGTTTTTGCTCACGTTGCTTGAAGAATTCTTCGGTGAACAAGTTGTAACCAGAGAACCTCACGTCCCTTTGAGATTGTTTCATTGTTATAGTTGTGTTCAAAAACTGCAATATGAAAATTCATGTGCAAGGGGGTCAAAACAGCGTTAATATCAGCATTGCAAACTAAAAAGTAGTGGTAGCATGCAAAACACCTATCAAGAAATGGGGAAGGGAATAGAACAACATAAAAACTTCAATATCATCATCAAAGTTGAGAATACAGGGGGAATTTGCCTTTTCCAGTCAAATTAGAGAGTTTGCAGCATATTAAATACTCATTTCAGCAGCTATACTTCATATAGTTCTATAGCTTATAAATAGGAACTAAAGTACTTCTTCTCCATTCATAAACCATTTTCTTGAACCATAAAATCTCATTAATAGCTTAGTCATTTACGTCCATTTAGCAAGAAGATAAAATTGTACAAACAAATGTGCCTAATCAAATGCAAGGCCTCATTTGGCAAAAGCATAAATAAGAATTCTCAGTATATGTAACAAGAAGAGTAAGCAACAATAAGAATCATTTCTTCTCCGTCTCTGTATTTTTTCCCTCAAAGAGAAATTAGTGTGTGAGTGTGTAAGTCATTCATTCCCTGTCTCTGTTTTCTTCTTCCCAGACAATTCACTTCAATAATTAATTGTATGAATAAACTCCTAAATCTATGAGTGATAACAAGAATAAGATACGTTATCGTTGTTTCAAGATTAACTAGGATTTGCAGATAGAATTTAATTCTCGGATCAATAGTCATAAGGACAGGACAAAATTATTGCTACGGTATAAAAGTGGTCGACATTGTATTTTAGTTGTTAAATATTCCTATATATTCGTCATTAGCAAACAGGTAGGTTGCTCCCCTTTCAAGTTTAAATTCATTGACTGTATATGAATGAGCTAAGTAGCAGTTTTTGTTTGAATCAAGAAATTGTTTAGACAAACGAGTACTAGTAGAAATTTATATTATTCAAAATCCTCACATTTTCAATACTTCCAAATCCACAAAAAACATAAATTACAAGTGATTCATTATAATAATTTATACTGGCCTCATTTGTCAAAAGCTTCAAAATGAAACAAGATGAATAAAATCATTCAATGAATTTCTCTTCAATAATCATTTGTTTAAACTTCCTAATCCTTTAAGGAATAACAAGAACACGCAACCTTATCCTTCGCACATTCACCTAAATCAACGGACGTAGAAGAAGGAAACGTTAATTAAAAAAAATATATTCAAAGATATGACCTCGACATAGTTGTCAAATCAGTAACATTTTTTCAAAAATCACAGATTATGTCTAATGGAAGCAAATTGTTACTGATTCCCAGCAAATTGACACGCCCTAGTACGCATTTTCCCTAATTTCTTTCAAACTCCCAGAGAAAAAAAATTTAGGGCAAGAGATTTGAGCACTATCTACCAAAGAAACAAACCCTTCTTTCGAGCTCCCTGGTTGTGTAATCGAAGTAGAGAAAGGCAAGAAAAACGATTCATCCGCAGACTCAGAGAAAGAGAATCGAAACTCACGGTGAAACGAGGAAAACCAAATAGGAAATGGAACAAAACTTACCTCAACCCTGAAACTCGTGTTCACCGTCGACGGGCTAAGAAGTCACCGGTGAGGAGAGGAGGAGAAGCGCCTGGAAGAGAAGAGGTCCAGAGGTAGAAGCAAAGACGAGAGAAACGAGAGAGTCGAGAGAGTCGGATGAAGAATGTGATGTTATGAGTAAATTAAAGGGGGCAACATGGTCATTTCCGGTTTGAACTTAAACCCCATCAGGGCCCTAGGGCCTCTTCTGGAAATGTCAGATTCTTAGGGCCTGCAGTGGGATATCTGAATTTAAAAGGGCCCTAGTACGGATTTTCCCAAAAATTAACTCTATTAGGCTTTGGATACTCTATTAGACTGTTGGGCAGCCTCTTCAACGCTTCTGCCAAACATGCTTATGAGTTTCTTAAGGACACAGTTGGGGAGGGATGTACATATAATTTTTGTATATAAAAACAAAGCTAGTCGTTATAATCAATACTCTCTCTAGACCTTGCACTACAAAAGTATTCCTATAATTAGAACCGGAGGTAGTAACATTTTCAAACAGGAAATTTCACCAATTTCCTTTTTCTTTTCTTTTTTTTTTCTTTTAAAAAAAGAATTCATTTCGTTCATGTCATGAGTTTGCAATAAAAAAAACAAAACAAAAGAAAAAGGGGACAAGATTGTGCTGAAAGAATTGCTTTATTCGCTCTCATTCTAGCATGAGATAAAATTAGGCCAGCCAAGGGGCTTTCAGATATACCTTGCACTAAAAGTTTATACAAACGCACAAATTGCACATAAACCATGTTCAATGAAGTAAAAACAATAATAATAAAAAGCAAAAGGGAGAAAAAAACCTATGGCCATTTTCACACTGCTCCATTGATATAACCCAAATTACAGAGAAAAGTGATGGTATGAATCTGCACAAAAGAGAAACTAACAGAACCATAAAAAAGCACAACCTGAATTCCAATGACTTAATAATGAATTTTACAGAGGAGGAAGAGGGTAAGGGGAAGAAACTATATTGCAGAAAATTGCAAATTCATAAATTCCAAGGACTTTTTTTGTTTGTTTGATTTGGTGAGACTGATGAGACGTCCAAACTAACTGAAGGCCATTGAATGGCACTTCATTGCATCTCTTAATGATTTTATCTTATCAATTAATTCCCCTGTTTCATGACTTGAAACGAACTACAACGCAAGAAATATCATCTTTGCTTTCTCTGCTCAATGCCTCTGTTGCTAACTGTTTGGCTGCTCTTTGTGGATCCTTTATCCTTCTTGCAATATCAACTGCCTCTTGATTTGACATCACCTGGATTCAATCAAAATTAACAAGAGCATAATCAATTTAGAAAACTTCTACAAATCATATACTTCATCCGGTCTTCAATATAAGAGCTAAATAATTAATTTACGGATATTAAGGAAATTAGTTAACACAGTTATTTGAAACAAATGTGCGTTAATGTCCTTAAAATATCTTTTTAATCATGCGTATTGTAATTAACCCTTGATGTAAAAACCCTTTACTATATATAATCAATATAGATACTTTGGGGAGTTATATTTAGGATTAAAGTGAACCCTTTATATGTTAACTAGAGGTAGTATAAAACAAATTGCGGACCTATTCTGTTTCTCTACTTGTTTTGGAGACCGGTATGAGAAAAAAAAGGTGCAATCTTGGCCTCTCCAATTAGTGGAGGTCAAGATTTTGACATTTGATCTCTTTAAAAAAATGTGAGAGAAAGAAAAAAGAAACAACAAAGAATTTTTTTTACATGATAGACCTTTGGTAGCGGCTTTGAAGAGCCTATATGAGCACAAAGTGGGGTAGCTAAGATGAGGATGTTGAGATGGATGTGTGGTCGTACAAGGAAAGATAAGATTCATAATGAACTCATATGAGGAACAGTTGGAGTGGCACCTATTGAAGAAAAAAATGGTAGAAAATCGTTTGAGGTGATTTGGATATGTGCAAAGAAGTCCAATAGATGGGTGAGGAACGTAGATCTAGTTGTTTGGAGCCTAGTTAAAAGGGGTAGAAGAAGACCAAAGAGAACACTCAATGAGGTTATTGAGCGATATCTCTTAGTTAACAATTCATCCCGAAATTTGGTTTTTGACCACACTCAATGGCGTGGTTTGGTCCATGTAGCTGACCCCACCTAGTGGAATTAAAGATCTGTTGTTGCCTAATAGACCTTCACTAGAAAACTTCAAAGCCTGCTTCAGGGTTTTGAAGAAGGTGAAGTGTAAGAAGGGACAGGTTTCATTCCATTGGCCATGTGTAAAAGGAAAGTTCAGGGTGTAAAAATTAGATGGTAAAGGTTAAGGCAGTAAATTAACCTAAAAAGAAACTCAAACTAACCCAGTACTTTATAAACCCATCCTCGTTAAACAAATCCTAAACTTTTTAGAATTAAAGTGGTCATTAACCTAATTTTGAAGTCTATATGACTCAATGATCAAGAGCTTGATCTTTTCAATCCCCATCTCTTGGTGGGAATTAGGTTCCATGAAACGTGTGGTGGGTATGGACCTGTGATTTGTTCACACATGAAGGTCCAAGAGACGAGAATGTTAAGAATTATATTAAAAACAAATGAAGAACCTCCTATTAACAACTTAAACTGATGAGTTAAATTAGTTTTTGATAACTCATAGGGAGAGAGGAGAGAATTTGACGTATGACCTTCCATAGACCATCACTTGCGAGAATCAAAAGCTCTGCCTCTGCGTCGATGTTAGCTTGCTGTACGTCAGGATCAGATCGCAAGTGTGATTTGAGGTTTTTGTCTCCAAATGCTCGAGAAACTGCAAGCTGGCCGTTCACTCTGGCAACATCTCCTAATAAAACATCAAGAAGTCAACAAATCATTATGGAGTACAAAACACTGAATTAAAGAGACACTTCCCATTTTAGTCTACCAAATGAAGATCTATGTCCCAAGAATAAAGGTTCATAGCCACTTCACAAAATGAGCAGATGTGATAAATCAAAATAAGATTGTAATACTGAATCACAGTCAGTATGAATAGCATAACACAATGGAACCGGACATGGGTTCTTATAAGATCCATCACCGAGCTAAATCATACCAGAAAAGAATTCGTGGAAAAATTATAGGTTTTTTTACCCCAATCAATAGTTTCTTGTCTTATTTTTGCTATTATCAGGTCTTCTGGAGACTCTGGTCAGAAGGGCTCAGTGAAAACCTATGGCTTACAAACAAATTACAATATCTAACAACAAACACTTTGAAGTCTTTGTCACTTTTCAAACTCAAGGAGGGTTTTAAACCTATGAGACATAAGGTTCCATGATAGATACTAAGCCTTATATAGGCATCACAAACCACTACTTCTTGTAGAAGAAGTAGCACCACCTTAAGAGTTATAAAATCCTAATTCAAACAGACTAATTCAGCAAGGAATAGCAAATAATAATACGCAAAGAACTACATACTAAATTCTAACTGAGTTACAGCTAAACTCTAATTTTGTTCATTGAGAATTAATACAACTAACATAATATTACATCTCATTCTGCATCAGAAGTATTGAACTTTCCAACAAGGCATGTCTTGAAAATGTTAATTTTTAAAATGTAAAAATAATACTGTTGGAAGCCCGACGCCATTCAATTAACCCATTCTCAGTAGTTCTTGCCAATCAATCGCTCTGGAATTATAGTGACAGCCGAGCCTTCTAAGGTGGCCGCCGCATGGCGCAATACGCCGGTTGCGGAGGAACTCCCAAACACATCCCCGCGGAATGGTGCGTCGAAGGCTGAGAGCTCAACTCCTGATCAGTGAAGGGATCGTCGGACATCATCGTCATCGCGTCTGCTCTTATACCATGAAGGACGATGGTGATCAGAGGTGATCCCAGAATGAGTTGCTTTTATTCATATATTGTCGGGATTATATACACAAAGCTGATTTACGTCTAGCTAAGGCAGATCCTAGTATTTAGGGATTACAAAACAGAAAAACAATCACAAAACTTAAATTCCCATAATCTTCTAATTAGATCCTAAAATCTCTTTAACTACCGAGATTATGATAAGGGCAAATCTGCTCCTAATTTGTTTCGGGCTTCCAACAAATACCACCTCTGGTCCTTAATATAAAATCTCATTCATAGTGCAATTTATACTACGAGACAATCTTATATTGAGGACCGGAGGTAGGTTAACCATCTTTATTGTCCGAGTCACAAACACTTCTAGTGTTCAAGGAAGCAAGGCCAACATGATTAGTCAGACCAAACACTAGAGATTGCATGAGCCATTGTATATTACGAGGGTGATGATGGTAAAAGAGATAGGCAGTTACAATTAAGTACAAAGTAGTGAACTTCTCAGGAATAAGTTATGCAGTACACAAATGGGTTTCATGAAATGATTAAGGTTTTTAATACAGTAAGAACTAACAATGCACCGACAATTGAGCATCATAATAAGATTTTTTTCAATGTGATTCTGAATTTCAAATTTCAACATTCCATTGACAGTATAATAACTTATGTGCAATTAAAAGTGTGCACTTTAATATGCATAAACAAGATTAGATAAAAATATATTACTAAGAATCAATAAGGGCCCAGAAAGCATTAATATATGGAAAATTGATATGCATAGAATTTTGGCTCATTCTTCAAATTCACAATTTTTCTCCAACTCCATCTTCCCTTCTTTTAGTTTGAAAGCAGCTGCAGTAATCACCATGCCAGATTGAATGTCTAGTACTAAGAAAAGTATCACTTTACTTTTAACCAGCTAGCATATAAAGTTAGTACACATCTAAAGGGTAACCCTCTTTCTCTATAAGAATATTAGCCTTTTACACTTTAAATCATCTTTCATATCAATTCCACTTAAAAACTTGACATTTATGTTTTTATGTCTAGTATCAAATCAAGAAAGGTTTTTCATTGACATTCAGAATTTTGACGCTGATAGATCTCCAGTAAATTCTTGGAAGATTTGAAGTCAAGGCAAGTGGAAATGATAGTCAGAGGGAGGGTGAATCAGAGTAGTGTGCAGCCAGAGGGGATAAGTAATATGGAAAAGGAAGTCTTCAAAATAGAAACAGCCTCCCACATGATAAAAACCTTGTCACAGTCCTATGTTTTTTGTTTCCCAAGGTTCTTTATGTACCTTTATCTGTATCAGCAAGAATAGGCATGGATGTAGAGAAGTAGTGTTATTTACTTGTAAAATATGGATTATTGAATGAAATGCTAGTCTTTCGGTGGATTTTACAGCATTGTGTAGTAGCTGTGTTGGATTGAATTATAGCAAACATATCTCTCCTTGCATTTTGAATTTTGAAATTGTAAATGAGACATAACTCCCACACCCTTACTAAAGACAACTTATAAAAGAAATCCATAAATCCTGCATCAAATTTATGAGCAGCATATTGTACAAATCAAAGTTTATGAGCTAACCTGGCATGTTAGAGACAAAGCCACCTTTGTCCTCAATGATGTCCCTCTCAGTATTGGGCTCATGATCTATACTCATTTGTATCGCTACCCCATCCTTTGACAGAACTGCGCGTGAATCTCCGACATTAGCTACCCATAACTTCTGATTATTTAGAATAATTGCAGTCACTGCAGTTGATCCACCTCGTCCCAAATCAGGACTGTGAGAAAGAATTGCTGTATCTGTTGCCTCATAAGCTTTTACGATGGACCTGGCTGTATCAGTCCAAAATTCCTCCTGGAATATAATTGTTATGAAGAGCAACATTATTTTTCAAGCAGATTAACCAAATATGCTGTTATAAAAAGAAAATAAGTTTTAGTAGTTGCTTATAGAGATCAATTAAATATATTTTCTTTGTGGGGTAGGTAATGATAGCCAAAATGGGAAGTTGGTAAGTTGAAATAGACTCTCCTATTACCTGTAACATGTTAACGGGAAAACACTTTTTTCCTGACTCATTGAGTTAACTTTAAGTAATAACTAAACACATAATTTCAATAGTTTGAAATCAAATCAACAACTCACATCTTTTAAGATATTAGAGAAGAGATTCTTTTGTAGATAGGCTGGCACACTATCTCCCAAATGCCCATCATATATAGCAAACAGTCCAAGCTCTTGCCCTCTGGTCTGGACAAATTTTGCCACATGAAAGTCTTCCATTGGGTGGTTTGCTTTTCCTTTGACAAGGCTAAAGCCATACTTGATCGGATTCTGATGGCTTTTGCCCTTGCCAGAGCTAATTGACGAACGTCCTCCAACCACCTAAAGATATTTGGTAAAAAAAACACCACCAAAAGATATGAGTTTTCTTTTCTTTTTTTCTTTAGTGAAAGAGATATGAGTTTTTGATAAAACAACAAGAGCAGGGAGGCCTTCTTCAACATATTTGGACAAGATATGTTTAAAAAATTGTCAACTGCAATTTGTTTGATTAACCAAAGGCACATATTACATAATACAAATGCTATATACAAGGGAATAAATGACAGAAACAACAAGAATGTGCCACAATTAGAGTCCTAGAAAAAGTCAATACCCAAAAAAACAAAAAATGACATATCATAGGCATGACCTGATTATCATCTGAGTCTGAATAAAACAATCATATAAATGGCACTAGAAAGAAGGGAAAGAGAAGAAATCAGAGAAAAACCCACTTTCAAAAGAAGATTAATTAGACAGTTGTGTTGCCACAAACGCATATAATTGGGGCAGCATGTTTGTTTTGAATGAAAGTGAATAGGGGCAGCATTTTCATATCAATCAATCATATCTGAAAAATGTAGCATGCAGCAGAAAATTCAGGGCAGAGTGTTCAAAATACTCCTAGCAGAAAGTTCCAGATGGATCTTCCCCTGTCCTCACTTTCCCATGCAATTACTGTTTCTGTTTTTCCTTCACCTGTTTCAGGATCAAAATTTTACTTACACAGCAAAAAGAACCAAGAAGAAGTAGAACCTACAATTATTTATTGCAATCTAGGATCCATATTAACGAGAGTCTCAAATGGGAGAAAAGACCTCTTTCCTTTTCTGCAATTGGTGTCCTACCATCTATGGGATTAATGTTCAAAGGCAGCAAAGTGAAGAAAAAACCCAGAAACGATCATCCCAACAAACCAGCTTTGAAAAACCAATTCTAAAACCAATATACATAGTCATGTTTAGTCATTATTTGGTCCCATATATATACTTAGGTTTCCTTTTGTCAGTCATCACCACTTGTTTTGAGGTTATTTGATGGCCACAAATTAGCAGAAATAATCCTTGTATTTCAATTTTCCTTCAAGTCGGAATGGTTGGAGTAAGATTTGAGATACTCCTTAGCCAGCCATTAACAAAGACTAGAACTTAACTGTGAGTGGTTACATATATGACTAGGACATCTGCCTCACGCCCTCTTCCAAAATCCATCGAAAACTCCAAAATACCTATGCTTCTGGTATTACTTGTAGCTTGACCGGCCAGTTTCTCCCTTAGTATTCCTAGGTGCAACATCCAAACACATGGCATCCAAAGGGGGTGCAAACCTCACGCCAAATGTGACACTGAGAAATTATGAAGAAGCCACTGATTCTAACAAAAGGCATCAAAACGAGGTTGTAGGTTTGAATTCGCCAGATGACATAGCAAAGAGAAACTATAAGGAAACAAGGTTCACCCTTATTAGCAACAGCTCAAGCTTTTACTGCAGTGATAGGAACTTGAACCAAACAACAACACTAGGTGAGGTCGGCTACATGTGTCGCATGACCCCATTATGTTCTAATAATAACTAAATCTTTCGATAAGTTATTGACCAAGAGTCTTGGTCAATAATAACTTCGTTAAATGTTCTCTTTCAGTCTTTCTCTACCCTTTTCAGACTCGATACTACTGGATCCCATCATTACTATCAGAAAAATCCCGAGGTTGTGCCAGCAACTAAATCCTCTCCCAGGCAATTTCAAAGATTTATCATTTGAAAGAAAACATTAGCACCAGAAGGATAACAAGAAGCAGAAATGCTCACCTGAGTGACAGAGTTGAAGCAACAAAGGTTATCCATATAATTCAGCCCCTTCTCAACCTTTCAAGTTGACAAGTCAACATGTAACTCCTCTGCCAATCTTCCTAACACAAAAATTGCACAAAAACAGGATGTCAAATAAATAACCCTAAACATTCAAATAAAGAAACTGTGGGTTCAAAGAAGAATCCGATCACCCAACAAGCAATGATATCACCAACAACAACCCAGATAAAAGAGCAACAATCAACCGCTAGCAAATAAATCTACTCACCGATCCAAAAACCTCAAAATTATTTAAGAAAAGTGAAAGGGAAGATCTGCAGAGGAATTGGGTAACCGAGTCTGCCGTCGCCGCTCAGAGATGAAGAGAAGATAATAGACACAAACACAAGAACACAGAGAAATTGATACCAAGAGCAAAGAGCAAGAGGGTTGCAATTATATTGGGAGAGGGTGATAAGAAAACGACGAAGGGTGTAACGGCCTAGTCTTGATGAGAAAGTCTTCTCTCATGGCAATGGCTGCCAAATGGCTTGAGCTTGCCCTTATTGACTTTGCAGTTTCGGGTTTTATTGTTTTATTGCTGACACTATAAAGGTTAATTATTACAGCTGTTTTGATGTTCCATTGTTCGTATAAAAACGAGTATTTGGTGGGGACCTCTCAAAAGTCAGCCAAATTTTCTACCTTGGAAACTCTGTTCATTAGCATTACTTTATTACTCTCGTCCCCAAGCCATTAAAATAATCCCCGCAATAAGCTCTGCTTTTAAGCGCAGTAATGGCATTTATCATAAATTAATAACTTTTGCGCGTTTCCTCAATTAGCAAGAAGAGATCATATTTCTGACTTGAATCTTCCGCAGCAAGCTTAAAAGCTTATACCGTGCTTATTGGCTCTATACATACCGATGAAAGAAGCGGCTAATAGAAAGAATAGAAGGGGTGGCGGAATGTCCTGAGATCAATGAATATAGTATAATACTTCTTCTAGTCTTAATTATAGGATATATATATATATATATACACACACTAAATTTTAGAAAGATTAAAGATAGTAGTTAAATTAGTTAATTATATTTATTTTTCTAAAATGCTCTTATTTAAAATTTAAAATGGCTTCAAAAAAATATTTTTTAATTAATAGCCCTATACGCTTGTACTTCTCTGAGCTCACATGACTTCTCCGAATCCGGCATTGTCGACTTCTCCAAACTCTCACACAGTCTGGCATCGTAGGCTTCTCCGAGCTTTCACACAGTTCGAAGAATATCTGTAAATTTATAGGGTGTAAGCCTTTTTTTTTCCAAATAAAAATGTATGTTTTGAGTATATTTATCACCCCATATGTATGTGTAGGCGTATGTATACATAGGTTACTTCAACCGTCGGAATAAAACGTACAAATCAAAAAGTGTGTGGAAATAGGCTGATGACAAATTATGCACCTCTAAAGTTTTAAGAAAATATTATACATCTTTAAAATGACATCTAGAAAAAATTGTTGAATAATAGCCCTTGTGCATGTACCTCTCCGATCTCACACGACTTCTCTGAGTTTTGCATCGTCAACTTCTTCAAACTCTCACACAATCTAAAGAATATATGTAAACCCATGAGGTGTATGCCGTCTTTTTCCTAATAAAAATTGTCAACTTCTTCAAACTCTCACACAATCTAAAGAATATATGTAAACCCATGAGGTGTATGCCGTCTTTTTCCTAATAAAAATGTGTGTCGTGTGAGTGTGTTTATTATCCCATATGTGTGTGTGTGTGAGACACAGACACACACATGTATATATCTATATATACACACACATATTGTAGACTTCTCTGAACTCTCATACAATCTGGCATTGTAGACTTCTTCAAGCAGTCACAAAAAACAATAAAATTGAGGTATATGTGACATTAATGAGTTGTAAGCATTACTTACTTTAGAGAATATATAAAAGTATATTTTAAATTATCATTGTGTTTAATTATTATTGAGAAAATATCAATAAAAGTATTTTTGGAAGAAATTGACAAAAAATAGAATATTGTTCTATAATTAGGACCAAGATCAACTCCTAAATATTATCTATAATTAGGACCAAAGGAAGTACTCCCTTTGGTCCTTATTATAAGGCATCAACTAACAATTCTCGCAAACCAATAAAAACAGTTAAAGTCAATAATATTGTCCTACAATTTAAGTAACTTCCAATATTACCCCTACTAATTGCACTAAACTCTAATATTATATTAATTATTACTCTCACCTACTACCTTTATTAATTATGGGTATACATGGAAAAAAAATAATTAATGTGCTTTAGAATAAACAAGTCCCTTATAAAAAGAACCAAATATAATTGATAATTGATACCTTATAATAAGAACTAGGGGAATATTATATTTTTATAATCTTCAAGCCTTGGGCTTGCCAATGTAATTAAAAAATATAATTGTAGTAATTGATTAAAATACTAAAAGAGGGAATTCTTATTAGATCTGAAATCAAGAAGTCAACCCTGCAGGTTTGATTTTTCAGACAAGACATTAACTCTCACGCCCTCCTCTGATGGAAGAATACAAAATCTGCCACTAAAGACAACAAAGTGTGAAGGCTTCAATAATAGCCTTTGGATTTTTTCGTTACGGACAATAAATGCTTATTTGAAGGGCACACATGTAATTGCAGTGGTTTCTGAGTTTGGTAGGACTTTTTCTATAAAATTTGGTATGTGAGTTTGGTACGACTTTTTCGATAAAATTGAGCCTCATTTTATATAGGGTTAATGTGTAATTTTACCGATAATTTTTTTTTTTTTTTCCAATCAACGTCTAACACAAATAAATTTTAGAATAGAAAAAAATACTAATAAATAATTTAAAGGATGCAAATTCACCAAAAGGGTTAAATTTGACTAAAAGGCTGTTAAATTATAAGAGAAGAAAACATGTAGTAAATTTGCACTATTTTGAATTGCTTATTGGATTTTTTATCATTTAAAAACGTATTTGTCTCAAACGCTCATCAGGAAAACCTTTGTTAGTAAAATTGCCATAACCCTTTTGTAAATATTTTTACAAAATTAAGTTACATTATTAATTTTCTTACATAATTATACAATTTTATTATTCATTTATTATATAAATTTTGTACGATTATGCTTTCGTGTATAGTAAAAATTTTAAAACAGGATTAAAGAGATTTAGTGTTTTTTTTTTTTACCACCAAACGCTTAGGTCAACTGGTAAGGGGTTGTCCTACCTTAACCACGGGTCTTGAGTTCGAGACGTGGGAATGCAGCATGCGTGGGTGGTAGATGCCTCCCCCCGAAAGGGGCCACCCGGTCTCGGTCCGGATTAGTCTGGGGCCGTTGATGTGCCTGAAAGATGGTCTGCCCTAGGATATCGGATGCTCTAAGCAAAAAATGAGATTTAGTGTTTCTTTCTAATTTTTTATGAAACAAGTTGAAAGTGACTTGAAAATAAGGTTATATTTAAGGAGGAGAGAATAACCATTTATTTTAGTAAATTATTTGTTCACATATATCTAATTAAATTGCCTTGGATTGTGAGAAAACAATAAATATTATGGAGTAAAATACATTAATTATATTTTTATTTTATCTAAATAATATAAATTTCTCATCTATTTTAAAAACATGTATAAACCTCCCTTAAAATAAAAATGTATATTACACAAATCTTCCTTATATTTTTGAAATTTCATATCTTTGGATTTTGACAGTCCAAAACAAAAGAATTATTAAAACATTTATATTTGTCAAAAAAAAATTATAATAAATAATTTTATACAATTTATTACTTTCGATTATATCATAAAATTTATAAATTTTTATTTTTCATCATTTCTTTTAAATGGATAAAAATATATTTAAAATATATTTTATTTTATCATAATGTATAAAATGATTAAGTTGGAGAGATTATGTAATTACCCTTACTAAAGTGTTGTGTGATCATATCTTAATTATATTTCTCTTTACTACCCACTCCCCCATAATTTTTTATTTATTTAATTAAGGGTTGGTGTGGAGAAAAATTAGTACTCCCTCCTATATATATCCTTAATAGACCTACTTTTTAGTTTAATTTGAACAGCAAAGCAAGTTGTACATCACGGATCGGAGGAGTATTTAATTCTACATATATTTTAATTTATCAAGTGACTTATATTAAAATTAGTGAGTTTTGTGTTTCAAAATAAAAAAATAATTGGAATAAAAATTGGATATAGAGTAGCCTACAGGGCGCAGAACAGACTCCCGAGGGTTACAAGCAGTGGCGGATTTTGGGACAAATGTTTGGGGGGTCAAATGTATACTCATTCACTAATTAAGGAAAAAAAAAATATTTGGGGGGTCAAACGTATAAATTTTTGGGACAAATGTATAAATTTTGTATAAAAAAATTCCATTTTATGTTAAATATTTAGGACAATTTTTTTTTTTTTGGGGAGGCCATTGCCCCTCTAGCCCTTGAGAAGCTCTGTCACTGGTCACAAGCCTGACTGGGCTTGTTATTATGCTTTGTTTTGATTTTGATGTGAAGTTATAAGTTGCATGTCTGTTATATTTAAATTCTTTCAGCTGGGGTTTATTTATGTGGCTTTCTTTATATCTGATTTTCATGGATAGTAGAGTGTTGTTAATTTGTACGTCATAATACAAATGAAAAATTGTTCATTTGCAAGGCATGATAATTTTATTGTTTTTTGCGGGGATTGGAGTTAGTTTTTTGAGAAAAAAAACAGAAAAAAGAACTTTGAAATTGCAAAATCTCAAATTAGGTTTATTGTTAAGAGTTGATAAAGGAATGAAGAAACTTGATAAGCAATTCAAAACTCACTTTTTAACAAATACCTGATTTGTCATTTTGCAAATTCAAAGTTCTTTTTCTATCTTTTTCCCTATTTTTTCCTTAAAAAAATTATTTGGGGTGGGATTGTAGTTTGAAGTTTATAGGAAAAATCCTAAGAAAATACCACTTGAACTTGAAAATCTCAAATAGATGATTTCCCAATAAAACTATCTGTCAATTGATTTATTGTTCTTGTTAATCTTATTGTTATTGTTGTTACCAGGATTTTAAAGTTCAAGTGGTATTTTTATCATTTTCCCAAGCTTATACGGGGTAATTACTACCACTCTGGTTCTATTTAAAAGTCCATTTTGACCAAAAAATTTGGTCATATTTATAAGTCCAATTTTATATAATAAAGGGTAAAGGAGCAATTTTACACATGTGCTTTACCCTCGGGAGCGCCCAGCACCACGAGCTTTTTTCTGGAGCAAAAGTACACACGTGGTTACGTTTTGGGAGCAAAAATACCACGGGCCGTTAGTTGACCAGACGTTGACCGTTAACTTGGATGGAAGTGAACAGTAACGCGGGTGAAATTACACTTTTGCCTTTAGTTGTGATGATTTTACCCATATTAATTATCCCCATGAAGATAGAGATAGAAGAAACAGTTGAAAAATATCAAATCATAAATGAGGGTAAAGTTGAAAATTCATTCCATAATCATTGAGTTAATTACATTTCATTAGTATGTGAGATTTGGTCAAAATGGATTTATAAACAGGACCAAAGTGGTATATATGAACCCCAGTGTCTAAATATGCCACAAAGTCTTACTTGAAAGTTGACTTCTAGAAACTTGAGCATTTTCCATTGTATGCAGGCGAATAAGCATGCTTGGGTTGATGCTTTTTGGTGGAGATTACAATGTATTAGAACAATGGAATATATACATTGAAGTAAATTCTTCATATGCAGGACACATGGTAGTAAATGCTAAATAAACAAGACAAAGGGATTTTAAAAATGCAAATTCCTAAACAAAAAACCAATTCGATCTTGATTAGGTTATAACTACAGTATAATTAAAGCAATTTTATTGAAGAACATGTGTCCATGCTTCCATATAATAATGATGAATCATTTGAAGAGATGTACTTTAATGGAGCTAATAAACATCCCACAATAAACATATTATCGTTAAAGATAAATCACTATACTTGATTATTGTCACTTACTTATGTGGACAAAACTTGGATTTATCCAATATATATATTCAGTTCTCATCAATGAGTGTCACCTGGATTTATTAAACATATCATCCTTTAACGACATTCCTCCTCATATATGCTGTGGTCGTCAGTTTCGAGAACGTGCTTTTTCTTCTGCAGAGCTGAGTCGACAACCTCCTTCTCTCTTTCTTAATCCTCGGTTTCTTCAATCCTCTTTGGAACCTCCAAGTTATGAGCGGAGAAGCCAAAATTGCTTGACTCCATCAAGTTTTACCCTTGGATTGTGATTGTGATTGTGATTGTTAGCATCGGCCCCAAAATTGATGCGCTTTTGAAGACTTCAATCGTGACAAAACATATCAGAGTAAATAGAATCTAAGTTCGGCTATGAAGACGAATCCGACTTTCCTTATTTTTCCTTACACTTCCCCCGTTTTGGTGTACAATGCAAACTTTTTTTTTTTTTTGGCTAAAGTATATGTTTGGTCCTTTATATTTGTCTCTGGTATCATTTTAGTCCCTTAAGTTTGTAAAATGCACTTTTGGTCCCTTAATGTTAACACCGTTAGTACTAGTCTAACTTAATGGAAACTAGTAACTCAACAATTTTAAGCGATGACTGTGTAATTAAATGCTGACCAAACATGCTTATATATTAATATTTTAATAAATTAATATTTTAAATCCAATTAATTGAAAAATATTCAATCTTCACAGACAAAAAAAAAAAAAGTATTTAATCTTTACAAACAGTAAAAAACCATATCGTGAATATATTGTGCTTGCCATCCAACATATATATTGTGCTTGCCATCCAACATATATTAATTCCTCTATTTCCCTCTCTCCTCAACCATCGATTTTTGGCTTGGTGCAGCTACAAGAGATACTTGACAAATAATACATTTGATAAAACCCATTTAAGAATAATGCCAATGAAGGTGTTTCACATGTCCAGGAGGTGAAAGAAACAAGACAGAGCTAGACAATGAACAACAGTAATCAATTGATGAGAAACCAAACGGTTGGTGACGGTGGTGAAGATGATCAAGGGCCACCATCACCGGCCGTTTCTTTGTTTGCGCTTGTGTGAAGAAGATAACCTCGGAAAGAAACTCAGACCTTTCTCAAAATTGACAACCACGTATGTACAACGTGAGGATGACGTATCTAATGAATCTAGGTAGCACTTGTTGATAGGAGAACTAGATGTATTATATTGGTTAATAACCAAGTTGTAAGTTTTTTCCTACTTATATATTGTTGTGATGTTTATTAATGTCTATTGAAATAAAATACTACCATTAATTGCATAAGTAAAATAATTTCGTGCGTCACATGAGGGATACCTTGATAATTTGTTTTGAGCTCAGAATTTTATTAAAATGGAAATAGTACGTGGCCGGTTGTATGAAAGCAACATCATCCCAAGCATTGCGCAAGAACTCCCTATAATGATTGTAAAATTAATACTATATAGCCCATTATTTGTACTAGTTAATACTAAATTACTCCCTCCTGTCCTAATTATAGGAGCTATTTAACCAATTTTGGGGGAATTAAGGAGAGGAGTTAAATTAGTTAATTTTACTCATTTTCCTAAAATGTCCTTATATAAATTTAAAATGACACAAGTTGCCCTAATTATAAGTGTTTCTGATTTGTCTTACGTTAGACATCCATGACATATTAGTTTAATTAGTATATATGTATATTAGTTGCTTTTTATATAGTTATGTGTATACATATAGATTTAATTTCCTTTCCGCATGCTTTCTAATTTAAATAATGGTCTTGTTATATAAACATATATGTGTATATTTATATATGTGTATACATATAAATCTATCTACATACATAAATACATAGACACACACTCAAATATATATGTGTGTGTGTGTTCTTATATCTACACACATATATATTGATACACATAAACACATATATACATATATATCTACACACATATATATAAATGTTCCTAATAATAAGTATAAATAAGGGTATTATAGGAAAAAAATTGACAAAAGTTAAAACTTGCTCTTATAATTAGAACCAAAACCAACTCCAAAATTTGCTCCTATAATTAGGACCGGAGGGGTAGTTTAACTATTGAGCGGTGACCAGTTTTTTTTTTAATCTTTTTGTATAATAGAAGAGGGTTTTCACCCATTCATTAAATTAGCAACGGTGAGGATTTACGTTGAACACACTCAACATGTCGTATTAGGCCCTTTTATATAATTTCAACTAGTTAATGACACTTTTACCTTTTCTAACACGGCCCACGAGTTGACACCAATCAACTAAGGTGCTCAACCAGGGAGGTGAAGAAATAAAACCTATACAATTTTAATACGCAAAATGACATGATATCTCTAACAACGTCCACTTGTTGATTCAGCTCGGACAATGTTGTTTTCTCTTTGACCCCCTTCAAGATTATTGCTAAGAAAAGATGAATAGTGTGCCATCTGACATGCTTCAGAAACTCAACGCTTCTCGCAGCTTTATCACTTTGGGTCTCCATGCAATCTTCTATTAATCTGAACAAGCTCAACTTTCAGCTTTTGAGTTTCAAGATTATTCCCAGCATTTTAGTTGGAACCACCTGGTTTTCTTCCCCATACAAGTCTGATTATCTTTTAGTGGTTCCCATCTGCTGCAGTTTTGTTTTCCAGAACCTTCAGCACCTTCTTTGGGAGTAAAATTATCAATAGATCCCACTGTAGTGACAATCATTATGGAGCGCCAAAACAAAGGTCCAGAGAGCCAAGCATTGCGAAAACTAAGAAGACGCAATACGATAGTTCTGAGAAATATAATGTTTAAACGTAACATGTAGCGTCTTTATTCTGTATTGGTGTTCGTCAGAAGAAAAACCGAGCAAGATATCAGCTGAAAGTGATATGAATTTTGGTTTCGCTGATAAATTACTATGAGGCCATTATGCAAAATATGCATAAACAATCCTCAGGTGATAATACGGGCTTTCTACAAGAAGCCAATAAGGAAGTCAAATCTGTCACAAGCTTCAGCCATGAAAAGTATAGTGCCGTGTCATTTCTTTTTGTTAACATCAGAACTGACTATGTTAACATAGAGGGTCAAAGCATAAATAGAAGCTATAAACAAATATGTATCAAGATACTAGACAAAAAGCCCAATCTAGCCAGCAGACAAAAGCCATTGTAGTAGGAGTGTCTCCCACGGTTAGCTCTATGCCAGCGACCTCCTCGTCTTCCTTTTCCAGGCCAACTTCCTCGTGGTGAGAAATGTTCAGTCTTTGTGTAGTTCACAAGATTTGTTGAAACTGACATATTTGCAAGTTGACTTAACTGGTCCATTCTCATTTCACATGTTAACAAGTAAGATTGAAATTCTATCCAGGTCAAATAACTTGATTCTCTATTGAGTTGAACAACAATAGGATTGTAGTTTGCATCTAACCCAGCAAGCACCTGAATAATCAAATCTGGAAGGGAGATAGGACAACCAGTAATAGCAAGTTGCTCAGCAAGACTCTTCATCTTTGAAAGGTACTCGTTCATTTTCATGTTCCTTTTCCTAGTTCTCTGAAAACCAGACTTTAACATGAGGACCCTTGACTTAGTTTATTTGTGCTCCTGCAACTTGTTTTGCAGCTTCCCAAAGACCAGTAGAGGAGGAGACAACGACCATTTGTGAGGATACTTCCAAGCTCGTGGTGTTTAGGAGCCAACCAAACAGGAGTTGATCAGCTGCAACCCCATCTTCGAAAGCTGGGTTTGGTTTCATCACATCTTTCTCATGGATGAACTGTGATGGGCACACCTTGGTGCCATTAATGAAGCCTTTAATTAAGCTTGTGTCCTTTGATGACAGGAAGGACATGAGAGTTTGCCATAGTAAGAAGTGTGTTCCATCCAGCTTGATGGAGCAACTTTGGCTGATTCCATTGTTGGTATTTGAGGATCCCTTTGGTAGGCTGGCAGCTGACGCTATAGACTCAAAGTGTGCAGAGGAGTCTGTGAAAAGTGGTGATTTATCAGCCATGACGATTTGCCTTTTTCTACTCTGATACCAAGATAATAAAATAGAGGAAATAGGTTTTCTGTAAAAGGCGTCACTAGTGCAAAAAAGGGCTTTAAGACCGTCTCATTTAGACCGGATTATAGAGAATCAGGTCTTATAAGTATGACCGGTGGCAGTTTCGTAAATATAAAGAACTTTTTGGATCGGATTATAAAAGATCCGGTCTTAAAAATATGACCGGTGACACTTTCGTAAATATATAGAACATTTTTAAGACTGGACTATAAAAGATCCGGTCTTAAAAGTATGACCATGGCAATTTTGTAAATATATATAACACTTTTAAGACCTAAGCTATAAAATATCCGGTCTTAAAAGTATGACCGGTGGCAATTTCGTAAATATTGTGAGAAGACACTGATCAAGTCTGAGAATGCGATGATTTATTCCTTCGCTTAATTGGAATTATATACAGATGCTAATTAATAAGTAAATAAACCTAGGCAGTTCCTATAATTTAGGGATTACAATCAGGAATATAATTACGAAATTCATAAAACCATGATCTGCTAACTTAATTCCTAAAATCTCTCTAACATCTTAATTAAGATGATTACAATCAAGAATTTAATTAAGAAATTCAAAAATCATGATCTGCTAACTTAATTCCTAAAATCTCTCTAACAACTTAATTAAGATGATTACAATCGGGAATTTAATTACGAAATTTAAAAACCTTGATCTGCTAACTTAATTCCTAAAATCTCTCTAACAACTTAATTAAGATAATTGCACAATATAATCGTATACGCTAACTAATTAAATAAATAGAACACTTTTAAGACTGACTGTTTCAAACAGACGGTCTTAAAAGTGTAAAAAAAAAAAATAGAATACTTTTAAGACCGGCTGTTTCAAACAGACGGTCTTAAAAGTACTTTTAAGACCGTCTGTTTGAAATAGACGGTCTTAAAAGTGTAAAAAAAAAAATTTATATAGAACACTTTTAAGACCGGTTGTTTCAAACAGTCGGTCTTAAAAGTGTTCTATATATTTACGAAATTGCCACCGGTCAATTTTTTTTTTTTTACACTTTTAACAACCGGTCCTAAAAATATACTTTTAAGACCGGTTGTTTCAAAAAACCGGTCTTAAAAGTGTTAAAAAAAACTAAATTCGCTAAACCTGTTAAGTCCGTGAGTTTGCTTTGTCTTCTTGGTGATATAACATTTGCTTAGTTATGGATTCAACAAGTGTCCCAAGAGCCTCACGGGCAAATCCTCAGCAAGAATGTCATCCTCTTCCTCTAACCTACTCGCAATCTTCGTAAGTCATCATAAGAGTCGCACAATCAAATCCTTGGCAACGTTGGCAATGAGATGCTTCGAGGGTTTTGCGATGGCGTCGACTCCAATCCTCAGCAACAGCGAAAGCGTACTACTTTAAGGATTCTGGACGACGGCGGCTCATTCCTCTTCGATCTATGGGTCCTTCCACGCCACCTTCACATAGATCCGGTTTGAAATCAAACCCAGATATCTTCTTGCTTAAGTCTGTTTATTTCCTACATTGACCGCTCCTGCTCAGATCTGGACTTCGATTTTGGTTGCTTGAAGCTTTGCTAGCACCGACAAGAGGATCCTGCTTAGATTTGGTTGCTTTAAGCTTGTGATTTTTGTAGATCCGGACTTCAAATTCGATTTTCATGGTGAATGATTTATGTTTCTTGTTATTTTTGTTTATTTCGGACTTTGTAATCATCTTTTTTGTTTTTCTTGTTGTTGTTGTTGCTTCCAATCTTCTCTTGGTTCTCCGTCGTTGATGACGGAGGGACATTCAAAATGTTGCCAGATCTGGTGATTTGGGACCGATTGTTTCATTTGAGTTTTTTCTCTTTTTTATTATTATTATTTTGAAACACTTTTAAGACCGGATGTTTAAAATGTCCGGTCTTAAAGAAATTCTTTAAGACCGTTTACAAGTCTGGTCTTAATAGGGAGACTTTTAATACCGCCTGGAACAAGACCTGTCACGAGTCCGGTCCTAATATACCTGTTTTGTCCGGTCTTAAAAGCATTTTTTCCACCCGTGCGTGTTGACCGCAGTCTATGTTTCTATTTAAATTATGCACGGCAGGGACGGACCCAGGAATTTTATCGACGGGGGGCGAAAATGAAAAATGTTACATCAATGGTAGCACTCTTTTCTATAATAATTACGTACAGAAAGTATAAATTATTTCATGACCGATATGATTTTAAAAATATTATTAATAACAAAAGTAAACTGATTAAAATTAACTATTAGTCATCATCTATATTCTTATAGCTATCTTTTAACAAAACTCAAAACTTGTCTAAAATACTAACCCTAAAATATTTTCTAATCAGTATAAAAGTAGTATTATTAGAAAGATAAAATTATGTATAATAAATTTTATGAAGGAAATTTAAATAAAAGAAGTGATTTTAAGTACCTTATTGATTCTCAAAATTTGATGTAAGCCGTTGAAAAAAATGCAGAGGAAGAACTGAAAAGTGCAAAACAAGTGGGATATATTCAAGGTGTGGGCTCCACCTCTTTAATGTTTTTTTAATATGTATAAGAAAGCAAACGAACGGACTATTGTATACTCAGTGACTCAGTTAATATATATGAGACAGCAAACGAACGGACTAATAATATGTATATTGCAAGCAAACCACTTATGTTTATTTTTTTTAAAAAAAAAAATTAGGGGGGGCGGGGGCCACCCCTAGCCCCCCTCTATGTCCGTCCCTGATGCACGGTGCTTTAGGGTTTTGCATATTTGACAGGTGTACATACAGCTTTACAAAGAATTAAACGTATGGCCTATACAATGAATATTGGGCTTCAGCCCTTTGGGCCCATTAATCTGAGTAACCCAAGACTGGGCTTTATTGTATTATTACTAGTGTATTTGTCATAAAAAAATATGTATCAAGATACTAGACGATTTTTCTGTTTTAGATTTCCTTAGTGTGAAAATTTAAGGAACTTTGAGTAAATATGTAATCAGGTATTGCCCTCTGAAAGCCCAATCTAGCCAGCAGACAAAAGCCTGATTGTGAAAAGGGAAGTGGTGTTGACGGAGCAAGGATGAACGTGACCAAGTTAGTTGCCAGCATATAAATTTATTGTTGCACTTCATTAATCAAACTAAAAAGCTGAAATTTTTTTCCTCTTAAAATGACATTTTCTTGGAAAAAAATGGTTTAAGGATCTAATGACAGGAGGCAAGGTAACCTGTTCACTTTAATAGCTGGCCATCCAAATCTCAACTCTATCTTGAATCTTCTCATAGATGTATTACGTTTCAGACTGTTAGACAAAGAATACAAGATGAATATCATGATGCAGTTGAGAGAAGAGTTATAAGAGTTTTAAATATTCTACCTTATCACAGAATTAATATTGTAACAGTGTGATGGACTGATAGTACAATTGTTTGCTTGTTTTACTTATCTATTTAGTTTATCATACTCTCATGTTTTTAATTAAATTCGTGATTGTATGATTTAATTAATTAAATAGTCACGGGACCTAACCCACACCTGATAAGGTGCGGTAAGCTTGGATCATAATTTTTTGAATTCATTAATACTATTTTTATTTGTTACTACCTTCTCTTGTTCTAAATATAAAATTCAGTTGACTTTTTTTAGGAGAAATTATAGAAGATAAATAAATTATTTTAAAGTATTTATATTTATCGTTTTTTTCTCTCTAAATTAATTATAATCAAGTAATATATTTAATTTTCTTAAACATTTCCGGAAAAAAGTTAACTGGTCTTATATTTATGGCCGGAGAGAGTATTTGTTTTATCTCCCTAAACAAGTAGGATATAATAACCAGAAAACATTTACAGATATATAGCAAAAAGCAAATGCCAGAGTATTACAAAAACATGTCTGTTGACTGCTTCCCAGAGGACCATTCCTTAACTGTGATCTAAAAAGAGTGTAATCCAAACTTCTAGCTGACAGAAAACGCAGAAAGTGTGTGTATCATGCAATCAATGTGCAAAAGCATCTATGCTTCTTGAAGGCATATTACTGTCATTGACAAATACAAATTCCTAAACAGAAAACCAATTCTATACATCCCACAATAAACATATTATCCTTGTGATGTTTTTTTAATGTCTATTATACAATAAAATAATAGAACTATTAATTACCTAAGTAAAATAATCACGTGCATCACACTTTGTGCTAATAATTTTATTAAAAATGATTATTGTACCATTAATATTAGCTCATTATTGGTATTAGTTACTATTAAATTAGTTTAATAACTGAGACGGGACCACTTTTTTTTGAAAATTCCTTCTTTGACCAACACATCTGCAAGAGTATTATGACCCAACAGAAATGGCAGAAGCATGTGAGCAAAAAAGAAGACATAGTAAATTGCGTCAGGAAGAATAATATAAGACAAATTCTGTTGAAGGCAGGATGTGAATGATTTGATATTATTCTCTTTTCTGGGTTTGTGCTCTCCTCCTCTCTCGATATAGGTGATGCTGCGCCGTTACAAGAACAAATTACCAATAAGGATATGATGGACGCCGACTTGAAAGTGGACGAAACCGAGGGAGCATAATCTCCTCAAGCAATAGTTATTGGCCAACCATGAATCTTTTGGCATGCTCTGAGGATTTTCGAATCTGAATCTCCCCCATTGTCAAGGAAATGCCAATCTTGCACAGGAGGTAATAGTAGTTATGGCTCAGACATCAAAATGATTTTTTTGTTTTTTTAAAAGAATCCTACGTGCGACAATGAAGTACAATTGTATACTGAGTTTGGTTGATAATACTTCATAGTATAATGTCGAAATCCTGCAACTTTATTGGTGTGATAAGAGGGTTACGAGTTTATTCTAAAAGATAGTGGAAATTATTAGTACAATTGTCTGTGTTGGCAGTCACGATTCTAGCTCTGTTTTTTTTTTTGCCGAAGATTCTAGCTCTGTTTGATTCACATATAATAATTGTGAGAATATTATGCATTTATTATGATTAGATATAAGTATATTATATCTTAGGATATTTCCTATTATATCTCAATTAGTTTGATTGATTTTGATTTGATTATATTAGATTTTATGAGATTCTAGGGTTAGCTCTAGGTCTGCCTATATATATTCTTTCAGATTCAAATATTAAGAATAATATTTATCTCTCAAGTTCTCAACTTGGTATCAAAACATAAGCAAGTTGGATATGATTCACATCCATGATCCAACTTGAGGGGAGTGTGAAAATATTATGCATTTATTATGATTATTATCTTATTATTATGATTAGATATAGGTATAGTATATCTTAGTATATTTCCTATTATATCTCAATCAGTTTGATTGATTTTGATTTGATTAAATTTTATAAGTTTCTAGGGTTAGCTCTAGTTTGCCTATATAAATGCCAATATGTATTCTTTCTGATTCAGAGATTAAGAATAATTTTTATCTCTCAAGTTCTCAACAATAATTAACTTTGCTGCTCAAATTAGTGTTTGTTGAAGGATGTGCTGGGTTTCTTTTGGAACTAGGGTTTTTCAAAAACTGCTTAATCTCTTCAAAATCCTAGCATTGTATTTCAAAAACCTTTTGATTTTTAATGAACTTGCAGAGTTAGGCACGGCTCAGGAGATGCAAAGATTAATGAAAACTGTTCTTTGTTTTCTGATAATTGATTAAATAAAACTTAAACGAGAAAAATGTTAACAAGAACAAGCAAATGAAAAAGATACTAAATCAATATTATCACTGCCAAAATTCCAAGCAATTAAAACCTCCGTAAACTGAAAAGGGAAAAAGAAAGCGAAAAAATAAAAAAAGAACAGAACTGCCAATCATTCTCAAATTCCTCTCTTCAGGAGTGAATGAAGTTAGGTGCAAATCCCAAAAATCTTGGAGATGGTCACAAATCAAGACGCACTCATTCTCTATCGTCTCCTCGAGATGCATTTTCCACATGTTGCCAAGTAAATCAAAGACGAAGACTGTAAATCCATCTTGGAACGTTTCACTTGGAATTAGTTTCCCCAAAATTTTGTTGAAAGATTCTACGCCAATGTTTATATATCAGTCGCAATCCGTGAACGTTTCACTTGGAATTAGTTTCCCCAAAATTTTGTTGAAAGATTCTACGCCAATGTTTATATATCAGTCGCAATCCATACGAACATAGCATTTGGTGTTGATTAGGGGAATCTAAAGTTCTCAATTCCAATGACGTCATCTGAGCCAGCATAGGGGTATACTCCTATGCGGACCTTCTTCTTTATCAAGAAACTCTTTCATGAGCGAACCATAATCATAATTATAATCCGCCATCATGTATGTCTCTTCCAATTGGAAGAATTCAGAAAGAGAAACAAGATTGCCACTGGGATATAAACTAGTTTTCTGTGTGTCTATATATATATAGTGACAGAGAGAGAAATAGGATAAAATAAATCTAATCAAATAATCTAAGTCAGTATTTTACTGCTAATATCTTTCAAATCAGATTTGTAATGTATTTAGTATCATTATCTCGTCGGGAAAGATTTACTGACTTAGATTATTTGAAAGCTTTTGGGGATTAGGAAAAAAAAGATTGGAAAGTAGAAACAATTATCATATTTCAGAGCAGCCGTAAAAAATGTCTAAGAGGCATAAGATAATCTCCACCAAAATTGGTAAGACAAAGTAAATTTAGATTTTAAATGCTACAACTCCAGAGCAATAATGCTATTCAAGATACGTGTTGCACATAGATGCGAGGCTCTCTGCATAAAAGAAACTTCCACGCACTTTGCATAGAGACATGTGGAACCTCTTCAATTCATTATTAGCAGTGAGGTTGAACAACAAATATGGGTCACTACGGTTGAAGCATACTATTTCATTCCTCCACAGGCATATTGGACGTAAGGAAGGTGGATCTGCTCTAATTCTATATTTCTTACTCCAAGAACAGCTCTTCCCATATGCACCACTTCCCTCTTCCAACACCCATAAATCAATAAAAGTATATTCAAGCACCTCCTTCAATTCATTAACATACTGATGAATCATAGCAAGTTTGTTCTCGTACACATCAAGCACATATTGAGTAAGAGGTGGAAGAGGTGGAAGAGAGGCTGAAGATGGTATTCGTATCAATGTAAAAACTTCCATTGCTAGTTCAAATGAAATTATCACGCGACGAGAATAGTCACCCTCCAATATTCCCAACCAAAATATTGCCCCATTAACCGCGACAGGGTTATATAGAAAACATGCACCCTGTATAACTCCAAATTCTACTTCTTTCCAGGACCCAGTTCTTAATGAATACACCTCCACTCGATCAACACATATGACCCTATGAATTCTCACTATCTTGTAATCCCCAACTACTGAACTATACCCAAACCCAAAATTGCAACGGCTGCCAACATCGTTGGTTGATCTGGATACTTGCATGACCTCTTTAGTCGCTGGGTTCAACAACAAAAGCCAAGGAGGAGGATCAACTTTTGCATCACCGAGTTTCACACAAAGCAAGCCATTGCTGGAACCAATGATGAAACTAACAGGCCTTAAAGAATCCATCAGGTGTATTCTCTCAGCTTCCACAGATTCCTTCTCAAAACTAAACAAACATAGGGGCGAATAAATAGCGTTGTGATAGCTTACGTGACATGCAAGAAGAGGGCTTTTGTGAGCAGAGAGGTGGTAATGCTCTTCAATGAAAAATGGGGATTTCAAGAGATTTCTCCAATCTTTACAAACAGCGCGAAATCGAAGGAGAGATTTCACCCGGAGCCTTTTGAGAATGTCGATGATTATCTCAGGAGGCAGATAGAGATTGTCGCCTCCAGTGGCCTTCTTCATGTCGAAGAGAATTAAGGCAATGAAGAGAAAGAGACGAATACTTATTAAGACGCGCGCACACGAAGAATTTAGAAACAGAAACAAGATTGCCACTTTTTAATTACTTATATATATATATATATATATATATATATATATATAGCGTAAGAGGGAGAGAAATAAGGTAGAATAAATCTAATCAAATCATCTAAATCAGTAAATCTTTTCCAGGCTGAGATAATAAATACATAAATACACTGAGATGATACTAAATACATAACAAATCTGATTTGGAAGATATTAACAGGAATATATATATATATATATATATATATATATATATATATATATATATATATTCCTGTTAATATCTTGCAAATCAAATTTTTTAAATCTAATCAAATCATCTAAATCAATAAATCTTTTCCAGGCTGAGATAATAAAAACATAAATACGCTGAGATGATACTAAATACATAACAAATCTGATTTGGAAGATATTAACAGGAATATATATATATATATATATATATTGTGTGAGAGGGAGAGGGAGAGAAATAGGATAGAATAAATCTAATCAAATAATCTAAATCACTAAATCTTTTCCAGGCTGAGATAATGATACTAAATACATAACAAATCTGATTTGGAAGATATTAACAGGAATATATATATATATATATATATATATATATATATATATATATATATATATATATATATATATATATATATATATAAAATCCATGAATTTTATTAAATCTATTTCTTTTATTTGATATGACCATCATTGTTGTCTCGTGAATTTAATATCTGAGTTTGATCTATTTTCTAGTGATTATTTTGTTCATATTTTGTGTTATTTATTTTGTTGACTACTTACACTTTTCAAGACATATTATAAATAAAAGTATTTTAAATTTTGTCAAGTCTTCTCATTAAATTTTTTTTAAGATAAATTATAAATATAAGGGATAGGTTATTCTGCCTACTCTTATTTTTCCTACCTTTGCCTACCCCTCTCAATACTTTTAGATTATAATCTCATCTAACGGTGAAGATTTGAGGGATAAAATAAACCCTCTTACCCCTTCCTCTCTCCCACCGCCTTCCACCCCTCTGCATTGTGTGGGTATTTTGATGTTCTCTATTCTTTTAAAAATCATTTTATAATTATACAATAATTGGGGTTTGAAATTTATGTTTTAAAATAAATTAAGATTAGCAATCGCCGGACCGAAACTCTAAAACTGAAAGCATCAAACAAGGTGCATGCCCTACCCAGCTTTGCCACGTCTTCTTACCCGGTGGAAGTGTCGACATCGTCTCTTCCTCTCTCCATGGCATCAGCTCAAAGTAAATCAAAGAAGGATCTAACAGAGAAAATCAAACTTAGTCATCTCTAACATTCATTAGTGGCGGTGCGGTGATGGCGGTTGATGTGTTTTGAAGGAATCAATTTTAAGCAACCCACATGTATATATCTGCAGTCCCAACGGGAGAAAGCATCATCATCTTTAGCTTGGAGATTCAATTTGATTTTAGCCCTTTAGGTCTCTTTGGCAGGGAGAAATAGGTTAAAGGGTTTATTTTATCTCTTAAATCTTTACTGTTGGATGAGATTATAATCTAACGGTATTGAGAGAAATAGGTAAAGATAGGCAAGGCAGAATAACCTATCTTTAAATATAATAGTCTTGGCTATAAATATTTGCTACTACAGTGCTACAATTAGCCGCTAACCCTAATGCTCCTCCCAACCCTAGTATTGCTATCTTTCAGGTGCCCTGGAGTCGCAGAGCTCCTGTCTCTCTATCTCTCGCTCCCACGGGCTCACTCGTGATCGGCTTCTTCTATACTTTTCCTACATCACCGATCACCGTCTCTGCCTCAGTCTCTACTTCATCCCTCCCCTACTCATGGGAACAGGCAATAATGGAGAACGGCATTTTTCCCCAAGAAATCATCACAAGTATTCTGGTACGACTTCCGGTAAAATAATCCCTAATCCGATTTCAATGTGTTTGTAAAGATTGGAAGAATCTATTCAGAACCCCATCCTTCATTAATGGCTTGCTCCGTGTCGACCTTGACGGTAAATGTCAAGATTCCCTTTGGCTATGGAATCCCACAATTAGAGTGGTTAGACAAGTGCCAAAATCTCTTAACAATTATGAGTACGAGTATTTTTCCGTAGGATTTGGGTTCAGCCCAATCATTAATGATTACAAGATTGTTAAACTTTTTTGTCTGGACGTGGACGTTTCGTTGTTCAAGGGGGTCTTTATTCCTTAAAGATAGGGTTATGGAGAAAAGTTGAAGTTGGAACTTAGATGGTGTATATGGTTTCAGCCGTTCGAGCGCTTTGCCTTGTAATGGATCTATCTTTTGGACTGGACAAAAAACCGTGGAGGGACACAGCAAAAGTCGTCTTGATTTGATAGTTTCATTTGATATAGTTAGTAAAGGAAGTGTTCACATTGACACCATTTCCTACTATGATTTCTCTCCAACAATGTTTGTTGCGATAGGCTTGCTTGCTATGAGAACAAACTAGCTATATTTTTTCCCAATTCTGAATCACATGGGATTGATTTGTGGGGGTTGAAGGAGTGTGCAGATCCATCCAAGGGGAAATGTAGCTGGGCTAAAATATATAATAGCAGACCTAATCCATACTACCGCTTTTTCATTTGTCCAGAAATTATTTGGAGAAATGAAATTGTTTGCTTAGTGGAAGCAATACCTGAATACGAAATTGAGGAGGATTATGAAGGAAGGTTTGTTTTGGGCAGTCTCACTCCGGATGAGCTCAACATATTTGATACCCCAATTCTTAGCTATAGTACTCGGATTTTTGATTATGTGGAAAGCCTTGGCTACTTGACAAGATCCATATTTGAAAAATGCTAATATTTAATACCAAATTTTTCTTGCCATATTTGACCTTTTGTAAATACTAGTTGCTTAGTTTTATGTAATTCCTCGCTAGTTTGTGGATTATTTAGGACAAGCCAATCTGCCTCTGGTTTTGTAAATATTGAAGGCGTTGATTTACTCTATGGTTGTTGACTTGTTGGTATGTGTGTGTCTATTTTATCTGTTGTTCTGAGTTATCTTTGTATCAATGGCTGATTGCTCCATTCCAATGTTAGTAAATCTAAAGGGACAAAGCCATTCCAATAATAGTAAATCCAAAGGGACAATGCATGGAAGGAAGGCTAGCGGCTGAATTCTAGGATTTGCCTGATTGGGATAAAATGGGTATTAGAGTAATTGATTGAATATTGCCTCCTTGATTCCTATTATTATGGTCATGTTGGACAACAAGGAGATAATAAGTGCTCGTTCAACAATAAAAAAACAAGTCTTGTTTCTTTAAGTAAAGTTAGCTACATGAATCGATCACATTATGGTTTTCTTTTTCTTTTGATAAACGATCAAAATGCATTAAAATAATTAAATAACAGTACATTAATTTTCTAGAACCATATGAGGGCATGCAGGTAGAATATTAAAAACATTCCGATGAATCAACTTTACAACTAGATTTTTATATCAAGTTATCAACAAACAACTAGATTTTGAAATATATCATTCGTTCACCACTCTTATAATTCTACAGTGACTATATGAAAATTAAAGATAAAAATTAAAATTAAAATTCTGCTCACCATCATAAAACAAAGCAGGTAGAGATAGATAGAACTTTATAAATGAAAATATTACGGTTAAAGTATACTTTTAGTCCTTTAAAATTATGAGGTATATTTATTGTCCCTTGACTTTATAAATACTATTAATCTTCAACTTAAAATATATGTAAATGGAAAAATATCTAAAAGCGTCATGAAACAGTGAATATCAAAGCCTCGTTTTTATTTACATTGATTTGTCAGTTTATTTTAATTTAATAATATAAATATATTATACTAACAAATTAAAACTTAAATATGCTTTGTCAGCTGAGTAGTCATCACTTGAATTTTTTGTATCGACAGTTTCCGTGAGCAACATTAACGGTGTTAGAAATATAAGACTAAAAGTATTATTTATAAAGTTAAGAAACTAAAAGTTTATCTTATATAAAAATATAAGACTAAAAGTATAGTTTATAAAGTTAAGAAACTAAAAATTTGTTTTGTGAAACTTCAAGGACAAAAAGTATACTTTAGCAAAATATTAAAGAAAAATGGGGAAAATAAAAAATGTCATAGGATAAACTACTCTCTCATTAGATCATTGTAACATCCCGTTTTTTAAAAGCAGTATAAATTTTTTTCATCAGAGTAGAGCATCGGAGCAAGAGTGTAACTGATATATATATTCAAAATGCCCACTGGCTAGTTACAGAAGCGGTATAGTAACCGAGAGTTTTTAAAAGTAAAGGACAACAACAGAAAGTCTTCAGCCGGATCCTTGAACCTGCTGCTTTCCTCTCTCCTCGGTCCTCGGTCCTTCCGACCACGATGCTATGTTAAGAGCCGAGATCCGTACGGATCTCGGAGTGTGGTTAACCTCATATTTACATACACAACATATGCATTACAGATAATCATACAGCAAACAAGCATATCCATAACCCCTAGCAAATGTGTCACACCTAGCTGTCGTGTCACACCTAGCATACGTTTCACACCTAGCAATCGTTTCACACTTAGCATTTCACACCTAGCAATCGTATCCCAATACCCAGTAAGCATAACAACAGTACATAAACATATCACAGAGCTATCAGCTACCACAATAGGCATACATTACACATAGTACATATACGCATACAATAAACATCAGATTAGTGTTACAGTACGCGAACGTACCTTCGTTGACGGTAAACGGTACTTCTGTCGGAATACGGTACGACAGTAGGTCAGAACGTAATCAGGGATATCCTATAAGGATAATATCGCATCTATTAGAAATCAGTCATTACGACAGACATTTTAGTCATAAATGACCATTTTACCCCTGACCCCCTAATCGGCGGAATTTCGCCAGCACTTCGTTACTTTGACTTTAATCTTCCAAAATTTTGCCATAACTCTTCCTCCAACATTATTTTCGAAATAAATACTTTAATTACCCCTAAAACATGATATCTAATCATACTTGGAAGATTAAAGATCAAAACAACTTCTACCCTAGAACTTCAAGAACTACCGAACTAAAGACTAGAACCGAAGAACTTACCCGTTGAAGAACATCACTACAACTTTCTCCAGAGCTTCTCTCTCTAGCTCTCACTTCTCTCTAATTCGAAATCCACAAGAGGATTTGGTGTGAAAAACTCAAAGGGAATGACAAGCTATTTATAGAGAAAATGTGAGGGCATTTTGGTCATTTTCTAAATTCCTCTTCTTGAATTTTGGCCATACAATTTTTGAGCTTCATTCTCCTTCATTCATGTGTGCTTGCCGACCTCCCTTGCCCCATTTGTCAACAAAAATATGTCATGCATGACATCATAAACTTGCCTTAGAAGTTGTCTTACCGATAAAGTTCCCCGATCGGTATTCTAATCGCGTAATCTTGCAAAATCTTAGAATTCCGGGAACACAGCCCTGAAGATCTCTTTTTCCTCTTTCAAAATACTTGGGTCAACTAAATTTTTGATCCCATTCAGGGCCTCTCCTATTTCCCTGAAGATTTTCGTCTTATTCCCTAACCGTTCCGCCGGTTACGGAAATCACTTCGGGTAATGTTAACTTCTGGACAAAATTACACTGAATCATAATATGTCCAGTTTTTTACCAACTTATTCAAGGATTTTGAGTTAGGATTTATTTTCCATCGGTTCCCAATTATCCTATTTTCTTTTTATCAACTATCTCTATAAAATATCATTTGCAACTTGCCAACTTGCATTGCTTTCACACTTGGCATATTTTCTCTCTCTTTTCTTTTCCCATTTTCGTTTTGTATGTCATCTTTTTGGCAAAAGATGTTGCCTCCCAACTTGCACAAATATCATATAAACCAAGTGTTTTCATTGGCTTGACTTTTCAATACTTCTTCAACAAGTTTATACTCCAACTTCCATGGCTCACAATTGCCCTCACCATTCAACACTTTCCTCTCTCCTTCCCTTTCTCATTTTCGAATTGATGGGAAAATTTATGGCCAAGGAATATGCTTCTCCACTTGCAAAAGTATCCCATGTGCATGTGTTTCTATTGGCTAGTTGCAAACTTGGACTTTTCAACTACTTGGCAAAGTTTTCCTAATCAATTTCACTCCTTCTCTTCCATTATTTCGGCTGCCCTCTCCCATGGACCATTCAACTTGATTTTAACTTGTTTACATAATGTTTACATATCTTGTATTAATTAGCAAATAATTCTCCCATTGGTCCCTTTGGTTTTCTTCACTTTACAAGGATTAACTTATGATTAATTAGGCTTTAGGAGTTATATGTAATTTATCCTATACTTTTCTTAATCAAACTTAATTAATTAACAATTATTCTTATGCTAATCTTAATCCCTTTTTGGTCACCAATCTTTAATTAGGGTTTATACATAATTAACTTTGAATATCCCCTTTATTCATGTCTAAATAATTAATTATTTAATTTATCACTTACTAATTGTTGACAATTTTCTTATTTAAGAATAACCATTTTTTCACAAACTTTTTACTGACATTGGTATTTTACGCTCCATGTAAAATATTAAAAATCATGGGGTCAATTATGGCCCCACAATACTTTTTGATTTTTCTCCTTTGATTTTTCCAAGGTAATAATTTAATAAATTACCTAAATTAGGGACAATGTTCTTCCCTATTTCAAATAAATATTTATTTGCCTCTTTTTAATATTTTCAGGGTATTTTATGACCCATAAATATTTTAGGGACCAATTTGCAAATTATCTAACGTTTTAGGGACCTTTTTGCACATTATCTTATCTCAAGAGAAATTGTCCTACTAATAAGATAAATTCAATACAAGGTGTTTGAAACCTCATATTCACCTATTTTCAATAGGTATACTCTACCAATTTATGATATTTACCCTAAGTCAAATTTTAGGGTATTACAATCATAATCATGCATGGTTTTTTTTTTTATCCCACCTGATTCACCGAAACCTTTAGTTCCGACTAATCCGGATTTCGCCCCGTGTTAGGTCCACGGTCGTGGGGGAAGAGCTCCCAACACCATTTTCACTATTTCCATGCCTCAAACCGAGGATATGGTGGTGGGAAAGGAAATCCCTTACCATTTGCTCTCAATGGTTGTTGGTATCATGCATGATTTTTTGTGTGTGTAATTTTAGGTTGAACATTTGTGTGGGCCTGGGCCTAATTCGTTTCATGGCGGTAAGCGAACTTATGAAGTGGGGGCCACACATTTGACGTCCATCTTATCGGGCTTGCCCATAAATTTAACATTTATTATGCATTTAATCTAAAATATTTTGTTTTATTCTGATTGAATTTCGTGTCAAGCAAAAAGGAAAAAAAAAACTTGAACTTTCCGGCTTGTCTTCGTCTCTCTGCTAGGGTTTACTGTTGCACGCTCGCTCTTGTCTTCTCCACCACGGCTTCTGTCCCGTTGACGGCGTTCTTGCCGCCGGTGATCCTCCTCTCACATCACATCCACGACAAAAGTGTAGATCGGCCCTTGAGGAGTCAAGAGCAACGAGTTTTAGCTCGGAACAGGGACACAAAGCTGTGGCTTCCCTTCTTCTCTGATGTCGCCGTCTTTCCTCTGGTCTCCGTCCTCATCGTCATCGTCTCTCCAGCTCCGGCTGTTGGGATTCGTACACGCAGCGGAATAAAATTTTTAACGAATCCCTTAGGCGGATCGCTCAATAGCGTTTAAATTTGGATTTAGGGTTTCCGATTCATACCTATGCCGAACAATTTGAACTGGTGGGCTACCTTCTATCCTTGCTTCTTGATCACGTGGGCTAACGCCTTCTTGTTCGATCAGACAGGAGCAGACTACGCGTGTCCTCTAGCTCTACCGGTAACCACACAAACGGCCTCCAACACTGACGGCAGCGTGCTAGCGCCTCAGTATTCTTGCGTCTCTCTATTTTCTATCTCTAGGGTTTTTTCGCGGCTTTCTCATACGCTCGACTAAAAGTCCCATCAGGTTTTTTAAACCTAGCAGGCGTACTATATTCAAAACAAATTTTGAATCTGGATTAAAAAATATATTAATTAAATTTATCTGATAGATCTAATCAAATCTATTTATTTAATCATAATTAAAAGCCCTCTGATTTAATTTATATTTATAAATTAAATCAAGATATGATATCGTTATATTTAATTTAAAATGAGATCTGATATCTCAGTTCAAATTAAATCTGATACGCAAAATCTTTATTCGAAAATTAAATCCGAGATACAATATCTCAATTTATTATAGTTATTCAATTTATCAAATAAATTAAATACTATATATATAATAATATTATTGTCAATAAATAATATCATTATTATTTTCGAATTTAATATATATTAAATCAAGATATGATATCGTTATATTTAATTTAAAATGAGATCCGATATCTCGTTCAAATTAAAATCGATATGCAATATCATTATTCGAAAATTAAATCTGAGATACAATATCTCAATTTATTATAGTTATTTAATTTATCAAATAAATTAAATACTATATATAATAATATTATTGTCAATAAATAATATCATTATTATTTTCGAATTTAATATATTTATATATGCATATATATATATATATATATATATATATATATATATATATAGACACACACACACACACACACATCCTAAATTAAATAAGTATTCATTAAATCTTAAACACATTTAAGATTCAATGAATCTGGACACTCTTGCTCGTGTTGGGCCATTCTTGTGTGCGACCCTGTAGGCCCACATGAGATTGGCAACAGGCCAATACTATACTAGCCCACAAGTCGCAAGCAGCCTCTAGCAAGACATTGCGACTACCCAATTCATATGGGGATCGTTGATAAGTACAATGACTTGCCCCTAGGGCATAATTTCCAACACTGGTGTCCCTCTACCTTTTGGGTGTAGTTGTGGTCCTCTCTCGTCTTTGGAGGTGGGAGCTTTTGGTTTGGTCGTCTCCCTCGATGGTGGTCTCCAGCGTGGCGGTGGTCTTCGGTGCGACGGTGGTCTCCAGCGTGGTGATGGTCTGTCTGTTCCTTTTATTTTATTTTTTTGTTTTATATTTGTATGTTACTTCTGATGTTGTTGTGGATTGGGGCTTTTATGGTGGTGTTTTCTGGTGTGATTTGGATTTGCGTTTTTGGGGGAAGGGTTGATTCGATGGTTGATAGTGTTATGCGCCTTACCTATGAGAGGACCATTGTGAGGATTGTTCGATGGGGGCAAATCCAAAACGCTAGTGTTAGCCAAAATTTGTTCGGTGAGTGGTCGACGTCACCAGATTTGCTTCAATTGAGGAGCAAAAGTAAATAGGTCAGGTATATTTTGTTAAGGATGGACCTATAAGACTTCTACACACACACACACCCAAAATATTTAATTTATATGTTTTTTATACTCATATTTATATGTTTTTCATCCTTAGATTTTAATTTTATTTGCTAACCATTATTAATTTCTAATTTAAAGTTATCATAGGTAATTACTTAAGTGTTATTAATTTTTGATTGTTTTCCATTCAGTCTTTTCTACTCAACGACTCATATAGACCTAAAGACGTCATCTCCCCATTTCATCATCTTTTCCCGTTATCCCATTCTGTCGATCGCTGATCCTCTCTCGTCCAAATCCTCTCGCTCTCCCGTTTTGTCGCTCGCTTTCCTCTTGTTCAGGTCCTTAGTTTAGGGTTATAAATTGTCTATGACAGAGGCAACGGACTATCGTCTGTATCCTAGTTTTCTTGAAAAATTTGATCATATAGCGGCTGATCCCGAGCTCTTTATGAAAACCTTAAAAGAGCTACACAAATCAATGAAGACCACCTTTATGTAAGCTAGCTCTCTCTCTAGCATTGTGTAAACAAACTTTCCTTGTCTTGAGCTCTTGGCTAATTAATGTGTAAACAGAGTTTCATTCTGCCAATTTCTTGTTCTGTGTATCAATATCTGTTAGTTCTCGGTGTTTTGATGATCACAATATGCAAGTTATTAAATTGATTGAAAAATGAGAAATCTAAGTTTTCCTGAGCAGGTCTCAAATGTTGCCCGAGCAACATCGGGTTTCAAACTTGAAAAGCTTAACTGAGTAGACCTTGCCCGAGCAGCCCCAAGCTTATGCCCGAGCATCATCGGGTTACATTGCCTAAAAACTAAACTAAGTTAGTCTTGCCCGAGCAGATCCATTACCCATGCCCAAGCAGCGTCTGACAAATACTCTTTTGTCGCAAGGTAAGGAAATCATGCTCGAGCAGGTGTATTCCCTTGCCCGAGCAAAGTCGAGTCAGAAGCAAAACTAGAGCGAAAGGAAAGCCTTGCTCGAGCACCAGAAAATGTCTGCCCGAGCAGCATGCTCGAGCAGCGGGAAAAAGGTTGCCCGAGCAACCTCCCAAAACTCACCATTTTATGCTGCTTGCCCGAGCATACATTCCGCTATGCTCGAGCAACATGCCCGAGCAACATTACTAAATCACCCCCATATGTCATCTGCCCGAGCAGATCTTTCACCCTTGCTCGAGCACCCTGCCCGAGCAACATATAATTGCTTGCTCGAGCAACATCAAAAGACCTTTGTTGTTCGCCTCTGTCCAAAGATTGCCCGAGCACACCATTGAAGCTCGCCCGAGCATCATCGTAAAACTCAACTTCCTTAGGCGTTTGCTCTAGCAATACCATATGCCTTGCCCGAGCATCAACGTGAATCACAGCCTCTTTAGGAGCTTGCCCGAGCAGCGAAATACATCATGCTCGAGCATCATCGATTCAAACAGATTCTCGATACGCTATATCTCTGATTGATTACCTTTGATTATTATTGAATCACCATTATTACTAATCATATTCAAACTCATTTATTTCCAATTTTAATCTTTCTACTTAAGTGAGTTTCAGGAATCAACCAACAGATTGACGAACGGAAATCTGAGCATTTATTCTTCACGCGTCAACAAAAGGAAGTGCAAAAAGATAAAGCTCTTTATCAGGAAACAAATCATATAGCACTTACTCTGATTTTATTCCCTGACCAAATAGAGGAAAGACAATAAATGAATCAACGGTCAGAATCATCAAAGCAGAGCAATCATTGGAAGTCCAAACAACGAAATTTTCCAACGGCTACTTTCTCAAGAACAGCTGATCGACTTGAATCATGAACCTTATAAAGAGACAGTTGATCTAACTGGACAAGACACTCAAGAACATCTACTACATGCATCTCTTCTGTATTACTGTGATTATCTTGAGTATCCCAAATACACATAGTGCTTCAGTGCTTATATTTTATATACTCATGAGGAGTTGTTACAATCATTCTTGTGATCATTATTAAAGTTTAAGGTTGTGGAACCTTAAGCAAGGGTGTACAATTGCAACTTGTAAGGGGGAGTGAGTCCGAGCGTGAAATGATCGTCCTAAGTTACAGAGTGGGTAATTGTACTTGTGTTTAGAAAGATAGTGGAAATCTCAAGGTGTACTTGAGGACTGGACGTAGGTCAAAGTGTTAAGGCCGAACCAGTATAATTCTCTTTGTGTTCATCTCTCTTCCCTTACTCTAGCAATTCATTTACCTGAAAGAAGAAAAAGAAAAATAAAGTCACCTATTCACCCCCCTCTAGGTGATATTCCTATTGTCAATATCATGTTGCCATTTTGCGTCCTTGTCTATGATATTTTTTTCGTTAGCTAGGGGCTCTACTTTATTGAGTCTTTCAACTTCTCAGAGTCAGGGACGGTGCATGTAAGCCGGATAGTGTCCCAAATAGGATCCTTTATTGTGCTTTGGTCCACATTTTTCCACTCATCAATCAAGATGCTAACCTTGCTGCGTACTAGAGCGCCGACAAAACTAGTATATGTGGTTTTATTAGGACCGAAAGGTTGCAAATTTTCATCAAAATGAATCTCGAGCTTCGTCCCGGAATTCCGACTAAGGGAAACCTCCCACCGGACTTCCTAAAACTCCGGTCTTAAAATTAATTATTTCTTTATTTAAACTTTAGTACCGGCCTGATTTTACGTCCGGTCTTAAAAGTCTAACTTTTAAGACCGGTCATTCTCAGAACTCGGTCTTAACATTAATTAATTTTTATTTAAACTTTAGTACCGGCCGTTATTTATGTCTGGTCTTAAAGGTCTAACTTTTAAGACCGTCTTTTATAAATGTTCGGTCTTAAAACTTTAATACATTTATATTTTAATTTTTCCGTATTAATTTTGGAGTGTAGAAAATATAAGTCCTGGTCGTATGAGATTTCTCCAAAAATAATTGATATTTCAATTTTTTTAATAACATTTTTAAGACCAGTTTTTATTTTAACAGATCTGGATATGACCTATGAAAAAATGATCCAGTATAAGAAGTTCTTTATATTTACAAATCTGCCACCGGTCATAGTTTTAGGAGCGGTCCTTCGTTAGTCCGGTCTAAATGAGGCGGTCTTAAAGCACTTTAGCGTATAAGAAGTTCTTTTTATTTACAAAACTGCCACCGGTCACACCTTTAAGAGCGGACCGTCGATGATCCGCTCTAAATGAGGCGGTCTTAAATCCCTTTTTTGCACTAGTGGGTACCATGCTAAAATGGAGAATTATAGGGAGAAACTGAAAACAGGCCAAGGTATAGGTGATGCAGTGTCGTTACAAGAACAAATTCCCAACAAGGATATGGTGGACGCCGACTTGGAAGTAGACGAGGCTGAGGGAGCAGAATCTCCTCAAGCAAAAGTTATTGAAATGAGAGACCCTGGTCATCCAAAACCTAATCGACGCAGGAAATGTGAGATAAAAAAGAAAGACCCTGGTCATCCGAAACCTAATCCAAGCGGATACAGTTTCTTCTTTGCAGAGCAACATGCAAGATTGGAACCACTTCACCATGGGAATAACATTGAAATCCGTAAAATAGTTGAAGAACACAGGAACAAATTCATGGAGCCGGAGAAAGCAGTGAGTTTTGAATTTTGTCTTTTGCATTTATGTTTTTCATATTTTTGAGTTCATGCTTTGGCACTCAAACAGGCACTCCTCAATTTACTCCTTTAAACCATGACCGTTTCATCTCCGTCCTCTATAGTAGATTCTATTATTATTGAAATCCTCGCATTAAGCCAGCTAGCAAAAGGTGAACACAAACTTTTAACTGGGGCAACCAAAAGGAAAGAATGATTTGAATACTTAAGTTGGGTTTCAAATGTGGGAACACAAAACTACCATGTTGTCTGCTAGCAAAATTAAGTTGTGGTTTTCCCTTGAATTTAGGTTTATCAAGAGAAGGCACTTAAGGATAAAGAGAGGTACCAATCTGAAATGGAGAATTATAGAAAGAAACTGAAAACAGGCCAGGGTATAGGTGATGCTTTGCCGTTACAAGAACAAATTCCCAAAAAGGATATGGTGGACGTCGACATGTATGTGGACAAGACCAAGGAAGCAGAATCTCCTCAAGCAAAAGTTATTGAAAAGAGAGACCCTGGTCATCCAAAACCTAATCGACGCAGGAAATGTGAGATAAAAAAGAAAGACCCTGGTCATCCGAAACATAATCCAAGCGGATACACTTTCTTCTTTGCAGAGCAACATGCAAGATTAGAACCACTTCACCATGGGAATAACATTGAAAACCGTAAAATAGTTGAAGAACACTGGAACAAATTAATGGAGCCGGAGAAAGCAGTGAGTTTTGAATTTTGTCTTTTGCATTTATGTTTTTCATATTTTTGAGTTCATGCTTTGGCACTCAAAACAGGCACTCCTCAATTTACTCCTTTAAACCTTGACCGTTTCATCTCCGTCCTCTAAAGTTGATTCTGTTATTATTGAAATCCTCGCATTAAGCCAGCTAGCAAAGGTGAACACAAACTTTTACTTGGGGCAACCAAAAACCAAGAAAGATTTGAATACTTAAGTTGTGCTTCAAATGTGGGAACACAAAACTACCATGTTGTCTGCTAGCAAAATTAAGTTGTGGTTTTCCCTTGAATTTAGGTTTATCAAGAGAAGGCACTTAAGGATAAAGAGAGGTACCATGCTCAAATGGAGAATTATAGGGAGAAACTGAAAAGAGGCCAAGGTATTGGTGATGTTGTGTCGATACAATAACAAATTCCCAACAGGGATATGGTGGACGCCGACTTGGAAGTGGACGAGACCGACGGAGAAGAATCTCCTCAAGCAATAGTTATTGAAAAGAGAGACCCTGGTCATCCAAAACCTAATCGATGCAGGAAATGTGAGATAAAAAAAGAAAGACCCTGGTAATCCGAAACCTAATCCAAGCGGATACAGTTTCTTCTTTGCAGAGCAACATGCAAGATTAGAACCACTTCACCATTGGAATAACATTGAAATCCGTAAAATAGTTGAAGAACACTGGAACAAATTAGAGTAAATACCCTTTTGGGTCCCTGGAATAACACGTGCTACCCATTTTGGTCCCTGAGTAAAAAAAATGTCATTTTTGGTCCTTTTTAGGGACTAAAAACGATTTTTTGGGAATTTCTGAGGGATTAAAATGCCCACAAAAATGACTAAAAGGACTAAAAGGGACATTTTTTTTACTGTTTAAGGACGAAAAATGACATTGTTTTTACTCAGGGACCAAAATGGGTAGCGCGTGTTATTTCAGGGACCAAAAAGGGTATTTACTCAACAAATTAATGGAGCCGGAGAAAGCAGTGAGTTTTGAATTTTGTCTTTTGCATTAATGTTTTTCATATTTTTGAGTTCATGCTTTGGCACTCAAAACAGGCACTCCTCATTTTACTCCTTTAAACCATGACCGTTTCATCTCCGTCCTCTATAGTAGATTCTGTTATTATTGAAATCCTCGCATTAAGCCAGCTAGCAAAAGGTGAACAAAAACTTTTACTTGGGGCAACCAAAAGCCAAGAAAGATTTGAATACTTAAGTTGTGTTTCAAATGTGGGAACACAAAACTACCATGATGTCTGCTAGCAAAATTAAGTTGTGGTTTTCCCTTAAATTTAGGTTTACCAAGAGAAGGCACTTATCTATAAAGAGAGGTACCAAGCTGAAATGGAGAATTATAGGGAGAAACTGAAAACAGGCCAGGGTATAGGTGATGATGTGCCGTTACAAGAACAAATTCCCAATAAGGATATGGTGGACGCCGACTTGGAAGTGGACGAGACCGCGGGAGCAGAATCTCCTCAAGCAATAGTTATTGAAAAGAGAGAGCCTAGTCATCCAAAACCTAATCGACGCAGGAAATGTGAGATAAAAAAGAAAGACCCTGGTAATCCGAAACCTAATCCAAGCGGATACAGTTTCTTCTTTGCGGAGCAACATGCAAGATTGGAAGCACTTCACCATGGGAATAACATTGAAATCGGTAAAATAGTTGAAGAACGCTGAAACAAATTAATGGAGCCGACGAAAGCAGTGAGTATTTAATTTTGTCTTTTGCATTTATGTTTTTCATATTTTTGTGTTCATGCTTTGGCACTCAAAACAGGCACTCCTCGATTTACTCCTTTAAACCTTGACCGTTTCATCTCCGTCCTCTAAAGTTGATTCTGTTATTATTGAAATCCTCGCATTAAGCCAGCTAGCAAAAGGTGAACACAAACTTTTACTTGGGGCAACCAAAAACCAAGAAAGATTTGAATACTTAAGTTGTGCTTCAAATGTGGGAACACAAAACTACCATGTTGTCTGCTAGCAAAATTAAGTTGTGGTTTTCCCTTGAATTTAGGTTTATCAAGAGAAGGCACTTAAGGATAAAGAGAGGTACCATGCTGAAATGGAGAATTATAGGGAGAAACTAAAAACAGGCTAGGGTATAGGTGATGATGTGCCGTTACAAGAACAAATTCCCAATAAGGATATGGTGGACGCCGACTTGGAAGTGGACGAGACCGCGGGAGCAGAATCTCCTCAAGCAATAGTTATTGAAAAGAGAGACCCTGGTCATCCAAAACCTAATCGACGCAGGAAATGTGAGATAAAAGAGAAAGACCCTGGTTATCCGAAACCAAATCCAAGCGGATACAGTTTCTTCTTTGCAGAGCAACATGCAAGATTGGAACCACTTCACCATAGGAATAACATTGAAATCGGTAAAATAGTTGAAGAACACTGGAACAAGTTAATGGAGCCGGAGAAAGTAGTGAGTATTGAATTTTTTCTTTTGCATTTATATTTTTCATATTTTTGAGTTCATGCTTTGGCATTCAAAACAGACACTGCTCAATCTTCTTAAAACTGAATTATTAATAACTAATAAATGAAATATTATTTTTAACATAAAATGATAAATATAATATTAATAACTAATAATTTATTTTTAATCAAAATTAAATAATAACTAATGTTATAAAGATTATTTTAGTATAAAATTTTGAATATAATATTAATATCTAATAGTATAATTTTAATAATTAATTTTAAATATAATTAATTAGTAATTAATATTACAATGTTAGAAATATTGTTTTATAAATTTACGAATATAATATTATTAAATTATAATATAATACCAATTACTAATAATATTATAAATTTTAATTTTAATATAAAATTTAATAAATTTTGTGTTTTTGCCACGAAAATTTTCACGGAACTTGCGATGGAATACGGAGAAAATTTCCATAGCAAATTCATCAGAAATTGAGTGTTTTTTTTTTTGTAGTGCGAACTTCCCATCGAACTCATGAGGCATTCAAAGAAAGAAAAACTCACCTCCTCATATGGTGCGCTTTTTATTTCTCACCATATTGTTGAAGAAATTTTGTTCAGACTGAACGCCAAAACCCTATCTCAATGTGCCTTTGTTTGTAGAGATTGGAACAACTTTATTACTAGTTCTAATTTTGCATACCACAGCTCAGAGTGGAATTTTGATTCTACAGACGAAATCCTCCTTATTAAAGTTTGCAAATGCAAAAAAAGCCGTGCAAATTATGTAGGACGATAGTTCTGAGAAATGTAATGTTTAAACGTAACATGTGGCGTCTTTATTCTGTATTAATGTTCGACAGAAGAAAAACCCAGCAAGATATCAGCTGAACGTGATATGAATTTTGGTTTCGCTGATAAATTACTACGCGGCCATTATGCAAAATATGCATAAACAATCCTCAGGTGATAATACGGGCTTTCTACAAGAAGTCAATAAGGAAGTCAAATCTGTCACAAGCTTCAACCATGAAACGTATAGTGCAGTGTCATTTCTTGTTGTTAACATCGGAACTGACTATGTTAACACAGAGGGTCAAAGCATAAATAGAAGCTATAAACAAATATATGTATCAAGATACTAGACGATTATTCTGTTTTAGATTTCGCTAGTATGAAAATTTAAGGAACTTTGACTAAATATGTAATCAGGTATTGCCCCTCTGAAAGTACAATCTAGCCAGCAGACAAAAGCCTGGTCGTGAGAAGGGAAGTGGTGTTGACGGAGCAAGGATGAACATGACCAAGTTAGTTGCCAGCATATAAATTTATTGTTGCACTTCATTAATCAAACTAAAAAGCTGAATTTTTTTTTCTCTTAATTAAAATGACATTTTCTTGGCAAAAAATGGTTTAAGGATTTAATGACAGAAGGTAAGGTAACCTGTTCACTTTAATATAGCTGGCCATCCAAATCTCAACTCTATCTTCTCATAGACATAAATTTTTTTAGAGGTTTAAATATCATGATACAGTGGAGAGAAGAGTTATTGGAGGTTTATATATTCTACCTTGTTACAGAATTAATATTGTAACATAATCTCATGTTTTTACGTGATTGTATGATTTAATTAAATAGTCACGGTAAGCTTAAGCTTGGATCATAATTTTTTTTCAATTCATTTGTACTATTTTTATCTTGTTCTAAATATAGATTCAGTTGGCTTTTTTTAAAAAAGATTAAAGAAGCTAAATAAATTATTTCAAAGTATTTATATTCATATTTTTTTCTCTAAATTGATTAAATTAATTAATATTTTTAACTTCCTTAACAATTCCGTGAAAACGTCAACGGATGAATATGATATTTATGACCGGAGAGAGTAGGATATAATTTGTTCCAGAATACAGAAGCTGATGGCTGTCCATGATCACCCGAAAGCATTTATCTATACAGCAAAAATTAAATGCCAGAGTATTAGAAAAGCATGTCTGTTGACTGTTCGATATCTCGTGCAAAAGACTGAGGAACATAATAGTATGAAGAATTTGCATTAACACGCCTTATAGAATATTTTTCATGTCAATTATGATTAATTTTAAAAATTAAATTTAATATGTCAAAAATGTCAATAGTATTTGGGTTAAAATCTTGAAAAGATAAATAAATGAGCAAAATAAAATCTTATGTGCACTTTTCCAAATATTAAATCAATGTTCTTTTATAGGATTAAAATAGCAGTTCCACCCTAATCAATCAATTCCCGCATTGATCTTCGTGAAATTCGTCATAATTATATTTTAACATTAATTTTAAATGACGAATTTATTTGTTAGAATATCAATTGATAGAATTGGGCCAAAAAAATAGTAATTGATACAAAATTACTTTTATTTTAAATTTTATATATATCAATTGAGATTTAATTTCCATGGCAAATACAACCCCTATAAACCCTTTGGGCTTATGAAAAGTATTATTTTTTCTTGCTGTATACATAATTAACCCTTTTAGTGGATGGATTATAAATTACCTGAAGAAGCAATTAACTAAATTTATTCTTAGTGTTTGTTGAAGGTTGTGCTGGGTTTCTTTTGGAACTAGGGTTTTCCAAAAACTGCGTAATCTCTTCAAAATCCTAGCACTGTATTTCAAAAACCTTTTGATTTTTAATGAACTTGCAGAGTTAGGCACGGCCCATGGGGTGAAATTGATAATTGATTAAAGAAAACTTAAACGAGAAAAATGTTAACAAGAACAAGCAAATGAAAAATTTTTTTTTTGGTAAAAAAAAAAAAAAAAATTGGAGGGGTTCGACATCAGTCCCCCACCAAGGCCAGGGCACGGCCCCGGGCTCTATGAGCACTTACTGAGGACTTACGAGATCGCCTACCAAAGGAGTCCCAGCGACGGCAGAGGGGATCGAACCCACGACCCAAGGGCCTAGTCCTGGATCCCTTACCATCTATGCCAACTCACATTGGCCAAGCAAATGAAAATTAAAAGATACTAAATCAATATTATCACTGCCAAAAATTCCAAGCAATTAAAACTTCCCTAAACTGAAAAGGGAAAAAGAAAGCGAAAAAATAAAAAAAGAACACCTTCCAAACCAATAACCATAAGAAACTAATAACAATAATTGCTAAAAATGATATAGTAAACTAAAAACAAAGAAAGAACAGAACTGCCAATCATTCTCAAATACTGGAAACAAAGAAAGAACAGAACTGCCAATCATTCTCAAATTCCTCTCTTGAGTGAATGCTATTTAATTCCTCTCTTCAGGAGAGAATGAATGCTATTTTGTCGATGAAGACGTCATCGCCGACTTCAGTTAGCTGCAAATCCCAAAAATCTTGGGGATGGTCATAAATCAATACGCACTCATTCTCTATCGCCTCCTGGAGATGCATTTTCGACCTGTTGCCAAGTAAATAAAATACCAAGACTGTAAATCCATCTTGGAACGTTTCACCTGGAATTAGTTTCCCAAAAATTTTGTTGAAAGATTCTACGCCAATGTTTATATATCAGTCGCAATCCGTACGGCACAGTGGCCTGGAACATTGGAACATAGCATTTGGTGTTGATTAGGGGAATCTAAAGTTCTCAATTCCAATGACGTCATCTGAGCTAGCATACTCCTATGCGGACCTTCTTCAACTCTTTTATGAGCGAACCATAATCATAATTATAATCCGCCATCGTGTATGTCTCTTTCAATGGGAAGAATTCAGAAACAGAAACAAGATTGCCACTTGGATATAAAGTAGTTTTCTGTGGGTCTCTATATATAGTGAGAGAGAGAGAAATAGGATAAAATAAATCTAATCAAATAATCTAAGTCAGTATTTTACTGCTAATATCTTTCAAATCAGATTTGTAATGTATTCGGTATCAATATCTCGTCGGGAAAGATTTACTGACTTAGATTATTTGAAAGCTTTTGGGGATTAGGAAAAAAAAAATTGGAAAGTAGAAACAATTATCATATTTCAGAGCAGCCGTAAAAAATGTCTAAGAGGCATAAGATAATCTCCACCAAAATTGGTAAGACAAAGTAAATTTAGATTTTAAATGCTAGAACTCCAGAGCAATAATGCTATTCAAGATACGTGTTGCACATAGATGCGAGACTCTCTGCATAAAAGAAACTTCCACGAATAGAACCTGTGCGTAGAGACATGTGGGACCTCTTCAATTCATTATTAGCAGTGAGGTTGAACAACAAATATCGGTCACTACGGTTGAAGCATACTATTTCATTCCTCCACAAGCATATTGCACGTAAGGAAGATGGATCTGCTCTAATTCTATATTTCTTACTCCAACAACAGCTCTTCCCATATGCACCACTTCCCTCTTCCAACACCCATAAATCAATAAAAGTATATTCACTCACCTCCTTCAATTCAGGAACATATTGATGAATCATAGCAAGTTTGTTCTCGTACACATCAAGCACATATTGAGTAAGAGGTGGAAGAGGTGGAAGAGAGGCTGAAGATGGTATTCGTATCAATGTAAAAACTTCCATTGCTAGTTCAAATGAAATTATCACGCGACGAGAATAGTCACCCTCCAATATTCCCAACCAAAATATTGCCCCATTAACAGCGACAGGGCTATATAGAAAACATGCACCCTGTATAACTCCAAATTCGACTTCTTTCCAGGACCCAGTTCTTAATGAATACACCTCCACACGATCAACACATATGACCCTATGAATTCTCACTATCTTGTAATCCCCAACTACTGAACTATACCCAAACCCAAAATTGCAACGGCTGCCAACATCGTTGGTTGATCTGGGTACTTGCATGACCTCTTTAGTCGCTGGATTCAACAACAAAAGCCAAGGAGGAGGATCAACTTTTGCACCACCGAGTTTCACACAAAGCAAGCCATTGCTGGAACCAATGATGAAACTAACAGGCCTTAAAGAATCCATCAGGTGTATTCTCTCAGCTTCCACAGATTCCTTCTCAAAACTAAACAAACATAGGGGCGAATAAATAGCGTTGTGATAGCTTACTTGACATGCAAGAAGAGGGCTTTTGTGAGCAGAGTGGTGGTAATGCTCTTCAATGAAAAATGGGGATTTCAAGAGATTTCTCCAATCTTTACAAACAGCGCGAAATCGAAGGAGAGATTTCACCCGGAGCCTTTTGAGAATGTCGATGATTATCTCAGGAGGCAGATAGAGATTGTCGCCTCCAGTGGCCTTCTTCATGTCGAAGAGAATTAAGGCAATGAAGAGAAAGAGACGAATACTTGTTAAGACGCGCGCACACGAAGAATTCAGAAACAGAAACAAGATTGCCACTTTTTAATTACTTATATATATATAGAGTAAGAGGGAGAGAAATAAGGTAGAATAAATCTAATCAAATCATCTAAATCAGTAAATCTTTAATCTTTTCCAGGCTGAGATAATAAATACATAAATACTATACGCTGAGATGATACTAAATACATAACAAATCTGATTTGGAAGATATTAACAGGAATATCTTCCAAATCAGATTTGTTATGTATTTAGTATCATCTCAGCGTATTTATGTATTTATCCTGTTAATATCTTCCAAATCAGATTTGTTATGTATTTAGTATCATCTCAGCGTATTTATGTATTTATCCTGTTAATATCTTCCAAATCAGATTTGTTATGTATTTAGTATCATCTCAGCGTATTTATGTATTTATTATCTCAGCCTGGAAAAGATTTACTGATTTAGATTATTAGATTAGATTTATTCTACCTTATTTCTCTCCCTCTTACGCTTAATTCTAATATATATATATATATAATCCATGAATTTTATTAAATCTATTTCTTTTATTTGATATGACCGTCATTGTTGTCAAAATCGTGAATTTAATATCCGAGTTTGACCTATTTCTCTCTCTCTCACGCTATATATATATATATTCCTATTAATATCTTCCAAATCAGATTTGTTAGGTATTTAGTATCATTATCTCAGCGTGGAAAAGATTTATTGATTTAGATTATTTGATTAGATTTATTCTATCCTATTTCTCTCCCTCTCCCTCTCACACAATAAATATATATAGGTACCACTCAGATCATACTCATTTAAATCTGATATCTGATTATTGCTCTTTGATTTTGTGTAATCTTTCTATTCACAGTACCTCTGCTTTTGAAAGTTTTAGAAAATTAAGTGAACTCTTATATGCACAATCGGCATCTTTAGGAACTTTTTCTGCAAATTTAGAGTATATTAAGTCACAACAGGATTTGTCTTATTTGCGAAAGCTCCCAACTAAAAGGGAACTACAGTTGTTAATACAAACATTAAGTCCCGAGCCTGACTACGATTGGTCACGGGATTTTATTGAAATTCCACATCCTGATGATTGTCATTTACTTATCAGTATTAAATATAGTGGTCAGTATCCCAAGATTTTTACTAACCCTTTTGCATTAGAGTGTCAGCGAAGCGTGGTGGGTAGTAGTACAACAAATATTACCGGTATAGATACTACCAGTATAGATTCTTCCCCTTCTACTTTTGCAATGTTAAGTACACATACCCTGATGGATAATCAATACAGAGATTTTTAGCTTGAATCCGCGGACTTGAAAACATTACAAATCCGTAAAGCAAAAGCTCACGAATCTTTATTAAAGATGAAAAGACATTGCTCCAGCACGCAGGCTGGCATCCACTTTAAAAAAGTAAACAGTGGCTTTTATTGTTTATTCTGGAACAACCGTCAACCCCGATGGTTCCACAGTTAGAGGAAAGAGTAGACTAGTCTTTAATTATAAGAGATTAAATGACAATACATACAAGGATCATGAAGGTATAAACTTTTCATTATGGTATGAGTAAGGGCCTATGGATTTCTAGAAGTATAAACATTAAGTTTCGTTCATCAGTGCTATAGTTAACTCTGGATTTCTTATTTTCTCTATTCTAATGATCTAACTCTTTATCATATTAAGTCTGTGGTGATGCCCAAAGACTAGCCCGAGGGACTGTTCCTCGTGCTAATGTTAATGATGGTTCTATGTTAATACTTTCAAGTACCCCTCCACAGTTATGGGAAGAAGTAATAGGGAGATGGGAATCATCGACCATTCTTCATTGCTCAAATATCTCATTCGCCAAAAATCAAGAGAAGGTTCATTACATTGAAAATCTCTTAGGTTAAACAGCTAAGTTTTATTATTTGAATTGGGTTAACACTTTTCCCATAGAATATAATAGGCTAGTATCTTCAGCTGACAATACACAAAACGTAACAGGTTAAAGGTAAGAACAAAGAAAAGAATCCCACAGAAAACCAAGGGATTGAAGAAGTTTTTAGACAATGAAATTTGGTAATAAGAGAAAGCATACCCTGTATTTCCGAACCCATAGTGGAAGATTGTGAAGAATGTGAACCCATTCTTCATTATCAAAAGGCATCTTCGGAAAAGGGAACAGTGAAAAATAATTTGTTAAATTGTTTTGCTACTATCTACGTAGATAATGAATCTGTTGCTGTTAGTAGTATTATTGACTCAGGAGCCAGCAGAAGTTGCATTTCTCCTAATGCAATTCCCAAACATTTCTATGAGGAAATGTATGGACAGGTACATGTGACCACTCTTAAAACAGTACATTTTGTGAAACACAAGTTGAAAGGTGGGACACATATCAAATTCAATAAGGAAAGGTATCATCTACCCCTAACTTATGTGATGAATTTTGCTTTAGAAGACAGAACTCAGCTAATCTTAGGAAAGAACTTCCTAGACAGTGCATGAGGCGGATATTTGTGTTTAGGAAATGAGTTCATAATCTTGAAACATGTTGACAGAATTATCACTTCCCCTATCAGTAAAAATGTAGATTTTCAGGTTTTAGAAGAAGAGATAGAGATTCTAGAAGATAGTGAATGCGTCCAGGATTGGTTATGTTTTAACTTAGGAAAGTTAACAGACTTTGAAAATCAAATGACCCCACTTTTTTGTCTTTACTAAGGAATACCTCAAAAAGAAATGCATAGAAAATGAGGTAGCCAAACAGGTAAAAGATTATAATTTCTGTAAGCAGGTATACATACCAGGATACTTTCCCAAGGATAATAAAAGAATCAGGAGAGCTACTTATAGGAATGCAATACCTAGAAAAAATCACATTAGGAAATTCAAAAGACACAAACCTCCTACCTTGGTTACTCCTAGTTTATACTTTGTTTTTTGACAAAACAAGTCCATGAGTAACACATTCATCAAACAATATTCTCAGATGTTGCACATGCTGTGATATATCATCTGAATATACCAAAATATCATCAATGTAGCAAACAATAAAACTATATTTCTTAAAAATATTGTCCATCTTTCGTTGAGAGAGAGAAATAGGTCAAACTCAGATATTAAATTCACGATTTTGACAACAATGACGGTCATATCAAATAAAAGAAATAGATTTAATAAAATTCATGGAATATATATATATATATATTCCTGTTAATATCTTCCAAATCAGATTTGTTATGTATTTAGTATCATTATCTCAGCCTGGAAAAGATTTATTGATTTAGATTATTTGATTAGATTTATTCTATCCTATTTCTCTCCCTCTCCCTCTCACACAATAAATAAATAAATAAATAAACATATATATATATATATATATATAATCCATGAATTTTATTAAATCTTTTTCTTTTATTTGATATGACTGTCATTGTTGTCAAAATCGTGAATTTAATATCTGAGTTTGACCTATTTTCTAGTGATTATTTTGTTCATATTTTGTGTTATTTATTTTGTTGACTACTTACACTTTTCAAGACATATTATAAATAAAAGTATTTTAAATTTTGTCAAGTTTTCTCATTAATTTTTTTTTAAGATAAATTATAAATATAAGGGATAGGTTATTCTGCCTACTTTTATTTTTTCTACCTTTGCCTACCCCTCAATACTGTTAGATTATAATCTCATCTAACGGTGAAGATTTGAGGGATAAAATAAATCCTCTTACCCCTTCCTCTCTCCCACCACCCCACCCCTCTACACTGTGTTGGGTACTTTGATGTTCTCAATTCTTTTAAAAATCATTTTATAATTATACAATAATTGTGGTTTGAAATTTATGTTTTAAAATAAATTAAGATTAGCAATCGCCGGACCGAAACTCTACAGAGAAGGATCTAACAGAGAAAATCAAACTTAGTCGTCTCTAACATTCATTAGCGGCGGTGCGGTGATGGCGGTTGATGTGTTTTGAAGGAATCAATTTTAAGCAACCCACATGTATATATCTGCAGTCCCAACGGGAGAAAGCATCATCATCTTTAGCTTGGAGATTCAATTTGATTTTAGCCCTTTAGGTCTCTTTGGCAGGGAGAAATAGGTTAAAGGGTTTATTTTATCTCTTAAATCTTTACTGTTAGATGAGATTATAATCGATCGGTATTGAGAGAAATATGTAAAGGTAGGCAAGGCAGAATAACCTATCTTTAAATATAATAGTCTTGGCTATAAATATATGCTACTACAGTGCTACAATTAGCCACTAACCCTAATGCTCCTCCCAACCCTAGTATTGCTATCTTTCAGGTGCCCTGGAGTCGCAGAGCTCCTGTCTCTCTATCTCTCGCTCCCACGGGCTCACTCGTGATCGGCTTCTTCTATACTTTTCCTTCATCACTGATCACCGTCTCTGCCTCAGTCTCTACTTCATCCCTCCGCTACTCATGGGAACAGGCAATAATGGAGAACGACATTTTTCCCCAAGAAATCATCACAAGTATTCTGGTACGACTTCCGGTAAAATCCCTAATCCGATTTCAATGTGTTTGTAAAGATTGGAAGAATCTATTCAGAACCCCATCCTTCATTAATGGCTTGCTCTGTGTCGACCTTGACGGTAAATGTCAAGATTCCCTTTGGCTATGGAATCCCACAATTAGAGTGGTTAGACAAGTGCCAAAATCTCTTAACAATTATGAGTAAGAGTATTTTTCCATATGATTTGGGTTCAGCCCAATCATTAACGATTACAAGATTGTTAAACTTTTTTGTCTGGGAACTTAGATGGTGTATATGGTTTCAGCCGTTGGAGCGCTTTGCCTTGTAATGGATCTATCTTTTGGACTGGTAGAGACACAGCAAAAGTCATCTTGATTTGATAGTTTCATTTGATATAGTTAGTAAAGGAAGTGTTCACATTGACACTATTTCCTACTATAATTTCTCTCCAACAATGTTGCGATGGGCTTGCTTGCTATGAGAACAAACTAGCTATATTTTTTCCCAATTCTGAATCACATGGGATTGATTTGTGGGGATTGGAGGAGTGTGCAGATCCATTCAAGGGGAAATGTAGCTGGGCTAAAATATATAATAGCAGACCTGATCCATACTACCAGTGGCGGATCTTGAGATAAACGTTTGTAGGGGCCAAATGTATACTCATTAACTAATTAAAGAAAAAAATATATTGGGGGGCCAAATGTATAAATCTTTGGGACAAATGTATAAATTTTTGGGCTAAATGTATAAATTTCTATAAAAAAATCCATTTTATATTAAATATTTAGGACAAACTTTTTTTTTGGAGGGGGGGGGGGGCATGGCCCTTCCTGGCCCTTGAGAAGATCCGTGCAACATCCCATTTTCCAAAAGCAGTTTTTTTTTTCCATCAAAACATCATCTTAAATAATCAGAGTAGAGAATCGGAGCGATTGAGTAACTGATATGTATATATAAAATGCCGTAAGTCTGGCTGGATACAACAGCAGTACAAAAACCGTGTGGTTCAAGAGTATACTACAACAGAAAGAAATCTTCAACCAGATCTTCTACGTGGCCTGCTTGCTTCTCTCCTCGGCCCCCGGTCCTCCGGACCCTGAAGCTATAGCTGAGATCCAATTTACCACATTGGATCTCAGGTAACGGTTAACCTCATGCTTATAAACAACATATGCGTAACAGATATTTCTAGAATTACAGCAATGATCCATATAGGAAAACAATACAGCATTATCATGACTATAACCCATAAAAACTGTAATAGTGATCTAAGTACGGTTCCATAGACACAGTGCATCTATGTACGATTCCATAGACACGGTGCATCTATGTACGATTCCATAGACACGGTGCATATAGCACCGAATAGAATGGTCAGGTAAGTATCTATCATGGGGGCCTCACTGACTTTACGGCGACTAAATGGCACACCCACATAGACTAGCCTTGCCTTCGGCACCAAACTATTCTCACAACATATTATCACATATATGCATTCAATAATCATCAGAGCTAGTGTTACAGTACATGAACGTACCTCCGTTGACAATATACGGTACTTCTGGCACGTTTGACGGAAAACTGCACTTTTGACGGAAAAATAGCGGAATGTCCTGACAGCGGCACGTCGGACAGCGTAACGACAGCGGATCAAGATTACTGATATCCTATAATGATAATATCATATTTATCAATACTTGACATCATAACGGGCATTTTAGGCACAAATTACTATTTTGCCCCTGGTTGCTTAATCGGCGGAATTTCGCCAGCGCTTCGCTACTTTGACTCTAATCTTCGAAAGTATTCTACCGATCGCGGAAATGACTTCTGAAACAGTCCAGTCCGAGATAAAAATTCACGCATTAATATTCTTCTCTGACTTTATAAATCTTGTCCATGGTTTTCTAGATAGGATTTAATTTCTATCCGTGGTCATTTATCCTATTTGGTTTTTACATAAATTATATTATAAAATAATACAAGTTGCACAAAAATATCATGATATTTTATTTTCATTCTTATCCATATTTTCCCTTAAATTTCGGCTGGCCCTTTTAAATTATTATTAATATTTATTTTTTAGTTAATTAATTATTTAATTAATTATATATTTCAATTTTCTTAAAAATTTCACAAAATTCCCTTATTGGTCCATTCTTGCATTTAGGCTCAAAATTACTTAATCTCACCAATTTTTCTTCATATTTTCCCATTAATTAGCAAATATATTTTATGCTAATTTTAGCCATAAACCACTATTTATAGGGTTTTACACAATTTATCATAATTATTCCATTGTTCATGCTTAAATAATTAGGCAATAATTATTTAACTAATCACTTAGCAATTTTTGATAATTTTATTATTTAGAATCAATTATTTCCTCATAAAGTTTGAACTAACATTGCTATTTTATCTCCCATATAAAATATTAATAATTATGGGGTCAATTATAATCCCCAAATACTTTATTATTTTACTACCTTCTTGAATTTATCATAATTTCCTAGGCCATTTTATGCTCTACAAGGGCATTTTCGTAATTTTGACCCATTGTTATTTCTTCCTAATTTCCAAGAGATTTTTCCCTAGAAAATACAATAACTATATCACAGATATTGAAACTACATATTCACTTATCCAAAAATAGTCATCTCATTTGTCCGGGTATTACAATCCGCCACTGCATACTAACGCTTTTTCATTTGTCTAGAGATTATTTGGAGAAATGAAATTGTTTGCTTAGTGGAAGCAATACTTGAATACGAAATTGAGGAGGATTATGAAGGAAGGTTTGTTTTGGGCAGCCTCACTCCGGATGAGCTCAACATATTTGATACCCCAATTCTTAGCTATAGTACTCGGGTTTTTGATTACGTGGAAAGCCTTGTGCTACTTGACAAGATCCATATTTGAAAAATGCTAATATTTAATACCCACCACAAAAAAAAAAAAGGACTTTCGGTGGTGACATTTGGCGGCGACTTTTAATGTCGCCGCTGAAAGTATGACTTTCAGTGGCAACAATTTTTGTCGCCACCAAAAGTCAATACTTTCAGCGGCGACTCTCATATGTTGCCGCCAAAAGTCTTTTTTTTTTTTAGTTTTTTATTTATTTTGTATTTATGATATTTATATAATAAATATGTTTATTGATGTAATTTCTTATGAAAAAATAAATTAATTTTTTGGATTATTGTGAGATAAAGAGAGTTTGACACTACTACAAAAAATATATATTACTTCCCTAAAAGATGTCCTTATTTTAAAAAGGGAAGTAAAAAGTATAGGTGGTGACATTCTCGTAATTATTTGGCTGGATTTTTAGACTTAGACGTCATAAATATAATTTTAAGATGCCTAAAATTAATTTTTTGGTGCATTTTGAGAATTTTTTTGGCGCCATGAAATTTTTTGGCATCCTAAAATTTAAATCAGGATGCCAAAATGAAATTTTTTGGCGTCAAGAAATTTTTTGACATCCTAAAATTTAAATCAAGATGCCAAAAAATTTCATTTTGACGCTAGGAAAAGTTTTGGCTTTCTAAAATTTAAATCAGGATGCCAAAATGAATTTTTTTGACATCAGGAAATTTTTTAGCATCCTAAATTTAAATCAGGACCTTCAACGGCAACATTTAAAGTTGCTGCTGAAAGTCATACTTTCAGTGGCTGTCACCACTGAAAGTAAAACTTTCAGTTTTTTGTGGCCACTGAAAGTGTATTTCAGTGGCGACTTAGTGTCGCCACAGAAAGTCTTATTTATATTTTTTTAAAAAAAATTATAATTTTTTCCCCTCTTTTCTTTTGAGACGCAGTGGAGAATGGAGAGAACAACAGAAACAATCGCTCGACTGGTCTTCATCTTCGTCCTCGTCGCCCAAAGCATGGCGGCTGGTGCCTCACCCTCTCGCCATCTCGGCCAGTCACTCACTATCTCCGTCTCTCTCGATCTCGGCGGTCTCAGTCGAAGTCACTCACTATCTCTGTCTCTCATCTCTCTCGGAGTCTCGGATCCCACCCAAAGCTCAGGATCTCGTCATTTCTCCGTCTCTCGTCTCTCTTGATCTCGGCCTCTTGTGATCGTCCTCACGCTCAGCCTCTCGCACTCGCCCTGTTATTCGGGGTCATCGAAATTTCTTCAGAGCATTTTTTTAAGGGTAAAAAGATCTCTTTTTAATATCCTCTGTGGCTTGATTCGTTTGTCCTATAATCTTAATTTGAAGCAAATAATTAATTATGCATGAATTATTTTCGTATAGGTGTTGGAATATTTAATTCAGTAATAACTATTCCGTTATTTCTATTTATGGCCCACATTATTGCCGGTTTTGCAACTGTCCATTAATACTGTAACGGCCCAATTAATACGCAATAAATGCGTATTAAATGCGTTTCCTTATTTAGCTCTGTGATGGCCAGAGGGGAGACGTACGGTGTAATTCTGTATGGTCCCTGGGTCTGCTGCTCTCTTACAAGTTTTACAGAACGTACACCATCTGCAGAAGAGAGAGTGAAGACTTAGAAGATCCATATTTGTAAAGCTTCTTTGTAAGTTAAATCAATGGCTGGAGGTATGTAGATCCTTCATATTAATTCTGCATTGATCTTATGCTATTCAGTTGTTAAGCATGACTAGATCACCTTTATTTCTAACATTTGGTATCAAAGCTTCAGTAAATATGCCTCTTCCTTGATTTTCTCTTAATCGGTTTTCAAGAGAAAGAAGAGAAGTTTTCAATCTGGATTTTCTGAAAATATTTTTCCTGGCCTTTATTCTTTAGAATCAATATATTTGCTAATTGATTTTTCGATCTGTGATTTTTTCCATTTGATCTGGGATCCGGGCCTCCTAAATATATGGTTATGATCTGGATTTTGTTGATTATCCAAGAACACTACTGTCGAAAATTGGAGTTTTTTTGATTTCATCTTCGATTTTGATTGTGTGATTATATTGAGCATATTGTTCTGGATCTTTATTAATTTTTGGTGATTATTTTTCTGTCACTATGTATGGAAATCTCTATCCTTCGAACTCCCCAATCGCCTGAGACGCCGTGAAGTATGGACGAAAACAGCATCAGGATCACGGAAAATGGATCTGGAGCACTATGTTTCCGGCGGCTGTGTTTCTGGTCTTGGTGGCGTCTCAGATCATGGCAGCAGCAGATCCTTCCTGGTCGCATTCGGATTTGGCGACTGGAGGTGCTAGTAAAGAGATTTGGAGTCGCCGGAAAAGGCGATCTGCATCTGCAGATCGGGCGATGAAACTGGGTCACTGGAACAGGGTCATAGGGATCCGGTTTTGAGGAGGAAGACGAGAAAAAAATCCAGAAACGGTCCAACGGGTTTCAAACAAAGGACCCATGCGTGTTGAGTGCGCCGGTTGTGCCATGGAAAATATAAACTATTAATAAATTTTGATGATTTATTATTTAGTTACAAAATTTCATAAACTGCCAAAAGTGGGTTTTTGAATTTAAGACGTGTGGGACCGTGGAAAAACATGAAAGTTGACGTTTTGCCATCTGCAAAATGAATCATTATTAAGTTTAATTGATTTATTAATGTCAAATGTGGACATTGTTATATTTAAAACATTTTTTAATTGATTAACAAATTTTTGGAAATGACAAAATTGGGCTTCGAACCTAAGAGTCTGTGGGTGCATGGTTAAGCACACTTATATGGCAGGAGATGAATCATTATTGGTTTAAATGATTTATTAATTGATAAGCAAATTTTTTAGAATGTCAAAAGTGATATTCGAGACAATGCCTTTTCAGATTAATATCTTAATTTGGAATCTTAAACCACTGGGCCAATTGTTCAAATGTGGAGAGCAATTATTCTGGGCATTTAAATCTTTTATTTCCTTCTTGGAAAATTTCTTAATGGGGAAATAAATGAAAAACGTTTTGCATATGAATTGCTTTGCCATATGAATTGCAGAAATCATTATTAATGATTTATTACTATCAAATGGCATTTGAATATTTTTTGGGTGGGGCCAGCCACATATGATTCCATTATACTGTCAAAACATTGGATTCCATTATGTGTATTGGTTGGATTTCATTGTGTGTATGCTTTATGGTTGGCATTTGCGTAACATGCCAACAATTTTTTATTGCAAAATCATTTCTTTTGTCATGCCATTTAGCATCTGGGCCAAAAACTTGTTACTCAATTTTGGATTGTTTTTATCACGTTTTGGGCTCAGGAATGATTGAAAGAAAATCTGTATTTTGGGCTTTGAAATTTAATCTACAACAATGAATTGTGGGTTAAATAATTTGCAAATTGTTTGCTAAATCAAGATTATAATCTTTATAGACTTCTGTTTTATGTATAAATTTGATTATATCAAATTTAATTGTTTAAATTGAGAAAAGTTAATTTTGGCAATTTTACAATTGTTCTGAGTTATTTCATTGTTTAAATATTTCAGAAAAATTAACTTTAGACAATTAAATATCTTTTTCAAATTTTTGAAGCCAACTTTAAGTTGAATTTTGTCAAAATTAATTTTTAAACAATATTTGGATACATAAAACAGTAGGAGGATTTTTCCTTTCAATTAGATTATAATCCCTCCATTAAGATGTGCATATATTGGATTTATTTTGAATGTACAAAATAGTGGGAGAAATTTGTCTAAGTTGATTATTTAATCACATTTATTTGATTAAATTGATCAATTAAATTCTCATTAAATATTTGTGCATATTTGGATTCTAAATGCACAAGATTAATTTTGGTGATTAATATTTTTAATATTAATTTAATCAAAGTGGGAGGATTGTATTTAGCCATTTATGTTGATTAAATTAATTATTGTATTTAGTCATTTATGTTGATTAAATTAATTAATCAAAATTCCTATAGACATTATATGTGTGTATGGTATTTACATTGTACATATTTGATATTAGTGATTAGTATACATATTTGTTTAAAGAATAGCTACAACATCTTTATGCACAAATTGTATGCATATTTAATCACTTAAGGTTATCCCATATCAAAATTATGATTATATGTGCAAATTAGTGTACACAATGGTGTGATGTCTTTGTGATGAGTATGTAGAATTGAGGAGTAACCAAAACATCCTCACTAGACACATACATTCTATTTTTTTTATGTTTCAACTAAATACATCACATAAAGATTTAAAAGACATCAATTGTAATTAAAAATGTGATTATAATTAATCTTTACCCGCAGGTAGATAATTATAAATATAGTTTTAATTAGAGTGGAATAGAATGACATTATATTTTCTAATTTGCCCACAGGTATTAGGAGATATAACTGCATTCTAGTTCCATCAATTCGAGATAAACTCATGCTATGCTAATGTCTTTGCCCACAGATAGACTTTAGTGATATGAATTTATATTGTATGTTTTCGAATTTTAAATATAAATCTGAAAATTTATTTAAATTTGGATTTCATGTGATTATTATATTCTGTTATTTGCATGAATTAATTATACATGCAATATTGAGTTGAATAATATGCAAAACATGAAAATCCAATTTTATTTTTTATATTGCTTATAGTTTGTTGCAATATTAATTATTAATGTTTAGTGATCTATATATTTTTGATCAATTAGAGAGTAGCCACAAAGATCTTTAATTAGTCAAAATTATATATTAAATTGTATAATCACATAAAAACATTAGTTGTAATTAATCATATGTGATATAGTATATTTTCCCACAGAATTTTTATTATATTTTGTATGATTAATTGGGATATAATGTCAAATTATGTTCTTAATTTTCCCATAGGAATTAAGAATAAGGAAATAATTTGATAATTGTATCATAAAGTTATATATGGATCTAATTGAATTATAACTTTAGCCCACAGGCAAGTTGTATGTCAGTAGATTCATGATTTTAAGCATGATTTACATTGGTAAAACATGATATATTTTATTAGTCTCAAATTTTGGTTATAAGCATGTATGTTCAATACTATTCAGATTATGCTGGTTGCATGGACTTAAGAAAATCCACTTCAGGATATATTTTCATGCTAAGCTGATGGAGCTTTATCATGGAGTAGTAAAAAGCAGTTTTTTTTTAATTGCTACTTCCACTATATAAGCTAAGTTTGTATCTTGTTTTGAGACTACCTCACATGGTGTGTGAACGAAGAGTTTCATTTCTGGGCTTTATATTTAGGTCATTGAGGTTATATTGTAACAATTCAGTTACTGTTTTTATGGCTAAGAATAACTAAAGTGATAGTTGAATTAAGCACATCGACATTAAGTATCTAGCCATAAAAGAGTGTGTTAAAGATAAATTAGTGGTTATTGAACACATAAGCACTGAATTGATGATTAATGATCCTTTAACTAAAGGCATGCCTACATTGAAATTTCAGGATCATATAAAATTGGGACTTGGTTCCCTTATGTGATTTTCATTGTAAGAACGATGTTATTTGTGAAACTCTATTTATGATATTTTCTCATTTCAGTTTTGTGCACATATTCATTTGGAGAAATATCATTAAAGTTTGGACCTAGAATAAACGTAGGGTTTATTCATTAAGTTACTTGGGCATGAGAAACATAATGCACTGTGATACATGGAAGATATTACTCGCTTTAAGAGGACCTATCGCTATGATCCATGCATTTTGTTTCTCAGTGGTATATACTGAAGTATGTGGACCAAGTGGGAGAATGTTGGAATATTTAATTCAGTAATAAGTATTCCGTTATTTCTATTTATGGCCCACATTATTGGCGGTTTTGTAACTGTCCATTAATACTGTAACGGCCCAATTAATACGCAATAAATGCGTATTAAATGCGTTTCCTTATTTAGCTCTGTGATGGCCAGAGGGGAGACGTACGGTGTAATTCTGTCTGGTCCCCTGAACCTGCTCTGACCTTGAGGAAAGCACACCATCTGCAGATTCAGAGAGAAGGATCAGAAGGACTGAGACTCGGAATCCATTCCTGCTTGCTGGCTAGGATTTGTTCCTGTTTGGAGACTCGGAGTTCGTCCCTGTTTACTTCTGGAGACAAATCAATGGCGGGAGATATTTGTGATCTCTACTTCATTTTTCCGCATTGATCTATATGTTAATCTATGTTTAACATGTTTATATCGTTAAGTTTTCTAACAATAGGTTGTTCATAATGTGGGACTATATTTGGGTGTATTCTTGAATCTGATTCATAGACAATTACGCATATTGATGGACCTCTAACTGACCTTGTTAGAAACACAGAATTATAGAGAATTTGACATGAATGGATTGTATGCTGAGCATTATCATGACGTGCTCTGGTGGCTCCGGTGGCTCGTGGTGAACTCTACTCGGCGGCTGGACATAATTGCTCGGTATTGGCAGCTGGTAGCTTTTCCTCATGATTCTCATTCTGGAGATTATGGCTACTCTGAAAATGATATGCGTAAATTTGGTGTCCCTGAAGGTGCTACTATTTATAAAGCCATAGATGCTGCTGCTGCTGATCATAATGTTAAAATCAGGTCTGATTTAATGTGTGTGTTTGACCAAATAGTGGTTTTGATACTAGCTAAGGCATGTTTGAGAATGAAAAATCAACATACTTTGATTTAATTGTTTCTTAGAGAAGGTAATCTGTTGGTATTTAAAATTGAAATTACTTTAGGTTGCTGTCTCACTCAGGAGTATATCCAGACTTCACCACAGAACCATCTCACCTTGCTTCAGGAAGGTCAAATGTTAAGAATGTGACCTTGTTACTGAGAGATTGGTGGGGTTCGGACATTGTTCATGCCAAAGTCTGGATATCAGATAATCGGGACATATACATTGGATCCGCAAACAATGATTGGAAATCTCTTACTCAGGTGATTATGGTTGTATTTAGTAAACACACGGTTATTTTCTTCTGTGATCCTAAGAATCTCGATTAATGAAGCATCAACTCTCCTAAAGACATGTCCCATTGGTTTTTTGCCTTTCTCCATGTCTTATTTTTAGTTGAAGTCTTTCTTGTAGGTTAATCAATTTTAGGATATTTTGTTAGCGTAATTCTTTTATTCTTTGGGATAGCCATTGGTTATCTGTTGGATCCATGATTGCCTGTTCTGATCACTATTGTTGACTGCTTTAGGTTAAGGAAGTTGGAATCTACTCCCTCTTGTCCTTATTATAAGGCACCAACCACCAACATTTTTTGGTCCTTATTATAAGGCACCAACTCACTTTAACTAACTCATTTATTACTATTTTTCCATTATGCCCTCATTTTTAACTAACTCATTTAAACCTACATCATTAAAGTAGGGGTAAAGTTGGAAACATTTATTACTGTTAGGACTAGTGATTAATTAGCAATTGTAAATGTGTTGTCAATAGGCTAGCTGATCTGTTATTGTATATAGACGGTCAGGATTCATTGTAACAATTATTTGCCTTATTCACTTTCCTATATAAAGGTGCACAGTGCCAGAGGAGGATTCATCCTTTTGGTCATTCATTTTATCCTTTAGTGCTTTTACTTTCTTGGTACCACAGCCAGCGTTTTGTTTTTTGGGAAATAACCTTTTTCACACGAAACCCTATTTCCCTATTTCCTGAGATGGCATCGTCTCCTTCGGTAAGCTCTGCCTCTCTTTCAAGCGCCGATGGTCAGTCTCTTCCCGGCAGCGTCAAGTCCTACCCTCTCTTTCAGTCTTCCAGCCAAACATCGACGATCAAGTTGGATCGATCGAACTATTTGGTGTGGGAGTCTGTTGTCTTGCCTTTGATAGAGGGAAATCGATTGGATAATCACATCGATTCGGATCATCCTGTTCCTCCTTTCACTACGGTTCTACCGAACACCACCACCGTTATTCCTAATCCCGCTTTTGCGGAATGGTACTCGGTCGATCGTCTTCTCATGGGATGGCTCCGTAATACGATGACTCAAGAGGTGGCCACCCAACTACTTCATTGTCGCACAGCCCTTGCTCTCTGGACTGAAGCTCGTGCCCTTACATCTGCTGTTTCTCGCTCTCGTATTATGGTGTACCGATCGGAGTTGCATAACACCAGGAAGAACGGTCTCTCTATGACCGATTACCTTTCTCGTATGAAGCTCACTGCGGATCAGCTTGCTCTTGCTGGTGCCCCTATTTCTGTTGATGAACTTGTGCTGTATACTCTTAATGGACTTGATGGGGATTATAATCCCATTGTGGTAAAGTTGATTGACCAAGAGGGACTGACTTGGGTTGATACTCAGTCTGCCTTACTTGCCTTTGAGAGCCGATTGGAGCAACTTAATCATTTTTCCTCCCTCTCTATTCAACCAACGGCCAATTTTGCTGGTAAGACCACTGATTCTGAGTCATTCCCTGGTCGTTCTGCTTCTTCTCGTGGCTCTTCTCGTGGAAGAGGCAGTGGCCGGAGGTCCAGAGGCCGCTCCAGCAACAGCAACTCCGGTCGCCCTTTCTGTGATTTGTGTGAACGTTCTGGACACAAAGTCTCCAACTGCTTCAAAAGATTCGATAAGAATTTTCGCCCACCGACCCACTCTCCTCCTCAGTCCTACTATGCTGACTCTGAGATTGTTGCTGACCCGGAATGGTATATGGATAGTGGAGCTAATCATCATGTTGCCGCTGACTCTTCCCAGCTTGATTCTGTAAAGTCTACTGGTAAGAGCAATTTAGTCTCATGTACTGGATCCAAAACTCCTATACGTGGTGTTGGTACTGCCTGTCTTCCCTGCTCTGGTTCTAATTTAGCTCTCAACAATGTTTTACTAGTACCTGAAATAGCTAAGAATTTGCTTAGTGTTCATCAGCTTGTTTCTACCAATCCTGTTTCAGTCTTATTTACTAATGAAGGTTGTGTTGTGAAGGACAAGGACACAGGGAAACCTCTACTGACAGAGCCCCAAGGGACGGGTTGTACCCCATGAATAGTGTTCCGTGCCAAGCCCATATTGTTGTTGCCTCTATGAATGATGAATTTCTGACTTGGCACTACAAGCTTGGTCACCCAAGCAACAAAGTTTTACAACAAGTCCTCAATAATTGTAATGTCAATGTTCAAATTCATGATAATTTTGTTTGTGAGGCATGTCAATATGGAAAATCAAGAAAACTTCCATTTCCTAAGTCCTTATCCCATGCTTCATTACCTTTTGAATTAGTTCATACTGATTTATGGGGACCATCTCCCATTCAATCCACTCTTGGCTATAGATATTATGTTCATTTTATTGATGACTTTAGTCGTTATACTTGGATTTTCCCTCTCAAACACAAAGGCGAGACAGTTACTGCTTTTAAAGTTTTTCAACAAATGGTTGAGACTCAATTTCAAACCAAAATCAAATCTATCCAATGTGATAATGGCACCGAGTACAAACCACTTATACCACTAGCTGAAAATAGTGGCATCACTATGCGATTCACTTGTCCATATACTTCTCCTCAAAATGGGAGAGCCGAAAGGAAGCATCGGCATATTGTGGAAATGGGCCTCACTCTATTGGCTCAAGCTAAAATGCCTTTGGTTTATTGGACTGAAGCATTTCAGACGGCTGTTCATCTAATTAATCAACTCCCCACACCAGTCTTACAAGGAAAATCACCACTTAATTGCTTATTTGGCAAAAAGCCGGACTATATCTCCCTCCAACCCTTTGGATGCACTTGCTATCCTTGCTTGAAGCCCTACAATGCTCACAAATTGGCTTTTCACAGTCAAAAATGTGTTTACCTTGGCCCAGCCTCTAATCAAAAAGGCTCCAAGTGTTTGAGCCCAACAGGCCGAATTTATGTATCCAGACATGTAATTTTTGACAAAGCTACATTTCCTTTTTCTACAGGTTTTTTGAACAGGACAAGAAGCCCATCCTCTGAAGCCCATGATGAGATCCCCATAATAATTTCTGCCCCAACATCTACATCACCTAATCAGGTTTCCTCCTCACTCACTTCTCCCATCTCTACTCCCTCACGGCCCACTCCTCATGTCCAACCCATCTCTCATTCTTGGCAATCACCCTCCCTAGCCCATCACCTTCTTCGGCCCACACCTCTCCTTCTTGTCCAAATCCGCCAGCCTCACCCCACATGCCCCACCCCTCATCTAATCCACCTACCCCACATACAACCTCATCTTCCTCGGATTCCCTTCTCTCATCCGACCCCTCTTTGTCCTGTTCCTCTTCATCTCTTCTTCCTATTCCTCCACTGTCACCGATAGCCCCTCCCTCTCCAAATAATTCCCATCCCATGGTAACTCGTGCCAAGTCTGGTATTTATAAACCAAGACATCCGTTTGTTGGTCTCCTCACCACCGAAACCCCTCTTTCAATCTCTCTAGCTGCTGAACCACGTTCCATACCTGAAGCTCTTGCTTCTCCCCATTGGTTCGCAGCTATGAAATCCGAGTTTCAAGCTCTTCACCACAACCAAACTTGGGTTCTCATTCCTCATCATGGGCAGAAATTAGTCGACTGTAAGTGGATTTTTAAGACCAAGTATAAAGCTGATGGCTCTATTCTTAAGCACAAGGCTCGTTTGGTTGCTAAAGGATTTCAGCAGTCAGCAGGGATTGACTATGGGGAAACATTTAGTCCGGTGGTGAAGCCAACCACTATCAGGCTCATCCTGACTCTTGCAGCCACGTTTCACTGGGAGCTCCAACAACTAGATGTGAACAATGCCTTCTTAAATGGCTTCTTGAAAGAAGAGGTCTTCATGAATCAACCACCTGGCTTCAGAGATCCCAAGACACCGAATTTCATCTGCAAACTCACAAAAGCCATCTATGGGCTTAAACAGGCTCCTCGAGCCTGGTTTGATCGGCTCAAACAAATCCTCTTCGGCTGGGGTTTCAAAAATGTGTGCAGCGATGTGTCCTTGTTCTTTCTAAGAACAAAGCATCTTCTGGTATTTATACTAATCTATGTTGATGATATTCTCATTACTGGAAACAATTCTGATTTTGTGCAACAATTCATTGTCAAGTTGAACACTGTGTTTTCTCTGAAAGACCTCGGCCCTCTTTACTATTTTCTGGGTTTTGAAATCTCACGAGATGGCTATGGGATTTATGTCAATCAGACAAAATACACATTGGATTTATTGAAACGTTTTAATATGCTAGACTGTGCTCCAGTTCCAACTCCTATGGTCACCAGTCGCCATTTTTCAGCATTAGATGGCACACCACTCTCTGATCCCTTTGTGTATCGACAAGCAATTGGTTCCCTTCAATACCTCACCAACTCCAGACCTGACATTGCTTATTCCGTCAATAAGCTTAGTCAGTTCTGGGAAATCCCACTGAAGTTCATCTTCAAGCTGTGAAGCGGGTTCTGAGATATTTGAAAGGCACTTGTCATTATGGTCTACATATTAAACCAGTCCGATCTCTTCGCCTCATGGCCTTTACAGATGCTGATTGGGCTACAGACATTGATGACAGAAAATCAATTGGTGGCTACTGTGTATACTTAGGAGGCACTCTTGTTTCTTGGTGTTCAAAGAAACAAAGAGTAGTCTCAAGGGCAAGCTCAGAATCTGAATACAGATCCTTATCTGATGGAGCCGCTGAGATCCAGTGGTTACACTCTCTAATGAAAGAATTAGGCCTTTTTGTCCGCCAACCCTCCATCATCTGGTGTGACAATCTTAGTGCTCAGGCTCTTGCTTCAAACCCAGTACACCATGCTAGGAGCAAACACATCGAGATTGATGTACATTTCATTAGAGATCAAGTTTTATCGGGTTCTATAGGAGTTAAATATATTCCTTCCTCTCATCAAGTTGCTGATTGCCTCACCAAGGCCTTGTCCCACTATCAATTTTCTTATCTTAGGAACAAACTCGGTGTCTGTCCCACACCCTCTCGTTTGAGGGGGAATGTTAGGACTAGTGATTAATTAGCAATTGTAAATGTGTTGTCAATAGGCTAGCTGATCTGTTATTGTATATAGACGGTCAGGATTCATTGTAACAATTATTTGCCTTATTCACTTTCCTATATAAAGGTGCACAGTGCCAGAGGAGGATTCATCCTTTTGGTCATTCATTTTATCCTTTAGTGCTTTTACTTTCTATTACTTTTAGACTTCATTAATGACTTAACATCCATTCCTTGGTCTACGAGAAAATGGTAGTTGGTGCCTTATAATAAGGACCAGAGGGAGTATCTTACTGGTTGGTTGCCCAAGAATAGCTGAAAGGGTTGAAGTCTACTTCAACAATTTATGGAGACTTGCATCTCTTAATTCTTCAGCTTACACAAATAAAAAATAAAAAATATTTGATCAACAGTGGCAACTTGAAAGAAAGGTTCCCTGCTAGTCTGATTTCATTGACCCAAAAAAGAGATGCGAGTAAGTTAGGTTCTTGTTATAGAACACAAGTTTCATTGGAGTTTCCGTTGAAGTCTTTCTCACGTGTTTCCCTTCAGATACTTGTTCATTGGCATGTTTACCACCTTGATGCATCATTTATATTGTGAGGCTTTGTGGTTTTGATATAATGTGGTGCAAGTTTATGTTCTCTGAACATTTTCTCCCCTGTTTGGAATTTCATGTTTATGGGAGCATTAGAATTTGAAATTATTTTTTATGTTGGGGTATTGATTCTGATTCTGTTCTTGGATTGTACAGTTTGTCCATTTTCTTTGACATACATGTCATTTACATAAACACACAAACAGGATAAAAACCATGGACACCAAACATTTCGGAAAGGTTTTGATTTCCGCTCTCATAGACTCTAATAATTCTCTTCAGATCATTCACATATATAAAAACCAAAACACTGTTCACTTAAGTTTCCATAAACACACAAACAGGCTTTGGTGATTGATGGGAAGATGTAGAGTGCTAAATCAGACGAGTTCATTTATCACAAATGCTTGATTCATCCGGCTCTCTTTTCTCATCCCAATTAAGTTTCTATTCTCAGTACGTATACTTGAATAATAGGGCTGTTCATTGGGATGGTGATGTTAAAGGGCCTTTAGAAGGCTTTTAATGATGATATGTATTATATTGCAAAATAAATGGGCAGCCCAAAATCGGTATTTATAATGGGAGGAGGTGAAGGTTCTGCAGCTAGGGAAGCCTTCAAGCACAAATCACTAGAGAGGGTTGTTATGTGTGATATCGACAAGGTTCTTTTATTTTCTTTTAAATTTCCCTCATAACGCTTTTTACTTAATTTTTGTATTCATATGCGTTTGTGCGCTTTATGCATTATATAAAGATGGTAGAAAGGCATAACTTGTAATAATACGATTTATTCTCAATTGTCTTATATATATTGTTGACGTCAATGGATTATTTTATACTCATACTTACAAATATGAAATAAGAAAGTACAAATATTCTTGGACCTGGTTTATTTATTTATTTTTAATCTTCAATAACTGAATTTGGAATTCTGAATCTTTGTTGCCGAATTTTTTTTATCCATAACTCTGACATCCCTGTGTTTGTTGCAATTTGGTGTTCCTTCACCTCTGAAATAGGAACATTTGCTCAGAAATTGATCAGCCCTTATTTTGAGCAAAAAAAAACAAGTTAAAGCTCATTCTGACTAGTGCCTAATTCTACTAAATTTCTTTAGAGAAAGACCTAGGATACTTTTGCTGCACTTTTCTTGTATTAGCTCCCTTCCATCTCCATTGGTCTTGCTGAAATTGCATTTTCTCTAAGTAAATACCTTGTCCTGTGGATTTCTTCGGCATTTGTTTTTTTGAACCTGTGCACAATATAGATACTTGAATGGGAAGGAAGTCTGCAGTTCTGAGGCTTAAGCTCTCTCAGAACGCTGAGAGGAATCACTTGCATAAATCAACACTCCAATGATCATTTGAGTTACTTAGTGCATCCTTGAAATTCAGGTTTTAAAAGTACTTGTATTTGTGATATCTTGCTGAAAATGAACTTGCAATTGTCTGTCTAGGAGAAGATTATTTGCATACATTCTGATTTACTATGAAGTTTCTAGTGGTTTTTCCTGTAAAGTAAATTTGTGAATTGAGTTGTAGAACTAAGTAAGTGATTTTCGGAATTTCATTGAGGGAACTTGAATATGTGAACTGAATTTGAATTGCGTATATGCTGGGAGACTCAGTTTGTTGCTTAGGGGAGATATATATATTTGTGGCAACAATTAATTACGGTTTTATTTTTCTTGAGTTTTGGTTCTTAGGTCCGTGAAATCCAAGGCTAGCTAGACAGATGACATGGTAATGGCAGAAGTTATTGAAAAGAAAGGCAAATTGTGGGTAACAACTGGCATTTATTTGTGAAGGCAGGACATATTGTTCAATTGAGGAGACTCTGTAGGTGGAATGCCTATCTTTTTCTTTATTGCCTCTCTTTGTGAAATAGAAAGGGACAATTATTTGGGAATTGCTTAGTTTATAAACAGCGTTATATTTGAATAACATCTGAGTCCAAGGATTTCTTTGAATTAATTTGTTAATAAAAAGTAGCAGACATGTATGAGTAGTATTGAGATTCTGTAATGTGTTACTGGAAAAATTGTTTGAAAAGATATTTGGATATGTGTGTGTGTACTCTTGGGAAAATCAGATGTTTCAAAACCTTTCTTGGTTATATTAAAGTCTGATTTGGAAGGTATTTGATGGAATTAGGAGAGTTACATCTCTTGGATAATTGTGATATATGCATACCTCTAACAGACATATACAAGAAGGCCGCAGGCAGGGGGGATGGATGCTGTTGGGAGCCGTTTACAAGCTCCTTAAATCTCTTAGTTACATAGTTGGACGGCATGGTGTTTTTTTTTTTTTATATAGTTATAACTTTCAGCAGCGACTTTTGTCGCTGCTGATATTATATTTTTTTAAAAAAAAAAAAAATTGTGACTTTCGGCGGCGACTTTTATCGCCATTGAAACATGTTTTAGTGGCGACAAAAAAAGTCGCCACTGATACATGTTTTAGTGGCGACAAATGTCGCCGCTGAAGCCACTGATATTATATTTTAAAAAAAAATAAAAATTGTGACTTTCAGTGGTGACTTTTGTCGTCGCAGAAACATGTTTGAGCGGCGACACAAAAAGTCGCCACTGATACATGTTTCAGCGGCGACAATTGTCGCCACCAATACGCCACTTTCAGTGGCAACATCTAATATACTTTCAGCAGCGACATAGAAATGTCGCCGCTAAAAGTATTGGCGACAGTAGTTTCAACAGCGACATATTGTCGCCGCTAAAAACCTTTCAGCGGCAACATTTGTACTTCCAGTGGTGACTTTTGTCGCCACCAAAAGTCTTGTTTTTTGTAGTGACCAAATGTTTCTTGCCATATTTGACCTTTTGTAAATACTAGTTGCTTAGTTTTATGTAATTCCTTGCTAGTTTGTGGATTATTTAGGACAAGCCAATCTGCCTATGGTTTTGTAAATATTGAAGGCGTTGATTTACTCTATGGTTGTTGACTTGTTGGTATGTGTGTGTCTATTTTATCTGTTGTTCTGAGTTATCTTTGTATCAATGGCTGATTGCTCCATTCCAATGTTAGTAAATCTAAAGGGACCAAGCCATTCCAATATTAGTAAATCCAAAGGGACAATGCATGGAAGGAAGGCTAGCAGCTGAATTCTAGGATTTGCCTGATTGGGATAAAATGGGTATTAGAGTAATTGATTGGATATTGCCTCCTTGATTCCTATTATTATGGTCATGTTGGACAACAAGGAGATAATAAGTGCTCGTTCAACAATAAAAAAACAAGTCTTGTTTCTTTAAGTAAAGTTAGCTTCATGAATCGATCACATTATGGTTTTCTTTTTCTTTTGATAAACGATCAAAATGCATTAAAATATAATTAAATAACAGTACATTAATTTTCTAGAACCATACGAGGGCATGCAGGTAGAATATTAAAAACATTCCGATGAATCAACTTTACAACTAGATTTTTGTATCAAGTTATCAACAAACAACTAGATTTTGAAATATATCATTCGTTCACCACTCTTATAATTCTACAGTGACTATATGAAAAGTAAAGATAAAAATTAAAATTAAGATTCTACTCAAAAAAATAAAATTTAAATTCTACTCCCCATCATAAAACAAAGCAGGTTGAGATAGATGAGAAATTTATAAATGAAAATATTACGGTTAAAGTATACTTTTAGTCCTTTAAAATTATGAGGTATATTTGTTATCCCTTGACTTTATAAATACTATTAATCTTCAACTTAAAATATATGTAAATGGAAAAATATCTAAAAATGTCATGAAACAGTGAATATCAAAGCCTCGATTTTATTTACATCGATTTGTCAGTTTATTTTAATTTAATAATATAAATATATTATATTAAAAAATTAAAACTTAAATATGCTTTATCAGCTGGGTAGTCATCACTTGAATTTTCTGTATCAACATTTTTCGTGAGCAACATTAACGATGTTAGAAATATAAGACTAAAAGTATAGTTTACAAAGTTAAGAAACTAAAAGTTTATCTTATGTAAAAATATAAGACTAAAAGTATAGTTTATAAAATTGAGAAACTATAAGTTTATCTTTTGTGAAACTTCAAGGACAAAAAATATACTTTAGCAAAATATTAAAGAAAAATGGGGAAAATAAAAAATGTCATGGGATAAACTACTCTCTCATTAAATCATAATCATGCATGAGTTTTTTTTTTAATCTTACCTGGTTCATCAAAACCTTCAGTTCCGACTAATCCGGATTTCGCCCCGCGATAGGTCCACGGTCGTGGGGGAAGAGCTCCCAACACCATTTTTACCATTTTCACGCCTCAAACTTAGGATATGGTGGTGGGAAAGGAAATCCCTTACCATTTTCTCCCAATGGTTGTTGGTATCATGCATGATTTTTGTGTGTGTGTAATTTTAGGTTGAACATTTGTGTGGGCCTGGGCCCAATTCGTTGCATGGCGGGAAGCGAACTTACGCAGTTGGGGGGGGGGGGGCACACATTCGACGTCCATCTTATCGGGCTTGCCCATAAATTTAACATTTATTATGCATTTAATCTAAAATCTTTTGTTTTATACTCATTGAATTGATTGAATTTCGCGTCCAGCCCTTCCCAATTTGACAAACCAATATTTGTATCTTTGTTGGAAGATGTGCTCACATTTGATGTCCAACAATGCTTCAAATATGATGGTCGCCAATAGAAGAATATCTATATTTGGTTAGAGGTAAGAATAGGTCAGACCCTTATCAGGCGGCCTACTGACCTATTTTTGACCTAGTCTGACCAAAAGTCTAAATGTGTAAATAGGATCAGACATATTTTGTTAAGGATGGACTTATAAGACTTTTATATATATATATATATATATATAAATTATACTCATATTTATATTTATATGTTTTTCATCCTTAGATTTTTATTTAAAGCTATCATAGGTAATTACTTAAGCTTTGGTTTGGTTTGGGAGAAGGGGAGGGGAGGGAAAAAAAGAGAAAAGTTATTTGTAGTGGGGCCTACAAGAGTTTTCCTCCCTTTTAAATATTTTCCCTCCCCTCCCCTTCCCTCCTCCCAAACCAAACCAAGGCTAAGTCTGTTTGGTTTGAGAGGATCGGAGGGGAGGAGGATGGAGGGATTTCTGTCCCTTCCCATTGTTTGGCTAATAATATTTTTTAGGAGGGGAGGAGAAATTTTTTAAAATTTCCCCCTTCCTTCCCTCAAAACCGTCACCCCCCAAATCAGACGTTTTTGGAGGGATTTATAAAAATTGATGTATGAGAGGACAAAAATTTCCCTAGTCTTTTACACAAATACCAGAAATACCCTGAAACCCTTATAAGTGTAACTTGATCCAGAGACCGATACGACAGAGTAATGGGCGGGTTGGGTAGCCCATGCCCTAACTCATAGCTCGCCCATTAAATTTTAAATGGGTATGGGTTAGCCCATACCCATACCTCAACCCATTTAAGCCTGTGTAAATGGGCTAACATATAAATGGACGAGTTTCACTGGGTTTTGGGTAACCCATTTATATTTGACTTGTTTATTTTTTGGAAAAAAAAACATACATAAGCATTAAACATAAATCCAAATATATCATTCTAAATTTTGAAATCTGAATCTTCAAAGTTCAATAATAATAATTCACACAAAATAGACAAATATAAGAGAAAGAGAATAAGAGTCAATAGCTATTAGGGTTGAGATAGTTAATAAAAAATATATATACACTAAATGGGCGGGTATGGGCAACCCAAAGGTGTATCCATAACCCGTCCATTTAATTCTTAAACCCATTTAATTCTTTTTTGGCGGACTCAAATTGACCCAATTACATCAGTTTGTGGGCGGGCTCACTGGGTTATGGGTTTCCTGCTCAACCCTAGAGACCGAATATCTTATGTCAAAGAGAAGGGCTGGTAACGAGTGGGAAATGTTCAAAGAAAACGTAAGGCTTAGGCCATTAAAAAGAGGCCGAAATATTAATCTCTTGAACACCGCTCTCAACGCCCACAATCACAAATCGACTTAAGAAATCCCTCCTTGATAATCGAAGGTATTCCTGCTTTACCTTTTATATGCTAGTTTATCTTTGACTTCATTTTTTTTCTTTTAGAAGAAAATCATCTTCTTTTTGATCGTATTGATGCTTTAGTTGATTGAAGCAATTGAAGAATACAACAGAGACGATCCTCTCCTCCCGTGGCTTGAGTGAGTATCATGTTACTTTGTTTCTGTTATCAAATCTTCTTTAAAGACCGACTGTAACTGCTTTCTTGCAGAAATGCGTCCTTTCCTGCCATTAAGAAATTTGAAATTCGTGATAGCACCCTTCACATTCTGCTAATGCTTATTATGTTAATTGATTTTCAGCAACTAATCTTGTCTTTAATTTCAAAGGTGTATCAAGTGGGTTCAGGAGTCATTTCACTGCTCTGGACTGGTTGTGAAATACGAACAGTGCGTTCAAACTTTCTGGCATTCAGAGCGATATAAGGATGATCTCCGCTACTTGAAAGTGTGGCTCGAATGTTATCGTCGAAATCCTCTCGCTCTCCCGTTCTGTCGCTCGCTTTCCTCTTGTTCAGGTCCCTAGTTTAGAGTTATAAATTTTCTATGACAGAGGCAACGGACTATCGTCTGTATCCTGGTTTTCTTGAAACATTCGATGATATAGCAGCTGATCCCAAGCTCTTTATGAAAACCTTAGAAGAGTTACACAAATCAATGAAGACCACCTTTATGTAAGTTAGCCCTCTCTCTAGCATTGTGTAAACAGACTTTCCTTGTCTTGAGCTCTTGGCTCTTTAATGTGTAAACAGAGTTTCATTCTGCCGATCAGAGGTGTTTTTGACCAATTGTTCAAGGACTTTCGTCAAAATCGCCGGTGGACAATACTTTCTATATTTTGTTTGAAATATTGGAATCTTAGATGAAGATAATAATTCCCTTATAAGGTTTAATTATATATAGTTCTAGTTTATAATCTATTCATGCACTTTAGTCTTTTCTTCAGTGTATAATGTAATGAAAGAATAAAGGGAAAGTAACATAAGGCCTAGCTAACAGATGATCAAGTACTATTCTTTGACTTCAGTATAGACCTGGCCATGGATTTTGCAATTTTACTCTGTTGAAAATGTTTATTACAGTCATGTGTCCAAACCCTTAATTATTCAGAATGATCTTCAAACCCACCTCTTCCTGATCTCTGTTCTGCTTTTTATTTCCTCGGTGGCATTCCATTTTATTTCATTACCATAGATTTTAGTTTGGACAATGTGAACAATGTCTTAATGTTTATCAAAACAATTTGTTTGGAGTGTTTTTTTTGCTCATATCTGTACAGGAATATGTAGCTTTCCATCATTCAGTACTTAACTCTGTTTCCACTTCATATATTTTTTAGAAATATTGCTCACGGAACTAAATTTGAATGAACATTGCTGCAACATTGTTTCAGGAATCCCATCATAGGGGGAAACAAACTAGATTTGCATCGGCTTTTCTTGGAAGTGACTTCTCGTGGAGGCATTGAGAAAGTAAGATGTGAATGATTGAATATTTATTATTGTTGGTGCTAAATATTTTCCCTAACTTGTTTTGCACTAGTGCGATTAATGGCGATATCTTAAGACTGCAAGGGCCTTTAGTATCTTTCTTCAAGGATATTATATTTAAATGCAATGAAGTACTAACTAAAGGGATACCTAATATTTGTAAGTCAACGCCCTTGTAACCAATCAAATTTTAAAAATGCTCTAATTGATGAATGTTATGAACTGATATCAAATCTATAATTAATTATGCAAATGTTTCATTGAATGGGAAAGAAGTTGCAATTGATGGTGCAAATTGTTGGTTTTTGTTTGTTTACCGTTAAGTAATGATAATTGCTAAAGAATCTAGTTAATTTGCTGCACAGGTTACAAGGGACAAAGTATGGACAGAAATAACTGCTGGTTTCCAATCTCAATCTACAGCTAGAATTGCTTCTTATATGTTGGAGCACTACTATGGTTCATTGCTTTACCACTACGAACAAATATTCTATTTTAAGGCCCTAGGATGGAAACCCTCTGGTTTGTGTGTTTAATCCAAATTTCTTGATTCCAAGGCATGTTTCAAATTGCATAAAATAACGACTGGTTTGTGTCAGATGTTAAGCAGATTCCATTGCCAGAACCGGTTCCTGCTCCAAATGTGCAGCAGTTATTGCATCCCCATGTTAGTGCCTCTCAATTGCCTGAAGGTATGTCCTTTCCCATCTAAATATAAGATTGACCGGAAATAATTTAAGGACAGCAACTTCACCTTCTTCTGTAGGAACTGCAGTGAGTGGGATTATTGATGGAAAGTTTGAAGGTGGGTTTCTTGCTACGTTCACAGTGGGTTCAGAGGAACTTAAAGGTGTTCTATATCAAGCTCCAGAAAACCTTGTGTTGCCAACAATGCCGCAACAGAGAAGTGTTCCAGTAGAAAATAGTAATACCTCAACTACTGCTTTGGGTGTCCATCGTCACCGACACAAGAAATGTGAGATAAAAAAGAAAGACCCTGGTCATCCGAAACAAAATCAAAGCGGATACAGTTTCTTCTTTGCAGAGCAACATGCAAGATTGGAACCACTTCACCATGGGAATAACATTGAAATCAGTAAAATAGTTGAAGAACACTGGAACAAATTAATGGAGCCGGAGAAAGCAGTGAGTATTGAATTTTGTCTTTTGCATTTATGTTTTTCATATTTTTGAGTTCATGCTTTGGCACTCAAAACAGACACTCCTCAATTTACTCCTTTAAACCTTGACTGTTTCATCTCTGTTCTCTAAAGTAGATTCTGTTATTATTGAAATCCTCACATTAAGCCAGCTAGCAAAAGGTGAACGCAAACTTTTACTTGGGGCAGCCAAAAGCCAAGAAAGATTTGAATGCTTAAGTTGTGTTTCAAATGTGTGAACACAAAATTACCATGATGTCTGCTAGCAAAATTAAGTTGTGGTTTTCCCTTGAATTTAGGTTTATCAAGAGAAGGCACTTGAGGATGAAGAGAGGCACCGAGCTGAAATTGAGAATTATAGGGAGAAACTGAAAACAGGCCAGGGTATAGGCGATGCTGTGCCGTTACAAGAACAAATTCCCAATAAGGATATGGTGGACGCCGACTTGAAAGTGGACGAAACCGAGGGAGCAGAATCTCCTCAAGCAATAGTTATTGAAAAGAGAGACCCTGGTCATCCAAAACCTAATCGACGAATGTGAGATAAAAAAGAAAGACCCTGGTCATCCGAAACAAAATCAAAGCGGATACAGTTTCTTCTTTGTAGAGCAACATGCAAGATTGGAACCACTTCACCATGGGAATAACATTGAAATCAGTAAAATAGTTGAAGAACACTGGAACAAATTAATGGAGCCAGAGAAAGCAAAGTGAGTATTGAATTTTGTCTTTTGCATTTATGTTTTTCATATTTTTGAGTTCATGCTTTGGCACTCAAAACAGACACTCCTCAATTTACTCCTTTAAACCTTGACCGTTTCATCTCTGTTCTCTAAAGTAGATTCTGTTATTATTGAAATCCTCACATTAAGCCAGCTAGCAAAAGGTGAACGCAAACTTTTACTTGGGGCAGCCAAAAGCCAAGAAAGATTTGAATACTTAAGTTGTGTTTCAAATGTGGGAACACAAAATTACCATGATGTCTGCTAGCAAAATTAAGTTGTGGTTTTCCCTTGAATTTAGGTTTATCAAGAGAAGGCACTTGAGGATGAAGAGAGGCACCGAGCTGAAATGGAGAATTATAGGGAGAAACTGAAAACAGGCCAGGGTATAGGCGATGCTGTGCCGTTACAAGAACAAATTCCTAATAAGGATATGGTGGACGCCCACTTGAAAGTGGACGAAACTGAGGGAGCAGAATCTCCTCAAGCAATAGTTATTGAAAAGAGAGACCCTGGTCATCCAAAACCTAATCAACGCAAGAAATGTGAGATAAAAAAGAAAGACCCTGGTCATCCGAAACAAAATCAAAGCGGATACAGTTTCTTCTTTGCAGAGCAACATGCAAGATTGGAACCACTTCACCATGGGAATAACATTGAAATCAGTAAAATAGTTGAAGAACACTGGAACAAATTAATGGAGCCGGAGAAAGCAGTGAGTATTGAATTTTGTCTTTTGCATTTATGTTTTTCATATTTTTGAGTTCATGCTTTGGCACTCAAAACAGACACTCCTCAATTTACTCCTTTAAACCTTGACTGTTTCATCTCCGTCCTCTAAAGTAGATTCTGTTATTATTGAATACTTAAGTTGTGTTTCAAATGTGGGAACACAAAATTACCATGATGTCTGCTAGCAAAATTAAGTTGTGGTTTTCCCTTGAATTTAGGTTTATCAAGAGAAGGCACTTGAGGATGAAGGGAGGCACCGAGCTGAAATGGAGAATTATAGGGAGAAACTGAAAACAGACCAGGGTATAGGTGATGCTGTGCTGTCACAAGAACAAATTCCCAATAATGATATGGTGGACGCCGACTTGAAAGTGGACGAAACTGAGGGAGCAGAATCTCCTCAAGCAATAGTTATTGGCCAACCATGAATCTTTTGGCATGGTTTGGGGATTTTCGAGTCTAAATCTCCCCCATTGTCAAGGAAATGCCAATCTTGCACTGGAAGTAATAGTAGTTATTGCTCAGACATCAAAATGATTTTTTTTTTTAAAAAAAATCCTACGTGCAACAATGAAGTACAATTTTATGCTGAGTTTGCTTGATAATACTTCATAGTATAATGTCGAAATCCTGCAACTGCATTGGTGTGATACGAGAGTTATGACTTTATTATCTGTGTTGGCAGTCACGATTCTAGCTTTGTTTGATTCACATATAATGCTGGAATAATCACCAATAAACGTTGCTGCTCAGATTAAACCTCAAAAAGCAGAACATCCCACGCCATCAAAATAAAGACTGACGTGCCATCAATTACAGTCGTAAGCTGAGTTTTTTATTCCCAGTCCTAGTGGCGCAACTAGAAAAATATTTTAGCCCGGGTCAAAAAATAAACATATTAAACTACTCCCTCTAGTTCTTATTATAAGCACCAACTAATAAGTATATTTGATCCTTTTTATAAGGCACTTGCTTATTTCCAAATTGCATTAAATATTTTTTCTCATGTATATACATAATTAAAAAGGTAGGAAGTGAAAGTAATAATTAATAAAAATTAATTATTACTCTTTTTTTATCAATAAAAAAGAGTAATAATTAATATAATATTAGAGTTTAGTGTAATTAATAGGGATAATAGTGAAAATACTTAAATTTTAGGACAAATTTAATGACTTTAATTGTTTTTATTGACTTGTGAGAATTGTTAATTGGTTCCTTAAATAAGGACCAAAGGGAGTATTTACTAAATGAGTAAATACCCTTTTTGGTCCCCGGAAAATACACGGGTGCCCTTTTTGGTCCCTGAAAAAAAAAAATCATTTTTTGGTCCCTAAAATGGAAAAATAAGGTCCATTTTAGTCCTTTTGGACATTTTTTTTGGAAATTTTAATCCCTCATAAATTCCCAAAAAGGTCATTTTTAGTCCCTAAAAAGGACCAAAACGACATTTCCTTTACTCAGGGACCAAAAAGGGCATCCGTGTGTTTTCCAGGGACCAAAAAGGGTATTTACTCTTACTAAATAGTACTCAAATAACTTTGAAAATACAAATAAATAATAACCGATAATTATAAATCAAAACAATATATAAGATGATACTAACATTTTCGGTATCTCAAACAAGCATTTTACTTTCCCCTCATAGCCCAATGAGTAATGAAACAAACATTTTCCTTATAGAGAAGATAAAAAATTAGTTGGGACCAAATTTGTGGCCAAATAAAATATCATATAATAAATACATATATATACTAACAAATTTTATAAGATCAGCCGGAGCAAGACTTCAGTTGGCCATCAAGACGTTCCGCCATTGCCCAGTCCCTATTTGCGCTCAGAAAAAGCTACTACTACTATAAGAATCAAACTGATCATATATATAAAAAATCACTCATATTTGCGCACACATTCACGTGCATGGCAGCTGGCTGAGGCTATAAGATAATAATAGAGGTTGATGATGGAGTTTTGTTGGATTATGGCATGAAAGGCCAATGGAAGCAAGCTGTGGAGGCATACAAGAAGAAACCAAAAGTGTTTGAGGCCATCAGCACCGCAAAGTCCCATGATTCAGTAATATAATGCACGTGGCAATCTATGCAGGGGAGACACATTTTGTGACAAGCCTCCTAGATCGCATCAAACAAGAGGAAATGTGTCTTATTATGAGCAATATTCTGTGTATGAACAACTCAGAAGGAGGGAAGCATGTGGCTGACGAAGACGGCGGAATCGTGCTCCCTGGTGGCGACGTTGGCTTTCGCCACGTTGACAGCTATCCCCGAAGGATCCAACCAACAAACCAGCTAACGTGCCTCTGTTTCATATATATATATGTACGGTCATATAATTTACAATATTTAATTAATAATTATAGCCTTGTGTACAGTTTATTTAAACTTTATGATATACCGACACAAAAGTTTTGATTGCTTTTGAGGCCAAACAATATATAGGCTTGGTGAATGGTAACTGGCTAATAGTTAGAGAGGCATACTATGCAATAAACTTCGGCTTATACTAAAATAGCTCGCCTTGTTATTTTAAATATATAGTATAATGCCCAAGTTAAGACTCTAGTTTATGCATATTTCAAAATCTTCCATGGACAAAGGAACTTGTGAGGGTAATCATAAGAGTCAGATTACTGTAACTTGAAGTCTTTGACCACTGGCGCGTAAAAACACGTACGGGGGAATCTGACTCGTTTATGATGATGATCTGTTTAATAATACTTCATTATTTCTATTGGATTGAACAAAGTCAGAGGCATAAAAAAATTATTAAAATGAGCCAATGAGGTCAGTATTTCCACAAGAGAACCTGATTTAATTTGGACCACGCGCGCCTCACTCCGGCCGTCGAGGCATATTTCAAAGGAGCATGGCTGGTTGGTTTCTCCAAGATGCTCGGCATCTGCAGCCTCAGTCCGCTGAAGAATCGGCTGTTCTTGAGGGATTAATTGTAACTTGGGATTTTGGTCTTAGGCGAATTGGTCTCAAATCAGATGCAGCTGAGATTGTTAACCGATTATCTGTTGATGTCTCCTCTACAGAGAGTCTGCTTTTCTCTCAGATCAAGTCGCTCCGGGATCTGTTCCTCGTGAGTGTAATCGAGTGGCTGATGCTTTAGCCAAGTTGGGATTGTCTAAATCTAACTCTTTTAGTGATTGCCCTTACTCTAAGGTTTTGGGTTGATCAAAAGTCTTTGGGATTATTCCCCTCCGTTGTTTAATTTCCTGTAATATGCCTTTTGGCTTTTAGCCTTCTTTTCATATATATTAAAAAAAAAAAAAAAAAACTCAGTATTAGACATATTGCTGTCTGTGCTGTTTTTTCTTGATAAGTTTTGGTATATGCTTTTACTCTCACCCTTCTCTCTTTGTTGTCATTTAAATGTATATCCCTTTCTTCTGTAAGGTACCACTTTCCTTTCCTTTGCCCATTTCAAATATACATTTGTCAACACAAACCAGCACAAGTTGACACTTATCAACTAAGGTGCTCAACTTGCCAACACAAACCAGGGAGGTGAAGAAATAAAACCTATACAATTTTAATACGCAAAATGACATGATATCTCTAACAACGTCCACTTGTTGATTCAGCTCGGACAATGTTGTTTTCTCTTTGACCCCCTTCAAGATTATTGCTAGGAAAAGATGAATAGTGTGCCATCTGACATGCTTCAGAAACTCAACGCATCTCGCAGCTTTAGCACATTGGGTCTCCATGCAATCTTCTATTCATCTCAACAAGCTCAACTTTCACCTTTTGAGTTTCAAGATTGTTCCCAGCATTTTAGCTGCAGTTTGGTTTTCCAGAACCTTCAGCACCTTCTTTGGGAGTAAAATTATCAATAGATCCCACTGTGGTGACAATCATTATGGAGCGCCAAAACAAATGTCCAGAGAGCCGAGCATTGCAAAAACTAAGAAGACGTAATACGATAGTTCTGAGAAATGTAATGTTTAAACGTAACATGTAGCTTCTTTATTCTGTATTGATGTTCGACGACAGAAGAAAAACCCAGCAAGATATCAGCTAAAAGTGATATGAATTTTGGTTTCGCTGATAAATTACAATGAGGCCATTATGCAAAATATGCATAAACAATCCTCAGGTGATAATACGGGCTTTGTACAAGAAGCCAATAAGGAAGTATTTGTTTTATCTCCCTGAACAAGTAGGATATAATTTGTTGCAAAAGCTGATGGTTGTCCATGATCACCCGAAAGTATTTACAGATATACAGCAAAAATTAAATGCCAGAGTATTAGAAAAGCATGTATGTTGACTGTTCGATATCTAGTGCAAAAGACTGAGGAACATATATTGTATGAAGAATTTGCATTAACACGCCTTAAAGAATATTTTCCATGTCAATTATGATTAATTTTAAAAATTAAATTTAATATCTCAAAAATGTCAATAGTATTAGCACTACTACAAAAAAGGACTTTAATGTCAGTTATTTTGGGACTCCAAAAATATTTTCTTTTAAAAAAAATCATGTTTTTGGAGTCCCAAAATAATTTTGGGACTCCAAAAATATCAAATTTTGAGTCCCAAAAGTTATTTTGGGACGCCGTAAGATTTTTTTTTTTTTTAATTGCGTTATTTTGCACAAACATACAGCTACCAAAAATGAAAGGCAACACATATGAAGATTTTCAGGGTTATCAAAGATGAAAATTATTATTTCAGGGCAGTCTACAAATAGATGGCTACTAAATCAGATATTCATCGAAGGAATCATGGAGCAAATGTTCTGCAATAACCTACCTAATCTATGATTTACAAGGAAGGATTAAAGGGGAAATATATAGTTGACTGACTAAAAACTAGTTAGCAACAGAATAAATTCATTACGGAAAACAAACATGATCTGGAAAGATTTCATGATTTCCAACAACATCAATTAAGACTGTATCTGTTGAACAAACCTCAAGATACTTATATGTGGTACTATCAGCAGGAACAACACCATTCTTTCCTCCAGCTTCAACAACCATGTTGCACAATGTCATTCGTTCTTCCATCTACTCACCACAGCATGTTACCAAAAACAAAATAAATAATCATAATAAATGAATTTCAGAGGCTACAGAAATATTTAGAACTGCAAAATGTTTTATAGCATGATATATTGGTGGGATACACCTACATTCAGACTTTCAACAGTTGTGCCAACAAACTCCATAGCTTTATATGTCGCACCAGCCACACCTATTTCACCAATAATCTGCAAGATAAAAATATTAATATAAGCAACGATGTAATTGTGGATATTTAGGAAGTAGGAACAAAACTAATAAAGACAACCCTCAGTTAGCTACCATATGAATGTCGAAGATAAATATGATATAATTGAAAAGCCAATATTTAGGAAAACTTACTTGCAATATTAAATCCTTTGCAAGCAAATAATGGGGCATTTCTCCATCCAATACAAATCTCAGAGTTGGAGGCACCTGCAATTATAAAATTTATCATACAAAATAAATGGGCATTACATCTGTAAGTATCTCAGTAAATTGCGGCGGCAACCCACAAAAAAAGGCTAGAAGAGTGTGCTGCAATAAGTTAGTATAGAACATCAGAATACTAAAGATAGTAAAAAGGAATGAAGGACAATCCAAGGGAAACAAATTATAAAAGCCACCCCGTCCAACCTAATAAGAGCAGAGTAATAGCAAAACCAACCACATTCAAGTCTACAGCCAACTAGATTCACTTATTATGACGTGTGGGAGTAATCTTATTATGTCTATTCTTCACCTATGATAAGTAGCAGTGATTCAACACATTCCAAATTTTTGGCTTCTTAGCACTTATGTCTAGTTTTTGATTGTAAAGATGAATAAAACATCATAGTGACTATTTAAAAATAGCAAAAGCATCACATAGACCGCAATGAAAAGCCAACTCACCTTGAGCAGAAGCTTCCCTGTCCCCAATACAAAACCTGCATCAGTATTGTCAATGCCTGTAGCAAACTGACCAAATGCTCCAGCAATACAAGTGTGAGAGTCAGTACCAAGAAGAACCTGTGGAAACAGAATGAGTTTAACAAAGAGGGGCCATAACGCTGTTAACCACCAGCTTTTAGATCGCAGATCAAGCAAACCTCTCCTGGCCTGGTATGGCCTTCCTGAGCAAGAGCAATATGGCACACACCTTTGTAATCCGGGTTTGCCTGCATAATTATAGCCCACATTCAATTGTCATGGCCATAACAAATTACCATGTGCCTTTTTAAGAATCCAAAAACCAAAATAACAAACTGATAGTGAAGAAAATGACAGCATACCTTAAAATTACTCAAATCTTTAATATCATAAAAGTACTTGATATTTTGCTCCTGGCAGAAATCCCTTAAAATGTCCACATTGCGATTGGCACGTTCATCGCTTGTGAAGATATAATGATCAGGAATTATAACCACCTTTTCACGGTCCCAAACCTTGGATTGCAAAACAAAATCCAGTCAGGAATCCTATAAGCATTAGAACATTCTTTGATTATTCATTTAAGCAAACCTCAAGCAAAAAAATTATTGCTTCTGTCTTTTGTAGAAGAAAAGTTATTGCTCCAATTTTTTTTAATAATGAACAGCTGAATAGTTACGTTGTGGTTTAGATGAACTCTATAATGACAAATCTTGCTCTAAATGCCAAGTATAAAATTTCCTGTTTTTGAAACGCTTCAATTATTATATTTTGCCCTCTTCATATTGTGAAGACAAATGTAACAAATTTATCCATCCCAAAATGACTCTTTAATTTCAGTGGCAGTGAATAACAATACATAGCAATTCTAAGAATAATCCAACGCAACACATCAGCTTAGTATGAACAATCATTAGAAACAAGTTATCAATCAGAGATAATGGGTAACGGAAAATAATACCTCTGCATTCTGACCGAATTCTTTCTTGAAAATTCCGATGGAACCAGGGCCACATACATCATGGGTCATCAAAATATCAACATTAACCCAAACATTGTCCCCTGGGCTCAACTGGGGTTTCTCAGACGCCCTAGCCAAAATCTTCTCGGTCATCGTCATTGCTGTCTTGACCAGCAATCGGTCACACCGGCCACAAATCACAAACTAGGGTTTAAAAAGACATAAATCGAAAAGAGCAAGCGATAAGAAAGCAACTGAACTGATCCAGAGGCGGAAGGCTTGCGTTCCGATTGCTGAGGAGCTGCGACCGAACAAAAAATTCTCTTCAAAACAGGTTTTTGACAATCCCGAGCTGAAATGGGTGACATAGAAGAGAAAGCGGCAAGACCCAAAACTTTCTGAGGGAGGTTTTAGTTTCAGGAAGAAAGCTTCTACTCTGCGAAGGAGTGAGGTTTTACTTTTACATGACCCAGGGATTTGAAATAATTTAGGTAATTGGAGATAGTTATAGGTCAAACTCATCTTAATTTTGTGACTCCAACATCCAAATCCAGTCAGATTCTTTAACAATAATTACAATAGATAAATGCAAAATACCTCATGACGACGAGAACGATTAGAACGGAGGAGGAGGCGGCAAGGGTGTGACAGTGTTGTGCCGATGGTGACGGACGGCACGGCGGTTCTGTCGGCGGACTACGGTCGAGGAGACGGAGACCGTGTTAGGGCTCAAAATCTTTTTGAGGATCGAATGAAGGAGCCTTCGCAGCTCATGCAGTCATGCTTGGGGAATTTTTTTGGAGTCCCAAAATATAATGTGGACTCCAAAAATAAATTTTTGGTTAGGGGTGATTTTTAGCAGGTTGGAAAATTTTTTGGAGTCCAAAATTTTGGGACTCCAAAAATATGTTTGTTTAATTTTGGACTCCAAAAAAAATGCACGCCAAAAATTTTCCCTGACTCCAAAAATATATATTTGAAGTACTAAATTATATTTTGGGACTCTAAAAAATTTCTCCTCCAAAAAAATACGCATAAAAAAATTTCCCTGATTTCGGGAGTCCCAAATAATATTTTGAGACTTCAAAAAGTTTCCCTAGCTCGCTAAAAATTCATCCCTACCCAAAAATTTATTTTTGGAGTCCCAAATTATATTTTGGGATTCCAAAAATGTTCCAGAGCCAAAATAATTATAAGAATTTCACTTTTTACATCCCTTTTTTAAATAGAGACGTCCTTTAGAATAGTAATAGCTGATTTTTGTAGTAGTGTAGGGTTAAAAGCTTGAAAAGATAAATAAATGAACAAAATAAAATCTTATGTGCACTTTTCCAAATATTAAATCAATGTTCTTTTATTGGATTAAAATAGCAGTTCCACCCTAATCAGTCAATTCCAGTATTGATCTTGGTGAAATTCTTCATAATTATATTTTAACAGTAATTTTAAATGACGAATTTATTTGTTAGAATATCAATTGATAGAATTTGGCCAAAAAAATAGTAATCGATACAAAATGACTTTTATTTTAAATTTTAAATATATCAATTGAGATTTAATTTCTATGGCAAATACAACCCCTATAAACCCTTTGGGCTTACGAAAAGTATTATTTTTTTCTTGCTGTATACATAATTAACCCTTTTAGTTTGTGACTGCCACATACTAAGATGCATTATAAATTACCTGAAGAAGCAATTAACTAAATTAATTCTTAGTGTTTGTTGAAGGATGTGCTGGGTTTCTTTTGGAACTAGGGTTTTTCAAAAACTGCGTAATCTCTTCAAAATCCTACCTCACTGTATTTCAAAATCTTTTTAATTTTTAATGAACTTGCAGAGTTAGGCACGGCCCATGGGGAGATGCAAAGATTAATGAAAACTCTTTTTTGTTTTCTGATAATTCATTAATGAAAACTTAAACGAGAAAAATGCTGAACAGAACAAGCAAATGAAAAAGATACTAAAACATTATCACTGTCAAAATTCCAAGCAATTGAAACCTCCGTAAACTGAAAAGGGAAAAAGAAAGCGAAAAAAAAAACACACCTTCCAAACTGATAACCCTAAGAAACTAATAACCATAATAGCTAAACTAGAAATGAAAAAAGAAAGAAAGAAAAGAACGGCCAATCATTCTCAAATTCTCCTCATTCTCAAATTCCCCTCTTCAGGAGAGAATGAATGCTATTTTGTCGTCGACCCTATCATTAAAGAACCAAATGAAAACATCATCACCGATTTCAGTATGTTGCTTATCCCAAAAATCTTGGAGATGGTCACAAATCAAGACGCACTCATTCTCTGTCGTCTCCTCGAGATGCATTTTCCACCTATTACCAAGTAAATCAAAGACGAAGACTGTAAATCCATCTTGGAACGTTTCACCTGGAATTAGTTTCCCCGAAATTTCGTTGAAAGATTCTATGCCAATGTTTATATATCGTTCGCAATCCGTACGGCATAGTGGCCTGGAACATAGCATTTCGTGGTGTTCAGGGGAATCTAAAGTTCTCAATTCGAATGACGTCATCTGAGCCAGCATACTCCTATGCGGACCTTCTTCTTTAAGAAGAAACTCTTTCATGAGCGAACCATAATTATAACCAAATTCCGCCATCGTGTATGTCTCTTTCAACGTGAAGAATTCAGAAACAGAAACAAGATTTTTTTTGCTCAATAAAACAGAAACAAGATTACCACTTAGATATAAACTAGTTTTCTGTGTGTCTCTATATATATAGTGAGTGAGAGAGAAATAGGATAAAATAAATCTAATCAAATAATCTAAGTCAGTATTTTATTGCTAATATCTTTCAAATCAGATTTGTAATGTATTTGGTATCATTATCTTAGTCTGGAAATACTGCTAATATCTTTCAAATCAGATTTGTAATGTATTTGGTATCATTATCTCAGTCTGGAAAGATTTACTGACTTAGATTATTTGATTAGATTTATTTTATCCTATTTCTCTCTCTCTCTCTATATATATATATATTCCTGTTAATATATTTCAAACCAGATTTGTAACGTACTTTTTATCTCAGCCTGAAAAGATTTACTGATTTATATGATTTGATTACATTTATTCTATCTTATTTCTCACACACTCACGCAAAAAAAAAAAAAAAAAAAAAAAAAAAAAATATATATATAATTTATAATTTATAATTAATTCTTTAAATCATAATGTATACCACAACCCATGAATTTTATTAAATCTATCTCTTCTATTTGATATAACTATTATTGTTGTTAAAATCGCAAGTTTACTATCCAAATTTAATTTGACTTATTTTTCAGTGATTGTTTTGTTCAAATCTTGTGTTGTTTATTTTTTTTAACTACTTACATTTTTCAAGACATATTTATAATAAATATTTTTAATTTTGGTAAGTCTTTTCATTAATTACTTGTAATTGTGGTATATGGACAATATTTTACCTTTGATTTGATTATGACTTAGTGATTTCATTTGTTTGTTACATGATCCGTGTTGTTTAGACCTTAATGTTGACAACATTTATTTGTTAACTTAGAATTTCAATTATTGTAATTTACTAATTATATTTCTTAGGGAAAAAAAACGCAAGAAAAATAGTTATAATTTAGAAAAATAGCTTTCGGCTCTGTAGAGCCGGCATGGTTTGTACGCTCACGGGCTGGGCCTTAAAAACCAATGTTTTTTTTACCCCAAGCCTAGGACATACCAATAGGGTGGTTGGGTAACCCATGTTCAAAACCATAACCTGTTCATTTAGCTTTATATGGGTACGTGCCATCCCATACCTGTTTCTCAACCCTTTTAAACCTGTGTAAAAGGGCTAGCATATAAATGAGCGGATTAATGGGGTTTTTGGTAACTTATTTACATTTGATATGTTTTTTTTCCTCTAAGAATATACATAAGCATTAAGCATCCATTATTCTATCCAAATCCATCATTCTAAATTGTGAAATATGTATCTTCAAAGTTCAATAATCACAATTCACACAAAAGAACCTAAATGTAGACAAGTACCATCATAACATAATTTTGATATTCAAACTCTAACTTTTAAATTAAAAGTCAGAGTCGCAAAGGAAAAAAAAAAAGAGTCTGAGAGAGTGAGAGTCAGACTGTCGAGAAAAGTTGGGTATTACAATATTACTTAGTGTTCTCAATGCCCTGTCCTTTGTTCATATACTTATTTTTTTTTTTTAAATTAACTAAATGGGCGGGTATGGGCAACCCGAAGATGTGTTCATAACCAGCCCATTTAAGTTTTAAATGGGTGGATTTCAACCCAACCTATTATGGGTATTTTTGGGCTCGCTCAAAATGGTTCAATTACATTGGGTTATGGGCGGGCTTATAAATTATGGGTTTCTATATGCTCAACTCTACCCGGGCCTAAAAGGGCCAGCCCTTTTTGGCCTTGGCCCTTCAAGGGCAGATCCTGTAGGATCAGGCTGGCCTTGATTCCCAATTTGAGGGTCACAAGCTTGATTGTGCCTGTTATTATACTTTGTTTTGATTTTGTTGTGTAGTTATAAGTCGCATGTCTGTTATATTTAAATTCTTTCAATTATGGTTTATTTATGTGGCTTTCTTTATAAAGGTTATTTCTATAATTATTTCTGAAAAATTGACTGTTGCACTAACTTACTATAGATTTTCATTGTTGTTTATGTAATACCCCAATTTTCAACAATCAAATACTTAACCAAAGTGTTTGAAATATTGCCAATCAACAAAAATCTATTTTACACGGCCAAATTAATTTCCCAAAATATTTACAGTGCCAAAATATATTTCTAAAATATTTCAAAGTTTAAAATATGCGAAAATCTTATTAGTTCAAAAAGGCTCTTTAAGACGGCCTCGTTTAAACCGGAGAATTGATGCCCCAATCTTAAAAGTATGACCGGTGGTAGTTTTGTAAATATAAAGAACTTCTTGGACTGGATCCTTTATTCATAGGTATTAAATATATTATTCAAACCGGTCAAAAAAACAACCGATCTTAAAAATGTTATTAAAAAACTTGAAATATCAATTATTTTTTAGAGAAATCTCACACAACCGGACTTATATTTTATGCGGTCCAAAATATAAGGAAAAATTTAAATATGAAATTCTAAAACTTTTAAGACCAAATATATATAAAAGACGGTCTTAAAAGTTATACTTTTAAGATCCGACATAAATTATGGCTAGTACAAAATTATTGAAAAAAATTAAAGAAAAATTCATTAATTTTAAGACCGGATTTTAATAAGGACCAAAGCAATCAATCAAAAAATCTTTGAATTAAATAATGGAATTTGCATCAACATTGAGATTCACATCAAAGGGGGAAGAACATCCGGCTTTTTCACCAGACCATCCATGCTTGTTTTGACCTTCTTCACATCCTCCGCTTTTCCATTCTCAGCCGAATCCCCGCACCATCATTATCTTCACTATCCTCCTCGGTATTGTAATCAGAGTGTTCCTTCGATCTGATTGTCACATCAACAAAGCTAGCATTGGCCGCTCTCTGTGCTTCGACAATTCTCCGACAGCGGTCCTCCAACTACTTTTTCATCGACCGTAAAACCAGCAGTGTGGTAGCGTCACAATCAAACAAAGTCGATGCCAAAGGGTAGGTTGAATCAGATGGGCGCAATTTATTTGGACTTGGTGAATCCTCTCTACTTTCTCAACAACGGTTTGAACGCTTCAACGCTTCAATGCCGAAAGCAATGTCATGGCCGGTAAGCTTTGCACAATTCTCTAGGTTTTAGGTTTTATGTCTCTCCAGCATCTTGCGATTTTGGAGGATTGCCGCCACAACGGAACTAGATCATGGTGGATGATTCTCCTGGGACCGTGCCGTCTCTACTTTGCAAATTTATTTTTGGACGTCCTGATACGTTTCCAGGACGCCTTAATAACATTAGTGTCATCCTGATTTAATATCAGGACGCCCTAATAAATTTTAAGCCGACCTGAAGAAATATCAGGTCGCCTTAATTAAAAATTAAGGCAACCTGATATTGGTTCAGGACGCCTTAATTTTTTTTTGGCGCCCTGAATCACATATCAAAACGCCAAAATTGGAAAATTGGCGTCTTGAATATACTTTCAGGACGCCAATTTTCCTTTTTCTAATAGTCAAATACTCGGATCGTCACACTCTCCTCAATCAGTCCAACGACAGACTTTCATTTACTCCCTCTCCCCAATCTTCTCACCCGCGCCGCCTCCTTCCCTAAATCCTCTCGTCGTGGCCATTTTCGCCGGCGTCTCCTCCGTCACTGCCTCGCCGCTCCTCCGTCTCTGCCATGCCTCTCCTCCGTCTCTCACACTCGTGGCTGATTTGTTCTCTCGCAACTACTATAAGTTTGTAAGTCTTCTCGACCTAAAAAGCTTGTTGGTGTCTGCTCATAGCTTCTGATTCCTCAATCACCTATTTTGGCATTCTCATGTGGCTTCGCCGTAGGTACTACGTACACCGGTTGTTGACGTCATTTTCCACTGAGTGAGCGTACGTCTCACTCCGCCTCCTTCTGAAACCCAAACCTACCAAGCCCTATCACTGGTTCACCTCCTAATCACTTCCATTGTTAGGTAATGCTTGTTCTTCTTGTTCTTTGATTTCCTTTTCACCTTAATATGAGAATGGGGTGGAAGAGTTTATTGAATTTGCTAGAAGGAATGTGGCTACAAAAAATGGGATGTATTATTGTCCATGTGTTAATTGTTTAAATGGGATTCGAAGGGATATTCCTGATATAAGGGATCACCTAATTTGTGATGGAATAAACCTTCGATGCACAACGTGGATATGGCATGGTGAGGAAGTAAGTACCAGTGCGTCCCATGAAAATGAACTAGAGGTAGATGAAGATGGAATGGAGAGGACGATTCATGAAGTTGAGGTTGAATCTTTTGCACAATCGCATGAATATGATAGCGTCTGGAGTGATGCAGAGACACCTTTGTTCCCTGGGTGTACTAAGTATACACGGTTGATCGAGACCTTACATTTGGTCAACTTAAAGACAACTTGTGGGTGGACCGATAGCAGTTTCACGTCGCTGCTTGAATTGTTGTGTGATATGTTGCCAGATGATAATGTACTTCCAAATCGTATGCCTGAGGCGAAGAAAATCTTGTCTACCATGGGCATAGAGTATGAAAAGATACACAGCTGCCCTAATGACTGTATATTGTACAGAAATGAGTATGAAGGCCTTAGTAATTGTCCGAAGTGTAAAACTTCAAGATACAAAGTGAAGAAAGGTGGTGGTTCTGGAGATAAGACAACAAAAAGGCAACCTTTGAAGGCATTGTGGTATCTTCCAATAATACCGCGGTTTAAGCGTCTGTTTACTAGTGAGGCAACGACGAAGAAGTTGTGATGACTTTCTGATGAGAGAGTATCCGATGAAAAATATCTTCGGCACTCGACTGACTCTCTGCAATGGAAGAAAATAGACGAAATGTTCCCTCAATTTGGCAGTGAGCCAAGAAATCTTCTGCCGGGGCTTTGTACAGATGGCTTCAATCCGTATCGAACTCTTAGTAGCACCCATAGTGCATGGCCGGTTCTCCTTGTAATATAGAACTTACCTCCCTGGCTATGTATGAAACAAAAGTTCGTGATGCTTTCTATGATGATTTCTGGACCAAAACAGCCCGGGAACAATATCGATGTGTACTTGGCGCCTTTGATTGAGGATTTGAAGAAGTTGTGAGAGGAAGACGTAGATGTGTTTGATGCATATAAGAAGGAGTCCTTCAAGTTGCGTGCAATGATATTTACCACAATAAACGACTTTCCTGCATACGAAAATTTGTCAGGGTACAGTGTGAAGGGGCATAAAGCATGTCCAATATGTGAAGCAGACACAAACTTCCATCAACTAAAGCACGGAAAAAAATGGTCTACCTCGGTCACAGGAGGTTTCTTCCTCAGTTCCACCCATATCGTAAGTTAAGAAAGTGTTTTAACGACTTACCGGAGTATAGAACGGCTCCAAAGGCCTTGACCAGAGAGGAAGTTTATAGTCGGGTGAAACATATCAATGTCATATTGGGTAAGCAGCAAAGGATTGCGGGTCGGAAGAATATATGGAAGAAGAGATCAATTTTCTTTGATCTTCCATATTGGCGTAGTCTTGATGTGAGACACAGTTTCGATGTGATGCATGTGGAGAAAAACGTTTGCGATAGGCTTGTCAGTACTCTTTTGCACATACAAAGGAAGACTAAGGATGGAATTAATGCGAGACTAGACCTGGTTGATATGGGAATAAGAGAACGGTTACATCCACAAGTAATGGAAGATGGTAAGAGGGCATACATGGAGCTAGCAGCTCATACACTATCAAAAGCAGAGAAAAAAAGTTTGTGTGGGTGTCTATATGACATTAAGGTTCCACAAGGATATTCTTCTAATTTGAGAAGGTGTGTTTCAATGGACGATTTGAATTTAGTGGGAATGAAGTCCCATGATTATCATGTATTGATGCAACAACTATTACCAATAGCTATTAGAGTCATTATGAACGATGAAGTGTGAACCACTATAACAAGTTTGAGTATGTTCTTTAATACTATCTATAACAAAGTCATTGACATTGAAAAGCTAGATGAATTGGAAAATGAGGGTTATATTATTTTGTCCCAACTAGAGATGCATTTTCCTCCTACATTTTTTGATATAATGGTGCATCTGATAGTGCACTTGGTAAGGGAGGTAAGGCTCTGCGGTCCAGTTTACCTAAGGTGGATGTACCCTTTCGAGCGATACATAAAGATCTTAAAAGGGTATTCTAAAAATCCTTATCGACCTAAGCCTAATAGTTGAGAGATATGTAGTTGAAGAGGCTATGGACTTCGCAAGGATTATCTATCGGGCGACGATACAATCTCGGCATGACGAGGGGATAAGTGAGGGAACTCGAGGAATCGATCAAGAATATGCCCCGTGAAGAGGTGTTGCAAGCACACTTGTACATCCTGAATAATATGGAAGTAGTTCAACCATACATTGATGAACACAGAAAGAGTTTGAAGAATATGAATCCAAGGAAGAACGACATGCAGATAGCTAATGAGCAAAAGAAAACATTCATAAAGTGGTTCGTGCAGAAGGTATTGCATGAGACCGGTGTAACAGATACAATTGAGTGGTTAGCCTGGGGGCCTTCTTTTTAGGTCATCACATGGAGCGGTTATGATATAAACGAATATTCTTTCTACACAAAAGACCAAGATGACAGAAGTTCTATGCAAAATAGTGGGGTGATGGTTGAAGCTGAATCCATGCACTTTTCGAGTTCGAAAGATAAAAACCCGGTGTTAGCATCAATGGCTTATTATGGAGTTATTGAAGAAATATGGGAGATGAGCTACAACAAGTTCAAAGTTGCTTTATTGAAATGTAAGTGGGTTAGCAATAATGTTGTTGTCATAGATCCTAAATTTGGATTTGTCTCAGTTGACCTTCAACGACTTGGTCATAGAGATGAGCCATTCATTCTAGCAAGCCAGGTGAAGCAAGTGTTTTATGTTACAGACCCTGCTGATAAAAAAATGTCTATTGTACTTCAAAGTAAAAAACAGAAGTATGGTGAAGAATCCCTGAACCTTGACGATACACTCCCTTTTTCAACAAATCCACCTACAACATGTGAAGTAGAATTGGTAGATGATGAAGAATATGCTGCAAGAAAGGATCATTGTGAAGGAATATGGGAAACCATATGAAGTAAGATCTTCAGTTATGAAATAGTGCTATGTTACAGGTTTTCAACATGTACGTGATCGCTCCATGATTCTCAAATTATGATATTTTTGTAGATTGCACACTTGATTTTTTAATTATTTCATTCACTTCATTGGTTTATCTTATGTCTTGTTTTCCAATTTACAGTTTTTTGATCGTGGTTCTCTGTTCTCGGATGAAGAAGTCGATACGGTTCGAGACGTTATGGCTAGACATCTTCTGCAATACCTATAGGTATATGTGTGAATTTGACATTGTTGTTGGCCGGTAGTGCACTAGTTCAAATGTATAGTGCGAATTTGATATTGTGTTCATGCTCATGTATTTCATTTTGACATTATATTGTTGTTGATGCTCATGTATTTCATGTATTTCAAATGTATAGTGCACTAGTTTATATATGTCTCATTGTTTAATCAGCCTGATATGTTAATGAAGGAAGGTTGTTTTTGAGCACTGTGGCTAGTGGCTTGTAAATATTGTATTCCTGTTTTGCAGACAATTTGGGAATTATATAAATATGTATTAGTCATTTAAAAAAAAAAAAACTAAAATAAGGCGTCCTGAAATGAAATTCAGGACGCCAAAAAATGATTTAAGGAGTCCTTAAATAAATTAAGGACGCCTAATATGACATTTAAAAAAAAACTAAAATAAGGCGTTCTGAAATAAAATTCAGGATGCTAAAAAATGATTTAAGGAGTCCTTAAATGAGTTAAGGACGCCTCATATGACGATCCTGAATCATTTCAGGACTGCTCATATGAGGCGTCCTTTATCTATTTAAGGACGCCTCATATGAGGCGTCCTGAATTATATTCAGGACGCCAAACTTTAAAAAAACAACTACCCTGCCCGAGACGTCCCTCTGAAAAAGGACGTTAATTGGGTCTTATTTAGGTCTTTTTTCGTTTTTTTTTTGTAGTATGTATGTTTTCAAATTTTTGTGTCTGCACTTGCCCACACTGGCACTAGTGTGAGTCCGCCACTGCCGCCTGTTATGCTCTGCCCTAGAGAGGAGAGAAAGAAAAGAAAGATACTGGGGTTTGATTGATGAGTACCCAATTTCTTATATGAGACTTCGTTTAAATTTTAATCTAAGTTTTTAATTTATGATTTTTTTTAAATATTGAATTCATTTTTACGAGAAACTCTTCTTTATTTTAAATTTGATAAATATTAAAATTAAATTTTATATAAAATGTAAAAATTAAATTAAATTAAATCTAAACTATTCAATAGTACATTGTTTTACTGTCTCGATCGTGACGGATCATATCATTGGGAGCAAAACATTTCATGTTCAAATAAACTTATTATTTGCATGTATATTTTAGTTTTGACATATAAAAATATTTATTATCTATATACTACACTGTATTAACTATTAAGTATCAACTATCACGCTGCAAACCTCTTGATCCCACTGCTCTATGTGATAAATCATTTTAGAAATTAGAAAATACTTTTATGATATTTTTAAAAATTAGAAATTATTTTTATATTTCATAACAACTTGACCCATAAATCATTTTTAGAGATTAGAAGTCCTTTTTATTTTATTTTTTATCGTCCTGATGGTGCTTCTCCATTATTGATTATTTTCATCCCACTTCACATATCCTTGTTGTAATTTGAAGATGGGCTGAAAGAATATAAAGGTATTTATTATTATTATTATTATTGTTGTTGTTGTTGTTGTTGTTGTTGTTCTGGTGACACAGATGTCTAGCCCGGAGGGGCTAGTATGTTGATATTGGTTAGGACTTGACCTAGGAGCGATTCCTAGGACCTACGTACCCTGAAGAGGGATCAAAGTCCACGTAGTTCGAGGATTATTGGAGGAGTTTAGCCAAAGGGGTGGTGTCTGTGCTCTGTGTGCAGTATATGCAAATGAGAGAGAGCGTAGAAGAATATGTGTACCTTTAGGGTTTAACTCTTATTTATAGAGTGTACCTGTTGGTCTTGGGCTCATGGGCCCTCTATCTGTGATAGATATTTCCCTTGATTATCTCCTTGATTGTAGGTTAGTTATGATCTTATCTAATCCGTTGGTGATCATGATAGATCTACCTATTATTGGGCCGCACCACTAATGAGCCTTATATAAATCCGTAATGATTGCTGCCCCCCGGTAGTCCAGGTATCTGGGCTGCGGGGTGCACTTATTGTTTGGCCTTGCTGGGGTGCGTTTATCGTTTAACCCGGATTTCGTATCCAAGTTGTTCCAGCTTGATTTGCTTTTGTCCAAGTCTTGACGAATTCACATTCATTCGTATTCTGCTACCAATTTGCCTGTTTAGGCAATAGGTTTTTCCCAAGGCAGGATCTATTTGTTTTTCCCTCAATCTCGGTTGATGGTGAACATGCTTCTTTACTAGCGACGTCCAAGCAACTGGGATGACATTTGAATATGTTATTGAACCTGGATATCATATCCGAGGTGCTACAACTTCTTTGATTTTGATAAAGTGTCTATCTGGGTTTCGAAGAACTTCGGAGTTACTTGTATTCTGATTGAATTGCCCCCAGACATGTAGTCCGGGTTAATTTTGCTTTGAAACTTTGTCTGTTTCTTTTTATGATCATCAAGATCTCTTCTTCTTCAATAATCCGGGTCTCTGGGTTTGTTTGTAGCAACACCAAATTCCCCAAATCCGAATTGTTCTGAAGAGGAACGGACTGGGTTTTTGCTTATGTCGCTGACAGCTTTACAGTGCCACACTTGTTACCCCCCAGCCTGGCAGTCAAGGGCTCTAGACTGCCGGCGTGTATTGACTTTTTAACCTGGATCTCATGTCCAAGTTTACCCTTCATTTCAACAATAAGTTGATTATCCAAACATGTGTTCGGAGTTCTATTGATTGACCGGGCCAGGGTCTTAGTTATGTAGAGTCCGCTTGTACTCTTCTGGTGTTAGAGACCAGGTGTATAGCCCTGAGGGGCTAGTATGTTGATATTGAGTGAGACTTGACCTAGGAGCGATTCCTAGGGCCTACGTACCCTGAAGAGGGATCAAAGTCCACGTAGTTCGAGGATTACTGAAGGCGTTTAGCCAAAGGGGGTGGTGTGTGTGCTCTGTGTAGGCGGTATGTAAATAGCCAGAGAGTAGAAGATGTGTACCTTTGGGTTAGGGTTTCTTATATGTTGCGATGTGTATCCGAGTATCTAGGCAACCGCCCCCTGGAATAGGTCCTTCGGTTTGGATCCCTATGGGTCGGTTGAGATTCTTGTGCGGACTGCCCCTTGATGGGCCGGTTAGCTAATGGGCCTAGACTTAGGTCCATAACAATTATTATTATTATTGTTATTGTTATTATTATTGTTGCTGTTTATTGTTATTGTTATTATTATTGTTGCTGTTTGTTCTTCTATTATTACCTAGACTTAGGTCCATAACATCATCATCATCATCATCATCATCGTCATCATCATCATCATCATCATAGGAACTGATGCAACAATTAGAGGGAGGAAATAAAACTGAAAGACAAATAGGAACTGATGCAACAATTAGAGGGAGGAAATAAAACTGAAAGACAATCCTAATATCTTCATTCAAATATTTATCCAGAGGTACTAAATAAACTAAGATACTCTAATAAAATATTATTAAGATATCCTAAAATCACCCTTTATCCACAACTTAGATTATGGGAATAACTACCTATAAATAAATAAAATTATTAATTTAATTTTGCTAGTATCTAAATTTACTCATTAGAAAATATCTAAAATAAATAAATACTTTTTTTCTAAAAATATATTATCTCAATAGTCTATAAATATTTTTAGGGCTATTACAGTTGTATAAAAAATTAACACCGTTAAAATGCTAGTCTAAGTCATTTTAAAGCTATAGGGACTAATGTTATAAATCGAGAGAAATTAGAGGGACTAAAACTACAAATTTCAAACAGAGGGACCAAGGATTTCAAATTAGAGGGACCAAAACCAAAATGAAGAAAAACTACCAGGAACCAACAATGTTTTTTAAGCCTTAAACAAATTACAAACCAAGAAACAAAGGGCACATGAAGTGGCCAATAAAACCAACAGAAAGTTTATATTTATACGTGAAAATTGAACATATGATGATATAGAAAACTAAAATAAAGTTTCGATCAACTAGCTAGCTACTACTGAATTTCATCATTCCAGATCACAGATCAAAAGGGCTTTGAGGATTATAAATACATCCAAAATGTTGAAAGCTTTTGGGGATTATAAACAAAAGAATTGTGGAAAGTAGCAGAAACAATCATCATATTTCAGAGCAACCCTAAAAAATGTCTAAGAGGCATCAAATCTTATAAAAATGTACAATCAAAATATTCAATGCTTTTGTCGGTAAATTTCCACCAAAATTGGTTAGACAAAGTAAATCTAGATTTTAAATGCTAGAACTCCATAGCAATGCTGTTAAAAATACATGTGGCACATAGATACGAGGCTCTCTGCATAAAAGAAACTTCCATGCATATGACCTTTGCATAGAGACATGTGGTACCTCTTCAATTCATTATTAGCAGTGAGGCTGAACAACGAATCTGGGTCACTACAGTTGAAGCATACTATTCCATTCCTCCACAAGCATATTGGACGTAAGGAAGGTGGATCTGCTCTAATTCTATATCTCCTACTCCAAGAACAGCTCTTACCATATGCACCACTTCCCTCTTCCAACACCCATAAATCAATAAAAGTATATTCAAGCACCTCCTTCAATTCATTAACATACTGATGAATCATAGCAAGTTTGTTCTCGTACACATCTAGCACATATTTAATAAGAGGTGGAAGAGGTGGAACAAAGGCTGAAGATGGTATTCGTATCAATGTAAAAGCTTCCATTGCTAGGTCAAATGAAATTATCACGCGACGACAATATCCACCCTCCAATATTATTCCCCCCAACCAAAATATTGCCCCATTGACAGCGACAGGGTTATATAGAAAACATGCACCCTGTATAACTCCAAATTCTACTTCTTTCCAGGACCCAGTTCTTAATGAATACACCTCCACTCGATCAACAGATAAGATTTCACTGTTAATCCTTTCCTTATGAATTATCACTATCTTGTAATCCCCAACTACTGAACTATATCCAAACCCAAAATCGCAACGGCTGCTAAAATGGTTTGTTGATCTGGGTACTTGCATGACCTCTCTAGTCGCTGGATTCAACAACAAAATCGAAGGAGGAGGATCATCTATTGCATCACCGAGTTTCACACAAAGCAAGCCATTGCTGGAACCAATAATGCAACTAACACGCCTTAAAGAATCCATCAAGTGCATTCTCTCAGCTTCCACAGTTTCCTTCTCAAAACGAAACAAACATAGGGGCGAACCAATAGGGTTGCGATTGCTTACGTGACAGGTAAGAAGAGGGCTTTTGATTGCAGAGTGGTGGTAATGCTCTTCAATGAAAAATGGGGATTTCAAGAGATTTCTCCAATCTTTACACACAGCACGAAATCGAAGGAGAGATTTCACACGAAGCCTTTTGAGAATGTCGATGATTATCTCAAGAGGCAGATAGAGATTGTCCCCTCCAGTGGCCTTCTTCATGTCGAACGGATCGAATTAAGGTAAATGGAAAGAAAGAGACGAATACTTGTTATGTCTGTCCCTATAAACGCGCACACGCCAAGAATTCAGAAACAAAAACAAGATTGCCACTTCGACATAACCTAGTTTTCTTTTTAATTACTTTTATATATATATATATATATATATTCATATTCCTGTTAATATCTTTCAAATCCGATTTGTAATGTATACGGTATCATTATCTCAGTCTGAAAAAATTTACTGATTTAGATTATGTGATTAGATTTATTCTATCCTTTTTCTCTCCCTCTCTCACGCTATATATATATATCATTTAAAATTAATTATGTAAATCATAATCAATACCACAACCGATGAATTTTATTAAATCTATTTTTGATATTTGATATGAATATCATTATTGTCAAAATTGCAAGTTTAGACTTATTTTTTAGTGATTATTTTGTTAATATCAACTTATTTTTTAGTGATTATTTTGTTAATATCTTGTGTTGTTTATTTTGTTAACTACTTACACTTTTCACGACATATTTATAGGAAGTATTTTTAATTTTGTTAAGTCTTCTTATTAATTATTTGTAATTATGGTATGTGGACAATATTATATCTTTGATTATGATTTAGAGACTGTGTTTGTGTGTTGCATTGACAACATTTATTTGTTAAATTTTAACTTTAATTGTTATAATTTACTAATTATATATATTTGGGGGAAAATGCAAGAATAATAGTTAAAATTTAGAAAAATAACTTCCGGCTCTGTAGGGCCAGCGGCGTGATCCGTACGCTCACAGGTCAGGCCTTAAAAACAGATTCTTCTCTTACCCCAGGCCTAAAAAGACCGGCTCTTTTTGGCCCGGCCCTTCAAAGTCTCTGTAAGTCAGTTAGTCAGGCCAGCCTTGATTCCAAGTTTAAGGGTCACAAGCCTGACTGTGCCTGTTATTATGCCTTGTTTTGATTTGGTTGTGTAGTTATAAGTCACATGTCTGTTATATTTAAATTCTTTCAGCTGTGGTTTATTTATGTGGCTTTCTTTATAAAGGTTATTTCTATAATTATTTCTGAGAAATTGACTACTGCACTAACTTATTAGAGACTGTCAATGTTGTTTACACTGATCTGAAACAGTAGGTGCTGAGACTCTAGTATAGGATATGGCTTATTTACAGGTTGTAATTATTTAATAGGGAAAATCCCCCTCAGGGCCCAAATTACTAAAATATTATCAAAAAATGCTAAAGAAAAGTCAAATGCCAGAAAAGGCTCTAGAGCATTTTTTGATATTATTTCAGAAAACGTTGTACGCACTGATATTAGGGGCGGATTTAGGTGGCTAGGGGTGGCCCCCGCCCCCCTAAAATTACATAATTGGACCAATTTTTTTTTTTGAAAATTATGCTTTAGTCTCTTAAAAATTTTAATCTTTTCATTTAAGTCCCTATTTAAAAGTGTCATAAAGGGACTAAAATAAAAATATTGAAATATTTATAAGGTCAAAGCATAATTTCTTAAAATTTTGGGTCCAATTATGTAATTTTCACCCCCTAATTTCAAATGCTGACTTCACTAGGTTTTATTCTGTAATTTTCGCCCCCCTAATTTTCATTCTTGACTCCGCCCCTTACTGATATAGTTGTTGACGTGTACTGATATTGTTGTTAACCTGTACTGATTATATTTAGTTGGTAGGATATAGTTGTTAACGTATATTGATTTAGTTATTAGGATATAGTTGTTAACGTATACTGATCTAATTGTTAATGTTAACTGATATAGTTGTTAACATTTCTGAAATAATACCAGAAAAGGTCCTAAAGCCTTTTTGACAATATTTTGGTTACTTTGGCCTTGAGGGGGATTTGCCCTATTTAATATGCTGGCTTTTTAGTCTTCTTTTCTCCTCATACATTATATTACAATTATGTTGTACACTTTTAATGTCCAATATATATATATATATATATATATATATATATATATATAAGCGTATGCTTCACAACAAAAAATAGAATATCCATTTACTCAGACAATTAATATGACCAAAAGAGATTGGAAAACATCTGAAGGACAAACTATTTCTTCAGAAGAAGTTCCTCCAAAAAAGTCATATCAGATTCCTGGTCTTTCTGACGAAAGCAACGACCTCTTGTAGCTTCTCCTTTCAAAACCAAAATCTTAGAAGAGCTCATTGGCCCAAGAGATATCAAAAATCTCATGGAACAAAATAATTATACTAATCAGTATCTTCAAATTATTGGAGATCATGTCATCAAAACACATTCTTCACAAAACTCTTCCAAACCAATTTCTACAACCCAGCCCCTGTTCAAACCATTTCAGCTTGATCCAAAAATCAAGGCAAGTATACTAGGCAAAAATAAGACCAAACTGGTTGCAGAAATTGAGCAACGTTTACGACATCAGAAACAAGTTGAAGATTCCCAAACTCCTGATGTTCATTTAAAACAAAGAATTGTTCCTGAAACACCTCCTTCACAATCTTCTTCCTCTAGGCAAGTCATGAATTTTGAAAAGATTTCTGATGCTGAATCTTCAAAATCCAATTTCAAAATTAACCAAGAAGATTGGAAAAAATCTTCAAAGTTATATTTTCCAAGGGCCAGTCCTTTGGATATTTTAACTGAAGAACGTCAAGATCAAACTTTTAAATCTTTCAACTCTAACAATGTTTATGAATGGAATATTGATGGTCAAAGTGAAACAAATATTCTTCAACAAATGACCATGGTAAGTACCGCTTATCAAACAACAAGTGATTATTCAGATACAGAAATAACTAATCTTCTAGTTTCTGGTTTCACCGGACAACTTAAAGGTTGGTGGGATTATTATCTGTCTTCTGAAGAAAAATCAAACATTCTTTCTTCTGTAAAACCGAACTCGATGGAACTCCAATTACTCATAATGGTGAACCTATTCCAGATTCTCGTTAATACCCTTACTTTTACAATTATTAAACATTTTGTGGGAGATCCAAATGTTTGGAAAGATCGCTCCTCTGAACTACTCTCTAATATCCGTTGTCGAACATTATCCGACTTCCGATTGTACAAAGATACTTTCCTAAGCCGGGTATACATAAGAGATTATGCCAATCAAGGTTTTTGGAAAGAAAAATTCCTAGCTGGATTACCAAAGTCTTTTGGTGATAAAGTTAGGGATAAACTTAGACATCAATATGATGGCAACATTCCTTATGGAGATTTGACATATGGAGAATTGATCTCTTATGTTCAGAAAACTGCTTTAAAAATTTGTCAAGATGATGGAATAAAACATCAGCTTGCCAAAGAAAAGGGTGTCAATAGAAAAGAATTAGGATCATTTTGTGAACAATTTGGTCTTCCTTTTTTCCCAAAAAATCGAAATATTCAGATTGAGGAACCTCTTCTTGAGCAGATAAACAATCTCTTGCTTGAAACATCTTCTGATTCTGAAGAAGATCAAAGTTCTTCTGAAGATCTTAACCAAATCCAAGAGGATGATTTCAACTCAACATCTGATGATTCCTCTCCTCAAATAAATGTCATCACCAAAGAACAGGATTTGCTTTTGGATATCATTAGTAAACTTCCTGACTCTGACAAAGGTACATATCTTTCAAAATTCAGAGATATTACCCAACCTTCGTCACCTTCTCCTCCTACTCCTCCTTCTTCTTCTAAGTTTTCTGGTTTCTATAACAAATATGATCTAACCAAAACTTTGGAAAGATTCAAACACTCTGTTAAACCAGCTACTATACAGGATCTTCAATCAGAGATAAATAATCTTAAGGTTGAAGTTCGTGTCCTCAAATCGAGCCAGATTCTCATACATCTGCATTACTGCAGATTCAAGAATTCCTTTCCTCTCTCCAAAACTCTTCTAATGAGAATATTGATCGAGTTTTAGAAAATGAAATTGAGGATGATAATCCAGAACAAGAAACACCATTTTTAAATATAATTACACGAATTTTCCTGCAGAAGTTTTATATACAAGCAAAAATCATTATTAATAATGATCTTGTTATAGAACAATCTGTATTATTTGATATCGGGGCTCAAGCTAACTGTATTTTAGAAGGCTTAGTTCCTACCAAATATTTTGAGAAAAATACTGAGATATATAGTTCATTAGCGAGAGAACCGTTATCTCATCGATTACAAAATTTCAAATGTTGTTGTTGAAAATAAAGGTTTTCGAATAAAAACTCCATTTATTCTTATGAAGGATATGGGAGCACAAATTATTCTTGGAGCACCATTTGCACAACTCTTAATTCCTTTTATGGTTGAACTCGATGGTCTTTCAAAACAATATCTGGGCAAAACAATTTTATTTCCTTTTCCTGAAAACCCAGACTTAAGGAATTAAATTCTCTTTTTCGCAAACAAAACCAGATCAATTTTCTCAAAGAAGAAGTCTCTTTTAAACGGATTGAGCAACAACTCCAACAACCTGCGGTTCAACAAAAAATCCAATCTTATCTTGACAAGATTCATCAAACGGTTTGTGCTGATCTCCCAAATGCCTTCGGAATAGGAAGCAACATTCTGTAGATCTTCCTTACGAACCAAATTTCTCTGAAAAACACATCCCAACAAAAGCCTGACCCATCCAGATGACTCAAGAACTCCTTGACACCTGTAAAAAGGAAATTCAAGATCTTCTTGACAAAAAACTCATCCGTCCGAGTCGTAGCCCATGGTCTTGCCCCGCTTTCTACGTCAATAAAAATGCAGAAATTGAACGTGGAACACCCAGGCTTGTTATCAACTACAAACCTCTAAATGAAGCTTTACAGTGGATCCGATATCCGATTCCAAACAAGGCTGATTTACTAAAGCATTTGCATTCTGCAAAAATCTCTTCAAAGTTTGATATGAAATCTGGATTTTGGCGGATCCAAATTTCGAACAAGATAGGTATAAAGCTGTTTTTCTTGTTCCATTTGGTCGATATGAGTGGAATGTTATGCCTTTTGGCTTAAAAATGCCCCTCGAATTTCAAAGGATTATGAACGATATCTTTAATGATCAAGGTCAATATATTATTGTTTATATTGATGACGTCTTAATCTTTTCAAATTCCCTAGAAGATCATTTCAAACATGTTTCAAAATTTATTCGAACTGCAGAAACAAATGGTTTAGTGGTTTCCAAACCAAAAATTAGTCTTTTTCAAACCAAGATTCGTTTTCTTGGACATTGGATTTATCAAGGAACCATAACTCCCATTGAAAGAGCAATCCAATTTGTGGAAAAATTTCCTGATCAAATTCTTGATAAAAACCAACTTCAAAGATTTTTGGGATGTTTAAACTATGTTCTTGAGTTTATCCCCAACTTAGCAACTTTGTTAAACCCCTTCACCAACGTCTAAACAAAAATCCTTTTCCCTGGACCGATGTTCATACTGAAATTGTCAAACAAATCAAACGACAAGTTAGGGAACTTTCGTGTCTTAACCTTCCCATTCCATCTGCCTTCAAAATAGTCGAAACAGATGCATCTGAATTAGGCTATGGAGGTATTCTTAAACAACGTTCTGACAGAAAAGAACAAATCATTTCTTATACGTCTAAACATTGGAATCCTGCTCAGCAGAATTATTCTACGATCAAAAAAGAAATTTTGGCCATTGTTTTGTGTATTTCAAAATTTCAAGCTGATCTTTTAAACCAAAGATTTTTAGTCCGCATTGATTGTAAATCTGCAAAAGATGTTTTACAAAAGGATGTTAAAAATCTTGCATCAAAACAAATTTTTGCCCGTTGGCAAGCCATTTTGAGTGTTTTTGATTTGGATATTGAATTTATCAAAGGCACTTCTAATTCTCTTCCTGATTTCCTTACCCGTGAGTTTTTACAGGGTAGTTCTTAGGATTGAGAGTAAAACAAACCCACAAACCCTTTCCCTCTCCAGAAAATGCCAAGAAAGAAAAAACTTGGCGATGAGCCGTGGAGAGGCACCAGTCAAAGACGAATGCCAGTAGAAGGACAACATGGCTTAGTTTCTGACATGAATTCAATAAAGTTATTTCGAACCATTTGGTGCTTAAACTAAGAAAGGGTCAGTCTATGTGGTTCAGTCATAAGTCGCCGTGAAAGATGGGGAGACTTCCACTAGACTTTACCCGGCCTGGACAAATGGGTTTGATTAATTGTATTGGGTTCCAAGCCACAAGTCTAGTTAAGGCTTGGTTTAAGAATGTAATGTTACTATTTGAGAGATTGTAATTATACACATTTCAGATAATTGTATCACATGATTATTCATTCGGGAAATTTTTAAGTATACCAGCTTATGCCTGTGCATTTTATATCAGTTACTTATTGTCCAAACATCAGTGTATGCTCTCCGTTCCGCATTACTCTGATGCAGCACATCAAACTCCGTCGATTTTTTCTAAAACTACGTGTCAACAGACACACTAAATGGTATGGAATTTGGGGTGTTACACAAGAAATGTGAGATAAAAAAGAGAGACCCTGGTCATCTGAAACCTAATCAAAGTGGATACAGTTTCTTCTTTGCAGAGCAACATGCAAGATTGAAACCACTTCACCATGGGAATAACAGAGAAATCAGTAAGATAGTTGAAGAACCCTGGAACAAATGAATGGAGCAGGAGAAAGCAGTGAGTATTGAATTTTGTCTTTTGCATTTGTTTTTCATATTTTTGAGTTCATGCTTTAGCACTTAAAACAGACACTCCTCAATTTACTCCTTTAAACCTTGACCGTTTCATCTCGGTCCTCTAAAGTATATTCTGTTATAATTGAAGTCCTCACATTAAGCCTGCTAGCAAAAGGTAAATAGAAACTTTTACTTGGGGCAACCAGAAGCCAAGAAAGATTTTGAATACTTAAGTTGTGTTTCAAATGTGGGAACACGAAATTACCATGATGTCTGCTAGCAAAATTAACTTGTGGTTTTCCCTTGAATTCAGGTTTATCAAGAGAATGCACTTAAGGATAAAGAGAGGTACCGAGCTGAAATGGAGAATTATAGGGAGAAACTGAAAACAGCCGGGGTATAGGTGATCTTTGCGCCGTTACAAGAACAAATTACCAATAAGGATAAGATGGACGTCGACTTGAAAGTGGACGAAACCGAGGGAGCAGAATCTCCTCAAGCAATAGTTATTGGCCAACCATGAATCTTTTGGCATGCTCTGAGGATTTTCGAATCTGAATCTCCCCTATTGTCAAGGAAATGCCAATCTTGCACTTTGGAAGTAATAGTAGTTATTGCTCAGACATTAAAATGATTTTTTTTTTTAAAAAAAAAATCCTACGTGCAACAATGAAGTACAATTTTATGCTGAGTTTGCTTGATAACACTTCATAGTATAATGTCGAAATCCTGCAACTTTATTGGTGTGATACGAGGGTTACGACTTTAATCTAAAAGATAATGGAAATTATTAGTACAATTGTATGTGTCGGCAGTCACGATTCTAGCTCTGTTTTTTTGCCCAAACGATTCTGTTCTGTTTGATTCACATATAATGCTGGAATAATCACCTAATATAATTGTGAGAATATTATGCATTTATTATGATTATTATCTTATTATTATGATTAGATATAGGTATATTATATTTTAGGATATTTCCTATTATATCTCAATTAGTTTGATTGATTTTGATTTGATTAGATTTTATGAGATTCTAGGGTTAGCTCTAGATTTGCCTATATAAAGATCAATATGTATTCTTTCTCATTCAGAGATTAAGAATAATTTTTATCGCTCAAGTTCTCAACAATAATTAACTTTGCTGCTCAAATTAAACCTAAAAAAGCAGAACATCCCACGCCATCAAAATAAAGACTGACGTGCCATTAATTACAGTCTTAAGCTAAGTTTTTGATTCAGTCCCTATTTGCACCCAGAAAAACTACTTCTACCATAAGAGTCAAACTGATCATATATATATATATATAATAACTCATACTTGCACACACATTCACGTGTATGGCAGCTGGCTGAGGCTATAAGATAATAATGGAGGTTGATGATGGAGTTTTGTTGGATTATGGAATGAAAGGCCAACGGAAGGAAGATGTGGAGGCATACAAGAAGAACCCAAAAGTGTTTGAGGCCATCAGCACCGCAAAGTCCCATGATTCAGTAATATAATGCACGTGGTAATCTATGCAGGGGAGACACATTTTGTGACAAGCCTCCTAGATCGCATCAAACAAGAGGAAATGTGTCTTATTATGAGCAATATTCTGTGTATGAACAACTCAGAAGGAGGGAAGCAAGTGGCAGACGAAGACGGCGGAATCGTGCTCCCTGGTGGCGACGTTGGCTTTCGCCACGTTGACAGCTATCCCCGGAGGATCCAACCAACAAACCAGCTAACGTGCCACTGTTTCATATATATATGTATGGTCATATAATTTACAATAATTATAGCCTTGTGTACAGCTTATTTAAACTTTATGATATACCGACACAAAAGTTTTGATTGCTTTTGAGGCCAAACAATATATAGACTTGGTGAATGGTAACTCTCTAATAGTTAGAGAGGCATACTATGCAATAAACTTCGGCTTATATTAAAATAGCTCGCCTTGTTATTTTAAATATATAGTATAATACCCAAGTTAAGACTCTAGTTTATGCATATTTCAAAATCTTCCATGGGCAAAGGAACTTGTGAGGGTAATCATAAGAGTCAGATTGCCGTAACTTGAAGTCTTTGACCACTGCGCGTAAAAACACGTACGAGGGAATCTGACTCGTTTAAGATGATGACCTGTTTAATAATACTCCCTCCGGTTCTAATTATAGGACAATATTTGTGAGTTTGTTTTGGTCCTAATTATAGGACAACATTATAATTTTTGTCAATTTCTTTCTAAAAAACCCCTATTGATATGAATGAGGGATTATGTTAAATCAACAAGGTAATTGAAGTTCAAAATTTATATAAGGGTATTTTAGAAAAATGAGTAAAATTAACTAATTTAGTCCCTATCCTTAATCCCTCCAAAATCGGTTAAATATGTCCTATAATTGGACCAGAGGTAGTACTTCATTATTTCTATTGGATTGAACAAAGTCAGAGGCATAAAAAAATAATTAAAATGAGGTCAGTATTTCCACGTGAGAACCTGATTTAATTTGGACCACGCGGGCCTCACTCCGGCCGTCGAGGCTGATTTTGGTCGTTTCCTTTCCTCTCAGCTTAGTATTAGACATATTGCTGTCTGTGACTGTGAGGTATATTCTTGATAGGTTTTGGCATATGCTTTTACTCTCACCCTTCTCTCTTTGTTGTCATTTAAATGTATATCCCTTTCTTCTGTAACGTACTACGTTCCTTTCCTTTGCCCATTTCAAATATATATGTGTCAACACAAACCAGCACAAGTTGACACTTATCAACTAAGGTGCTCAACTTGCCAACAAACCAGGGAGGTGAAGAAATAAAACCTATACAATTTTAATACGCAAAATGACATGATATCTCTAACAACGTCCACTTGTTGATTCAGCTCGGATAATGTTGTTTTCTCTTTGACCCCTGATCAAATCATATTTTGATGTGTTATTTCATGATTAATTTGGGATTTAATCATGTTAATTGGGTTAAAAATGTATTATTTATTATTAATTTGGATTAATGAGTGATTATATGAAAAATGTGTTAAAAGGGTAAAATTGTCATAATTATTGTAATTATTCTTATTCAATATTTTTTGGGAAGATTTGATGTTGGCTTGATTGGTTTAAATTGTAGGTGGTTGAAGAAATTGGATCAAATTTGAAAATGGAAGTTTGAGCTCAAGTTATAAACTTTTCAGTTTAGTCCCTCTGCGAAACGTTTTAAAAGTTTCAACTAGGTCCCTGCAACAAAACTCTGCGTTTTGGGCCATTGATTAATTGTCAGCTGGCCTTTCTTCATCGAAAAACAGAACGGAACAAAAGGAACGAGCGTCGCGACTAAAAGGGGAGTTTTCAGTTTTCACGCCTTCACATTCGGACTTGCGTCGTTCATCATCACCTTGGACTTTACCTTCATAATTCTTCTACCATCCTTCACCCCTTAACCCACCTCGCCGGAGGCTTCTTGCTCTACCACCACGGTCGCCGGCGAGAGGCCTCCCTCCACGTTCGCTGGACCCTTTCAGAGCACTATTCATCCTTTCTTTGAGTTTTCCGGCGACTATCCCAGATTCTGGCGACTCTTTCCCAGATTCCGGCAAGTGTCCTTATTGCTATGTGTGGCTGATTTCTTTTGGTTCTTGGAGATGAGGATGTGTTCTTGAGCTCATGGACTTCATAGGGGAGTTATTCTATCATTCTATTAGTCTAGATTTATATATTAGTTTGCCTAGTTTTAGGAATTATTGTGTATAAATCTGGAACTGAGATTAATGTTAATTGTCTCTATTGGTTTGATATTTGTGATTCATATTGGATTTTGTAGTGTGAAGATTATATTTGTTTTAATTACTTGTGGTTGCAATGAGATTATATTAATTAGCGTGTTATTGTCTAGTTAATATGGTTGATTTGTGCCTTTGAGGGGCTGTTTAGTACTCAATTTCAAGAAGACTCATGTTACATTATTCCAATTTTAATTGCGCATCAAGTGGTTTTAACAATTTCTCAAGAGGTAGTGGTTAGCTATGTTTGTAGGAGCTACTATTAATTGAGAATATTGGATTCAGGTGTTATCTTGAGGTTTTTCTTAAAACTTGATGAATTTTAACTCCATAATCTTTTATGAGCAATGATAGTCATTTCTTCATTACCAAGAACGTTCATCATTCATATTTTCACTTCATCCATTCCATTCACCATTTTATAAAGAAAATATCAAAAAATAATAGTTTAGCATTTAATTCAATTGCATTCCTATTTTAGTTTGTTAATTGAAAAAGCCAAAACCTATTTTTCCCTTGTTTTATTGCATTTGCATGACATTTAGATTAGTTAGGATTCAATAAAAGGCTCCTCGAGAGAGAAAACGATCCTAGGTTTGCCTATACGCAATCCTTGGTTATTTTTGATTGTGGACCCCAAGGCTAAAGACAAAAGGCTCTCATCAAATGAATTACTTAGCTCCCCGGCTACATGCTTCAGAAACTCAACGCATCTCGCAGCTTTATCAATTTGGGTCTCCATGCAATCTTCTATTAATCTCAACAAGCTCAACTTTCAGCTTTTGAGTTTCAAGATTATTCCCAGCATTTTAGCTGCAACCACCTGGTTTTCTTCCCCTTACAAGTCGATTATCTTTTAGTGGTTCCCACCATCTGCTGCAGTTTTGTTTTCCAGAACCTTCAGCACCTTCTTTGGGAGTAAAATTATCAATATATCCAGCAAGATATGTAATGTTTAAACGTAACATGTGGCGTCTTTGTTCTGTATTGATGTTCGACAGAAGAAAAACCCAACAAGTTATCAGCTGAAAGTGATATGAATTTTGGTTTATTGATAAATTACTATGAGGCCATGATGCAAAATACGCATAAACAATCCTCAGGTGATAATAGGGGCTTTCTACAAGAAGCCAATAAGGAAGTCAAATCATCACAAGCTTCAGCCATGAAAAGTATAGTGCAGTGTCATTTCTTTTTGTTGACATCAGAACTGACTATGTTAACATAGAGGGTCAGAGCATAAATAGAAGCTATAAACAAATATGCATGAAGATACTAGACGATTATTCTGTTTTAGATTTCCCTGGTATTGCCCCTCTGAAAGCACAATCTAGTCAGCAGGCAAAAGCCTGGTTGTGAGAAGGGAAGTGGTGTTGACGGAGCAAGGATGAACATGACCAAGTTAGTTGCTAGCATATAAATGTATTGTTGCACTTCATTAATCAAACTAAAAAGCTGAAATTTTTTTCTCTTGAAATGACATTTTCTTGGCAAAAACTGGTTTAAGGATCTAATGACAGAAGGCAATGTAATCTATTCACTTTAATAGCTGGCCATCCAAATGTCAACTTTATCTTCTCATAGATGTATTACATTTTAGACTATCAGACAAAGAATACAAGATGAATATCATGATGATGCAGTGAAGAGAAGAGTTATTAGAGGTTTAAATATTCTACCTTATCATAGAATTAATATTGTAATAGTGTGATGGACTGATGTTAACTCTTAGAAATTGACAACATTCCAGCACATTTTCAGTCTCTTTTACCTATTTTGGGCTTTAAGTATGCATAGAAAATGAAGTGTATAGAAGAAAATGTGCATATCAAAGTATCAAGGAAAATCAAAGAAATTCTTGTTATATCTTGTAGAGTTTGTAATTCAAGTGAGAATTGATAATTCCTTTCTCTTTTGTAGGAGGATGAAGTCAAGTTTTGAAGCTCTATAAGAACCAAGAAACAAAGGAAGAAATAAAGGAAGTGAAGTAATACAAAGTTAGAAGGAACCTGTACAACCGGCCGCAGCAAGTTGACAAACGTTGTAGCTCTTTGTGTCATTGGCCGCAGCAAGTGGACAAACTGGCCGCAGCCAGCACTGGCCGCGTCAAGTTGACAACTGGCCGCAGCCAGTAGTGAAAAAGTGTAGAAAGTACAGCTTCACGTTTGTTACATTAGAAACAGAAAAACCCTATTTAACCTAAAAGGAAGGGCCGAACAACACACTTTTTGCACAAGGGAACAAGTGCGCACACAAGAGAAGAGCTTAGGAGAGAGATCTTGGAACTTTGGAGGCTTGGGTGCTCAACCTAGAAGAGATTTTTGGGGATTTCACCCTGGTTCTTCCTCTTTTCTCCTCTTCTCCTCTTCCATTCTTCATGTATTCAGTATCTTTGCTTAGACTCTCTTTGCATTTGAACTTGAGTAGCTAAATCTTTCATTCTAGGGTTATTTTGACCCTTTGTATGGATTAAAACTTGAACATTCCTCTCTTTTGGTAGATTAATATATATATGTGATGAGGACATAGGAGGCGGCATGACCAAGGCAACAAAGTTGGAGGACATACAAGGTCTTGGAGGCCCAATGACAAGAGCAAAAGCTAAAAGGAAGAAGAGACCGAAATGATACACTTAATTCAGATTGAAGACCATGAAGAATAAGCCTCAATGAATATGCATGAAGGCTTCATTTTACTTGGCCCAAATTCTGCACTTAGTTTTATTTTTCTTACATTTAGTTAAACTTTTGTAATAAGGCTTATTGGGCTCGCTTATTGGGCTTTGTGTATAAGCATAATTAAGTTAAACTTAATATGGATGTTGTCCACTATATAAGTCAACACCATAGCCGTTTTGAGAGGACTGCGTAATTAAGAGTTAACCTTTTGGTGAGAGACTAGCTTCTCTAGGGTTCTTTTGAGAATCTCCGAACTTATCAAGGGCATCGATCCTTGTGGTGTTCTTGGGCTTATCGTTCTTTGGAATTGTGGCGCCTTCCTATAATCCATAAACTTCAGCTTTTGTTCTATATTTCTCGGTTTCGTATCTCCGAGTTCCGTTGTCCGTTTTCGTGTTTTTGAGCCAAAGTCGCGTTTTGGAAATCCATCTTTCACCTCGTTTTGGAATCGCTAAAATCCAAGGTTTGTAGCGTGAGATACATCCTATTCTTTCAAGACGCATTGGAGGCTGAATTGTCGATGCGAAATTCCATTCCTAGTTGATCCAATAATCCTTTTCTTTCGGGAATCATATCAATATGTGTTGATTTCAACCTTGGCTTAATGCTTCTAAGTGATTGACCTCCATTTAGATGATTTATTCACTTAGGTTTTGACTTGAGAGAGCTAATCTAGGTGTAGAACTTGATTGAAATCATGCTTGTCTTGAAGTTTACTTGATAAATGGATGGTTTGTTGGTAAAATAGAGATATATTTACTAACCTTGCATTGTCATATTAGGGTTGTTGCTTAGATATTGATTCTCATTAATTGTAGCAAGAGATTGTGCATTTTAATGAGAAGAGCAACTTGATTTTGACTTGAGAGAGCGGGTTAAGTGTTTTAGAACCTTAGACTAACACATTTATGTATTGAAATGCTACTAGAGTGGAAATCAACCAAGTTTTGTGCAATGCAAAAGGGGAAAAAGAATCCTAGGCTTTATTATCCTTGAAGTCAAAGAGTCATTTGTCTTTATCAATTTTAAGTTTTAGAAATAGTCTTTAAAAATTCTCATTCCAACTCAAAACTTTGTTTTAGCTCAACTTGATGAAATTCACTAAGCCTCTTGCTTGACCAATTTGTTATACAAATCCTCGTGGGAACGATACTTTATTTATCACTTTATTACTTGCGAAACTCGTACACTTGCGAGGCGAACAAGTTTTTGGCGCATGTTGGGATTTGTGCAAACAAATCCTTTGGTCAACTTGGGCTTGTGTTAGTAAACTTTGCTTGAGCTATTAGTTAGGTTTACAATTTTTCTTTCTTTTTGTCCTTTATTGATTTTTTGTTTTAGTTTGAAACTCGCTCTTGCTTGTTTCTCTTGTAGGTACCATTTCAGTATATGCAAAACTTGCATCCAGACGGATTGGTAGTGGCACTTGATGAGGTACCTCTCATTAAAGAAGAGACTTAATCTGTATCTGAAACCATGGTAGACGATGAATATGATAGAGCTACCGTCAATGATTTTGCTATTCGAAATATGCAAGGTCCTCAATCTTGCATTCGGATTCCGGAAATGCAAGCACGTACCTTTGAGATCAAGCCGGTTATGATAACAATGCTTCAAATGCATGGGATGTTCCATGGTCTTTACAATGAAGATGCCAACAAGCACTTGATGTACTTCTTGGAAGTGTGTGATTCTTTCAAGCAAAATGGAGTTCCCAAGATGTTTTGAAGCTACGATTATTCCTCTTTCTATCACTTCTTGGCCGATCTTGAGGCTAAGTTTAGAGCTCGATTCTTTTCGATGACAAATCATGGAAGCTAGGGATGAATTTTTAAGCTTTAAACAACATCCCGATGAGCATCTTTATGCCGCTTGGGAGAGATACAAGATGTTAATGAAGCAATGCCCTAATCATGGGGTGGACAAATGGGTTGTAGTCCAAATTTTTTGTACTCGACTTAATCCTCAATCTAAAGCAATGGTTGATTCTATGACCAATGGAGGATACTGGAATGTTCCCGTTAATGAGGTGATTCGATTGTTGGATCAGTTGCCTGCAAACAATACTCAAGGCAATGATAGGAGGACTAATCAAACCATGTCTAATGCAAAAGAAGACTCTTTCTCACAAATTGCAACTCTCTTATCCCCTATGAATAAGCGTTTTGATGTGCTAGAGTCTCAAATGCAAAAGAGCACTTCTCAAGGTGTGCATTTTGTTTATGCCACACCAATTGTATGTGATCATTTCCATGATGTCCATATTCCTGACCATTGTCCTCTTTACTTGGCCACTGAATCTGTCAACTACATGGGCAAGTTTCAATATCCTCAAGGCAACCCCTATTCACAAACCTACAATAGTGCTTGGAGAACTCATCCAAACTTTTCTTGGAGTCAAGGTAACAGTTTGAATCAAGCACATGGGTCTACATCTGGCACTAAGCCTGTTCACCCGATTTTCAAATGCAATCAAGGCAAGTTCCTATTAAGGAAGAGAAGTCTAAACGGATAAGATGCTACCTCGCATATTGTTTGAGGTGGAATCTTCAAGGGTTGAAACTAAGGCTACTTTTTCTCTCCATGAAACGCTATTAAAAATCTTGAAGTGCAAATGGGGCAATTAGCATCACAGTAAATGTTTTATCAAGAAGCAATCTTCCTAGTGACACAATTCCTAATCCAAAACGAGCTGGAAAAGAGGAATGTCATGTCATTAACTTGAGAAGCGGAAAAGTACTACCGGATGTGCCTAGCTCAAGTACTTCTCAACCAAAGCAAGATGATCAAGTGATTGTTGATGTTGATGAAGAAAGTGCAATGGAAGAAGATGTCACTAAGAAGAGAAAGCAAATTGAAGAAAATTTGCATGATGTTGGCAAAGACAAAAAGGTAGAGCAAGAGATGAATGATGAGAAAAAGAGAAAGCCAACCACTCCTACCTTTATGCCACCGCTCCCTTTTCCTCAAAGATTCAAGAAGAAGGAGGAAGATGCTCAGTTCAAAAAGTTTGTGAACATGTTCAAACAACTCCATGTGAACATTCCTTTTGCCGAAGCTTTGGAGAGCATGCCTAAATATGCTAAGTTCCTTCAAGATGTTTTGTCTAAGAAGCGGCGATTCAATGAATTTGAAATTGTGGCATTATCTGAAGAGTGTAGTGCGGTCATTCAAAGGAAGTTACCGGCTAAGCTTAAAGGATGTTCATTTAAAACAAAGAATTGTTCCTGAAACACCTCCTTCACAATCTTCTTCCTCTAGGCAAGTCATGAATTTTGAAAAGATTTCGATTTGAATCTTCAAAATCCAATTTCAAAATTAACCAAAGAAGATTGAAAAAATCTTCAAAGTTATATTATCCAAGGGCCAGTCCTTTGGATATTTTAACTGAAGAACGTCAAGATCAAACTTTTAAATCTTTCAACTCTAACAATGTTTATGAATGGAATATTGATGGTCAAAGTGAAACAAATATTCTTCAACAAATGACCATGGTAAGTACCGCTTATCAAACAACAAGTGATTATTCAGATACAGAAATAACTAATCTTCTAGTTTCGGTTTCACCGACAACTTAAAGGTTGGTGGGATTATTATCTGTCTTCGAAGAAAAATCAAACATTCTTTCTTCTCGTTAAAACCGAACCCGATGGAACTCCAATTACTCATAATGGTGAACCTATTCCGCATTCTCGTTAATACCCTTACTTTTACAATTATTAAACATTTTGTGGGAGATCCAAATGTTTGGAAAGATCGCTCCTCTGAACTACTCTCTAATATCCGTTGTCGAACATTATCCGACTTCCGATTGTACAAAGATACTTTCCTAAGCCGGGTATACATAAGAGATTATGCCAATCAAGGTTTTTGGAAAGAAAAATTCCCTTATCAAAAGGATGATAATTACACTTCTCCTAAAAAATGCAAAAAGAATTTCTCTTCTAAACCCAAAACTAATTTCCAAAAGGACGTCTCGAGAAGGGATAAAGTAACTTGTTTCAGGTGTGGTAAACTTGGTCATTACGCCAAGTTTTGTCGTTTTTCCCAAAAAATCAGAAATATTCAGATTGAGGAACCTCTTCTTGAGCAGATAAACAATCTCTTGCTTGAAACATCTTCCGATTCTGAAGAAGATCAAAGTTCTTCTGAAGATCTTAACCAAATCCAAGAGGATGATTTCAACTCAACATCTGATGATTCCTCTCCTCAAATAAATGTCATCACCAAAGAACAGATTTGCTTTTGGATATCATTAGTAAACTTCCGACTCGACAAAGGTACATATCTTTCAAAATTCGAGATATTACCCAACCTTCGTCACCTTCTCCTCCTACTCCTCCCTTCTTCTAAGTTTTCTCGGTTTCTATAACAAATATGATCTAACCAAAACTTTGGAAAGATTCAAACACTCTGTTAAACCGGCTACTATACGGGATCTTCAATCGAGATAAATAATCTTAAGGTTGAAGTTCGTGTCCTCAAATCGAGCCAGATTCTCATACATCCGCATTACTAGATTCAAGAATTCCTTTCCTCTCTCCAAAACTCTTCTAATGAGAATATTGATCGAGTTTTAGAAAATGAAATTGAGGATGATAATCCGTAACAAGAAACACCATTTTTAAATATAATTACACGAATTTTCCCGAAGTTTTATATACAAGCAAAAATCATTATTAATAATGATCTTGTTATAGAACAATCTGTATTATTTGATATCGGGGCTCAAGCTAACTGTATTTTAGAAGGCTTAGTTCCTACCAAATATTTTGAGAAACTACAAAGATATAGTTCTGTTAGCAGAGAACCGTTATCTGTCCAGTACAAAATTTCAAATGTTGTTGTTGAAAATAAAGGTTTTCGAATAAAAACTCCATTTATTCTTATGAAGGATATGGGAGCACAAATTATTCTTGGAGCACCATTTGCACAACTCTTAATTCCTTTTATGGTTGAACCTGATGGTCTTTCAAAACAATATCTGGGCAAAACAATTTTATTTCCTTTTTCTGAAAAACCCAGACTTAAGGAATTAAATTCTCTTTTTTCGCAAACAAAACCAGATCAATTTTCTCAAAGAAGAAGTCTCTTTTAAACGGATTGAGCAACAACTCCAACAACCTGCGGTTCAACAAAAATCCAATCTTATCTTGACAAGATTCATCAAACGGTTTGCCGATCTCCCAAATGCCTTCGGAATAGGAAGCAACATTCGTAGATCTTCCTTACGAACCAAATTTCTCTCGAAAAACACATCCCAACAAAAGCCCGACCCATCCGGATGACTCAAGAACTCCTTGACACTGTAAAAAGGAAATTCAAGATCTTCTTGACAAAAACTCATCCGTCCGAGTCGTAGCCCATGGTCTTGCCCCGCTTTCTACGTCAATAAAAATGCGAAATTGAACGTGGAACACCTGTGCTTGTTATCAACTACAAACCTCTAAATGAAGCTTTACAGTGGATCCGATATCCGATTCCAAACAAGGCTGATTTACTAAAGCATTTGCATTCTGCAAAAATCTCTTCAAAGTTTGATATGAAATCTGGATTTTGGGATCCAAATTTCGAACAAGATAGGTATAAAAGCTGTTTCTTGTTCCATTTGGTCAATGAGTGGAATGTTATGCCTTTTGGCTTAAAAAATGCCCCTTCTGAATTTCAAAGGATTATGAACGATATCTTTAATGATCAAGGTCAATATATTATTGTTTATATTGATGACGTCTTAATCTTTTCAAATTCCCTAGAAGATCATTTCAAACATGTTTCAAAATTTATTCGAACTCGAGAAACAAATGGTTTAGTGGTTTCCAAACCAAAAATTAGTCTTTTTCAAACCAAGATTTGTTTTCTTGGACATTGGATTTATCAAGGAACCATAACTCCCATTGAAAGAGCAATCCAATTTGTGGAAAAATTTCCTGATCAAATTCTTGATAAAAACCAACTTCAAAGATTTTTGGGATGTTTAAACTATGTTGCTGAGTTTATCCCCCAACTTAGCAACTTTGTTAAACCCCTTCACCAACGTCTAAACAAAAATCCTTTTCCCTGGACCGATGTTCATACTGAAATTGTCAAACAAATCAAACGACAAGTTAGGGAACTTTCGTGTCTTAACCTTCCCATTCCATCTGCCTTCAAAATAGTCGAAACAGATGCATCTGAATTAGGCTATGGAGGTATTCTTAAACAACGTTCGGCGTAAAAGAACAAATCATTTCTTATACGTCTAAACATTGGAATCCCGCTCGTGAGAATTATTCTACGATCAAAAAGAAATTTTGGCCTTTGTTTTGTGTATTTCAAAATTTCAAGCTGATCTTTTAAACCACAGATTTTTAGTCCGCATTGATTGTAAATCTGCAAAAGATGTTTTACAAAAGGATGTTAAAAATCTTGCATCAAAACAAATTTTTGCCCGTTGGCAAGCCATTTTGAGTGTTTTTGATTTGGATATTGAATTTATCAAAGGCACTTCTAATTCTCTTCCTGATTTCCTTACCCGTGAGTTTTTACAGGGGTAGTTCTTAGGATTGAGAGTAAAACAAACCCACAAACCCTTTCCCTCTCCGTAAAATGCCAAGAAAGAAAAAACTTGGCGATGAGCCGTGAAGAGGCACCGATCAAAGACGAATGCCAGTAGAAGGACAACAGGGGCTTAGTTTCTAGCATGAATTCAATAAAGTTATTGCAAACCATTTGGTGCTTAAACTAAGAAAGGGTCGATAATTGTATCACATGATTATTCATTCGGGAAATTTTTAAGTATACCAGCTTATGCCTGTGCATTTTATATCAGTTACTTATTGTCCAAACATCAGTGTATGCTCTCCGTTCCGCATTACTCTGATGCAGCACATCAAACTCCGTCGATTTTTTCTAAAACTACGTGTCAACAGACACACTAAATGGTATGGAATTTGGGGTGTTACACAAGAAATGTGAGATAAAAAAGAGAGACCCTGGTCATCTGAAACCTAATCAAAGTGGATACAGTTTCTTCTTTGCAGAGCAACATGCAAGATTGAAACCACTTCACCATGGGAATAACGAGAGAAATCGTAAGATAGTTGAAGAACCCGGAACAAATGAATGGAGCAGAGAAAGCAGTGAGTATTGAATTTTGTCTTTTGCATTTGTTTTTCATATTTTTGAGTTCATGCTTTAGCACTTAAAACAGACACTCCTCAATTTACTCCTTTAAACCTTGACCGTTTCATCTCGGTCCTCTAAAGTATATTCTGTTATAATTGAAGTCCTCACATTAAGCCTGCTAGCAAAAGGTAAATAGAAACTTTTACTTGGGGCAACCAGAAGCCAAGAAAGATTTTGAATACTTAAGTTGTGTTTCAAATGTGGGAACACGAAATTACCATGATGTCTGCTAGCAAAATTAACTTGTGGTTTTCCCTTGAATTCAGGTTTATCAAGAGAATGCACTTAAGGATAAAGAGAGGTACCGAGCTGAAATGGAGAATTATAGGGAGAAACTGAAAACAGGCCAGGGTATAGGTGATGCTGCGCCGTTACAAGAACAAATTACCAATAAGGATAAGATGGACGTCGACTTGAAAGTGGACGAAACCGAGGGAGCAGAATCTCCTCAAGCAATAGTTATTGGCCAACCATGAATCTTTTGGCATGCTCTGAGGATTTTCGAATCTGAATCTCCCCTATTGTCAAGGAAATGCCAATCTTGCACTGGAAGTAATAGTAGTTATTGCTCAGACATTAAAATGATTTTTTTTTTTAAAAAAAAAATCCTACGTGCAACAATGAAGTACAATTTTATGCTGAGTTTGCTTGATAACACTTCATAGTATAATGTCGAAATCCTGCAACTTTATTGGTGTGATACGAGGGTTACGACTTTAATCTAAAAGATAATGGAAATTATTAGTACAATTGTATGTGTCGGCAGTCACGATTCTAGCTCTGTTTTTTTGCCCAAACGATTCTGTTCTGTTTGATTCACATATAATGCTGGAATAATCACCTAATATAATTGTGAGAATATTATGCATTTATTATGATTATTATCTTATTATTATGATTAGATATAGGTATATTATATTTTAGGATATTTCCTATTATATCTCAATTAGTTTGATTGATTTTGATTTGATTAGATTTTATGAGATTCTAGGGTTAGCTCTAGATTTGCCTATATAAAGATCAATATGTATTCTTTCTCATTCAGAGATTAAGAATAATTTTTATCGCTCAAGTTCTCAACAATAATTAACTTTGCTGCTCAAATTAAACCTAAAAAGCAGAACATCCCACGCCATCAAAATAAAGACTGACGTGCCATTAATTACAGTCTTAAGCTAAGTTTTTGATTCAGTCCCTATTTGCACCCAGAAAAACTACTTCTACCATAAGAGTCAAACTGATCATATATATATATATATAATAACTCATACTTGCACACACATTCACGTGTATGGCAGCTGGCTGAGGCTATAAGATAATAATGGAGGTTGATGATGGAGTTTTGTTGGATTATGGAATGAAAGGCCAACGGAAGGAAGATGTGGAGGCATACAAGAAGAACCCAAAAGTGTTTGAGGCCATCAGCACCGCAAAGTCCCATGATTCAGTAATATAATGCACGTGGTAATCTATGCAGGGAGACACATTTTGTGACAAGCCTCCTAGATCGCATCAAACAAGAGGAAATGTGTCTTATTATGAGCAATATTCTGTGTATGAACAACTCAGAAGGAGGGAAGCAAGTGGCAGACGAAGACGGCGGAATCGTGCTCCCTGGTGGCGACGTTGGCTTTCGCCACGTTGACAGCTATCCCCGGAGGATCCAACCAACAAACCAGCTAACGTGCCACTGTTTCATATATATATGTATGGTCATATAATTTACAATAATTATAGCCTTGTGTACAGCTTATTTAAACTTTATGATATACCGACACAAAAGTTTTGATTGCTTTTGAGGCCAAACAATATATAGACTTGGTGAATGGTAACTCTCTAATAGTTAGAGAGGCATACTATGCAATAAACTTCGGCTTATATTAAAATAGCTCGCCTTGTTATTTTAAATATATAGTATAATACCCAAGTTAAGACTCTAGTTTATGCATATTTCAAAATCTTCCATGGGCAAAGGAACTTGTGAGGGTAATCATAAGAGTCAGATTGCCGTAACTTGAAGTCTTTGACCACTGGCGCGTAAAAACACGTACGAGGGAATCTGACTCGTTTAAGATGATGACCTGTTTAATAATACTCCCTCCGGTTCTAATTATAGGACAATATTTGTGAGTTTGTTTTGGTCCTAATTATAGGACAACATTATAATTTTTGTCAATTTCTTTCTAAAAAACCCCTATTGATATGAATGAGGGATTATGTTAAATCAACAAGGTAATTGAAGTTCAAAATTTATATAAGGGTATTTTAGAAAAATGAGTAAAATTAACTAATTTAGTCCCTATCCTTAATCCCTCCAAAATCGGTTAAATATGTCCTATAATTAGGACCAGAGGTAGTACTTCATTATTTCTATTGGATTGAACAAAGTCAGAGGCATAAAAAAATAATTAAAATGAGGTCAGTATTTCCACGTGAGAACCTGATTTAATTTGGACCACGCGGGCCTCACTCCGGCCGTCGAGGCTGATTTTGGTCGTTTCCTTTCCTCTCAGCTTAGTATTAGACATATTGCTGTCTGTGACTGTGAGGTATATTCTTGATAGGTTTTGGCATATGCTTTTACTCTCACCCTTCTCTCTTTGTTGTCATTTAAATGTATATCCCTTTCTTCTGTAACGTACTACGTTCCTTTCCTTTGCCCATTTCAAATATATATGTGTCAACACAAACCAGCACAAGTTGACACTTATCAACTAAGGTGCTCAACTTGCCAACAAACCAGGGAGGTGAAGAAATAAAACCTATACAATTTTAATACGCAAAATGACATGATATCTCTAACAACGTCCACTTGTTGATTCAGCTCGGATAATGTTGTTTTCTCTTTGACCCCCTGATCAAATCATATTTTGATGTGTTATTTCATGATTAATTTGGGATTTAATCATGTTAATTGGGTTAAAAATGTATTATTTATGATTAATTTGGATTAATGAGTGATTATATGAAAAATGTGTTAAAAAGGGTAAAATTGTCATAATTATTGTAATTATTCTTATTCAATATTTTTTGGGAAGATTTGATGTTGGCTTGATTGGTTTAAATTGTAGGTGGTTGAAGAAATTGGATCAAATTTGAAAATGGAAGTTTGAGTTCAAGTTATAAACTTTTCAGTTTAGTCCCTCTGCGAAACGTTTTAAAAGTTTCAACTAGGTCCTTGCAACAAAACTCTGCGTTTTGGGCCATTGATTAATTAGGTCAGCTGGCCTTTCTTCATTGAAAAAACAGAACGGAACAAAAGGAACGAGCGTCGCGACTAAAAGGGGAGTTTTCAGTTTTCACGCCTTCACATTCGGACTTGCGTCGTTCATCATCACCTTGGACTTTACCTTCATAATTCTTCTACCATCCTTCACCCCTTAACCCACCTCGCCGGAGGCTTCTTGCTCTACCACCACGGTCGCCGGCGAGAGGCCTCCCTCCACGTTCGCTGGACCCTTTCAGAGCACTATTCATCCTTTCTTTGAGTTTTCCGGTGACTTTCCCAAATTCTGGCGACTCTTTCCCAGATTCCGGCGACTGTCCTTATTGCTATGTGTGGCTGATTTCTTTTGGTTCTTGGAGATGAAGATGTGTTCTTGAGCTCATGGACTTCATAGGGGAGTTATTCTATCATTCTATTAGTCTAGATTTATATATTAGTTTGCCTAGTTTTAGGAATTATTGTGTATAAATCTGGAACTGAGATTAATGTTAATTGTCTCTGTTGGTTTGATATTTGTGATTCAGATTGGATTTTGTAGTGTGAAGATTATATTTGTTTTAATTACTTGTGGTTACAATGAGATTATATTAATTAGCGTGTTATTTTCTAGTTAATATGGTTGATTTGTGCCTTTGAGGGGCTGTTTAGTACTCAATTTCAAGAAGACTCATGTTACATTATTCCAATTTTAATTACGCATCAAGTGGTTTTTAACAATTTCTCAAGAGGTAGTGGTTAGCTATGTTTGTAGGAGCTACTATTAATTGAGAATATTGGACTCAAGTGTTATCTTGAGGTTTTTCTTAAAACTTGATGAATTTTAACTCCCATAATCTTTTATGAGCAATGATAGTCATTTCTTCATTACCAAGAACGTTCATCATTCATATTTTCACTTCATCCATTCCATTCACCATTTTATAAAGAAAATATCAAAAAATAATAGTTTAGCATTTAATTCAATTGCATTCCTATTTTAGTTTGTTAATTGAAAAAGCCAAAACCTATTTTTCCCTTGTTTTATTGCATTTGCATGACATTTAGATTAGTTAGGATTCAATAAAAGGCTCCTCGAGAGAGAAAACGATCCTAGGTTTGCCTATACGCAATCCTTGGTTATTTTTGATTGTGGACCCCAAGGCTAAAGACAAAAAGGCTCTCATCAAATGAATTACTTAGCTCCCCGGCTACATGCTTCAGAAACTCAACGCATCTCGCAGCTTTATCAATTTGGGTCTCCATGCAATCTTCTATTAATCTCAACAAGCTCAACTTTCAGCTTTTGAGTTTCAAGATTATTCCCAGCATTTTAGCTGCAACCACCTGGTTTTCTTCCCCTTACAAGTCTGATTATCTTTTAGTGGTTCCCACCATCTGCTGCAGTTTTGTTTTCCAGAACCTTCAGCACCTTCTTTGGGAGTAAAATTATCAATATATCCAGCAAGATATGTAATGTTTAAACGTAACATGTGGCGTCTTTGTTCTGTATTGATGTTCGACAGAAGAAAAACCCAACAAGTTATCAGCTGAAAGTGATATGAATTTTGGTTTCGCTGATAAATTACTATGAGGCCATGATGCAAAATACGCATAAACAATCCTCAGGTGATAATAGGGGCTTTCTACAAGAAGCCAATAAGGAAGTCAAATCTGTCACAAGCTTCAGCCATGAAAAGTATAGTGCAGTGTCATTTCTTTTTGTTGACATCAGAACTGACTATGTTAACATAGAGGGTCAGAGCATAAATAGAAGCTATAAACAAATATGCATGAAGATACTAGACGATTATTCTGTTTTAGATTTCCCGGTATTGCCCTCCGAAAGCACAATCTAGTCAGCAGCAAAAGCCCGGTTGTGAGAAGGGAAGTGGTGTTGACTGAGCAAGGATGAACATGACCAAGTTAGTTGCTAGCATATAAATGTATTGTTGCACTTCATTAATCAAACTAAAAGCTGAAATTTTTTTCTCTTGAAATGACATTTTCTTGGCAAAAACTGGTTTAAGGATCTAATGACAGAAGGCAATGTAATCTATTCACTTTAATAGTGGCCATCCAAATGTCAACTTTATCTTCTCATAGATGTATTACATTTTAGACTATCGACAAAGAATACAAGATGAATATCATGATGATGCGGTGAAGAGAAGAGTTATTAGAGGTTTAAATATTCTACCTTATCATAGAATTAATATTGTAATAGTGTGATGGACTGATGTTAACTCTTAGAAATTGACAACATTCCAAAGACATTTTCGTCTCTTTTACCTATTTTGGGCTTTAAGTATGCATAGAAAATGAAGTGTATAGAAGAAAATGTGCATATCAAAGTATCAAGGAAAATCAAAGAAATTCTTGTTATATCTTGTAGAGTTTGTAATTCAAGTGAGAATTGATAATTCCTTTCTCTTTTGTAGGAGGATGAAGTCAAGTTTTGAAGCTCTATAAGAACCAAGAAACAAAGGAAGAAATAAAGGAAGTGAAGTAATACAAAGTTAGAAGGAACCTGTACAACTGGCCGCAGCAAGTTGACAAACTGTTGTAGCTCTTTGTGTCATTGGCCGCAGCAAGTGGACAAACTGGCCGCAGCCAGCACTGGCCGCGTCAAGTTGACAACTGGCCGCAGCCAGTAGTGAAAAAGTGTAGAAAGTACAGCTTCACGTTTGTTACATTAGAAACAGAAAAACCCTATTTAACCTAAAAGGAAGGGCCGAACAACACACTTTTTGCACAAGGGAACAAGTGCGCACACAAGAGAAGAGCTTAGAGAGAGATCTTGGAACTTTGGAGGCTTGGGTGCTCAACCTAGAAGAGATTTTGGGGATTTCACCCTGGTTCTTCCTCTTTTCTCCTCTTCTCCTCTTCCATTCTTCATGTATTCAGTATCTTTGCTTAGACTCTCTTTGCATTTGAACTTGAGTAGCTAAATCTTTCATTCTAGGGTTATTTTGACCCTTTGTATGGATTAAAACTTGAACATTCCTCTCTTTTGGTAGATTAATATATATATGTGATGAGGACATAGGAGGCGGCATGACCAAGGCAACAAAGTTGGAGGACATACAAGGTCTTGGAGGCCCAATGACAAGAGCAAAAGCTAAAAGGAAGAAGAGACCGAAATGATACACTTAATTCAGATTGAAGACCATGAAGAATAAGCCTCAATGAATATGCATGAAGGCTTCATTTTACTTGGCCCAAATTCTGCACTTAGTTTTATTTTTCTTACATTTAGTTAAACTTTTGTAATAAGGCTTATTGGGCTCGCTTATTGGGCTTTGTGTATAAGCATAATTAAGTTAAACTTAATATGGATGTTGTCCACTATATAAGTCAACACCATAGCCGTTTTGAGAGGACGGCAGAATTAAGAGTTAACCTTTTTGGTGAGAGACTAGCTTCTCTAGGGTTCTTTTGAGAATCTCTGAACTTATCAAGGGCATCGATCCTTGTGGTGTTCTTGGGCTTATCAGTTCTTTGGAATTGTGGCGCCTTCCTATAATCCATAAACTTCAGTTTTTGTTCTATATTTCTCGGTTTCGTATCTCCAGGTTCCGTTGTCCGTTTTCAGTGTTTTTTGAGCCAAAGTCGCGTTTTGGAAATCCATCTTTCACCTCGTTTTGGAATCGCTAAAATCCAAGGTTTGTAGCGTGAGATACATCCTATTCTTTCAAGACGCATTGGAGGCTGAATTGTCGATGCGAAATTCCATTCCTAGTTGATCCAATAATCCTTTTCTTTCGGGAATCATATCAATATGTGTTGATTTCAACCTTGGCTTAATGCTTCTAAGTGATTGACCTCCATTTAGATGATTTATTCACTTAGGTTTTGACTTGAGAGAGCTAATCTAGGTGTAGAACTTGATTGAAATCATGCTTGTCTTGAAGTTTACTTGATAAATGGATGGTTTGTTGGTAAAATAGAGATATATTTACTAACCTTGCATTGTCATATTAGGGTTGTTGCTTAGATATTGATTCTCATTAATTGTAGCAAGAGATTGTGCATTTTAATGAGAAGAGCAACTTGATTTTGACTTGAGAGAGCGGGTTAAGTGTTTTAGAACCTTAGACTAACACATTTATGTATTGAAATGCTACTAGAGTGGAAATCAACCAAGTTTTGTGCAATGCAAAAGGGGAAAAAGAATCCTAGGCTTTATTATCCTTGAAGTCAAAGAGTCATTTGTCTTTATCAATTTTAAGTTTTAGAAATAGTCTTTAAAAATTCTCATTCCAACTCAAAACTTTGTTTTAGCTCAACTTGATGAAATTCACTAAGCCTCTTGCTTGACCAATTTGTTATACAAATCCTCGTGGGAACGATACTTTATTTATCACTTTATTACTTGCGAAACTCGTACACTTGCGAGGCGAACAAGTTTTTGGCGCCGTTGCCGGGGATTTGTGCAAACAAATCCTTTGGTCAACCTTGGGCTTGTGTTAGTAAACTTTGCTTGAGCTATTAGTTAGGTTTACAATTTTTCTTTCTTTTTGTCCTTTATTGATTTTTTGTTTTAGTTTGAAACTCGCTCTTGCTTGTTTCTCTTGTAGGTACCATTTCAGTATATGCAAAACTTGCATCCAGACGGATTGGTAGTGGCACTTGATGAGGTACCTCTCATTAAAGAAGAGACTGAATCTGTATCTGAAACCATGGTAGACGATGAATATGATAGAGCTACCGTCAATGATTTTGCTATTCGAAATATGCAAGGTCCTCAATCTTGCATTCGGATTCCGGAAATGCAAGCACGTACCTTTGAGATCAAGCCGGTTATGATAACAATGCTTCAAATGCATGGGATGTTCCATGGTCTTTACAATGAAGATGCCAACAAGCACTTGATGTACTTCTTGGAAGTGTGTGATTCTTTCAAGCAAAATGGAGTTCCCCAAGATGTTTTGAAGCTACGATTATTCCCTCTTTCTCTATCACTTCTTGGGCTGATCTTGAGGCTAAGTTTAGAGCTCGATTCTTTTCTGATGACAAATCTGTGGAAGCTAGGGATGAATTTTTAAGCTTTAAACAACATCCCGATGAGCATCTTTATGCCGCTTGGGAGAGATACAAGATGTTAATGAAGCAATGCCCTAATCATGGGGTGGACAAATGGGTTGTAGTCCAAATTTTTTGTACTCGACTTAATCCTCAATCTAAAGCAATGGTTGATTCTATGACCAATGGAGGATACTGAAATGTTCCTGTTAATGAGGTGATTCGATTGTTGGATCAGTTGCCTGCAAACAATACTCAAGGCAATGATAGGAGGACTAATCAAACCATGTCTAATGCAAAAGAAGACTCTTTCTCACAAATTGCAACTCTCTTATCCCCTATGAATAAGCGTTTTGATGTGCTAGAGTCTCAAATGCAAAAGAGCACTTCTCAAGGTGTGCATTTTGTTTATGCCACACCAATTGTATGTGATCATTTCCATGATGTCCATATTCCTGACCATTGTCCTCTTTACTTGGCCACTGAATCATCAACTACATGGGCAAGTTTCAATATCCTCAAGGCAACCCCTATTCACAAACCTACAATAGTGCTTGGAGAACTCATCCAAACTTTTCTTGGAGTCAAGGTAACAGTTTGAATCAAGCACATGGGTCTACATCTAGCACTAAGCCTGTTCCACCTGGTTTTCAAATGCAATCAAGGCAAGTTCCTATTAAGGAAGAGGAGTCTAAAACGGATAAGATGCTACCTCGCATATTGTTTGAGGTGGAATCTTCAAGGGTTGAAACTAAGGCTACTTTTTCTCTCCATGAAACTGCTATTAAAAATCTTGAAGTGCAAATGGGGCAATTAGCATCACAGGTAAATGTTTTATCAAGAAGCAATCTTCCTAGTGACACAATTCCTAATCCAAAACGAGCTGGAAAAGAGGAATGTCATGTCATTAACTTGAGAAGCGGAAAAGTACTACCGGATGTGCCTAGCTCAAGTACTTCTCAACCAAAGCAAGATGATCAAGTGATTGTTGATGTTGATGAAGAAAGTGCAATGGAAGAAGATGTCACTAAGAAGAGAAAGCAAATTGAAGAAAATTTGCATGATGTTGGCAAAGACAAAAAGGTAGAGCAAGAGATGAATGATGAGAAAAAGAGAAAGCCAACCACTCCTACCTTTATGCCACCGCTCCTTTTCCTCAAAGATTCAAGAAGAAGGAGGAAGATGCTCAGTTCAAAAAGTTTGTGAACATGTTCAAACAACTCCATGTGAACATTCCTTTTGCCGAAGCTTTGGAGAGCATGCCTAAATATGCTAAGTTCCTTCAAGATGTTTTGTCTAAGAAGCGGCGATTCAATGAATTTGAAATTGTGGCATTATCTGAAGAGTGTAGTGCGGTCATTCAAAGGAAGTTACCGGCTAAGCTTAAAGATTCAGGAAGCTTCTACATCCCTTGCAACATTGGGACAAATTTTAATGGTAAAGCTCTTTGTGATTTGGGTGCAAGCATTAACTTGATGCCTCTAGCTGTTTTCAACCAATTGGGCTGGGGAGAGCCAATACCTACTACGGTATCTTTGCTCTTGGCCGATTGTAGCATTTCTCAACCGAGAGGAATCATTGAAGATGTCCTAGTAAAAGTTGACAAGTTTATCTTCCCCGTGGATTTTGTAGTACTTGATTGTGAAGTTGATTGGAAAATTCCTCTTATCCTTGGGCGTTCATTCTTAGCCACTGCAAGGACTCTCATTGATGTAGAGAAGGGTGAGGTCACTTTGAGGGTCGATAATGAGAAAGTGATATTCAACATGCAAAAAGCTTCAAAGTTTCATGATGATTCTGCTCAATGTTCGTTTGTAGATACATTAGATGTAATTATTCCTCAAGAATCATATGCCTCCAGGATCAAAAACCCTTTAGAGGCATTCTCGAATGGTGGGAAGAGCTTTGAGAAGTTTGATGAAGATGTTGTTGAAGAGATCTTTCATTTTGACTCATTTCCTCATTCTAGACCGAGGACTATTAAACCACTTGAGCTGTCTGATGCCTCAAGTACTCCATTGAAGCCTTCTATTGAAGATCCTCCAGTTCTAGAGTTAAAGCCATTATCTTCTCATCTCAAATATGCTTATTTTGGGAAAGCACGCCACTTACCGATGGAATTGGAGCATGGAGCTTATTGGGCTATCAAAAAGCTAAATTTTGATCCTAAAGCTGTGAGGAAGAAGAGGCTACTTCAACTCAATGAGTTAGATGATTTTCGCCTAAATGCCTATGAGAGTGCTAAGATATACAAGAAGAAGACCAAGCGGGATCGTGATAGCAAAATTTTACCCAAGAGTTTTGAACCTGGTCAAAAAGTGCTCCTTTATAATGCCAAGTTGAGTTTTTTCCCGAGAAAGCTAAAGTCTCGATGGTCCGGTCCATTCATGGTGGTTCAAGCATCTAAATTTGGTGATGTGGAGCTGAAAAATGAAAAAGGTGAAAGATTCAAGGCTAATGGTCAACGATTGAAGCATTATTGGGGTGGAGATGTGGATAGGCTTGTGTCCACTATCTACTTGGTTAATGATGAGTGACCAACATGAAGAGTCAAGCTAAAGACTATAAATTAAGCGCTTCTTGGGAGGCAACCCAAGCTCTAAACTAAATCTTTTCAATTTGTGTGTGTGTATCTTTATTTTCTTTAATAGGTTTATGTTTGATTTTGTTTTGTTTTATTTTGTAGGAAGAAAAGGTACCCAACTTAGAAATGAATTGTTGCAGCTGGAAGGAATATCAATGAAGGAGAAAGAACTCATGAGTGCCAAGGGGAATGCTTTTGAGGGAAGTCCATTTGACTCTAAGTCCATATATATATATATGATTCTAGGATGAAATTATGATGACTAGTCAATTTTGAGTAATATTGTGGCTATTGTGATTATTTGTTTGATTCTCTATGTGAAATCCACTTGTGACCATTACTTGAGTGCTCAAATTTGATGTGTTGTTGTATTCCTTGTGAATGTGTGCCTTATGGTCTTGGATGGTCTAAAATGCTTGATCTTGAGTAATTTGGTTGATAAAAATTGGTATAAAGATTATTGGGTGATTCTTATGGTATTTGGGAATGTTTCTTGTGTTTTGCAATTTTGTTGTGGGGTTTTGTTTTTGACAGAAAAACTTGCCACAACAAGTTTACAACTTGCTGTAGCAAGTGGTTCAAAGTTGCTCTTTGTGTTCACTTTCAATGGAAAGTATTGCAACTTGCCGTGGCCAGTGGTCCAAGAGTGCTCTCTGTGTTCACTTTCCGCGGAAAGTGTTGCAACTTGCCGTGGCCAGTGGTCCAAGAGTGTTCTCTGTGTTCACTTTCCGCAGCAAGTTTTGAAACTGGCTGTGGCCAGTGTTCCAAAGTTGGCAAGTGTCTTTCCTTTATTTAAGAATTATTTTCAATTTAAAACAAAAAACAAAAAACAAAATATTTTCGTTTTCAAGAAAAAAAATTTATTATTTTTATTTTTTAAAAAAATAAATAAATAAATAAAAATCAGAAATTGTTTAAAATAAATAAAAAACTTGATCTTCCACATTTGCCCCTCATTATTTCATGTAATTCCCAGTTTACTCAAATGAATGTGGCCCACTACTGGACCACATTCATTCCCAATTTCAAAACCCTAATCCAAATGTAATTTCCCCCCTCAAACCCTAATCTGCTCCCTTCTTTCTACATTCCCGATCTAAACCGCGGCTCCTTCTCCATTCCCTAATCTCATTGTTCCCCATTCGATCACAACAATGGCTGCCCCTTCCTCCCTGTCGCGATCCAGATTCCTTGCATTCTCTCGTCTCCCAAACTTTCCACCACCATCGTCATCCCTGTTTCTCCTTCCCTCCGGCCACCACACCTCCATCACTCTTCCACTCTATCTTCACCGCCGACCAACCTCACCCTGTTATCCGACGCTCTCGCGCTCGATCTGCAACCTCACTGTCACCCTTCTTCCTTTCCTCCGTTCATCGCCACCACCACCGTCGGCCTCCTTCTGCAGTTCCTCCATCGCCCTTTGCTCACTACCGTGAGATTGCAGAACAGCGCCGTAAGATCAGAAAGGTGACCTTTTTCTTCCCTCTTGTTCGATTTGAACATACCAGATCGCGTGGAGCCATGTGGCAATATTTGATCAACCCAGTCGTCTGCATCTGTCGTCACTCTCTCTACCTTCCCCGTTCACAATTGCTCTTCACCGTCCCCATTCCCATCGTGGCCGGCCACCCCTTCTCCAGTTCCCAAATCGCAGCCTCCACCAATGTCTCTACAGCTCTGTCTTGCATCTGTATCTGTTCTGCTCTTGTTGTTTATCACAGAGCTATACTTCATCTCTTTTCCTTGGGTTATTTTGGTTTTGGGCAGTTTCATAGGGACAACATGAGTAGGGTTGCATTGTGATAGGGCTGTGATTTTGATTCCGAATTTTAGCATGCTAGCTGAAGCTTGAACTGATGAGTTTTGATTTGAGGATTAGCATGTTATATTGTTTGCCTGTTCTTTGGATTGCAACTGTTCTCTAGCATATTATAGCAACAATCAGAGTGTTGCTGCAATTTCTTGAGACCTACATTCTCTGTGCGTCAAACTTGGTGGTTGAGTTGCTGAGATTCTATAAATGTCATAATCTGCCATTGGTTTTTGTTTATGCTGCCTCGAGTGACAGATTGCTTTTAAGGACTCTTGCTGTTATTTGGGGAAATTCACTGAGCTCATATTTTGTAAATTGCAAGTCTATTTGCTGCCACTTATAACAGTATCATCACCTATCTATTGATGGTTAATTTGAGTGGTTCATATATTTTTCTCTGACTTGTCTGTTCTGATTGTTAATATCCTAGCTACTGATAGCTAGTAATGGAGAAATTGTTTTGAAAATGTTGTGGCTAGTCTATTGAGGGCCTAATTGTTAGTTTGTAAATGCTATGGATATGAGCTGAACTAGGTACATGTGCTACTTCTGTACTTTCCCATCCTTTTTAGTTGACAATGAGGAACATTGTTAGTTTTAAGTTTGGGGGTGAGAGTTTGTTGCAATTCTAAATATTTTTGAAACTTTGATGAATGCACAGTGAAAATTTTGAACAGTTTTTGAAAGAAAATTGTTGGAATGTTTGAAATTTCTCATGCTTAAATTTTTGTTTGTGAAGAAGGTTAAAATGAATTGTTATGTGTCAAAGTTGCTTGAATGAATCCGATGATATAAATCACTGCTCAATCTTCTATGTCTGATAGGAAATTTTGTTTAATGTGCATTGATGGATGTTTTGTAGTGATAAATCATGTTATTCAGGAATTTTTAAATTAGAAAGCACTATTGGAGTTAATGTAATTCTGGATGTTCTTGTTGAAGGGCTTTGTGGCAAATTAGGTTATATGCCTTTTGTTTCAAACTGTCAATTTCAAAATAATTTTTGGACTTCTTCAAAGCTTTTGATTTATTTCATAAGATTTAAAGAAAGGATTAGGGCACTTCATAAAATGCGATTGAGCCTTTCAAGCCTACCTAATTGATTTTATTCCCTTTTGAACCCTTATTTTGAACCTAATTGAAAAACCAATTAAAGATTCTTTTTGAAAGACCTGACATCTACCCACCTTAGCCAATGTAAAAAACTATGATTCCTTTGCTTTGAGATAGATGATGATTGATTGGGTTGTGGATTTTGGTGATATGTGAAATTCAAAGGATCAGAAAAAAAAAGAGTGTAGAAAGTAAAAGGGTTCACAATGTATAGAAATCAAGCCAAAAAAAAAAAGTTACCAAAAAAAAAAATTTGTGCATAAAAAAAAAAAGTAGTAGTCCAAGAAGGCTTGATATGGAAAAGATCGATTTGTCTTAAGTTTGGGGGAGTATGTCTAATGAGAAAAGGAAAAAACCTCTTGAGTGGTTATCATCTATCTTGAGGTATTTGTTGATTATCTTTTACCTTTTCTTTTGAGAACCTTAACCCCTAGCCCTATTACAAGCTGAAAAGTCCCTTTGATTTTTAAGTCAAGTGAAGTGAATTAGAAGAAAAGATGAAGAAATTAGAGAATGATGGAATTGATGGTTTGAATATAGTTATATAACTTGAATTGTTGCTTTTAACTTTAGAAAGTGCAAAAAGAGTACATGTCAACTCCATTCACACACTCACATTTGGAAATTCTTGAAAAGCATGTTTTAAATCTATGAACTGTTCATTTGTGCATGTTTACTTGGTTGCCTGTTTTATATAACTCTTTGAGCAGTAGATGAGGAAAAATTTATTTATGCATCAATGGCAAATACTGAAGAAATTTAGTGAAGATGCATGTTTTTGCTTGAGGACAAGCAAATATTTAAGTTTGGGGGTGTGTTAACTCTTAGAAATTGACAACATTCCAGCACATTTTCAGTCTCTTTTTACCTATTTTGGGCTTTAAGTATGCATAGAAAATGAAGTGTATAGAAGAAAATGTGCATATCAAAGTATCAAGGAAAATCAAAGAAATTCTTGTTATATCTTGTAGAGTTTGTAATTCAAGTAAGAATTGATAATTCTTTTCTCTTTTGTAGGAGAATGGAGTCAAGTTTTGAAAATCTATAAGAACCAAGAAACAAAGGAAGAAATAAAGGAAGTGAAGTAATACAAAGTTAGAAGGAACCTGTACAACTGGCCGCAACAAGTTGACAAACTGCTGTAGCTCTTTGTGTCATTGGCCGCAGCAAGTGGACAAACTGGCTGCGTCAAGTTGACAACTGGCCGCAGCCAGTAGTGAAAAAGTGCAGAAAGTACAGCTTTGCATTTGTTACATTAAAAACAGAAAAACCCTATTTAACCTAAAAGGAAGGGCCGAACAACACACTTTTTGCACAAGGGAACAAGTGCGCACACAAGAGAAGAGCTTGGGAGAGAGATCTTCGAACTTTGGAGGCTTGGGTGCTCAACCTAGAAGAGATTTTTGGGGATTTCACCCTGGTTCTTCCTCTTTTCTCCTCTTCTCCTCTTCCATTCTTCATGTATTCAGTATCTTTGCTTAGACTCTCTTTGTATTTGAACATGAGTAGCTAAATCTTTCATTCTAGGGTTATTTTGACCCTTTGTATGGATTAAAACTTGAATATTCCTCTCTTTTAGTAGATTAATATATATATGTGTTGATTTCAACCTTGACTTAATGCTTCTTAGTGATTGACCTCCATTTAGATGATTTATTCACTTAGGTTTTGACTTGAGAGAGCTAATCTAGGTGTAGAACTTGATTGAAATCATGCTTGTCTTGAAGTTTACTTGATAAATGGATGGTTTGTTGGTAAAATAGAGATATATTTACTAACCTTGCATTGTCACATTAGGGTTGTTACTTAAATATTGATTCTCAATAATTGTAGCAAGAGATTGTGCATTTTAATGAGAAGAGAAACTTGATTTTGACTTGAGAGAGCGGGTTAAGTGTTTTAGAACCTTAGACTAACACATATATGTATTGAAATGCTACTAGAGAGGAAATCAACCAAGTTTTATGAAATGCAAAAGGGGAAAAAGAATCCTAAGCTTTATTATCCTTGAAGTCAAAGAGTCATTTGTCTTTATCAATTTTAAGTTTTAGAAATAGTCTTTAAAAATTCTCATTCCAACTCAAAACTTTGTTTTAGCTCAACTTGATGAAATTCACTAACCCTCTTGCTTGACTAATTTGTTATACAAATCCTCGTGGGAACTGTACTTTATTTATCACTTTATTACTTGCGAAACTCGTACACTTGCGAGGCGAACAGCCCACCTTGGTTCATAATTTTTTTTTTAATTCATTAGTACTATTTTTATCTATTACTACCTCTTGTTCTAAATATAAGATTTAGTTGACTTTTAAAAAAAGGATTAAAGAAGCTAAATAAATTATTTTAAAGTATTTATATTTATCATTTTTTCTTTAAATTAATTATAATTAATTAATATATTTAGTTTCCTTAACAATTCCATGAAAACGTCAACGGATGGATATGATATTCATAACCTGAGAGAGTATTTGTTTTATCTCCCTGAACAAGTAGGATATAATTTGTTCCAGAAGCTGATGGCTGTCCATGATCACCCGAAAGCACTTTACAGATATACAGCAAAAATCAAAAGCCAGAGTATTAGAAAAGCATGTCTGTTGACTGTTCGATATCTAGTGCAAAAGACTGAGGAACATAATAGTACGAAGAATTTGCATTAACACGCCTTAAAGAATATTTTTCATGTCAATTATGATTAATTTTAAAAATTAAATTTAATATGTCAAAAATGTCAATAGTAGTAGGGTTAAAAGCTTGAAAAGATAAATAAATGAACAAAATAAAATCTTATGTGCACTTTTCCGAATATTAAATCAATGTTCTTTTATAGGATTAAAATAGCAGTTCCACCCTAATGATCAGTCAATTCCCGCATTGATCTTTGTGAAATTCGTCATAATTATATTTTAACATTAATTTTAAATGACGAATTTATTTGTTAGAATATCAATTGATAGAATTTGGCCAAAAAAAAATAGTAATTGATACAAAATTACTTTTATTTTAAATTTTATATATATCAATTGAGATTTAATTTCCATGGCAAATACACCCCTATAAACCCTTTGGGCTTATGAAAAATATTATTTTTTCTTGCTGTATACATAATTAACCCTTTTAGTGGATGGATTATAATTACCTGAAGAAGCAATTAACTAAATTTATTCTTAGTGTTTGTTGAAGGATGTGCTGGGTTTCTTTTGGAACTAGGGTTTTTCAAAAACTGCGTAATCTCTTCAGAATCCTAGCACTGTATTTCAAAAACCTTTTGATTTTTAATGAACTTGCAGAGTTAGGCACGGCTCAGGAGATGCAAAGATTAATGAAAACTGTTCTTTGTTTTCTGATAATTGATTAAAGAAAACTTAAACGAGAAAAATGTTAACAAGAACAAGCAAATGAAAAAGATACTAAATCAATATTATCACTGCCAAAATTCCAAGAAAGAATATCTAGTGCAAATACTATTAACAATAATTGCTAAAAATGATATAGTAAACTGGAAACAAAGAAATAACAGAACTGCAAATCATTCTCAAATTCCTCTCTTCAGGAGTGAATGAATGCTATTTAATTCCTCTCTTCAGGAGAGAATGAATGCTATTTTGTCGTCGACTCTATCATTAAAGAGCTAGATGAAGAAGTCATCGCTGACTTCAGTTAGCTGCAAATCCCAAAAATCTTGGAGATGGTCACAAATCAAGACGCACTCATTCTCTATCGCCTCCTGGAGATGCATTTTCGACCTGTTGGCAAGTAAATCAAATACGAAAACTGTAAATCCATCATAGTGGCCTGGAACATAGCATTTGGTGTTGATTAGGGGAATCTAAAGTTCTCAATTCCAATGACGTCATCTGAGCTAGCATACTCCTATGAGGACCTTCTTCTTTATCAAGAAACTCTTTTATGAGCCAACCATAATCATAATTATAATCCGCCATCGTGTATGTCTCTTTCAATGGGAAGAATTCAGAAACAGAAACAAGATTGCCACTTGGATATAAACTAGTTTTCTGTGGGTCTCTATATATAGTGACAGAGAGAGAAATAGGATAAAATAAATCTAATCAAATAATCTAAGTCAGTATTTTACTGCTAATATCTTTCAAATCAGATTTGTAATGTATTCGGTATCAATATCTCGTCAGGAAAGATTTACTGACTTAGATTATTTGAAAGCTTTTGGGGATTAGGGAAAAAAAATGGAAAGTAGAAACAATTATCATATTTCAGAGCAGCCCTAAAAAATGTCTAAGAGGCATAAGATAATCTCCACCAAAATTAGTAAGACAAAGTAAATTTAGATTTTAAATGCTAGAACTCCAGAGCAATAATGCTATTCAAGATACGTGTTGCACATAGATGCGAGGCTCTCTGCATAAAAGAAACTTCCACGCACTTTGCATAGAGATATGTGGAACCTCTTCAATTCATTATTAGCAGTGAGGTTGAACAACAAATATGGGTCACTACGGTTGAAGCATACTATTTCATTCCTCACAAGCATATTGCACGTAAGGAAGATGGATCTGCTCTAATTTTATATTTCTTACTCCAACAACAGCTCTTCCCATATGCACCACTTCCCTCTTCCAACACCCATAAATCAATAAAAGTATATTCAAGCACCTCCTTCAATTCATTAACATACTGATGAATCATAGCAAGTTTGTTCTCGTACACATCAAGCACATATTGAGTAAGAGGTGGAAGAGGTGGAAGAGAGGCTGAAGATGGTATTCGTATCAATGTAAAAACTTCCATTGCTAGTTCAAATGAAATTATCACGCGACGAGAATAGTCACCCTCCAATATTCCCAACCAAAATATTGCCCCATTAACCGCGACAGGGTTATATAGAAAACATGCACCCTGTATAACTCCAAATTCTACTTCTTTCCAGGACCCAGTTCTTAATGAATACTGTAACAACCCGAATTTTCGAAAGCAGTATAAAATTTTTTCATCAGAGTAGAGCACCGGAACAAGAGTGTAACTGATATATTGATATAAAATGCCCACTGGCTAATTACAGAAACGGTTCAACAACCGAGAGTTTTCAAAATGTAAAGGACAACATTGGAAAGTCTTCAGCCGGAACCATGAATCTGCTGCTTTCCTCTCTTCTCGGTCCTCGGTCCTTCTGAACCTGACGCTATAGCTGAGATCCAATTTAAAACATTGGATCTCAGGTAACGGTTAACCTCATATTCACATATACAGTATATCATCCACAATCATTCATATTAACAGATGTAGATGGGTCACACGTAGTGCATGTAGATGGGTCACACGTAGTGCATGTAATCAAAAGCTCATAACAATACTCACCACATATCATCCGACTCACAACCACAAGTACGCATACGATCAACATCAGCGTTAAGGTTACCAGTACGCGCAAGTACATACTTTCGTAAACCGAACAGAATGGCCAGGTAAGTGTCTATCATGGGGGCCTCACCGAGTTCACGGCGACTTAATGGCTTACCCACATAGACTAGCCTTTCCTTCGGCACCAAACTGTTCTAACATATTTGCATTCAATAAACATACCATAACAATACACATAGCACATACATGCATAACATGAACATCAGATTAGTGTTACAGTACGCGGACGTACCTTCGTTGGCAACGTTAGGTACTACCGGCGGAAAACGTACTTTCTACGGAGAAACGTGCAAAAGTCCTACGGCACGTCGGGCGTAACGGCGGCGAGAATCGGCTTTTCGGATATCCTATGAGAATAATGTCACTTCTATTAGTAATTTGACATTATAACGGCATTTTAGGTAAAAATTACCATTTTGCCCTTCTACCCCTACTTGGCGGAATTTCGCAGCGCTTCCGCTACATAGGCTATTTTCTTCCCAAAATTTTGCCAGAACTTCGACGCCATCATGATTTTCGAAAATAAAGACTAAAATAGCCCTCCCATATGATATCCAATCATACTAGAAAAATTAAAGGCTATTCTAGCATTACTACCCTTACTACTGCATTTCCCCCGATCGGTACCGATTTGCGTAATTTCGGAGAAATCTCAAAATTCTGGTTAACTAGCTTTGAAGACCTTCTCTTCCATACTAGAAATGTCTATTCCAACTATTTTTCTGACTCTGCCTAGGCCATTTCCGGATTGACGGAAGTTTTCTCGAAAACGTGTCCGAAGTGTCCAGGTTTCAAACGAAAATCCGGAAGTTCCACTTATAGACATAGATGCACCGATTTCAAATATGTCCATAAAAATTCCCAATTCTTTCTCAGTTGTCACAACTCTAATTTTGAAGTCTTTACTTCCAATCTGGCTATCTGCCCTTTTCTCGAAATTTCCCTATTTCGTCTTATTAGGAAAAGTCCTATTGACTTCAGAATTAACTTCCGGGAGAGTTTAACGGAAGATAAAATTCTACTGATCAATATTTTATCCTGACTTTGGAAATCCCATTCCTAGATCTCTAGATAGGATCCGTTTCCTAATTTTAAAATTACTATTCACTCTTTTTACTTTAATTAATTATATTAATATAATATTATCAACTTGCATATATATCTTATACATATATATATATATTTATTTATTTTTCTCTTTTCCTTGGCCAAATTTTCGGTCAACATTCTGATCCTTTTTTTTTTTTCCGTTTTATATTTTATAAAATAATTATTTTATAATTATTTTATATAATTTCTTCCATAATTTTCCTATTGGTCCAAACTTGTATTTAGGCTCAAAAATACCTAAACTCACTTATTTTTCTCAAAATCTCCAATCAATTAGTAAATATATTCTTACTAATTTTCAACTATTTTCCTCTAATTTTTGAGCTTTACATAATTATTCATGAATTTCCTTTACTTATGCTTAAGTAATTAGCCCAATATTACTTAATTACTTAATTATCACAAGTTGATAATTTTCTTACTTAGAACACCTTATTTCCTTTATACTCTTGCATTAACATTTCTGTTTCCATGTGTTACGCTTTATTTTAGAATTTGTGAGGGCATTATGGTCATTACCATACTTTTTGAGCATTCTTCTTCAATTTCTCCAAGTTTGTAATTTATTAAATTACCAAAATTAGAGATATACTCTCTCTCAATTTAAATAATTATTTCATTGCCCTTTAGGATTTTTCACCATTTTCCTAAGTTATTTACTCCTCCCAGGGGTATTTTGGTCATTTTGGCACTTTGGCCCTTAAATTCCCTAATTCAAATTTCGGGGTATTACATTTCTCCCCCCATTAAACAAAATTTCGCCCTCGAAATTTGTACCCAACCCACTATACTTTGTACTAACTAGACTCCGTCCTACTCGGACCTTGGACTCCACGCGTCGGATCCTTACTTTGTCAGCCAGCCGCTACTCCTGGCGATTGAGAACTCGTTTCGACTTGATTATAAAGTTTTTATCATGTTTTAAGTTGATATATATAGTGTTTCCTTGGCGTCAAGACACCGCGTACTTTATATATATTGCTTCCGTGGCGCCCATAACACCGCGTACTTTAGTGTTTTAGCGTTTCCGTGGTGCTCATAACACCGCGTACATAAGTGTTTCCGTGGCACCCATAACATCGCGTACTACACATTCATCATGTCGTACTTTGATATACGGTATCCCCATGGTTCCCATACACCGCAGCAATACCATATATCTCATACTCATGGATATCATGTCGTACTTCGATATATTATGTTCCCATGGTTCCCATACACCGTGGCAACATAAGATACCTTATACTTAATGATACTATCGTGATTTGTTGCTTAAGAAACTTGATAATGATTATCACTATGTTATGTGTGGATTGGTTCGACTTTGAACTACGAGAGGTCTTCCCTTTTTCTCAACGTAGCTCTTCCGTCTGTCCCGTACTGCTAAGAGTCATCTCTTAACTACAGCGATTTGTTTGGAATTTCGTTGGTTCTTTCCACCCAACAATGGATACGTAGAAAATGATGATGAGTGGATCTGATCCAGCCTTCAGAAGAGTATGGAAATACGTAATGGTTCCGCTGATAGAAATTTTCAACGTGGGTCACGATCAGATATCGGTCCCACTAGAGGTTATCTATCTCGTCCTCCACCTTGGCCTCTGCCTCGACTTCTGCCTCGACCTCTGGGAATTCCGGCTTTTCTCAGATTTGTCATGTCTCGTTCTTTTTCCTTCGTCAGGGAAAACGTTAGATAGGGAGTACAACGATGATCATATCATAAATTCCTATCGCACTTCAAACCACTGAGCCAGGTTTCGATCCTTTCCTTCGTTGGATTCTCGTTGGTCCTCTATATTCGAAGATGGGTATAGAAATACGTCTCGGAAGTTCTACATGAGTCAAATACTGCATGTACTTATCTTTGTTGATCTCGGAGTTTCATCCAGCGTGGCCCAGCTCCGCGTATGAGCTCTGTGCTAGAATAGAATTAACGTCCAGTACAAGCGGCGGTTATCGAGTGATCGAGTGATCGGATACGATATCGGGGTTATCGAGTTAATGTACCGGCGAAAAGTGGTACATCGGTTCAGAATGGCATACCGGTTCAAACTGGTACACCGACCTTAGGCTATATCAGTACTCATTTTCAAAATATGCTCCAAATTTTTGAAAAGGCTTAGAACCTAACTCCGTTATCCGAACAGAATGGCCAGGTAAGTGTCTACCATGGGGGCCTCACCGACTTATACGGTGACTAATTGGCTTACCCACATAGACTAACCTTGCCTTCGGCACCAAACTGTCCGTAATAACATAGTTAAATTCATGCCAGGACTACTGCTCTGATACCAAAATGTAACAACCCGAATTTTCGAAAGCAGTATAAAATTTTTTCATCAGAGTAGAGCACCGGAACAAGAGTGTAACTGATATATTGATATAAAATGCCCACTGGCTAATTACAGAAATGGTTCAACAACCGAGAGTTTTCAAAATGTAAAGGACAACATTGGAAAGTCTTCAGCCGGAACCATGAATCTGCTGCTTTCCTCTCTTCTCGGTCCTCGGTCCTTCTGAACCTGACGCTATAGCTGAGATCCAATTTAAAACATTGGATCTCGGGTAACATTAACCTCATATTCACATATACAGTATATCATCCACAATCATTCATATTAACAGTATAACAGATGTGTCACACGAAGTGCATAAAGATGGGTCACACGTAGTGCATGTAGATGGGTCACACGTAGTGCATGTAGATGGGTCACACGTAGTGCATGTAGATGGTTCACATGTAGTGCATGTAGATGGGTCACACGTAGTGCATGTAGATGGGTCACACGTAGTGCATGTAATCAAAAGCTCATAACAATACTCACCACATATCATCAAACTCTCAACCACGAATACGCATACAGTAAACATCAGAGTTAGTGTTACAGTACGCGAACGTACGTACCCTAACACTACCTAAACATACAGTAGACATAAAGTCATCTTCTATCACATATCCTACACCTAACACATATACGCATACGATAAACATCAGCGTTAAGGTTACCAGTACGCGCACGTACATACTTTCGTAAACCGAACAGAATGGCCAGGTAAGTGTCTATCATGGGGCCTCACCGAGTTCACGGCGACTTAATGGCTTACCCACATAGACTAGCCTTTCCTTCGGCACCAAACTGTTCTAACATATTTGCATTCAATAAACATACCATAACAATACACATAGCACATACATGCATAACATGAACATCGATTAGTGTTACGATGCGCGGACGTACCTTCGTTGGCAACGTTAGGTACTACCGGCGGAAAACGTACTTTCTACGGAGAAACGTGCAAAAGTCCTACGGCACGTCGGGCGGCGTAACGGCGGCGAATCAGCTTTTCAGATATCCTATGAGAATAATGTCACTTCTATTAGTAATTTGACATTATAAGCGGCATTTTAGGTAAAAATTACCATTTTGCCCTTCTACCCCTACTTGGCGGAATTTCGCCAGCGCTCCGCTACATAGGCTATTTTCTTCCCAAAATTTTGCCAGAACTTCGACGCCATCATGATTTTCGAAAATAAAGACTAAAATAGCCCTCCCATATGATATCCAATCATACTAGAAAAATTAAAGGCTATTCTAGCATTACTACCCTTACTACGAAAGAACTACGAAAGCTTAAAGCTCGGTACCGAAAAACTTACCCAGAGCTTCGCTGCGAATTTTCCCAGAGCACCTCTCTCTAAAATCCTCTCTCTAGAATCAGCTCTTGCTTCTCAAATGTGAGAAAAACCAAAGGGGAGGGGTGGGTATTTATAGAAAAATTTGCGAGGGCATTTTGGTCTTTTCTCAACCTTCAACAGAATATTCCACAGAATATACCACAGAATATTCTTTTGTTCCAAGAATATTCTTTTGTCCACAGAATATTCTTTTGGAATATTCTTTAAACCATTTCCCCGATCGGTACCCGATTTGCGTAATTTCGGAGAAATCTCAAAATTCTGGTTAACTAGCTTTGAAGACCTTCTCTTCCATACTAGAAATGTCTATTCCAACTATTTTTCTGACTCTGCCTAGGCCATTTCCGGATTGACGGAAGTTTTCTCAAAACGTGTCAAAGTGTCCGTTTGCCAAACGAAAATCCGGAAGTTCCGGCTTATAGACATAGATGCACCGATTTCAAATATGTCCATAAAAATTCCCAATTCTTTCTCAGTTGTCACAACTCTAATTTTGAAGTCTTTACTTCCAACCCGGCTATCCTGCCCTTTTCTCGAATTTCCCTATTTCGTCTTATTAGGAAAAGTCCTATTGACTTGAAATTAACTTAGGGAGAGTTTAACGGAAGATAAAATTCTACTGATCAATATTTTATCCTGACTTTGGAAATCCCATTCCTAGATCTCTAGATAGGATCCGTTTCCTAATTTTAAAATTACTATTCACTCTTTTTACTTTAATTAATTATATTAATATAATATTATCAACTTGCATATATATCTTATACATATATATATATATATTTATTTATTTTTCTCTTTTCCTTGGCCAAATTTTCGGTCAACATTCTGATCCTTTTTTTTTTTTCCGTTTTATATTTTATAAAATAATTATTTTATAATTATTTTATATAATTTCTTCCATAATTTTCCTATTGGTCCAAACTTGTATTTAGGCTCAAAAATACCTAAACTCACTTATTTTTCTCAAAAATCTCCAATCAATTAGTAAATATATTCTTACTAATTTTCAACTATTTTCCACTAATTTTTGAGCTTTACATAATTATTCATGAATTTCCTTTACTTATGCTTAAGTAATTAGCCCAATATTACTTAATTACTTAATTATCACAAGTTGATAATTTTCTTACTTAGAACACCTTATTTCCTTTATACTCTTGCATTAACATTTCTGTTTCCATGTGTTCTCGCTTTATTTTAGAATTTGTGAGGGCATTATGGTCATTACCATACTTTTTGAGCATTCTTCTTCAATTTCTCCAAGTTTGTAATTTATTAAATTACCAAAATTAGAGATATACTCTCTCTCAATTTAAATAATTATTTCATTGCCCTTTAGGATTTTTCACCATTTTCCTAAGTTATTTACTCCTCCCAGGGGTATTTTGGTCATTTTGGCACTTTGGCCCTTAAATTCCCTAATTCAAATTTCGGGGTATTACAAATACACCTCCACTCGATCAACACATATGACCCTATGAATTCTCACTATCTTGTAATCCCCAACTACTGAACTATACCCAAACCCAAAATTGCAACGGCTGCCAACATCGTTGGTTGATCTGGGTACTTGAATGACCTCTTTAGTCGCTGGATTCAACAACAAAAGCCAAGGAGGAGGATCAACTTTTGCATCACCGAGTTTCACACAAAGCAAGCCATTGCTGGAACCAACGATGAAACTAACCGGCCTCAAAGAATCCATCAGGTGTATTCTCTCAGCTTCCACAGATTCCTTCTCAAAACGAAACAAACATAGGGGCGAATAAATAGCGTTGTGATTGCTTACGTGACATGCAAGAAGAGGGCTTTTGTGAACCGAGTGGTGGTAATGCTCTTCAATGAAAAATGGGGATTTCAAGAGATTTCTCCAATCTTTACAAAGAACGCGAAATCGAAGGAGAGATTTCACCCGGAGCCTTTTGAGAATGTCGATGATTATCTCAGGAGGCAGATAGAGATTGTCGCCTCCAGTGGCCTTCTTCATGTCGAAGAGAATTAAGGCAATGAAGAGAAAGAGACAAATACTTGTTAAGACGCGCGCACACGAAGAATTCAGAAACAGAAACAAGATTGCCACTTTTATATAGCGTGAGAGGGAGAGAAATAGGATAGAATAAATCTAATTGAATGACCTAAATCAGTAAATCTTTTCCAGGCTGAGATAATGATACTAAATACATAACAAATCTGATTTGAAAGATATTAACTATATATAATATGTGTGTATATATTCCTGTTAATTTTGAGCAAAAAAAAATATATTCCTGTTAATATCTTTCAAATCAGATTTGTAATGTATTTAGTATCATTATCTCAGTCGGAAAAGATGTATGGTGTTATTCCTGTTAATATCTTTCAAATCAAATTTGTAATGTATTTAGTATCATTATCTCAGTCGGAAAAGATGTATGGTGTGTGTGTGTGTATATATATATATATATTCTTGTTAATATCTTTCAAATCAGATTTGTTATGTATTTAGTATCATTATCTCAGCCTGGAAAAGATTTACTGATTTAGATCATTTGATTAGATTTATTCTATCCTATTTCTTATATATATATATATATAGGGCAAATGATTTGTACAGGACCTAAAACTGTACTTTTTCCTATGAAATCAAAACTACACCGTTTGGTTAAGTGAGGGTGAGACAAAGATTAAAAACAAAAAACAAAAACAAACATTTCATGTCACTTGACATAAGATTATGTCAAGTGAGCCCAAAACTACGTCGTTTTGAGAGTTAAGGAAATTAATGAAGGGTACTTTTATATTTTTGTTTTAGTATTTATTATATGAATTTTACTAAAAGATCCTTCATTAATTCTCCTGACCCAAAACTACGTCGTTTTGAGAGTTAATTAATTCTTTTAACCCCAAAACGACGTAGTTTTAGAGTGACTTGACATAACCTTATGTCAAGTGACATGACAAACGATAACCCCATATATATATATATATATATATATATATATATATATATATATATATATATATATATATATATATATATATATATATTTGTTAATATATTTCAAACCAGATTTGTAACGTACTTTTTATATCAGCCTGAAAAGATTTACTGATTTATATGATTTGATTACATTTATTCTATCCTATTTCTCACACACACACGCTATATATATATATATATATATATATATATATATATATATATTAAAATTTATAATTAATTCTTTAAATCATAATGTATACCACAACCCATGAATTTTATTCAATCTATCTCTTCTATTTGATATAACTATTATTGTTGTTAAAATCGCAGGTTTACTATCCAAGTTTGACTTATTTTCTAGTGATTGTTTTGTTCAAATCTTGTGTTGTTTATTTTTTTTAACTACTTACGTTTTTCAAGACATATTTATAAGAAGTATTTTTAATTTTGGTAAGTCTTTTCATTAATTACTTGTAATTGTGGTATATGGACAATATTTTACCTTTGATTATGACTTAGTGACTTCATTTGTTTGTTGCATGATCCGTGTTGTTTAGACCTTAATGTTGACAACATTTATTTGTTAACTTAGAATTTCAATTATTGTAATTTACTAATTATATTTCTTAGAGAAAAAAACGCAGGAAAAATAGTTATAATTTAGAAAAATAGCTTTCGGCTCTGTAGAGGCATGGTTTGTACGCTCACGGGCCTTAAAAACCAATGTTTTTTTTACCCCAAGCCTAGGACATAGCAATAGGGTGGTGGTTGGGTAGCCCATGTTCAAAACCATAACCTGTTCATTTAGCTTTATATGGGTACGTGCTTGTAATACCCCAAAATTCTTATACTATATTTTGATAAATAATACATATTAAATAAAGGTGAATATGTGTCTCAAAGAAATATAATCTATTGATTATATTTTTGTCCAAATTTTATTTTGAGATTAATTAACCAATGGTTAATTATGAGACTACATTTAGGGGCTATTTAATGTGATGTAAATGTCACATAAAAGAGTAACTAATTTATAATTAAATGAGATAAAGAGAGTGTAATACCCTAAAATTCATAATCATTATAAACATCATATTTCAGCAAATAGTACCTATTGAAGATAGGTGAATATGTGGTCTCAAATTTTGCAATGTATTTAATTCAATCATAAAGAGACAACTGTTCCTAAGAATTAGAAGAACCAAAGGCTAAATTTTCTAAAGCCTATTAGGGATTATAAAATACCCTAAGATTTATCATAATCAAGTATAATCTTAATTATATCTTAAGAGGCAATTAAACACCTGTTTAAAATAGGAAAGCATGTTGTCTCTAATTTTAGTAAATTATTTGTTGATTTTCCTTGAAATTTAAAGAGGCAAAAACCTAATTTTATTTTAGGGAACATAAGTTACCCTATGATTTTTAAATTAAGGGAAAATTATAATGAAGGACCTAAGAAAAATAATATTTATTAAGAAGGACCATAAAAATGGTAATTATTTTGAAGGACCAGAAATTAAAATATTAAAATAAAAAGACTAAATTACCCTTAATCAGATTTCCTATCTTCTCGTTAATCGAATATGGAATGATTTTTCTTCTGTGAGAATCTAGAATAATTGATCGATAATAATAAATACATATCAATTCAAATAATTCTTTTTCTATTGCAGAATCACTCCAGTTATTATGTTAGAGAAAAGATAGGAAAGATGGAGCTTTTATGGTTGTAGCGAAAGGAGAGTTTGGTTTCTTTAACCACGTTCTTCTCTCTTGATGGGGTTTTTCTGAGTTAAGGGCCTTTTGCTTTATTTTCTGTTTCTCTGGGAATGGAACAACTGTAATATTGAATGAATATCGTGTACTTTTGGTTGCCTTGCAATGAGAAAAGAATTATTTGAATTGATATCTATTTATTATTATCCACCAATTACTTTAGATTCTCATGTAAGGAAAAATCATTCTAGATTCAGTTAATGAGAAGATAAGAAATCTAATTGAGGGTAATTTAGTCTTTTTATTTTAATGTTTTAATTTCTGGTCCTTTAAAATAATTACCACTTTTACGATCCTTCTTAATAAATATTATTTTTCTTTGGTCCTTCATTATAATTTTCCCTTAAATTAATGCATGGAGCATAAATGATCAAAGTAAACTCAAAAGTTGTGAGAAAATAATTAATCCAATTAAAGAAAATTGCCAACAATTAGTAGATAATTAAATCTTTATTTATTAGATTAATTTCAAGAACTTTCATGATTAATCTAGGAACCAAGTTTATTTTAATAATCACATATTAGGGATGTTAATTAAAGATTAGATATGGAGGGCTAGGATTAAACCTCATAAAGCTAGATCCAAGGGTTTTCATTTAACCAAAAAGTGCAATCCATGTGAAATGAAATCTACCAATGAGAAATTTCCTAAATAATATAATATAAATTAAATAACAAAATAAAATAAATCAAAAGGGGGGGGGGGGACGAAATGTGTGTGTGTGAGAGGAGGTGATGTGGCCAATTAAGGGCCAAGCAAAATGAAGAATATATTTTGAGTTCAAGAGCTGTTAGGGTTAATTCAAGATTCAGGTAAATGAGAACCGATAGAAAATAAATTGTGTACTGAAATATGTGAACTAAAGATCAAATATAAGGACTTATTATGAACAAGTATATTTTTAGCTTGAAGTAGGTTATCTCCGAAGTTATTTTCGTAACTTTTGGATTTATTCTAAAATGACTAAAGGACTAGTAAAAACCCCTAATTGGACCATAATCCTTGTTATTTCAAATACTTCTCAAAAGACTACATAAACTTCAAACTTTACCTCTAAAAGTATTAGTAATTTAAAAGCACATGCAGTTAGAACACTAAGCAGGGGAATTAATCGATAAGAGGGAATATGTAAGGGATAAGATTTCATAAAGTGGAAGAGATAAGGGGGAGAGAAGAGAGAGGACGTTTTTTGATTGGAGGGTGAGGATGAAGAGATGAAGGAAACCCTAGATCTAATGGTCTAGATTTGAGTAGAGAAAGTTCAAAAGAATTATCAAAGTTGGCACACCTTTTTCCTATAAATAGGGCCTTCATTTCATTGCAATTCTCACACGAAATTCGAAATCCTAGAGAGAAGTGAGAGCTAGAGAGAGAAGCAGGAAGGAGGAGCAGAGTTCTTGGTAAGTTCTTCGGTCCTTAGCTTTTAGGTTCTAGTCTTTTGTTTAGTAGTTTTTAGTATAAATGCTAGTTATATCTAGGAAGTAGGAAACTTAATTCCTATTCTTGTTGTAACACCCTAAAAATCGCACATATGATAAGCATTATAATGTGGTAAATTATACCTATTGGAAATAGGAGAATATGTGGTCTCAAAATACTATAGTGTAATTATTCTATTTTCTAGGGAAATTTCTAGGGAAATTAGAGGGAATTAAGTGTCAAAATCCCTAAAATGCAATTATGGGCCATAGAATACCCTGAAAATATTGTGATAAATCGTAAGAGGCAGTAAAATAATTATTAAAAATTAGAGAGTATATTGTCTCTAATTTTGGTAATTTATTAAATTACAACCTTGGAAAAATTAAAGGGCAAAAATCAAAAAGTATTTTGAGGACCGAAATGACCCCATTATTTTTAATATAATACATGGGACATAAAATACTAATGTCAGTAAAATAGTTGTGAGAAAATGGTTAATTCTAAATAAGAAAATTATCAAAAATTAGTAAGTGATTAAATAAATAATTATTGGCTAATTGTTTAAGCATGATTAAGGGAATATCCAAGGTAAATTATGTAAAACCCTTTAATTAAATGTTAATGGCTAAAATTAGCATAAAATATACTTGCTAATTAATTAGAAAAGGTTGAGAAAAATTGGTGAGATTACGTACATAAAAACCCTAAATCCTAAAAAGTTGCTAATTGTAATACCCGGACAAAAGAGATGGCTAATTGAATATGTGGTCTCGAAGAGTATGTCATATTATCTTATTTTCTAAAGGAAAAGTTCTTAGAAATTAGGGAAAATATAATAATTTGTCAAAATGACCTCGTGAGCCTAAAATGAGTTAGGAAAATTTTGATAAATCCTAAAGGTCAGTAAAATAATTATTAAAATTTAGAGAGTATATTGTCTCTAATTTTGGTAATTTATTAAATTATAAACTTGGAAAAATTAAAGAAGGATATTCAAAAAGTATTGAAAGGACCAAAATGCCCCCGTAAGTTCTAAAATAATGCAAGAGTCATGAAATGCTAATGTTAATGCAAAAGTTTGAAGATAAAGAGTTATCTTAATTAAGAAAATTATCCACAATTGATAAGAAATCAATTAAGTAATTATTGGCTAATTACTTATGCATAAACAAAGGAAATTCAAAGATAATTATGTAAAGCCCTATAATTAGTGAATTATGGCTAAAAATTGGCATAAATATATTTTCTAATTAATTGGAAATTTTTGAGAAAAATAAATGAGATTAAGTATTTTTGAGCTTAAAAACAAGTTTGGACCAATAGGAAAAAGTTATGAAAAATTATGTAAAAATAATTATTAAATTAAATAATAATTAATTAAAAAATAAAATAAAAATATATATATAATAATTATGTGAGGGCCGACATCTTTAATGGAAAAATATAAAAAAATAATAAAAATGAAATAAGGAAGAGTGTTAGAAATACTCTAATTAAATAATAGTTAAAGTAAAAAGGTAAAAAATAAATAAACACCGATAGGAATCGGATCCTATCTAAAGAATCAGGAACAGGATTTCTAAAGTCAGGGTATAATATTGATAAGTGGATTTTTATCTTGAAGTAGTCTTTTCCGGAAGTTAATTCCGAGGTCAGTAGAGCATTTTGATAATAAGACGAAATAGGGAAAATCTGGGAAAAATGTAGATAGTCACAAATTAGAATTTGAAGAAAATACATTCTAACTCAACATCTAGAGATGAGTTGAGAAATTATCTGGACATATTTGGAATCAATGAATTTTTACCCAGAAGATGGCATTTTTGGAAGTTCGTTCCGTAACCGGCACGTTTTTCGAGAATCTTCGGCTGAGCACGAAATGCCCTGAATGAGATCAAAAATTTAGTTAGTCCAAATATTTTGGAAGAGGAAGAAGAGATCTTCAGGGATCTACTCCTGCACTCGTGTCCCTTCAAGATTACGCGATTCGGACACCGATCGGAGATTCTACCGGCAAAAGCTTCTGGAAGCAGGACACATGGCACCTTCTGATTGGCCAATGGATGCCACCTAAGAGAGGGGCAGGTCGGCATGCAAGGTGGAGGAGGGAGATCTTTCCACTTTAAAACCCTAGATCCGACGGTTGAGATTAAAGGAGGAAAAGTGTGAATTTGCCCCTGCAAAAGTCTATAAATAGCCAAGCTTCCTCTTGAAATTTCACACCAAAAACCCCTCTTAGAAATCCTAGAGAGAAGTTAGAGAGAGGAGATCTGGAGGAGGAAGGAGTCCGGGGAATTCTGCAGCGAAGCTCTGAGTAAGTTCTTCGGTACTTAGTCTTAAGCTTTCGCAGTTCTTTCGGTAGTTAGAGCAGAAATGCTAGATTAGTCTTTAATCTTCCTAGTATGATTGGATATCATATGAGAGGGGTATTTTAGTCATTATTTCGAAAATCATGGTGGGGTCGAAGTTCTGGCAAAATTTTGGAAGATTAGAGTCAAAGTAACGAAGTGCTGGCGAAATTCCGCCGATTAGGGGAATAGGGGCAAAATGGTAATTTTTACCTAAAATGCCTGTTATAATGTTTATCACTAAACAAATGTGATATATTCCCTATAGGATATCTGTGTACAAGTACTGTCGTTGTGCCACCGACATTCCGCTGTCAACCCGCCGTTTTCCGTCAAAACGTTTCGTTTCCACCAGAAACACCTACGTTCGTCAACGAAGGTACATTTGTGTACTGTAACACTAGCTCTGATGATTATTGAATGATTATATGTGATAATATGTTATGTGAATAGTTTGGTGCTGAAGGCAAGGCTAGTCTATGTGGGTGTGCCAATTAGTCGCCGTAAAGTCAATGAGGCCCCCATGATAGACACTTACCTGGCCATTCTATTCGGTGCTATATGCACCGTGTCTATGGAATCGTACATAGATGCATCTTGTCTAAGGAATCGTACTTAGATACACTGCGTCTATGGAACCGTACTCAGATGCACAGTGACTATGGAACCGTACTTAGATCAATGATTACAGCTTTATTCTGGTTATAGACATAATAATGCCGATATATTTTCCTAGCGCTGAGGACACGACCGTACATCGTGGCACGGGTGAATGGTGCAGACGGACTTAACGTTACATGTTATTGTAGTTGTTATTAAATGATTATACGACGTACTGGTTTGATCAATACTGTAAAATTAGAGATACCTGCTGTTCATATATCGTTTATAAGCATGAGGTTAACCGTTACCTGGGGTCCGGATGCATTGGACCTCAGCTCTTGCCATAGCTTCAGGATCCAAGGGATACAGGAGCGAGGACAAAGGTAGGGAGCTAGCATGAAGATCGGATGGAGACGCTTTAGTTTTGTTGTACTTACGTTAGATGTAAACACTCGGAGAAATGTACGGCCTTATGAACAGCCAAATACACTGTTATCAATGTTATTCAGTTACTCTTTATTATAAAAAAAATTCCGTCGCTCAAAACTCTGATCAAAACGCTATAAAAACAGTTGTGAAAACCGGGGTGTTACACTAATCATGTGATTAGGGCACTAATTAAACTTATTAATCAATTTCTACAAATTAAACATTTATCAAGGGCTAGGATGTAATCTCCTAAAGCAAGATCAAAGGGTACAAGAATTTCTAACAATTTTAAAAGCCTAAATCCATGTAATTAAGAAAGGACCAATGAGAGAATTTTGTAATTATTAAAAGATAATTAAAATATAATGTTAAATTAATTAAAAAATAAATTAAAATGCAAAAGTATGGGCTAGTCGAAATTTTTGAATGGATGGAGAGGAATTTGTGATTTTTATGCAAGTTGCAATTTAATAATAATATAAAAGGAGATATTTTAGGAAAAAGCAAATAGGATAAATGAGAATCGATAGAAATTAAATCCTATCTTGAAAACCATGAACTAGGTTTCTAAGATCTGGACATATTATAAACAAGTGTATTTTTATCTCGGAGTGGGTTATCTCCGAATTCATTTCCGTAACCGGCGGAATGATTAAGAGATAAGACGAAAAAAATATTTTGTGAATAAGAGCAAATAAGACAAATGAGAATCAATGGAAAATAAATCATAAATTGAAATCCTTGAACTAAGTAGTAAACATCTGGGTATATTATGAATCAGTGGATTTTTGTCCCGAAGATGACATTACCCGAAGTGATTTCCGTAACCGACGGCGTTTATCCGAAAATGTTCGGCAGGCAACGAAATGTTCTGAATAGGATAAAAAATTTAGTTGACCCAGACATTTCTAAAGAGGAAGAATAGACCTTCAGGGCTATGTTGTCGGATTTTTGAGGTTTTCCAAGATTACGCGATTAGAACACCGAACAGGGATTTTATCGGATGAAATCCCATAAAGCAAGTGTAACATCATCTTTGGTGACATCACATTGTTGAAAAAAGAGGCAAGGAGGTCGGCCAAGAGCATTTCATGGTGGAGATTAAGCCTTCACAAAGAAGTTAAATCCAATGGTTAGAAATAAAGATGAAAGGTGCAATTTTGCCCTCCAAATTGCCTATAAATAGCTTGCACCTCTTGACATAATTCTCACACCAATTCCTTGAGCAAGTTTCGAAATTCTAGAGGGAAGTTAGAGAGAGGAGCTCTGGAGAAATTTGTAGTGAAGTTCTTCAAGGGTAAGTTCTTCGGTTCTTAGTTCTTAGTTCGGTAGTTATAGTAGGAATGCTAGTTTGGTCTTTAATCTTCCAAGTATGATTTAGATATCATGTTGTAGGGTTAATTAAGGTATTTATTTCAAAAATTATGTTGGATTTAGAGTTATGTTGAAATTTTGAAAGATTAGGGTCAAAGTAGCGAAGCTCTGGCGAAATTTCACCGATTAGTGGGGTCAGGGGTAAAATGGTCATTTTTGACTAAAATGACTATTATAATGATTGATTAGTAACAAATATGCTGTTGTCCTTATAGGATACCTGTGATTATGTTCTGACCAACAGTTGTATCGTATATCGTCAACGGAGGTACGTTCGCGTACTGTAACACTGACTCTGATGGATATAGTATGCGTATATGTGATGTGTGTATGGTATGTATGTGTGTGGTATGTTGATTGAATGCATATGAGTGTTAGAAGATAACTGTATGCATGCTGGGAGCGATATATCTGTAATGCTGGGAGCGATACATATGCAATACTGGGAGCGATACGTTTGCATGCTGGGAGCAATACATTTGCATTGAGCATGTCACTACCTTGTATCTTGCGCCGGGGAAATTAAGTTTTAGCTGTAGTCGACTACCAGGTAGTAACCTTAATCTTCATATACTTTGTGTGACTTGTGTATGTATGTTTTATCATGTATATTGCATACATTCGGTTATCATCCATTTTTCTTCCAAGCGCTATGGAACCGGAACATGCTGTGTGCATAAACGGGCCTTGCTGTGTGCCGTGCCCGGCAGTCTGTGCTGTGTGCTATTAGGACTGCTGCGATCAGGCTGTGTGCTATTAGGACTGCTAGTTCCGGATTGGCTGTGTGCCTTGCTGTGTGCATGATATTGAATGAGATGTGGTTTGAATTTTTATTCGTGGTTGCTTACATGCTTTGTTATACATTTTATATGATATTAACGGTTACTCTGGGATTCAATTTTGAATCCCAGCCCCTTTTAAGTCCTCTGGCAGTTTATCTAGATCGGAGCAGGGAGACAGAGGTAAGGCTCCGGAGCAAGACTAAAGTGGTGGTAGATGTTGGTGATTTATTTTGGATACATGTATATTTTGGTTACGGGATGACTGTAGTATTTTATTTTGACTCGTCGACACCATTATCCGGATGATCGTATATTTTGGTCCCTCCGGGAAAATTTATCTTTCAATATTTTTATCGTATATTATTGTCCAAACCGATGAATGCTCGCTGCTAATACTCTGATGTGTGACGTTAAATTAACCTGGGATAAATAGTTTAAAAATTGAATATAAGTAAAGGATCACACTACCCGCCACCCGAAAGGGCGAGGCCGGTAGGGGTGTTACAATTGTGGTATCAGAGCCAGGTTTGGATGATACTGATAAATAATTTGAACTAATATAATTATGGTTAGATGTATAGGAAAAATGATGGACAGACATTTTGGGTAGATACTATCAAAGGCGAAGAAGAGTCATGGATGCTTTAATATTTTGGATTAATGTTATGTTATGAATTAGCGTATTATTATAAGAATTATTAGCTTGGTTGATTATCATTTCATGGTTATGGTTGCAATTGATATTAATGTGTGGAAATAATATTTTCTTTCGTTGCTTTAAGCTCAATATTGCAATGGCAAGAGGCAAAGGACCGGGTAGACCTAGGCGAGAGCCGAGACACAAATTCCTAATCCTCAAGATAATAATCTGATACGAGAGATGATGGGATTGATTCGAGAGCAGGGGAATATGATACAAGGAATGCGAGCGGAAATAAATGAAATCAGGGCTCGTCAAGACCAAAGGTCCGAGGATCATGAGACTGAGGAGAATAATGGCAACAACGACGATAGTAATCATAATGAACAGGAAGAGTCGCAGATAGACCACCCTAATAACAGGGCAGCAGAAACATCAATCTACTGGGTATCTAAATTCTGTAAACAGCAGCCGCCAGTTTTCCGTGGTAGATTTGAGGCAGCGGAAGATTGGATTTTCCGTCTCGAGAAAATCTTTCAGGTCCTAGAGTGCCCGGAAGAGAGGAAGGCCGAGTTGGCCATTTATAAGCTAGAGGGAGACGCCGACCGCTAGTGGCATAATACAGAATTGACTCTACGTGCTCGAATGTTCCTATCACTTGGGAGGTGTTCCAGAGAAGTTCAACGAACAGTACCATCCTCCTTCCATCCGTATCGCTAAGGAGTCAGAGTTCCTGAGTATCAAGCAGGGAGATAGCGAGTCTTTTGAAGATTATTATGCCAGGTTTACTCGACTGTCCCGCTACTCCACCTATCATAGAAATCCCAATGCTGAGAGTAGCTTAGCAAATGTCCTGCTTCGCGATCAGGGAAAAGCTTATAGCTAGACAGTTTCATGTGCTAAGCCAGGCTGTAGAAGAGTGCAGAATTGTTGAACGGAACTTGAAGGAATTATATGCTTCCAGGAGACCTTTTCCCCGTAGTGACTCTAATCGTGGAAGCTCCTCTCAGAAAAGAAAAGGGCCATGGAATAAGAATCGTGGTAGTTCTAAAAAGCCTTTTCAATCTGGATCTGGTCAGTCAAATTTCAGGAGGCCTGTAGAGCCTTAGACATGCAATAAATGTGGGAAATCACACCCTGGATCTAATTGCGATGGGCGTATTATCTGTTATGTTTGTCGCAAGCCAGGGCATATCGGGCCGCGATCGTCCACAACAAAGCTGGCGAGAGGCGACCCAGTCGTGGCCGAGTGTTTGCTATGACTCGGGAGGATGCACGTAGATCTCCGAATTGCTACAAGGTACGATTACTTTTCATGGTTGTTTATTACATGCCTTGTTTGATTCTCGAGCCGTCACTCTTTCATAGCATATGATTGTGTTAGACGTATGAATTTGAATGTTCATGAATTGCCTTATGATATGATTGTGTCCACTCCATTGGGAGTCAAATCCAAAACTGCTGATGTTTGTCTAAACTGTATTGTGATTGTGGATGGATATGAGTCCACCGTGGATCTGATTTGCTTACCGTTGCATGAAATCGACATTATTTTGGGATTAAACTGGTTGACAGCCAATAATGTTGTACTAGACTTTGGCAATAGAAAGGTCATTTGTCCTGATCAACACCAAAATCTTTATGCCAAAGCAAGCCTTGGTTTTCTTACTGCTACTGAGGTAGAACAATGTATTACGCAAGGGTGCCAGGGATACGTGGTTTTCTTTTCGGCACAGGCGGAGTCATATTCGCCCTAGTGTTTCGCCTTGGGGAGCCCCAGTCTTATTCGTGGTTGCTTACATGCTTTGTTATACATTTTATATGAGATTAACGGTTACTCTGGGATTCAATTTTGAATCCCAGCCCCTTTTAAGTCCTCTGGCAGTTTATCTAGATCGGAGCAGGGAGACAGAGGTAAGGCTCCTGAGCAAGACTAAAGTGGTGGTAGATGTTGGTGATTTATTTTGGATACATGTATATTTTGGTTACGGGATGACCGTAGTATTTTATTTTGACCCGTCGACACCATTATCCGGATGATCGTATATTTTGGTCCCTCGGGGAAAATTTATCTTTCAATATTTTTATCGCATATTATTGTCCAAACCGATGAATGCTCTGCTGCTAATACTCTGATGTGTGACGTTAAATTAACCTGGGATAAATAGTTTAAAAATTGAATATAAGTAAAGGATCACACTACCCGCCACCCGAAAGGGCGAGGCCGGTAGGGGTGTTACAACGAACGCGTACTGTAACACTGACTCTGATGCTTATAGTATGCTTATATATGATGTGGATACTTTCATAAAGCCATGAACGGGACTCTGTCGTGGACATGCACCGTGACTAAGTTTATGGGGCTTATATAACTAATTACAGCTTTACACGGGTTATAGTCATAATAATACCGATAAGTTTTCCTAGCGCTGAGGGCACAACATGCTATGTGGCACGGGAGGTGCAGACTATTAACTTTACATCTGATTGTAGTGTTATTAATTGATCATACATCTGATTGGCTTGATCATTGCTGTAATATCAAGAAATATTTTCTATACATATATTGTTTATATAAGCATGAGGTTAACCGTTACCTGAGGTCCAATGGGTATTGGACCTCAACTCTTACTATAGCATCAGGGTCCGGGGAACCAAGGACGGAAGATAAGAGTAAGCAGAGTAAACAGTACACGTGAAGACCCGATCGAAGTTATTTATGATATGTACCGATAAATATATCGTTCTTTATGAACAGACAGCTACGCCACAGTTAATGTTGTATCAGTTACTCAATACTTTATTTGCTCCGATGCTCTACTCTAATAAAAAAAAATTATTTCGCTTTAAAAATTGGGATGTTACACTTTTGGTATCTGAGCGTTTTACCTGGCATGACTCTAACTATGTTATAAACAAACCATTGGTGCCGAAGGTAGGGCTAGTCTATTTGGGTAAGTCAATCAGTCACCGTGAACTTGGTGAGACTCCCATGACAGACACCTACCTGGCCAATAGGTTTAGGTAACGGAGTTAGGCTCTACGCCTTTTCTTTAAAGAGCATATTTTGAAAAATGAGTACTGATATAACTCTGGTGTCATGCTCTAGAGAGGGACGAGGATGATGTTCCCTACATTTATTATTACAATCTAAGAAGACGTATTGCGCGTATATCTGTAATTCCTGAGATGATAGGGTTAAGACTAAACACAGAGCCGGTGTACCCATCGCCTGTACCTATGCCGATATCAGAACCTGATAACCCTGATAATTCTGATAACTCTAATAATTCTGATAACTACTGCCTGTACCTATGCCGATATCAGAACCTGATAACCCTAATAATTCTGATAACTCTGATAATTTTGATAACACTAATAATTCTGATAACCCTGATAATTCACCTCACTCATCGGTAGGCGACAACTTCGACTACCCGGAGATCAGAGATTTTGACATCAACTCTGATGCAGACTCTGATAATCTCCAGTTTGTCCTAGACAAATAATACCATCATAACTCGGTATACCATCTCGAACCAGTGTACTACTTTGAGTAGGTACATCACCCTAACTTGGGGAAAAACCTCTACGCTCATTCATGATCATAAACCTTCGAATGTATACCCACCTGAGTCGGTATACAACTCTGAACCCGTACACAACCCTAATTATGTGTACTACCTCGAATCAATGGCTAGTATACCTTCTGAGCCAAAGAAACCTATCAGATTGGACCATTCATCCAATAGCAACAACTGTGAGCATCTTCAGCCGTTGAGCCATCAAGATGACTCGGAGAGCGAATCTTTCTATGAACCAAATCTTTTGCGACATGTCCAAACGAAAGGCTGATAGAAACTCTACAAACGGAGTATTTAATGGAAAATCAACATGGTGAGACTAGCATAGGGACAAACCCCAGTATCTGAATAGAGTCAAAGTGACTTACGAGCAAAAGTGACGCAAGGGTTTTCCCTACCTGTTAAATGATTGGGTAACACAAACCCTATACCTTTTTCCCTCGAGATTTCTTCTAAAAGGTGAATGAACTTTTAGACGGAAAACGTATAGCCGATTTCCACTCCTTTCTGTATTATATCCAAAGGCTAGATTTAGATAGCATGTAGTCGAGAAACGGAAGTAAACTTAGTACCAATCAAAGGAAGCCAAAAGAATAGTGATAGGGTTATACTAGAATAGCTTAACATAGTATAAAATAGTAAGACATAACTACCGGCCCAATGTTCTTTGGGGTCTCGATCATCATTATGAACTCGGGTATAATCATAATCGAGGCATCATTGAAGGCCTTGTAGGTGGCCCATTTTTTTTTTCTCCGCTATGCCAGTTTGTTTTCCTAGATAACAGAGATATTTTAATAAGTCTAGTGGTGAGTAGATTGACTAGTGTTGGAAGATTCCTTTATGGAGTATCTACTCAAGGAAGAAAGAATATTAGTAGATTAGTATCCAAGTATATGTTAAGAAAAGCCAGTAGTTTGTTTCCTTTTATTCCGTAGGAATGAATATCTATACTAACGGTTTAAAATAAAATTTGAGAGAAAAATATTCCGTTGGGAGGCACATAAGAAGGGTTTAAAGTGAAAAATCATTATTGATCACGTTTAAAATATGTCTCAGCAAATCTCAAAAATCTTTTTCTTATCGTGGTTGTGAAGATATGTGTCTTATTAAATAGAGTTTTGACATCATTATTATCGTTTAAATGGGTGACACATTAATCAATACCCTGTATGAACTCTTTTTGTGGAGAGCATTAATTGGTCATAATTGCAAGTAGTACGTTTTTTACAAAGCATGAAAAAGTTGCTATACTGTGGCATGTTTGGTTGATGCTTCTTGATTAAAACCATCATTATTAGGACAAAGTTAAAAGAATTTGGATATAATTAGATCTTTATCTGATATTCTCTAAATGTGGCACTGGAAATCTTTTTTGATCATCTTTTTGTTGTATGTTCTTTTATGTTTGTTCTAAATAATGAAGAAAGGAAGTTGTTATAGTCTATAACATGCACTTGGTACTATTCCTTTTGTTGAAAAGTTACATTTCTAAAGGTCTTTTGAGTAAAAATATTTACTAAAAGTAGGAAGGACTTACTATTAAGTTTTCCTTGAATTTTGGAAAACCATATTACTAAAAAGGGTAAATTAAGTCATAAAGAATTTCCCTTTGTTCTCAAATGCTGGTTGTTGAACATGGTATATGTGATTGCTTTGGATATTTGTCATTTAGACTTTGAATTTGTATGAGTTATTGCTTCCAGTATTATCTAGATGTCTATATACATGTAATTGAACACTCATTTTTTATCTCTGAAAATTTCTAAATATAACTCATAGACAGCATGACGTCCAATTAACTGTTCACCTAAAATCTACTTTGAGTATTTCATTTAAATTTCCTAAACTAAGTTGGTATGAAATTAAATTTTGAAAATTATTCTTCTTCAAATTTGTTAAATATTGTTAAGTGCACATTGTTAAGGTATTTCACTAAGGATGATGCATGTAATTATTATAATCCAACCAGCTAACTGTAAGAACTTTGAATTATGATACCTGCATGGAATTTTTGTGAAAACTCGGCGTAAGATGGAAATAACACTTAATTAGGAATTTGAAATCTAAGTGTTTTAAGAAAAGCAGTAGTATACCTAATAAAGCTATGACTTGTACATCCTTGTAATGTTACTTGCCTCATTTAGTTATATTAGAAAATCTGAGTTCGGAAATTTTACTTCATTATACAAGGAAATCTTTAACTAATTAAAATCGTGAAAGTAGTTTGGAGTATACTATATTAAGTTCCATTTTGTATGTGCATTTCCACTCTCTGGAATTTTTTCTATCACACACTTGGACTAATGGATACGATTAAAATTATTTTTCTCAAAAAATACTAGATCGACCATTGTTTGTGGTAATCTTTGTTGTTGTAAACTTGATTGTTAGTCATTGGTTTGATATCGTATGGTGCATATTGGAATTAGTTAAAGCTTAATGAATAAACTAGATTTAACTATTGAAGTGATATTCGGTTGAATCTTATGACATGCATTGCATTGGAACCCTGTTTTGAAATATATATGGTCCAGTGAAATTAAGATTTCTTATCACCTATCATAGTGAAATAACTTCGCATCATAAATCTTTGTTCGTTTTAAAGTTTAAGATGAACATCTTCAAGATAGTATGAATTATTTGACTCAGTGTAACACCCCAATATCTAAAGCGAAATATTTTTTTTTTCACCAGAGTAGAGCATCGGAGCAAGTAAAGGAGTTGAGTAACTGATACAACATTATCTGTGGCGTAACTGTCTGTTCATAAAGAACGGTACATTTACTTGTACAAATCTTAAATATCCTTGGTCGGGTCTTCACGTGTGCTGTTTACTTTCCTTACTTTTATCTTCTGTCCTCGGGTCTCCGAACCCTAATGCTATAGTAAGAGCTGAGGTCCAATGCCCACCGGACCTCAGGTAACGGTTAACCTCATGCTTATATAAACAATATATGTATAACAGATATTTCTAATATTACAACAATGATCAAGCCAATCAAATGTATGATCAATTAATAACAGTACAATCAGATGTAAAGTTATCCCGGTCTGCACTATTCACCAGTGCCACGATGTACGGTCGTGTCCTCAGCGCTAGGAAAACTTATCGGTATTATTATGACTATAACCCGTGTAAAGCTGTAATTAGTGATCTAAGTCCCATACCTTAGTCACAGTGCATGTCCAGGACAGAGTCCTGTTCATGGCTTTATGAAAGTATCCACATCATATATAAGCATACTATAAGCATCAGAGTCAGTGTTACAGTACGCGTCCGTACCTTCGTTGATGAATACGGTACGTCTATCGGTCGGATCGCAATCACAGATATCCTATAAGGATAAGATCATATTTATTAATTCATAATTCATATCCTAACAGATATTTTAGTCACAGATGACTATTTTACCCTTGACCTCAGAAAATCGCTACCCGATAAAATTTCGCCAGAGCTTCGCTACTCTGACTCCCAACTTTCAAAAACTTACTTTCTACCATGTTTTTACCTCGTCAGGCATCTTTCAATGCAGTGAGGCTTAAAAACAAGAATAGGAATTAAGTTTCCTACTTCCTAGATCTAACTAGCATTTATATTAAAAACTACAAAACTAAAGACTAGAACTTAAAAGCTAAGGACCGAAGAACTTACCCAGAACCTTGCTACTCCTTTTCCAGAGCTCCTCCTTCTCACTTCTCTCTAGATTTCGAATTGCCTAAGCAATTTTGGTGTGAATTGAAGTGAAGGGAATGTGCCTATTTATAGGAAAAGCCTATGGATTTCAACCCTTGGATCATCTTTTGCATCAACGGTTAGGATGAGGCATATGTGGCCTCATGAGAATCACCCAATTTCCTCTTCTCTTTACTACAAAAACGTCCCTCTCACAGTAATACCCTAAAAATCTCGATTATGATAAGAATCATAATTTAGTAAATAATACCTATTGGAAATAGGTGAATATGTGGTGTCAAAACCTTGTAGAATACTTATTTTATTTTCTAGGGAAATTTCTAATGAAATTAGAGGAAATAAAGTGTCAAAATCCCTAAGTGAGTTTCTGGGCCATAAAATGCCCTGAAAATATTATGATAAATCCCAAGAGGCAACAAAATATTTATTAAAAATAGGAAAGTATGTTGTCTCTAATTTAGATAATTTTTGGGATTATTTTCCCTGGAAAATAATGAGGCGAAATTAAATATTAGTTTGGGGATCATAATTGACCCCAAGATTTTTAATATAATGCATGGGACATATAATACCAATGTCAGTGCAATAGTTGTGAGAAAATGATTAATCCTAAATAAGAAAATTATCAACAATTAGTAGGTGATTAATTAAGTAATTAATGGCTAATTGTTTAAGCTTAAACAAGGGAATATCCAAGTTAAATTGTGAAAAACCCTTTAATTAAATTTTATGGCTAAAATTAGCATAAAATATACTTGCTAATTAATTGGAAAAGATTAAGAAAAATGTATGAGATTAAGTACATGAAAATTCCTAATCCTAAAAAGTCACTAATCATGGGATTAAGACTCTAATTAAGCTTTCTAATTAAATTAGAAAAATTAAATAATGGTCAATGGTTAGGATGTAATCTCCTAAATCAAGATCAAGGGCTACAAGAATTTCTAGTAATTTTTAAAGCCTAAATCCATGTTAATTGAAATGGACCAATAAGAGAATTTTGGTAAATTAAATATAAGATAATTAAAATATAATATTAATTAATTAAAATATAAATAAAAATAAAAAATGCAAAAAGGGGGCAGCCTAAATTTTTGAGATTTTTGGAGAGAAAAAGATGATTTTTATGCAAGTGGTATTAAAATATTAATATAAAATGGGATATTTGTGAAAAAACAAATAGGATAAATGAGAACCAATAGAAATTAAATCCTATCTCAAAATCCTTGGATTAGGTAGCTAACATCAGGACTTATTATAAACAAGTGAATTTTTAGCTCGGAGTAGGTTACCTCCGAAGTTATTTCCGTAACCGAAAAGGGTTATACTAAACTGGCTAAGAAGCTATCAGATATCCAAAAAGCAAATCAGATAAACGAGAATCTATAGAAACTAAGCCATAACTTGAAATCCTTGGATTAGGTGGTAAACAATTGGACATATTATGAATTAGTGAATTTTTGTCCTGAAGATGACATTAGCCGAAGTAATTTCCGAAACCGACAGTGATTGCCCTGAAATCTTCAGCAGGCAAGGAAATGCCCTGAATAGGATCAAAAATTTAGTTAACCCAGATAATTTTAAAGAGGAAGTTTAGGTCTTCAGGGAGTTGCTAAGGAATTTTTGAGATTAGTTAAGATTACGCGATTCGAACACCGATCGGGGAATTTTATCGGGTAAAACCCAAAAAGCAAGAGGATGACCTCACCTTGGTGACATCATTTTTGTAGAGGATGATGAAGGGGGAGGTCGGCCAAGGGGTGTTTATGGTGGAGAATTAGCCTCAAAAATTCCATGGACAAGATTAAAGGAGAAGTTGGAAGAATTTACCAACTATGCCATAACATTTTTTCTATAAATAGGGCACCATCTTCACTTCATTTCCTCACCAATTCATGAGCTAGTTCGAAATCTAGAGAGAAGGAAGAGAGAAGGAAGAGCTTCGGAGAAACTTGTAGCGAAGTGCTGGGTAAGTTTTTCGGTCCCTAGTCTTAAGTTCTAGCTTTAGTTCGGTAGTTCTTAAAGTTCTAGGGTAAATGTTGTTTTGATCTTTAATCTTCCAATATATTGTTGATATCATGTTTTATAGTTAAAATATGATATTTGTTTTGAAAATATGATGGAGAAAGAGTTATGGCAAAATTTTGGAAGATTAGAGTCAAAGTAGCGAAGCTCTGACGAAATTTCGCCGATTAGCAAAGTCAGGGGTAAAATAGTAATTTGTGACTAGAACCTCTGTTAGTATACTGTTCATGAGTTAATGGATATGGTGTTACCCTGTTAAGATATCAGGGAGGTCCGGAGTCGGGTTCACGACGTACTGTAACACTGATCCTAGTGCTTATGTTATGCTTGTATATGTTGTGGATACCATGAACAGGACTCTGTCCTGGACATGCACTGTGACTAGGGAACCGTATCTAGATCACTAAATACATCTTTACACGGGTTATAGTCATGATAATGCCGTTTTGTTTTCCTAGCACTGAGGACACGACCGTACATCGTGGCACTGGGTATGTGCATACCAGGGATAACTTTGCATGATAGTGTAGTTGTTATCAAATGATCATACGACGTACTGGCTTGATCTTTGCTGTAATGTTAGAAATATCTGTTATGCATATATTGATACATAAGCATGAGGTTAACCGTTACCTGAGGTTCAAAGAAGGCACTGATAGATGGAGCCATAGATATGAACCAAGGGGCAGAGTTGTAGTAATGCACCGGTCGAGGCAGGAGCCGAAGAAGATCATCAGAGCCTATTGTCAGGCATGGGTCTAATGAAGTTATTTCGAATAGTTTGGTGCCGAAGGCAAGGCTAGTCTATGTGGGTCAGTCGGGAAATTTTTAATATACCAGCATACGCTCGGCATCGTCATATGTCGAGGTACTTTCATATCAGTTACTCATATATTGTCCAATTTTTAGTGCATTGCTCTCCGTTTCCGCAGTACTTTGATGTAGCACCTCAAATTCTGTTGAATTTTTCTAAAACCAAGTGTCATCTGACACAATTTGTAGTATGGAATTTGGGGTGTTACACTCACTCACTCTCTCTTCCCTATCCTCTTCCATTCATAAAGATCTCTTATCCCTTTAGGATTTCCTTTTACCGATTATTTTCCCTGCTTAGTGTTCTAATTGTATGTGCTTATAAAATCTCAAATACTTTTAGAGATAAAGTTTGAAGTTCATGTAGTCTCTTGAGAAACACTTGAAATAACAAGAATTATGGTTCAATTTGGGGTTTTTACTAGCCTTTTAGTCATTTTAGGATTAACCCCGAAAGTTACGGAAATGACTTCGGAGATAACCTACTTCGAGCTAAAAATACACTTGTCTATAATAAGTCCTTATATTTGATCTATAGTTAACATATTTCAAGATACAATTTAATTTCTATCGGTTCTCATTTATCCCATTGGCTTTTCAAAAAATATCTTCTTTTTCTCTCTCATAACCCTTGGCTCTCATGCATCCACATTTCAAACATCTCATTCACACACACACACACTCAAAAAATCGTCCCCTCCCCCATTTTTATTTTTTTTTCATGTTCTTTTTAATTAATTTATATTAGTTTAGAAAGAAATTCTCCCATTAGGGTTTCACTAGGATTCTCCTTTTTGCTTGAATTCTAACCTTTAGATCTAACTTTATGAGGTTTAATCCTAGCCCTTGATTTATGTTGACTTGTCAAAGTTTGATTAATAAGATTGTTTAGTGTCTTAATCCTATGCTTAGTAATCCTTTGTTGGTCAATTAGGCTTTAGGGATTTTATGTATTTAATCTTATACATTTCTTAATCATGCCTAATTAATTAGCAATTATCTTTATGCTAATCTTGGCCATTGGTCTTTAGTTAGGGTCATATATACCCTATTTGTGCCTTTAAAAACAAGTTATATAATTAATCATAAGTTGTTGAAATTAATCTAATAAATGAATATCTAATTTCTACTAATTGTTGACTATTTTCTTTCATTGGATTAATTATTTTTTCACAACTTTTGGGTTTACATTGGTCATTTATGCTTCACGCATTAATTTAAAAATCATAGGGCAATTTATGTTCCCTATTAAAATAAATCATTACTTAATTTCGAAAATTACATAAATATAGTTTTTATTGCAAATTTAATTGCCTAAAAGTTGTTGCTAATTTTCTCTAATTGATTTAGGTATTTTGCTGATATTTAATTACCTTTTATGACATAATTAAGATTGTACTTAATTATGATAAATCTTAGGACCTTTTATAATTCCTAATAGTATTTGAAAATTTTAGCCTTTGATTCTTTCAATTCTAGGGAAAAATTGTCTCTTATGATTTAATCAAATATACTACAAAATCTGAGACCATATATTTACCTATCTTCAATAGGTACTATTTGCTGAATAATAAATTTTAGGGCATTACACTCGGCAATTTTAAGTTTGTCTGTTGTGTTTTGTAAAGACAGAAACCATGAGAATTGAAATAAGAAATTTTGAGCATGCACTTCAAGTGAATCTTGATCCTTAAATTAAGAGTTAGTAATGTTAGTACTGGTATTTCTGAGACCGTATTTGAGTACACCACTACACCAATACTTGTGTGAGAAATTTCGGTCCACACCATTAGATTTCAAATACATAAAACAAAAATTGGAATTTATTTGCTACTGTAGTAGTTGAGGATTGAACTTTGTTTTATTATGTCAATTGCCTCTATTGTGTTTCTGTGGAAAGTAATAGACATAAATTTAGTAATGTCCTGTGAATTTCATAGGAACTAAGTGGTACTTAAAAGTTGTTTTTGTTTTCGTTAAAGATATCTTTCAGTTACTTTGTAAATGATACATTGACTTTCCTCACTATTGATAGAAATGTTTAGAATTTAAGTCTTCATTTTTTTTATGATAAAGGCTTGGCATAGTGTTTACTTTGACTAAGAAAGAATTTGCTAATACATTCAATAATTCTTATTCTTGCTTGGAAACTAGTAAAAACCTTAAGACCTAAGGAATAATGGAGCCTCTAAGGTAGTCTGAAAGCTTGGGTAGGAAAAGCTCAAAAGAAATAGACGAGCAGATGCTCAAGAACTGGGTGCGCAAGTATGCACGGGATAGTATTCCTAGGCCTTAAGACAATGATATTTAGCACTGTATGAAATGCTAATTGTTACAGTGACTAAGATTATTGTTTGAATATTAAAGTACATGCTAAATAAGCATGCGTAATAAGGGAATAGACTAGATGTCTAGAGTTTTCCAAGTATATGCGATCAAATTGAGAGGGCGAAGGTGTCAGTCACCCTGATCTGAGCAGAAATTGCTTGAACCGAGTCTGATTAATCAGACCTCCGAACAAATCGTTGTAATCAGGAGACGACCCTTAGTAGCGCAACGCAGACAAAAGAGCTACGTTGACCCAAAAAAAAGAGAAGACCTCTATAGTTCGAAGTCGATAATCATATGTTTCTAAGAATATCCCTAGTAACCGGTGTTGATAGAATACTTAAGAGATGGAAACTCAGTCCACGTTACGTAGGACAATTTGCAATTTTGGCAGAGCGAGGACTAGTCGCTTATCAGATAGCCTTACTCCCGAACTTGATTAAATCTCCATTTTACATGTTTCTTAGTAATTACAATTAGACCGTGACCGTATCATTAAGTATGAGGTATCTTATGTTGCCACGGCGTGTGATCGCCAGGGAGACATTTTTGGTAATTTGTATTACCACGGTGTGTAATTGCTAGGGAGACATTTTTGGTCATTTGTATTACCACGGCGTATGGGCGCCACGGAGACACTTTATGGTATCAAAGTGCGACATGACATGTAATACCCTAAAAATCCTACCTATGATAAGCATCATAGTTTAGTAAATAATACCTATTGGAAATAGGTGAAAATGTGGTGTCAAAACCTTGTAGAATACTTATTCTATTTTCTAAGGAAATTTCTAATGAAATTAGAGGGAATAAAGTATCAAAATCCCTAAATGCAATTATGGGTCATAAAATGCCCTGAAAATATTATGATAAATCCTAAATGGCAATAAAATATTTGTTAAAAATTAGAGAGTATGTTGTCTCTAATTTAGATACTTTTTGGGATTATTTCCCTTGGAAAATAATAAGGCGAAATTAAATATTATTTTGGGGGAAATAAGTTGTCTAATGATTTTTAATATTTAATAGGGAGCATAAAATACCAATGTAAGTAAAATAGTTGTGAGATAATAATTAATCCTAATTAAGAAAATTGTAAACAATTAGTAAGTGATTAGATAAGTAATTATGGGCTAATTGTTTAAACAAGGATAAAGCAAATGTTTAAAGATAATTAGGAGCTTAATTAGATAATTAAAGTATAAAGTAATTATATTAAAAAGATGTTGAAAAGTCAATATTTTGGGAGCTAGCCGAAATTATGAGGGAAAAATAAAAGAAAATTGAGTGAATTAAAAGGGAAAACTTAGTGAAGAAGTTTTTGAAAAGTCAAATTTACAAATAACCAATAGAAAACATATAAACAATAGGGTATTTGATGCAAGTGGATGCAACATCTTTTGTCAAAAGGATGTTAGGCAATTCGAAAATGGGAGGAATAAGAAACCTTGATCTGCTGTCGTTACGCTGTCCGACGTGCCGCTGTCAGCCCGCTGTTTTCCGTCAACGTGCAGTTTCCGTCAAAACGTATCAGAATTACCGTATATCGTCAACGGAGGTACGGACGCGTACTGTAACAATAATCTTGTGCTGCTTAAATACATATATGTGATAGATACGTTCGTAGACCGATATACGCATGCTTTTATACGGGTTATGTCATAATAATGCCGTTATGTTTTCCTAGCGCTGATGACACGAGTGGTATCGTGGCACTGGTGAATAGTGCAGGCTGCTGTGTTGTTGTTACCCTGTGGGGCCTTACATATTGCTATGTGCTTATGTTCTGTCGTCATAATGATCATGCATCTATTGTATGCAAATGATATACTGTTGTATTAGCTCTAGAATATCTGTTGTTATATACTGTATTGTTTGAGCATAAGGTTAACCGTTACCTGAGATCCAATGGGGTAAATTGGATCTCATCTGTAGCTTCAGGGTCCGGAGGACCAAGAACCGGAGAGCGGGAGAAACAACATGACTAGACCGAATGTCGGGAAAGGGAAGGCACCGATAGACGGAGCCATAGAGAGGAACCAAGGGCGAGTCGTAGAAATGCACCTGGTCGAGGCAAGTGCCGGAAGAAGATCATCAGAGCCAAATGTCAGGCATGGGTCTAATGAAGTTATTTCGAATAGTTTGGTGCCGAAGGCAAGGCTAGTCTACGTGGGTGTGCCAATCAGTCGCCGTATAAGTCGGTGAGGCCCCCATGGTAGACACTTACCTGGCCATTCTGTTCGGATAACGGAGTTAGGTTCATTGCCCCAAGTCTGGTCAAGGCTTGGTCTAGGTTGTATAGTTACTTTTTGTGAAATATAATTGTACGAAGCTCTGTATATTGTATCACATGATTATTCCTTCGGGAAATTTTTAATATATCAGCATACGCTCGGCATCGTCATATGTCGGGGTATTTTTATATCTGTTACTCATATATTGTCCAAATTTTTAGTACATTGCTCTCCGTTTCCGCGGTACTCTCAAGAGAATGGAGAGACAGCACAGAATATGGCTTCTGTTGCTAAAGTCTAGGACTTCTGATACAGGAGTCTAAATGAAATACTTGCCTAGTGTTTCAAGGGGAAGCGGTACAGAGAAGTCGGCACGCTTAGGTTTTTCCGTAGACAGTAAACCTTACGTTTAGGTTTCCTGTAGAAACAAAGTGACTGTTGATTATGTTCCATGTAGGAATAGAAAGTTTCTAAGTTACCCTGAGAGGATAATCCCTGCCTTGTAGAGGCCAGACACCATGCGTGTAACGGGGCGTAGCTCCGGGGACTGAGGTCTTTGACTAAGTCCTTGACGGTGGTGACGGAGAGATAGTAACTGAGCATTTCCTATGTTCCAGTACCTGAGAGTAGGAACCCTGAGGAAAAATGAGTGGGATACCTTAGGTTTTAAATACCTGAGAGTCAGTTCCTTAACGGAACCATACGATAGATAAAACCCCAGTAGCTATGGGTTATGGTTTCAAGGTGAGACCCATAACCATAGTGATGTTAGTAACCAATAAATTTCCCTAAGAAGTGGGTGGTTACCCGATAGGGAAAAGTTGAGATGTAGATATTACCTGGAGTTGGACTGATAGTGAAAGTCCATAAGTTAAACAACCCAGATGGATGGCACAAAAAAAAAAAAAACAACAACAACAAATTTCGGAAAGAGTAGGAACCTGGTAAGATTCGAGTTCTCGTTATAATGATACAGAGACGATCGGTTGAAGACAGTACTACTTATGGGAAGTTTTGACCGAAGATGGCTACCTACGGGGAGTTTTGATCAAGGGGGTCTACCTACGGAGGGTTCTGACCGGAGGAGCTGACCAGTCGGAGGGATTGAGTAAAGCGCCGTGTAAAGTACCGTGGGGTAGAGCCACCATGACAACAAACCGTAAAGTGCAGCCGTCGTGACGATGACCCATACAGTAAAGCTACCAGCGTATCGGTTCTCAAGGTAAGTACATTATAACGAATTCCGCATCTAATAGGTTCCCTAGAGAAAAAGTTTATGAAATCTAGTACGTTGCCATAGGGTGCTCCAGCGTAGCTCTTAGTTTCAAATGCAACCAGACCACGATCGTGTCATTGAGTAGGAGGTATCTTGTGTTGCCATGGTGTATGGGCGCCATGAAAACATTTATGATATCTTGTGTTGCCATGGTTTATGGGAGCCATGGAGACATTTTGGTATTTGTGGTGTTGACCGCGGTGTGTGGGCGCCTCGGGAAACACTATATATCAAAGTACGACATGACAAGATTGTAGTTGAAGCTGCATGAGTTTGGATAGTTTCTAGTAAGGGCAAGAAGGTAATATGTATCTCTCAAATGTTGTGATGGGTAGCAAGACCTTTGAGACCTGGTGTCCATAGGTCATTGGACATGTATACGTTCAATTAAAAGCCTTAAGTCCTGTGAGACTATTATGTCTATAGGCCGGCAGAAGCCCTCAGTCGTTGAATCACGAACACAGGGTAGTGTCTTGAAAAGACTATGAAACCGGGAATAGCGGATGAAATCCATAATAGCCAAATGTTAAGGACAGAGGTCCGAATGCAATAAATTGGTAAATGACCTTCTCAGATTAGTTGTCTGCTTCCTGAAAATGTTTAAAATAAAAATTCTAAATTTTGCCAATACACCCGCTGTATTTGAAATCATGAAATTAATTTTCGAACTTGTGAATTTTGAAACCGAGTTTTCAAATGGAATGTGTGTTCCAACGGAATTTGAGACCACAGTGATGGTCAAGTTTTGAAATGATGTAGTCTTATGAAAAGGGTTTGTTAGAACCTAGAGTTTGAAACTGAGTTTTCAACTATGTTGTGGTAGTAAGCAGTGAAACGCACCCAATCCATAACATTTCGCCGAGAGCGTATGTTTTAGCAACCTGACTATGTCTGGACTAAGTTCCGGTAGATAGGGTTATGTGCCAGCGCGGACGCTGGGTTCCTTCAAGGAAGGGCGGAAATTCTCCCACATTATTTGACGGTACTGCATTTGCGGGAGACCGAATATGGGGATTGGGATAAGACGCTCATTGTACCAAGTGGTTGAAGTGGTGGCGTGAACTTTCAATTGTTAAAACAATTTGTAAAGTAAATTATACCCTCAAAGGTATGTGCCGGTAGTCAAAGTTGTTGAGCCGGTAGTAAATACATTTCCATGAATTTGTGTTGGCAGCGATTAAGTTTGAAATTTTTATAGCACTATTAATTTTTGGTAAAGTGCGGATTGCAAAGTGTACTAAGACCACGGAAAATTTTCATTATGTGAAATTTGAAAATGAGATAACATAATGGTTTTGAGTAGCGATGACAGTTCGTCAAAGCTATTGTGTGAAAAGCGGTGTAGTTGGAAATTTTGATATAGGAACAGGAACTAATAGGAAAGTGAGCTAGTTAAGCCAAATAGTAGCCGTCAGCTATCGTGTTAAGAAAGTAGTCTGAGAGCTTGAATGGGAAAAGGCTCAGATGAAGTAGACGAACAGAAGCTCGAGGCAATAAGACCTAATGTGCAAGTATGCACGGGCGGTGTCCCTAGGCCATAAGACCGGTGATACTGAGCATTGTGTGAGATGCTAAATGTCAGATGACATTCATTGTATCAGGTAATAGATTGAGCCGAAAGGCCAATGTGTGATAAGCCGAAAGGTCGAATGAGTCAGATAGTGAAGCCTGTGTAACAAAGTACTATGAGAATGGACAGGTGAGTCATGTATTTAACCGGAGTACCAGTTGGATAAGACTGATGTTGGAATGTTGGGATGCGTGCTAAGTAAGTATGCATGTACAAAGGTTAGACTAAAGGTCTAAGTACTTTCTCCGAGGTGATACGCGCAAATTTCGAGGACGAAATTTTATTTAACGGGGGGAGAAATGTAATACCCTGAAAATCTCATTTATGATAAGTATCATATTGAGCAAATATTGCCTATTGGAAATAGGTGAATATATGGTCTCCAAGACCTTGTGGTGAATTTTTAGGGTAATTACTCCTGAAATTAGAAAATGTGCAAATAGGTCCCTAAAACGTTTAAGAATGTGCAATTAGGTCCCTAAATGCATTTACGGGTTATATAATACCCAGTGAAAATTATAAAGAGGCAAGAAAATATTCATTTGAAATAAGGAAGTATATTGTCCCTAATTTAAGTAATTTATTAAATTACTACCTTGGAAAAATAAAGTGGGAAAAGTTAAAAAGTATTATAATGACAAAAATGCCCCCATGAATTATGAACTAATGCATGGGACATAAAATACAAATGTCAATACAAAAGTTTGAAGATAAAGGGTTATCTTAATTAAGAGAATTATCAACTAGTGATAAGAGAGTAATTGAGTAATTATTGGCTAATTACTTAAGCATAGGCAAAGGAAATTCATAAATAATTATGTAAAACCCTAAAATTTGTGGTTTTTGGCCTAAAATTAGTATAAACATATTTGTTAATTAATTGGAAATTTTGGAGAAAAATAGTTGAGTTTAGGTATTTTTAAGCCTAAATACAAGAATGGACCAATAGGAAAATTTTGTAAAAAATTATATAAAAAAATTATTAAATAATTATTTTATATATTATTAATTAATTAATTAATTAAAACGAAAATTAATAAAATAATAAGAAATAAGGACAAGAGTTGGTAAAATCATGGTGCCTTAACTTGCAAGTTGAAGTGTAAAATTGTATAAACAAGTACAATGAATAGTGATCAGATTTATAGGAAACGGATCCTGCCTAGAGTACCAGGAATAGGTTTTCCAATGTCAGAGTAAAATATTGATCAGTGAATTTTTATCTTCGATTAGCCTTTTCGGAAGTTGATTCCGAGGCGGTAGAGCATTTTCCTAATAAGACGAAATAGGGAGAAATGCGAGATAGTCACATTTTAAAGATCGAAGAAAATAAATTCTAACTCAACATTTGGAAATGAGTTTGAATTTATCTGGACATATTTGGAATCGGTGAATTTTTGTCCAGAGATTGATGATTCCGAAAGTTCTTCCGAAACCGGCACGCTTTCAGTAAACTTGGATGACTTTTGGAGCCCGGATGGAATCAAAAATTAGTTTAGATTAGATATTCCTAATGAGAAGGAAAGGGGCTTCAAAATGGTAATTCCGGATTTTTGAGATTTTTCCGAGATTACGCGATTCGGACACCGATCGGGAACTTTATCGGTACAAGTTCATAAAACAAAAGCATCACATCACATTAATTGATGTGACAAACCACCAACTAAGGGGGAGGGGATGGTTTGGACAAGTGGCATGGTGAGGATCTTGACATTTGGCAAAGTGCGATCCGACGGTCCAGAATCCGCCTGACAAAGTGTGAATAGTGCACACAACTTTCCCTATAAATAGGAGGCTCTTCCTTTGCATTCTTCACACCAAAATCTCTAGTTGAGCTTTCCTAGAGAGAAGTTAGAGAGAGGTGCTCGGAGGAGGAAGGAGCAGGGAATTTTGCGTGAAGCTCTGGGTAATTTTTCGGTCTTTAGCTTTTAATGCTTTCGGTAGTTTTAGTAGTAATGCTAGATAGATCTTTAGCTTTATTTTAAGTATTAAATTCGAAAATCATGGTGGGGTCGGAGTTCTGGCAAAATTTTGGAAAGTCGGAGCCAAAGTAACGAAGTCTTTGCGAAATTCGCCGATTAGGGGTATAGGGGCAAAATGGTAATTTTACCTAAAATGCCCGATATAATGTCAAATATTGATAATGGTGATATTATCATTATAGGATATAAGAAACCTTGATCTGCTTGTCGTTACTGTTTGTCCGACGTGCATTGTCGGCCGTTGTTTTCCGTCAACGTGCGCTTTAAATCAAACGTATCAGAATTACCGTATATCGTCAACGGAGGTACGGACGCGTACTGTAACAATAATCTTGTGCTGCTTAAATACATATATGTGATAGATACGTTCGTAGACCGATATACAGACAGTTTTTATACGGGTTATGTCATAATAATGCCGTTATGTTTTCCTAGCGCTGAGGACACGAGTGGTATCGTGGCACTGGTGAATAGTGCAGACTGTTGTTGTTGTTACCCTGTGGGGCCTTACATATTGCTATGTGCTTATGTTTTGTCGTCATAATGATCATGCATCTATTGTATGCAAATGATATACTGTTGTATTAGCTCTAGAATATCTGTTGTTATATACTGTATTGTTTGAGCATAAGGTTAACCGTTACCTGAGATCCAATGGGGTAAATTGGATCTCAGCTGTAGCTTCAGGGTCCGGAGGACCAAGAACCGGAGAGCGGGAGAAACAACATGACTAGACCGAATGTCAGGAAAAGGGAAGGCACCGATAGACGGAGCCATAGAGAGGAACCAAGGGGCAGAGTCGTAGAAATGCACCGGTCGAGGCAAGTGCCGGAAGAAGATCATCAGAGCCAAATGTCAGGCATGGGTCTAATGAAGTTATTTCGAATAGTTTGGTGCCGAAGGCAAGGCTAGTCTACGTGGGTGTGCCAATCAGTCGTCGTGAACTCGGTGAGGCCCCCATGGTAGACACTTACCTGGCCATTCTGTTCGGATAACGGAGTTAGGTTCATTGCCCCAAGTCTGGTCAAGGCTTGGTCTAGGTTGTATAGTTACTTTTTGTGAAATATAATTGTACGAAGCTCGTATATTGTATCACATGATTATTCCTTCGGGAAATTTTTAATATATCGGCATACGCTCGGCATCGTCATATGTCGGGGTATTTTTATATCATTACTCATATATTGTCCAAATTTTTAGTACATTGCTCTCCGTTTCCGCGGTACTCTGAAGTAGCACCTCAAGTTTTGTTTGACTTTTATAAAAACAGGTGTCATCCGACACGATTTATGCTACAGAAATTGGGGTGTTACACAAGAGTTGGAATAAATACTGACTATTGTTCGTAATGCATTATTATAGGAATTTATAATTGCCCGGAATAGTCAAGGAACTTGGAGTCAATTCGAGAAGTTATACAGAAATCAAGTAGCAACTCTAATTTCGCACACTCTGTATAACTGTATATGCATGTTTGTACCACTACTACAAAAGAGGAATTTAACTTCCCCCAATTAACATCCGTTTTTAAAAAATTCAACGTTAAAACATAAGCGGTGACACTGTTGTAATTTTCTCCTTACTTTTAAGGTTTGGTTTTTTAAAAAGGAATGCTAAATATTGTGATACAATGAATGTTTTAATAAAAAAATGTTTACTTAGATACCATTTATTTTATTTTGAGACACCATTTAATTTTATTTTGCTAAAAATTAGTACTCCCTCCGGTCCTAATTATAAGACAACATTTGGGGGTTGGTTTTGGTCCTAATTATAGGACAACTTTTTAGTTTTTGTCAATTTCTTCCTAAAATACCCCTATTTTATTCTCTCAAGTGTGTCTGGTTTTTGGTGAGTATATGTATATGGGTTGCAATACACACATGCACATGTGTCTATAAATGTATGTTTGTATGTGTGTGCAGTGGCGGAGCTAGGATTTTTTGTTTGTGTCCGCTTAATTAGTGGCGGGGTTCAGGGGGCAACGCCGCCGAATTTTTTTTTTTAAGGAAAGTTTTAAATGATTAAAAAAAAGAATATAAAATAAGAAAAGGAAACAAAACTTCAATTTAACATAAAAAAATAATAATTAAGGGTCAACTAAGCTATTACAATAAAATAATTATAAAAGCATTCTTCGATTCTTCATTCCTTGAAAATATTGCATTATTAATTAACAGAATTAATAATATTTAGCCTCAATAACCCTTTGAATGCAAGGAAAAAAAAAATACTACATCCAATTCCAAATAGTTCAATTTCTTCGTTAAATTGGCATTCATATCAAGAGCCACAGGTAGTATCACATATCACGCCCAAATGTGAAGAAATTCTTTTTTCCAGGACCAACAACGAACTTCCTTTTTTATTAATTTTTGTCATTCCATAGAAATTGTTTCATTTCAATTACTATGTATATTGGAAACATAAGACATACTTTCAATTTTTTTCTTACCCGGGGCACAATTTCATGTTGGATGGCACAAAGTTTTAAAATTTTAATCTTAAATAATATTCCATTTTAAAAAAGGGAGGGGGAAAAAAAGGAAACTAAACGCTTTTGGTTTTTTTCTTTAAAAAAGTATTTTTTTTTTTGGGAGAGCTTGCATCGTTCTCGCTTGGTGAGTGAAGGAGTCTGGGACGCGTAGCTAGAGACTGAGAAGTTGAGGAGGAAGAACTTCCATGGCCATGGCTGCTTCTCCTCTCCTTCTCCCTATCCACAAACTTGAATTCCGAAAATGCCTCTTCCTTCAATTGAATTCCCAATTCCCTCCTCGTCTCCATTTTCTCCCTCGTCGCTTTCCCTCCTCCACAACCATCCGTGCAAGCTCTGCTGTTCTTAAATAAAAAATAAAAAATAAAAAATAAAAAATAAAAATAAAAAAATAAACAAGACACAAGTTTGGTGCAACTGCGGTCCTAGGAGCAACTGTGGCTCCGCCACTGTGTGTGTAGATATATATATGTACATACACAAACACACACACATAAACATATATATATATATATATATATATATATATATATATATATATATATCTGTGTGTAGATATATGAGTGTGTGTATATATATGTATGTAGATGGATCTATATGTATACTGTATACATATATATACGCACAGAGAGAGAGAGATATATATATATATATATATACACACACACACACATACATACATATATGTGTGTGTGTGTCATTATATATGTGTGTAGATATATGTATATGCGTGTGTGTAGATAGATCTATATGTATACATATATATATAGTAAGACCATTATTTCAATTAGAAAGGAAAATTGGTCGGAGAGATATGTGGTAGGGTTGTTGATTCACTTTTACTTATGTCATTTTAAATTTATAAAAGGACATTTTAGGAAAATGAGTAAAATTAACTAATTTAACTCATCTCCTTAATCTCTCCAAAATCATAAAAGCTTCAAGATTATATGACCACTGTGATTTTATCCCATATTTATAACTAGTGCTACTTACCATTAGAATAAAAGCTTCAAGATTATATGACCACCATGATTTTATCCCATATTCATAACTATTTCCTAGTATGTAGCTTAGAATTTCGATAGTTAAGACAAGAAATCTGACTGTATTTTCATTTAATTAGTTCCTAATAATTAAATTTAATAAATAAATATATAAAAATATATATATATATATATATATATATATATATATATATATATATATATATATATATATATATATATATATATATATATCTGTGTGTGTGTGTGAGAGAGATTTTATCCCATATTTATAGCCATTTCCTAGTATGTAGCATAGAATTTCGATACTTAAGAGAAGAAATCTAATAGTATTTTCATTTAATTAGTGGGTTAAGGAACAAATTAGCCAACAAACTTTTACCTCAGGAGCGCTCAGCACAAATAATTTTTAAGTGGACCAAAAATACCAAAAAAAACTTTTAAAAATGTGCCGTCAGCACAAAAAACTTTTAAAAATGTGCAGTCAACACAACGTCGTTAGAAAAAGATAACGTCCGTTATCTAAAATGCAGATTGGCCAACGAACTTTTACTCCAAAGTGCGCAGCACAAAAAAGTTTCACTCAGCGCCCAACACAAAATTTTAAATTTCACTAAATTAAATAATTTTTTTTCTCAATTGTCATTATTCTAAACTACTTGTATAAATATCTATGAACAGAAATTATTCATTCTTAAATTTTGTTAAAATTATAATCGGCTTAAATAAACAAAAATGATAACTCAGCATATATATATTTGGATTAGTTTTGTCACACGAATCTAAATAAAATTAAAATAAACCAGATAATATATTATATATAGAATATCTATGCAAAAAGACGAGTATGAGCATAATACTTTTTATTTTTATATTGATAATAAATAAATTTTATTTTAAAAATATTTTTATTTTCTATTTTGTCGCTTAGTTAGTGTTAATTTTGTTCCTAGTTAATAGATTGGGAAAACTGTAATCCCTTGAAAAAAAAAAGCTCCAGAAAGTTTATTAAAAATAAGGTGAAATTATAAGTACTGACCAATAAAAATTACACAACGTATGAATGTTACAGCTCATTCTGATTGGGATAAAAAAAATATCAGTGTTAGTGTTAATATGCAATATGCGACTTGTTGAAATGAGTTTAATTTTTATTTAATTAATAATATATTATCAAGTTGCTGGATTTATAATTAATAGATCATTTAATTAATAGGGAAAAGTATTTCTCCATCCCAGTCACTGGAAATAGAGTTATCTCCAGTTACCCCAAAACTATGTCGTTTTGAATTAATGAAGGGCGTGTTAGTAATTTTAGGTGAATTAATGAAAGGTGTTTCGGTAAAATTTATATGATTAAAAAATAAACAAAATTACAGAAACACCCTTCATTAATCCAAAACGACGTAGTTTTGGGGTAACTGGAGATAACTCTATCTCCCGTGACTGGAGAAATCATTTACCCTAATTAATAAATATATCATCAAGTTGCTGGATTTATATTATTAAGTATCAACATTGATATCCATTAAGTTCTTTTTATAAAAATAAAAATTAAACTCATTTTATTTCTTTCAGGATATAATAGATTTTTTAAATTTTATTAACATTAAATGAATTTTTTTAACTCACATAAATTTCTTCCAAAATAAAAATAAATCATATAATTTTTTTGTTTAACATATATAATAAATTATGAAACACCTTGAGTTTTATTTAAATCATATAATTATATTTTTAATTAAAACTGTTTTTATTTTAGCAAATTATAATTTTGACAAAATTGAAGAATGAGTAATTTTGTTCATAGATATATATACAAGTAGTTTTGAATAATGACAATTGAGAAAAAAATTTATTTAATTTAGTGAAATTTAGAATTTTGTGCTAGGCGCTCCTGAGTAAAATTTTTTTGTGCTGGCGTTCTTGAAGTAAAAGTTTGTTGGCCAATCTGCACCTTAGATAATGGACGTTATCTTTTTCTAACAGTGTTGTGCTGATTGCACATTTTTAAAAGTTTTTTTTGGTGCTGATTGTACATTTTTAAATTTTTTTTTGGTATTTTTGGTTCACTTAAAAGTTATTTGTGTTGGGCACTCCTGAGTTAAAAGTTTATTGGTCAATTTGCTCTTTAACCCTTTAATTAGTTCCTAATTAAATTTAATAAATTAAACAATATATCTCTTCTACACACACCGTATTTTCATTTTGTTAGTTCCTAATTCAATTTAATAAATTAAACAATATATCTCTTTTATATATCTGTAAAAATATATCAATATCATTTAGTTCAAGCCTCCCTCATGCCATTTTATTTATTTATTATTTTTAGTTACAACAATTTGTTTTTCAAAACCAGTCGTTCAAACTTGATTTTTTTTAGATATTTCAACTTCAATCTCCCGCTTTCGAGATTTTGTTATTCCCTCTCTTCCATTAAAATGTGAAGTTTTCTATTCAAAACCTAACAGTGCAGAATGTCTTCCTCAAACCCATCCTAAACACAACCTTTCAATAAGAGTCTCGAGAACTACCCATCTCGGTAGTTGCACCCAAAGGCCCCACCCTTGCCACCAAGGAGATTTTCTATCGTGACGTGAGTGACTTTGACTCCAACCCGTCCTCTATCGTGAACTACGAGTGTTTTACACAGCCTCCAGATCTGTCGTTTGCCTCCGGTTTCATATCTCTGTTGCATATCTAGGTGTCTCTCTCTCTCCCCCTCACTAAACAATATATCGAGCAACGATCCCGAGCACCGTGAAGAGGGAGCCCCCCACAGGCGATGATAAGGATACCAGAGCTTTATTTCTTGGTGCTTTTTGTTGTTGAAAATTTTGAATGGAGAGTTCCATTGTAGTGTTTTTCTGTTCTATTTTTTGGTACTTTCTTTTATTTGTCTTCTATTTTATTCAATTGAGACTTGAGATGTTTTATCTATTTTTGTTTATTTTTCCTCTTATTTTTGTGCTTCTTGGATACGAGACGCTCTATTTCTTGTGTCGAATCTTGAATGGTGTTGTTTATCGTCCATTTTCAATCCATTCTTTTTCTCACGAGGCTTTAGTTTGTTCAAATTGTGCGTTATATTGTGTTTTAGATGGTTCTATGGACTACCTAGCATGTGTGTCTGTCGAGGATTTGTAGATATACAACAACTGTTATTTTAAAAAACAGTCATTGAAATTCAATAACTGTTTTTTAGAGAACAATCGTTGTAAGTCATAAACTTTCAACGACACTTTTATTTACGATCCCTGAAAGCAGTCGTCTAATGGTTTTAAAAATGGACGTTAAAAGTGTTTTTTGTAGTAGTGTACCCTGATTGTAAACCGTATAGTGAATACACGTTAGGCTATAGGACCGCTAGTCCTCAACCCGCGAAGTCTGTAATGTATTAGGTTGTTATGGTTTTTTACCCCGTTGTTGCCCAGCGCTAAGACCTAGGACATGTCGAGTCTTGCGATTCACAGTTAATATTGCCCGGGACATGTTAAATCCTGCGAATTGTGAACATTGCATGTAATCATGCGTGAGACATGTTAAGTCATGCGTACACCATCAGTATTGATGTAATCATGCCTGGGACATGTTAAGTCCTGCATATATTATTAATATTGCATGTAACCATGCCCAAGACATGTAGAGTTCTACAATTCGCTTTTGCAGTTAATACTGCCTGGGACATGTTCTGCGTACACTCTCAACAATGCATATAACTATGCTTGGGACACGTTGAGTCCTGCGTTTGTAAACAATATTGCGTGTAGTCTTGTGTTACCTATTGTTGTTGCATATGCTTTATAATGATTGATCTCTAATAGTTGAGTCGTTATGATTGCGTTTAACCATCATATGTTGTATATATATTGTATATAGATTAATTGTTACTCTAGGGTTCAAATTGAATCCCAGATGTTTCCAGCGGCTTAGGATCCGGACATAGTCATGGTGGCAGACAAGGTTCCGAAGGAAAGGCAGCAAGTGCAAAATACTGAGATTGATGTTTGGACATTAGTCAAATTTTTAGAATTTTACTTTTATTTTGCAATTTTTCTTTTGAGACTATATATTTAGACAATGATCTAATGAATCAATGTAATTGAGAACTCTATATATATTCCTATACATTACCAAGAATGTTTTTAGTTATCAATGTACTATTCTATACTTGTGTTGCTCATCAAAATTTACTGTATAACTCTGATAAATATCGTAATTACAAGGGGTATGACGAGAAGACATGACGAGGGGAATCTTTGGACTTGAGAGGACGAGACGAGGCTCGGCGCTTTTGAGCTTGCTTCAGGAGGAATCTCTGAGCTTCAGATCTGCACAAGGATGAGTTGCAATGACCTCTGAGATCTGCAAGACGAGACCCGACGAGAGCTATGTGTGAGGTTTTGAGCTTTTGAGCTTTGAGTTATGGAGCTCTGAGCTTTTCAGGTGAGAGCTCTGCATGACGAGAGGACGAGGAAGGACGAGAGTGGGAAACACGCAAAACGCATCGTAGACGCTCCATGGGTGAGCTTTTTGATTAATGAGCATTTTTTTTGTAAAAGCCTATTTCAGAAAAAAGACAACCCAAACACATAATACCTGGCTTTTTTTTCCACAACTCTTCCCACTGGGCTTTTTTGCCCCCAAAAGCAACCCAAACGATCAAACCAAATAGGCTCATTATATGATAAGAAGCTATATTATATGATAATACAAAATCGCCATTCTATCTCACTACCATTTATGTAATTCCCCAGCCGAATTGAAAGCAGGCTCTTTGGCAAGAACTTCGGCTCTTCTCGTCCTTTATCTCGGATCCCTGGGTGTTAATCGGGGAATTCATCGATATACTGACTTCATCTGAATGAACTGGAGGCTCTGTGAGTAATGAGGCTAGAATTAAACTGGATATATTCCATGGGTCCTTTATAAGGGCCATTTCCAGTCAATTTTCTGTATTTTAGATTTAGATGTCCAACGTTGCTTAAACTTCTGCATTTCAAATTTGTCTACCTTGGAGCCACAAGTTTTTTTGTTACTGCAGCATTCAACTTCTATGACAAGTATTTTGAGATTCTAAGGAGGAAAATGAAAATATTGTTATATCTACTTCATATTTTATATTTTCAAAATAATTCTTTATGTCAATTTGTCTAGGACTGCCTCTCTACCTGCGGGGTAAGATTGTGAACATCTATTCCTTCCTAGATCCCACTTAGTGGGAGCCTTGTACTTGGGTGTCTTTATTTACCTATGTCAATTTGTCATGCAATGCAGATTTCAAGCATGCTTTGGTTCTTGAACCATAGAACAAGACTGCAAGTGATACTGAGAAAAGAATCAGAAAATTGATGAGTTGAAAATGTACATTTTTATTGTTTTCATCAGTCTATCTTTGGAGTGCAGGTGACTTGAACAGATAGACGTGCCTATATTCATGAGGTGCCGCAAATTTTGCTCCTTTTATGTTTATAATTTTTTTTTCAAAATTGTTTTTTCTTGACATCATATTTTGTATATTTGTTCTTTTGTTATATATAAAGGCAAGAACAAAACTTAAAATATTTGCCACTTTTGATATGATTTTATTTGGTGTCATTAGGGTATTGTAAAAATAATAGTTACTTTTTAAGAAAATACATGCATATATCTTCAGCTATTTTTAGCCGCAAAAATTTATTTGCAAATGTTGTATGATTTATTTTTCAGAACAAAAATGAAATTTTTAGTAGTCCCAGACGAGTGAAAATTTATTTTTCAAAACAAAACAAAAAAATTTTAGTAGTCCCAGACGAGTGAAAATAATAAGAAACAATGGTTTGTTTCTGTTAATGAGATCAAATTTTATCAAACTCATCATATTTTTGTTACCGGGGTCTAAGTGGGTCTTATATTATATTAAGGATCAGGTATATTTCTCAGGATAAATACAAATTTTGCCACGGAAGTTTTGATTTCGGAGCACCCAATACCCGGAAGTTTTTTTGGTATCATTTTTGTCCTGGAAGTTTACAAACGTAGCAATCTTGACCATCAGTTGATCTTGATTGTTGGATTGATCATTTTTTGTATTATTTTTGCCCCAGAAGTTTAAAAAAATTTGCTCCTAGAAAAAACTTACGGGGTAAATTTGCTCCTTTTTATAAACTTCTGGGGCAAAAATTGATACCAAAAAACCTCCAGATGCTGAATGCCCCCTAGCCAATACTTCCGTGACAAAAATGATATTCAACCCTATATTTCTCTAACAAATATTTTATTCAATAAAAAAATCTGTTACTCGTATGTATGTGTGGGTGTGTGTATATATATATATATATTTATTTATTTATTTTGCCATCCTGTTACTTATATCTAAATATGATTGTCTTCTCACGATCTTTTAAAAAAAAAAAAAATTGGAGATGCAATTCTCATTGTATTTTTTAGTAACCTAGTAGTTTAATAAAATTACCAGATACAGAAATTTAATTGTATATTGAATATCAGGCTTATCTATAGAAGATAGATGATTAATAAGATGCTTTTAAAAAAACATATTATATATATATGATACGCCATGATCAAGATCTCCATTATATTGTTTCAAAGAAAAATGTTTATTTTTATTACAAGTTTTTTTATTTGTGACAAAATGTAATAGCATTTTTAATATTATTAACCGACATAAAACACAATACGCCAAATCATGTTCATTCAGTTTATTAGATAAATTTGATTTTTTTTACCTGAAGCAAAATTTGAATTTCAAATTTACATAAACTTAATTAATGCATATAATTATGGGTTGTGGAGCAATTTGGCCAATGAACTTTTATCTCAAGAACGTTTAGCACAAATAACTTTTAAGTGGACCAAAAATATCAGAAAACTTTTAAAAATGTGCCGTCAGCACAAAAATGGAAGAAAACCTTTTTGTGCTGGGCACTCCTGAAGTAAAAGTTTTTTGTGATGACTGCACATTTTTAATTTTTTTTTTGATGTTTTTGGTCCATTTAAAAGTTATTTATGCTGGGCGCTCCTGAAGTAATAGTTTGTTGGCCAAATTGCTCCTTAACCCTATAATTATATACGCATTGGCAAAGAGATTAATATATAGCATTGATGGTAACTAGGCCCTAAATATAAGAGATAGTTTACTTTTTTTGGAGAGATTAAGGAAGCTAAGTTATTTAATCATATCATATGTTGTGTAGATTAAATTATACTCCCTTCCTGTCTTAAATATAAGACAGAGTTGAATTTCTTGGAAAGACTAAAGAAGCTAATTAAATTACTTTACGATATTTGTGTTTGTATTTTTTTTTCTAAACTAATTAATTTGACTAATAAACTGATATATAAATTAAGGATACACAACATATGATATGATTAAGTCATTTATTTAGCTTCATTGATCTCCCCAAAAAAAAGTCAACTCTTTCTTAGATCTAGGACTGGAGGGAGTATATTATTTTATAAGTTAGGCAAATTAATTTAAAGAAAAATAATATAATAATTTTAAAAAAAATCAATTAGCTCCCTTAATCTCCTAAAAACGTTAACTATGTGTATATTTAGCATGGTTTTGAAACCCGGACCGGACCGGCCGGTTCAGACCGGAAACAGGCGAACCGGCCGGGAAACCGGTCCGAGTTAAGGGCAAAACCGGGGTTCCGATTTGACCCGGAGTCAACTCGGCCTGAACCAGTCGAGTTGACCGAGCCAGAGTTTTTTTTTTCAAAAGCTCACATGAAACTGAAACTTTCGTCGGTCGATGACAAAAAGAAGAAGAAGGAGAGAGTGAGTGAGAAATCTGAAGAATCACCAAGATATGAAGAGATGTGAAGGAGAAGAAGGGGGGTGGAGAAAGCCAATGCCAAGGAAACCAAGAAGGTAGACGATGGAGGCAAGGAAGGAGAGAATGGCATCAATCTCAAAGAGGATAACGACGTGGAGGGGAGATCTGGTCATGGTCGCTGTCAAATTTGTCGAAGAAGGTCATGCTCACTCATTTTTCAGTGAAGGTTTTTCTCAGAGAATGATGATGGAGCTAAGAGGAGTTGTGGAGAAGATGGAGAAAAGGAATGGGTGGAAAGTAATGTTAACGAGTTACGAGTGGGAGATTAATGATGAAACAAGTAAAGAGAGAGGGGTCATTTATTATTTAATGTGTACTAGAGCAGTGAAGCGGTTCGTACATGGCAGAGTAAGTAGTGGTGGTTGAGAAAAAGTGGAAATGAGAATTGGTGAAGGAGGTAGGTCCCACACTGAATTATCTATATAAAAATGGTAAAGTTGACTCATACAAACGTCTTTGAAAATTTATTTTTCCTCCTTTTTCATTGTATATCTTATTTGTCTTGTTAGTACCCTGACCGGTCTAACCTCGGTTTGACTCCGGTCTGACCCACTGACCCTTAACCCGTACCCCGACCGGTTTAGTCACCGGTCCAGGTTTAAGAACCTTGATATTTAGGATTTAGACAGGAATCAACGCGTCAGTATTCAAACTCATCAATTTGTCCCAACATACAAACTGATCAATCTGTCTCATCTCCCCAATCTTTCCCAACGCCCTATCGTACGGTCTCATCAATCTCTCTCATCTCATCGATCTTTCCCACAATACCAAATAAAACATTTAATTAACGACTGGATTCAACTTTTCCGAAGAATATGTGATGGAATCCGTTCCGTCACAAACAGACATGTCACAAACGAAACGAAATGAAATTCTGTTGTAAATTTAATTTTTATTTATTAATTTTCAAATGTGATGTGGACGTTCTCATGAAAAGCCAAATGTCACGCTCGTAAGAGGCCACCTCATTACCAAGGGCCGCTACATGTCAGCTCTACAGTGTGCCACACATCCCCTCCTCAAGGGCCACATATCACCTCCTTAGCTGTGATTTAGGTGTCATCTCAATGCTGGGAACTACATCAAGTTTATTAATGAACTTCTTGATCCATATTGCCTCCTTAGTCGCTTTTGAAGCTGCTATGTATTTTTTCGTCTTTTGTTTGGAACTCTTCCAACAAATCGCTCCATCGTTTAAGGTATAGACAACGTCTGACTGGATTTCTAGTTATCTCTATCACTCTGGAAACTTGCATCAGTGAACCCTTTTACTTTTAGCTCACAACTAATGGGTCTTAGGCATTAGATCAAATTTTGAATTTTGAGGGCAAAATTCCTTGAAGGAGGGAAGAATTGTAACATCGCAATTTTTTATTCTAGAACTAAGTAATATTTTAGGAGAAATTGTAATTAAAATTTATCATGTAATTACCCTATGAAAATAAATTTTCTAAACTGAGAGTTTATATATATATGATACCAATCTACGGGAGTGGCCCCAAAAGGATCGGAAAGGGGAGAGGGAGATATTGAAAACAGAGCAGTAAGGACCAGATAACTGGATAAATTAAAGCATAAAATAAAGAACTGGAAATAAATGTGCAAGAGAAATGAAGTAAGGACCAGATAACTGGATAAGGACCAGATAACTGGATAAATTAAAGCATAAAGTAAAGAACTGCAAATAAACGTGCAGAAGAAAACATAATGAAAGGAAACACAGGTTTATTGAAACGAAAAAACTTACAAATGAAAGCTTGGAAAATCAAAGTGGAAAGGTAGCAGAAAAGGAAAAGGATAAGGTAGAGAGAAGGCAGAGAAGGAAAGTAGAGAGAGAGGGAGTGGTTTGGAACCTGCCTCAACTGAATGGAGCTTCGACTTTTTATAGGCGGAGTGAAGCTGCTTGTTTGCACAGTTCCAGTTAAGGTGGCCGAGTGCTTGTTCGGTGAAAATTTGAATGATTAGCTACAGTGTCTGCCGACACTACAGTAACCAATTCTGTGACCTACGGGCTACAGTGTTTTGGTGCTACAGTGAAAATACCTAGCACTACTATAGCGTACAATAGGACAATTTATACAGTCTTATACATGGAAGCTACTTTATTTGGTGCCTCCGTCAAAAACTGTAAGTTTAATCTTCACCCAAATTGACAATGAAATCTTCATCATCGCTTTGGTCTGAACCTTCTTCTTTCGAAGTACCAGCTTGATTCTCAGTTTCGCTTTGCTGGAGTTGCTTAAGCATAGTACTGACTTGTTGAATGTATTCCTGTTTATTTGAGATGGCAGCAAGGGTGGTTTGAGCATGACTCTTTTGGTTTAAAAACCTGCTCTCCTCGGAAGCAGAAAGAAAACTTGGGTTGTCTTTGAACCACTGTTCTACTGCTTTGGAGTCGACCTTGGTCAGATTGAACTTTGCCCACCAACGTACAAAGGGTAATCTTTGTAGGACCGGCAGATTTGGAGAAATTCTGTTATTATGTGAAAATCTGTATCGCCAAGAGAAAATCCAGGATACAGATAATTTGGAAAAATAGTGGAGATCAATTGGAAAAGGATCACCACTATGATTGATTTTTTTCTTAAAAAGGTTCAATGCTGTCTGAACAATTGGTGGAAGAATTGCAGGAATTGGCCCGTAGAAGGCCCACCAATGTTGAAACCATTGAGGAAAATATACTTGGTTTTTGGTTTAAAGTAAATAAACCAAGTATGTTTGAAAATCTTATTCTGATCCAAAAAGACATTATACCAGGCGTTATTATAATCCCAGTAATTATATCCTTTGGGCTCATATTTAATGTCAAAATATTTAGGTTTTGATAAATCTTGTCCCCACTGGGAAGGTGTGAGGACCTTTACAATTCAGAGAGTAGAATGAGTTATTAGAGTTTCATCCTCTTTTGATGTGTACCGAGTTAACTCGATAGATTGAGAATGAACCAATATTAGCTCATAGTATTCTCTGGTTTTTTGTAAATTGGTAGGAATGAAATGAAATACTGAAGGGAAAACTTTCAATGCTACCTCGTTTGGTGTTCCAAAGAAAAACTCAGGTTCAAGTTGTAGGATAGACATTACTTGTTCAAATTTTGCAATGTAAGGAGTATCCATTGGGTTATTGGCTGGAGTAACCAATAACGGTGTTGTAACCTGAGAAGGCTTTTTCTGGGCTAATTCAAGAGCAAATTTAGCATTGGCTGAATCATACTCTTGTTTATTGATTGCCTGTGAAGAAGAGGCAATTAGTGATAAAGCAAGTGCTCTATCATATTCAAGGGCCTGGGTTTTATTATCCTTTTCGGCCAATACTTCCTCCCAAGTTTGGTCTGGAGGTTTCTTAGTGTAGGAATCTGTGGTCTTTCTGCCCGGTTTAGAGGTGAGTCTTTGGGTTTGAGACTCAGTTTTTGGAGTGGATGACTCCGGTTTGGGGGTGGATGACCCTGATTGAGATCTTGTTTGCAGTCTGGATCCCTGTGTTTGGGGAACTGTCTGACTGGTTGATCTCTCCGGTGAAGGAGTTTGCTGTTGAAGCAATTGTTTGATGATCTCCTGCAATTCTTGGCTGGAGATTGGTTTTTGAGCGTCTTGAGAGTAGCTTTGTTTATCTTCTTCCTCCACATGGAGGGGTTGCTTGTCTTTTGGCTCTTCGCCAGGTTTTTTCTTTCTTGGCATTTTCTGGAGAGGGAAAGGGTTTGTGGGTTAGTTTTACTCTCAATCCTAAGAACTACCCTGTAAAAACTCACGGGTAAGGAAATCAGGAAGAGAATTAGAAGTGCCTTTGATGAATTCAATGTCAAAATAAAAAACACTCAAAATGGCTTGCCAACGGGCAAAAATTTGTTTTGATGCAAGATTTTTAACATCCTTTTGTAAAACATCTTTTACAGATTTACAATCAATACGGATTAAAAATCTTTGGTTTAAAAGATCAGCTTGAAATTTTGAAACACATAAAACAATGGCCAAAATTTCTTTTTTGATAGTAGAATAATTCTTTTGAGCAGGATTCCAATGTTTAGACGTATAAGAAATGATTTGTTCTTTTCCGTCAAAACGTTGTTTAAGAATACCTCCATAGCCTAACTCAGAAGCATCTGTTTCGACTATTTTGAAGGCAGATGGAACCGGAAGGTTAAGACACAGAAGTTCCTTAACCTGTCGTTTGATTTGTTTGACAACTTCAGTATGAACATCAGTCCAAGGAGAAGGATTTTTATTTAGTCGTTGATGGAGTGGCTTGATAAAATTGCTAAGGTGAGGGATAAATTCAGCAACATAGTTTAAACATCCCAAAAACCTTTGAAGTTGGGTTTTGTCAAGAATTTGATCAGCAAATTTATCTGCAAATTGAATTGCTCTTTCAATGGGAGTTATGGTTCCTTGACAGATCCAATGCCCAAGAAAACGAATCTTGGTTTGGAAAAGACTAATTTTTGGTTTAGAAACCACTAAACCATTTGTTTCTGCAGTTCGAATAAATTTTGAAACATGTTTAAAATGATCTTCCAGAGAATTTGAAAAGATTAAAACGTCATCAATATAAACAATAATATATTGACCTTGATCATTAAAGATCTCGTTCATAATCCTTTGAAATTCAGAAGGGGCATTTTTTAAACCAAGAGGCATAACATTCCACTCATACTAACCAAATGGAACAGTAAAAGCAGTTTTATACCTATCCTTTTCTGAAATTTGGATTTGCCAAAATCCAGACTTCATATCAAACTTTGAAAAGATTTTTGCAGAATGCAAATGCTTTAGTAAATCAGTCTTGTTTGGAATTGGATATCGAATCCATTGCAAAGCCTCATTTAATGGTTTGTAATTGATAACAAGCCTGGGTGTTCCACGTTTAATTTCCGCATTTTTGTTGACGTAGAAAGCAGCACACGACCATGGGCTACGACTCGGACAGATGAGTTTTTTGTCAAGAAGATCTTGAATTTCCTTTTTACAGGTGTCAAGGAGTTCTTGAGTCATTTGGATGGGTCGAGCTTTTGTTGGGATGTGTTTTTCAGAGAAATTTGGTTCGTAAGGAAGATCTACAGAATGATGCTTCCTATTCCAGAAGACATTTGGTAGATCAGCACAAACCGTTTGATGAATCTTGTCAAGATAAGATTGGATTTTTTGTTGAACAGTTATCATCCTCAATTTCATTTTCTAAAACTCGATCAATATTCTCATTAGAAGAGTTTTGGAGAGAGGAAAGGAATTCTTGAATCTGCAGTAAAGCAGACGTGTGAGAATCCTGGCCTGATTTGAGGACACAAACTTCAACCTTAAGATTATTTATCTCTGATTGAAGATCTTGTATAGTAGCTGGTTTAACAGAGTGTTTGAATCTTTCCAAAGTTTTGGTCAGATCATATTTGTTATAAAAACCCGAAAACTTAGAAGAAGAAGAAGGAGGAGGAGCAGAAGGTGACGAAGGTTGGGTAATATCTCTGAATTTTGAAAGATATGTACCTTTGTCAGAGTCAGGAAGTTTACTAATGATATCCAAAAGCAAATCCTGTTCTTTGGTGATGACATTTATTTGAGGAGAGGAATCATCAGATGTTGAGTTGAAATCATCCTCTTGGATTTGGTTAAGATCTTCAGAAGAACTTTGATCTTCTTCTTCAGAATCAGAAGATGTTTCAAGCAGAAGATTGTTTATTTCCTCAAGGAGAGGTTCCTCAATCTGAATATTTCTAATTTTTTGGGAAAATCGGTAATACTTGGCATAATGACCAATTTTACCACACCTGAAACAAGTCACTTTATCCCTTTTCAAAAAATCCTTGTGGAAATTATTTTTGGGTTTAGAAGAGAAATTCTTTTTGTATTTTCGAGGAGGGGTATAAAGATCATCCTTTTGATAAGGGCGTTTATTATAAAATCGTTTGTTTTTTGAAAAAGCAGGATTAAAACGGGAATTTTTGTAAGACTTGTGTTTGGATTTTTTACAAGAAGGAAGACCAAATTGTTCACAAAATGATCCTAATTCTTTTCTATTGACACCCTTTTCTTTGGCAAGCTGATGTTTTATTCCATCATCTTGACAAATTTTAAAGCAATTTTCTGAACATAAGAGATCAATTCTCCATATGTCAAATCTCCATAAGGAATGTTGCCATCATATTGATGTCTAAGTTTATCCCTAACTTTATCACCAAAAGACTTTGGTAATCCGGCTAGAATTTTTCTTTCCAAAAACCTTGATTGGCATCATCTCTTATATATACCCGGCTTAGGAAAGTATCTTTGTACAATCGGAAGTCGGATAATGTACGACAACGGATATTAGAGAGTAGTTCAGAGGAGCGATCTTTCCAAACATTTGGATCTCCCACAAAATGTTTAATAATTGTAAAAGTAAGGGTATTAACAGAATCTGGAATAGGTTCACCATTATGAGTAATTGGAGTTCCATCAGGTTCAGTTTTAACAGAAGAAAGAATGTTTTATTTTTCTTCAGAAGACAGATAATAATCCCACCAACCTTTAAGTTGTTCGGTGAAACCAGAAACTAGAAGATTAGTTATTTCTGTATCCGAATAATCACTTGTTGTTTGATAAGCGGTACTTACCATGGTCATTTGTTGAAGAATTTGAAGAATATTTGTTTCACTTTGACCATCAATATTCCATTCATAAACATTGTTAGAGTTGAAAGATTTAAAAGTTTGATCTTGGCGTTCTTCAGTTAAAATATCCAAAGGACTAGCCCTTGGATAATATAACTTTGAAGATTTTTTCAGCAGCTGCTAGAAGAGAATCTGCAAAACTGTAATGTCTTGCATCTCTCAAGCAGACTAAGCCAGAAGCATTTAAGCCTCTTCTGACAAGGGGTTTGAGAGCAACTTGTACACAACCGATGTGCAAAAAGTTGTATTCCTCTCTGTGTTTATAGATGGAATTTGGAGAGAGAAGAGAAAATTCCTCTTTCTCAGGTTGGATAGAAATGGATACTTCGACAGTCTTGATTACATAATCAGACTTCTTTAACCAATTCTTGTTTATTATGAAGACATCTCTGTTGTCAATGACAGGAAGAGTCCAATCATCAACAGTTTGATTTATATCTTTGAACTGAATTTCTTCATCAAAGATGTTGTTTGTTGAGGAGCAAGCTCCGTTTCGGTTTATTGAGGAGTTTGGTGCAGAAGAAGAAAAAGAAGATGAAGAAGAAGAGCGTCGAGAAAAAGAGCGGAAAGGATTGGAAAGGGAAATAAACCAAGTAAACCTGTGTTTTAAACCAAAAACACAGGTATTCCAGTCCAAAGGGGACCCGTCTTTGTAACACAGGTCCCCTTTGGACTGGCTCTTAATTCCTTTTATGGTTTGGAAGAGTTTTGTGAAGATGGGGTTTTGATGACATGATCTTCGTTTCTGCTCTGTTTCTAAAAAAAAGGATCTCAATATCATTATGTGTTCTTATATATATATATATATATATATATATATATATATATATATATATATATATATATATAGGGTTTATCTTTTGTCATGTCATATAAGGTTCTGTCAAGTCATCTGAAAACTACATCGTTTTGGAAGTTAGGGGAATTAATGAAGGGTCTTTTGGTAAAATTCATATAATAAATACAAAAACAAAAATATCAAAACCCTCTTTATTAATTCCCCTAACTCCCAAAACGATGTAGTTTTGAGGTGACTTGACAAAACCTTATGTCAAGTAACATGACAAACGATAAACCCATATATATTATATGATATACATTATATACTATATGATATAATATAATACTACATCCGTCCCTAATTATAAGAGCAATTTAACCGATTTTGGGAGAATTAAGGAGAGGAGTTAAATTAGTTAATTTTACTCATTTTCCTAAAATGTCCTTATATAAATTTAAAATGACACAAGTTGCCCTAATTATAAGTGTTTCTAATTTGTCTTACGTTAGATATCCATGACATATTAGTTTATATATGTATATTAGTTGCTTTTTATACAGCCATGTGTATACATATAGATCTAATTTTCTTTCCACACGCTTTCTAATTGAAATAATGGTCTTGCTATATAAACATATATGTGTGTATACATATAGATCTATCTACATACATAGAGACAAACACCCATATATCTACACACACACACACAGATATATATATGTGTGTGTGTGTGTGTGTGTTCAACATATATATCTACACATATATATATATATTGACACACATAAACACAAATATACATATATATATATATATATATATATATATATATATATATATATATATATATATATATATATATATATGTATGTATGTATGTATGTATGTATGTATATGTATATGTATATGTATATGTATATGTATATGTATATGTAAACACACATATATATAATGCTCCTAATAATAAGTATAAATAGGGGTATTATAGGAAAAAATTGACAAAAGTTAAAACTTGCTCTTATAATTAGGACCAAAACCAACTCCAAAATTTGCTCCTATAATTAGGGACGGAGGGAGTAATATTAACCTAGTGTAGATATATATATAGTAGCCCTCCACAAATTTCCACAAAAAACACAAACACACACACATTCACTGAGAAAGGGGGGGGGGGAGAGAAGGAGAGCCATGATGGAATTATTGGATTAATCATGTTTAGAGCTATACTCATGAATTTAAAGATGGTTGAGGATGAATTATATGATAAATCATGTTTGGAACTATACTCATGAATTTGGAAGTTGTATATACATGTCAATATTGTGATTGTTTGTTATCGATGCACATGCATGGTTGTGGAGTTGTTATGTGTTGGAGTAAGGATGCATTTCTATGATGAGATCTCTTTATACCGTCACTCGGCACCGTATATGGTACTTGTCAGGGTCCCCTCTTCCTTGTTTATTTTCCTTTGGCTGGGATTGGAGCCGGGAACATGTGACACCTCTTTAGTTGTATTCTTTTAAGGAGGATAGCCATAGTCCAAATTGGAGCTCTGCACCTTTGGCCGGGTACATCTTAAGAACTGGTGAGCTTGGAACAATCCAGTTAAATTGATGTTTTTGTTAAACTATGTGTTAGCATATGGCTTTAGTCAGCGGTTATAAGGCTGGTCAGCGGTTATAAGGGTGATTTATGTATCAATCATTTGCTTATCATGTTATATATATGTAATTTATGATTTGAATGATAAAGCTTTTGTATAATTATTTTTGTAACAAGGTTAAGATATGACTTTGTGAAATCTCTTGTGAACAATATTTGGAAAATAAAATGATGTTCAATCATTTTGGAACTTTTGGGATGAGGTTTTTGTAATACCCGATTTTCGGTTCACCGAAAATCTTGAATTTTAGGAATTATGTTACCATATTAAATTGGTTAACATGTGTGACATAAAGTCACATAGAATAGTGGTTATTTTAAGTTTAAAAGAGCCATGAAAAGCTATAAAAACACTTAATTAAATTAAGTGCCAATTAGCAAATAATAGGCAAATAAGCTTTGCACTAATTGAGATTAATGTCATAATTCTTTGATTTAATTATGGGTAAATTAAATGCATCATTTTTGAAATAAAAGAGGGTTGATTATATTTTAAAATAATTAAGCCAAAGAAGATGAAATCAATGTTTTGAAACCCAGACCGGACCGGCCGGTTCAGACCGGAAACCGGCGAACCGGCCGGGAAACCGGTTCGAGTTAGAGGTAAAACCAGGGTTTCGAGTTGACTCGAAGTCAACTCGTCCTGAATCGGCCGAGTTGACCGACCCACTGAGTCTTGAGTTTTTTCTCTCCAAAAAGTCGCCTAAACTGAACGAAGAGAAAAAGAGAAAGAAGGAGAGAGAGATTTGATCATGGGGATGATTATATAAACAAACCAAGTTCGATGGAGGTCAGTTTCTCAACATTAAAGGCCTTGATGGTGGTGGTGGCCGCCACCATGAAATTTACAGAGAGAAGCAATGAACAGAGAAAGACGGAAACGTAACAAAGACGACTCGAACGAAACCCTCTCCCTCCAACCAGGGGCGGAGCTAGTGGGTGCTAGGGGTGGCCCCCGCCCCCTAAAATTACAGAAGTTGACCCAAAATTTTAGGAAATTGTATTTTAGTCTTATAAAAATTTTAACATTTTCACTTTAGTCCCTAGTAGAAGTTTAATGGAGGGATTAAAATGAAAATGTTGAAAATATTTGAGGCTAAAATATAATTTTCTAAAATTTTGGTTCCAATTCTATAATTTTCTCCCCCTATTTTCAAATCCTGGCTCCATTGTGTTCTTTTCTTTAATTTTCGCCCCCTAATTTCAAATCCTGGCTCCGCCCCTGCCTCCAACTATGTTTGCTCAGTAGATCCATCCATGACGGCGAGTTTCGTCGGTGTTTGTAACCATCAATCGGACCTCCTCTATGGGAGAGACCTCATCTTCGTCGACGGCGGTGCCTCATATTCGCTGAAGGTGACGATGGTGCCTCACCGATGAAAGTGGGAAGGAACAGTAAGGATGGATCTAGATGAAAGAGGGAAGAAAGAATAAAGTTCCAATTCATACCTACCCATTGTACCCAATTCATTATGTAGCACGTGAACTGATTTCATTTTTTTAAAAAAAAGTAATATAATACTGCACATGTCTACATTTGTCAGGAAGTAGAGGCAGGAAGCGTGAACTGATCTTTTTTTTTTAATATATATATATATATATATATATATATATATAATATTGCAACATGTTTATAGTTGTGGGGAAGTAAGAGATCGGTTTAAGAAAATATTGTTTAAAATATGAATATTTTTATTGTTTAACAAAATATTCTTAATTAAATTATATTTTTTAATTAATACCGGTCTGACCCACTGACCCTTGACCCAATATCCTCACCAGTTTAGTGGCCGGTCCGGGTTTCAGAACCTTGGATGAAATAATACTTGGTTAATAATACATAAATTAATACACTTGATTTAACTAAGCAACCAATAATTGCACATTAGCATTTGGCATTAAGGGATACTTAAGCCCTTAATTATGTGTTCAAATGAAATCACTAATCAACCCATAAAGCCCACGTTTTCAGCTGAATATGTGTGGGGGATTATGAACTAAGTATTTAAGATGATGTGTTAGAGTTGAAAGGCAACTAGCCAATTAGGTAATTGAGCTCTTAGTCATTTTGTTAATTAAAAACACATATTAAATGGTTAATGAGATGGAGGGATGTCGGCACTCATTTTAATGGAGGGGATTAAATTTCAAAAAGTGCATTTTGATGCTAAGGTGGAGAGGAAAGAAGAGCAATTGGATTACCTTGTTAATTACCACTTTGTCCATGTCATTTTTCCTATAAATAGGCCTTGAACCTTCTTCATTTTCCTCACACCAAAAACTCAATCAAAACTGATTGAGATAGAGAGTGAGAGGCATGAGTTTGAGGAAAGAGGGAAGGAACAAGGAGTTGAAGCTTATGGTAAAGTTCTTAGTCTTTTAAGCTCTTTTAGATTTTGGTAAAAGTTTGATTTAATCTAGAAAATTAGAGAATAAATTTCTATACTTGTTTTTAGGCCTCCTTGCATTGAAAAATGCTTAATGAGGTAAAAACATGGTAGGAAATAATGTTTTGGAAATCAATGGATCAAGATTGCGAAAATTGTAGAATTTTCGGTTTAAAATCCTGTGCAACCAATGAAATTGATGCTATTAGTTTATTTATCAAATGATCTTTTAAAAATCACAAAATTTTACATGAATAACGTAGTCATGTAGGGATTTCCAAATATATTAAATATGTAGGGTTTTGAGTTCTACACAAGGAGATAAAATTTGTTGAAGTTAATCCATTTTTCTGAGATTAAAACTGGACAGTGTTGAGAAACAATTAAACTGGGAATTATTCTTGATGTTCTAGATTATGAGAATATCTTTCCTTGAAAATATGCATATCAAGGGTCATGATTAATTTTGCAGCACTCAAAAATGATTTTTGTAGAATTAATTATGATTTTTCAAATTTCCTGCAAAATCTGCCTAGAAAATCCAGCAATGCGTTTGTGAGAAAATGTAAGGGTAAAAATGGGATAAATAATCCACTAAGGGTAAAAGGGTAAAATGAGATGGAAATAACCCTTTAGGATATTATTTTAAGCAATATGATATTTATCACAATATCATATAATAATCTAACGATAATGTATAGGATATCCGGGAAGTCCGGAGTCGGATTCAAAGGTCGAGCATGTTGGTAACTACGTGGTGAAAGGTACGTTCGCATACTAGTAACTTTAATTGCCTATATCTTGTATGATTATATATGATTGAATGATTCATGAAGTGATGGACAAGACTAGGTCTTGGGTCATGCACTGTGACTAAGTTTATGGGGCTTAGGTCACTTGTTTATATACATTCAGCTTTGTGTGGGTTATAGTCTTGATAACGCCGTAGGGATGTTTTCCTAGCACTGAGGACATGAGGAGCTGTTGTGGCACTGGTTAGTACAAACGTTGCGAACATTACATTTGTTGTGTGCTATGTATTGTTGTGCTGTTGACATTACATTTGCTGTGTGCTATGTATTGTTAGAACCTTACATCTGTTGTGTGCTATGTATGGTAAATGCTTAAATGTAATGAATATTTGTCATATATTGTTATATACGCTATAGAGGTTAACTGTTACCTGAGATTCAATTCGATTGAATCTCAGCCTTGACTAAAAGTTCAGGAAAGGAACCTGGATCTGAGAAGGCGACGTGGACAGAGCCGTGAAGAGGCACCGATGGACGAAGCCGTGAAGATGCATCGGCCAAGGTGAGATTCGGAAGAAGTATGATAGGACTAGTTCTGGCATGAGTTGCCGTGAAAGACGGGGAGACTTCCACTAGACTTTACCCGGCCTGACCAAATGGGTTTGATTAATTGTATTGGGTTCCAAGCCACAAGTCTAGTTAAGGCTTGGTTTAAGAATGTAGAATTAATATTTTGGAGTTGTAATTATACAAGTTCTGTAATATTGTATCACATGAATATTCACACGAGGTATTTTAATATACCAGCTTATGCCTAAGCATTTTATATCAGTTACTCATTGTCCAAACGTTAGTGCATGTTATCCGTTCCGCATTACTCTGAGCTGTAGCACCTCAAACTCTATTGATTTTCCTAAAACTATTTATCAACCGACACAATACGAAGTGTAAAATTTGGGGTGTTACAATTTTGGTATCAGAGCATGGTTTGGACATCTAGGTTAGGAGTACTGATATAATACTGGTATTGTGATACAGAAAGGATGTATACCCTAAGGAAAAGGGTTAGGGTTTGGTTAAGTTAAGACCTTAGAAATATGAGAGATAGCACAGAATATGGGTTTTGTTGCTAAACTCTAAGACTTCAGATATGGAAATCAGAGTCCGTATTAAATCCCTGCCCAGTGGTTCAGGAATTTAAAACGAAAACTATATTGAGAAGACGATACTACTTAGGTTTACCTGTAGAAACATTGACCTATTGATTAAATTTCCCTGTAGAAATAGTAACTGACTAAGTTACCCTGAGGGGACAATCCCTACCTAGTAGAGGGCGGACACCATGCATGCAACGGAGTGTGGTTCTAGGGACGAAGGTCTTTGACTGAGTCTTTGACAGTGGTGGTCCGTTACATAAAAAGGGGTGCAATAGATAGAAAATGGAAAGTACCCAGTATTTTCTGGGAAGGTGTTATGTCGTACTAGTACCTGTGAGAGTTGTCGGTACCTAGTGCTATGTGTACCGGTATTCGTACCTAAATCTGATAGATGCATGAGGTTAAGCATGCTTAGGCGAGAGAAATCTCAGGATTTTTAACCCCTGGGATGTAGTATAAGGATTTGAGATCCTTTGAGCTAAAGCCTGAATACCTTATGGTATGAATCATGGTGATCCTTTGGGGATACCATGAGTATAGATAGAGTAAGGATAGGCTTGAAGCAGAGATAGTGCTTAGGTCAATATATGAATGAGCATTGCCTAAGTTCTAGTACCTGAAAGTAGGAACCCGGAGGAAGTATGATTGAGTTTACCTTAGGTTTCAATACATGAGAGTTAGTTCCTTAACGGAACCATACAATAGAAAAACCCCAGTAGCCACAAGTTATGGTTTCTAGGTTGGACCGATAACCGTAGTGATGTTAGTGGCTAATAGATTCCCTAAGAAGTGGGTAGTTACTCGATAGGGAAAGTTGAGATAAAGATGTTGCCTGGAGCTGGATTGATAGTAAAAGTCCATAAGTAGAATGACCTCAAATGAGATGGCAGAAATAGAGAAAGGAGATTACAAAACAACTAAAGGGTAGGAACCTGATAAGATCTGAGTCCTCATTATAATGATTCAGAGACAATCAACTGACGCTGCTTATGGAAAGTTGTGATAAGAGAGGGCTACCTGTGGGGAGTTTTGATCGAGAAGGTCTACCTACAAAGGATGCTGATCGTAGAGGCTAACCAGTCAGAGAAGATTGAGTGAACCACCGAGTAAAGTGCCGTAGAGCAGAGCCACCGTGACGTCGAACCGTAGAATGGAGCCGCCATGACAACGAACCTTAAAGTAGGGCTACCCGTGCATCGGTTCTCAACGTAAGTACATTATAATGAGTCTCATATCGAATAGGTTCCCTAGAGGAAAGGTTTATGTAATCCAGTATATTGCCATGGGGTGCTCCAGTGCTGTATAGCATATACTGTGCTATGGTATCCAAGTAGGAACTGAACTCGCACTAGAAGACATTCTAGTTTTGAATAAGTTCACTGAGTTGTTTTTAGAAGCTCTCAGCAGATTTCCACCAGTAGGGGAAGTTGAATTCACTATTGGGTTAATGGCTGGTACTTGACCAATATCAAAGGCGCCGTATCAGATAGCTCCAAATGAATGAGTTTTTGAGAGACGAAAGCACACACCAAAATGAATACACCAATCCGGAAATTACGATTCCTACCATATCGGGAGGGTGTATGGCCCACGATGATGGTCGACACCGCTGATGCCTCGTGACTCAACTCCAGTCCAGTAGATTGGGTGGTGTGTGAGACCAGAGGGACGTGATGGTCGTGGATCAGTTGGATTCGGTAGTTGCAGTTGAAGCTGAACGAGATTGGGGTATGTCCTGGTGAGCACGAAGTGGTGTGGTATACCTCTCAAATGATCATGGTGGGCAATGGGATCGTTGGGACCGGTGTGTCCATAGGTCGTTGGACATGTATATGTTCGATGAAAAGCCCCAAGTCATGTTAGACTATGGTGTCTATAGGCTGACAGAAGCCCACGGTTGTTAGACAATGAATACCGGGAAGTGTCCCGAAAATTTTGTGAAACCCGAGGATAGAGGGCGATGTTTGGAGTAGCCGAAAGATTAAAGTAGAACAGACTAAGCATTCTACGGATGGCTTGAGTAGCCAAGGACAGAGGTCCGAATGCATTTAGTTAGTGATGACCTTCTAAGATTAGTTGTCTGGTTCCTGAGTAGGGTTTTAAAATTGAATTTTTAAATTTGCCAATACACCTGCTATATTTGAAATTTTTGGAATTGATTTTTCGAACTTATGAATTTTTGAAACAAAGTTTTCGAATGAAATGTTTTCAACATAATTTGAGACCACAGTGATGGTTATTTTGAAATGATGTTGTCTTATAAAAGGGGTTTTGTTAGAACCTAGAGTTTGAAACTGAGTTTTCAATTGTGTTGTGGTAAAGTCAGTACATAACTGGAAGGACAGAAGCTGTTGTAGATGTACACAGTTTGCTGGATCTTACCAGGTGTTAAATAATATTTGAAATTGGTGGCCTTTGATTAAGGCTCTTTTTGAACAAAGTTTTTTTGAGGGGATTTGTTTTGAGAGAATGAAAATCGCATCAGCAGTAAACGCACCCAATCCATAACATTTCGCCTAGGGCGTATGTTTTGTCTAGTAGGACTTAACTGTCTATGGCTGGACTGAGTTTCAGTAGATAGGGTTGGTACTTTATGTGCCAGTGTGAACACTGGGTCTCTTATGGGAGGGGCGGAGGTTCTCCTACATCGATTGATGGTACTGTTGATGCCTGGTGACTCGATTTGAGGCCAGAGGGATACAGAGGCCGGATTTAGGGATTGGGATAAGTCGCTCGTTGTACCAAGTGGTTGAAGTGGTAGCGTGAGCTCTCAATTGTTAAAATTTTTGTAAAATGAATTATCCTACTCAAAGATATGTGTCAGTAGTAAATGTTTTTGAAACTGATCTGGCAGTGAATGTGTTTTTGGTAGCGATTAAGTTTGAAAATGTAATGGCACTATTACTTTTTGGTAAAGTGCGAATTGTGAAATGTATTGAGACCACGAAAAATTTTCAATGTGTGAGAATTTGAAAATGAGACAACATAATGGTTTTGGGTAGTGATGACATGTTTGTCGATGTTATTGTGTTGAAAAGCGGTGTAGTTGGAAATTTTGATATAGGAACATAAACTATTAGAGAGGTCTAAAACAAGGTTAATACAATTAGTAGTTGTCAGCTATAGTACTAAGCAAGAGAAAGTAGTCTAAGAGCTTGAATGGGAAAGGCTCAGATGAAATAAACAAGCAGATGCTCGAAGTAAGTCGTGTTCCAAGGTTTCTTTAACCGGCTACTAATGATTTTTTGTAGCGGTTAAAACCACTACAAATACACCATTTAAACCGCTACAAAAAATCTTTTTTTTAGTGCACAATACAGTGAAGAAAATTTATGAAACTTAAAACCTACCCTCAGACACGACAATCACATATTTAAAGAAAGATGATTTTTTTTCAAACATACCCCCACATAACAGTGTTTTATCGAGTTGCGGAAGAAGGAGCAAACAAATGAGACTTCCATGATCTCGCATAGCATCAACGATAAAAACATAGGAGGAAGAAAGAAGGGTAGTTGCAACAAACTACACCCAACAAGGAGATTAGAGAGGCAGAGACTGGATTGACGATGAAGATCAACACACCCATGTGCTTGCTGAATGGAAAAGGAAGGGGAAAGCTATTCCTACCATGGTACCACAATACATTTTCAAAAAGTAATAGTGCCGTTACATTTTCAATAATGAACAGGGGCAAAGAGCAACAAGGCTGAATGGAGAAGAAGGATCAAGGAATCAACCATGATAAGAAAAAGGAAAAGAGATGTCTAGGGTGGTAAGGGTTTTAATGGAGAAAGACTAAAATGCCCTTGTTACAACAGGTACTCAATAAATTTATACGGCATGTTGGTAATTTGAAGATGTGCTGAAAGAATATAAAGGTATTTATTATTATCTTTTGTTGTTGTTGATAGGAACTGAAAATATTGCAACAATTAGAGGCAAGAAATAAAACTGAAAGAAAATCCTAATATCTTCATTCAAATATTTAAATAATTGAATGAAAATTACTGAGCTACTAAATAAGCTAAGATACTCTAATAAAATATTATTAAGATATCCTAAAATCACCCTTTTTCCGCAACTTAGATTATGGGAGTAACTACCTATAAACAAATAAATAAAATTATTAAATTATCTCAGTCGGAAAAGATGGGCTGATTTATATGATTTGATTAGATTTATTCTACCCTATTTCTCTCCCTCTCCCTCTCACACAAAAAAAAAAAAAAAAAAAAAATTATATATATATATATATATATATATATATATATATATATATATATATATATATAATCCATGAATTTTATTAAATCTATTTCTTTTATTTGATATGACCGTTATTATTGTCAAAATCGTGGATTTAATATCTGAGTTTGACCTATTTTCTAGTGATTATTTTGTTCATATTTTGTGTTATTTATTTTGTTGACTACTTACACTTTTCAACATATATTATAAATAAAAAGTATTTTTAATTTTGTCAAGTCTTCTCACTAATTTTTTTTTTTAAGATAAATTATAAATATAAGGGATAGGTTATTCTGCCTACTCTTATTTTTCCTACATTTGTCTACTCCCTTCAATACTGTTAAATTATAATCCCATCCAACGGTGAAGATTTGAGGGATAAAATAAACCCTCTTACCCCTTCCTCTCTCCCACCGCCTTCCACCCCCTCTCTCCCTCTACAGAGGGTGGGTATTTTGATGTTCTGTATTCTTTTAAAAATCATTTTATAATTATCCAATAATTGTGGTTTGAAATTTATGTTTTAAAATAAATTAAGATTAGCAAGCGCTGGACCATACATTGTGCCGCTGTATCTGTGTCACATAGATTACCCCTTGTTGGGCCACACCTTAGGTAAACCTCATCTCTGAGTCCGTAACACATTTAGACACACATATATGTGTATCTACGTATATATGTATATATATACACATGTGTATAAATATATGTATATAGAAATATATATGTCTCCATATGAATCTACGTATCTGAAAAAATATGTATGTATATATTAATAATAAGTCAACTAAGAAAATGATATAATATTTATATATTTTTTATTAATTAATTTCAAATTCGAAATTTTTTAAATCTTTAACAAATATTCTTGTTAAGTATATTTTTAGCCAATCTTCTTAAAACTGAATTATTATTAACTAATAAATTAAATATTATTTTTAGCATAAAATGATAAATATAATATTAATAACTAATAATTTATTTTAATCAAAATTAAATAATAAATAATGTTATAAAGATTATTTTAGTATAAAATTTTGAATATAATATTAATAACTAATAATATAATTTTTAATAATTAATTTTAAAATAATTAATTAGTAATTAATATTAGAATTGTTCTGATGTAGAACTTAGATGTCCGGCCTAATGAGTGGCCGTAGATTGATATAGGATCGATGAGTCCCTCCTGTAAGCTTATTGGGCAAGCATACAGAAGGAAGGTTGATCACAGTACACAACCAGACGTTTCGCCTAAGGGGTGCGGTGTGTGCACTGTGTAACAGTATGTAGAATAGTTCAGGGATAGAACTGTGTACCTCGGCAGAGTATCTCTTCTACGTATATATAGAGAGTATACCTTGTTGGTTGGATCTCTGGCTCCTACGTTGTGCGTGCCCCCAGATCCAGTTGTGCGTGCCCCACGATCTTGCTAACTGCCCCGATGACTAGGTCCTTCTATTAGGAGGTTGCTATCCTCACGTGGATTGCCCCCTGTGCTAGTTGGTCAGTTAGTGGGCCTTGACTAGGTCCGTAACAGTTGCCCCCCAGCTTGGTAGTTCAGGTTTCTGAGCTGCCGAGATGGTTTGCTTAACCGCTTGTCCGAGTTGACCTAAAATCCCTTGGGCGTCGGTTTCGAGTGTACGCTCGACTGCATTAAATCCGGTTATTGACAACCGAGTAGTATAATTGCCCCCAGTAGGGTAGTCCGGCTTTTGCGGGATGCCGGGCTGAATTTGTTGTTGATTCCTTAAATCATATTGGAGTGTCTGTCACTCGTTTGATTTTGATTAAGCGTGTCCGAGTTTCAAAGAAACCCGGAGTTACTTGTCTCATGATTGAATTTCCCCCCAGACGAGTAGTCCGGGTTAACTTTGCTTTGAAATTCCGTAATCTTCGTCTACTTCGAAGTATTGAAATCCCCCCAAGTCCGAATTGTCTTGAAAAGGAAAAGACTGGGTCGTGCAAGAACTGACAGCGGCCTTGCGTCATATAGGATCCGGGCCAAGCCTTGGAAGCAATCAAGTTGCGAAAGTTTATCTTGGCGGGATCACTTTACTGAACAGTCGGGTTTGATGCCCTGCAAGGAGCCGATGTGACTGCCATTATCTTTGACTACTCGCGACTGCTTATGTTCTTCTTTGATGATGAGGAGCCACGCGGCATTCTGTAACTTGATGTCTCTTTGGCTTACTTATTTGACGTACTGTGGTAATATCTTTATTTTATCGGGAACCGTTAGCCCCCCTTGGTCTTCGTGCGCAATTAATGCTCGTACCCTTTAACCATCCTTATTCCTTCCTTGAAAAAGGAAACGCCGCTTGTATTGAAACGCCATTTATTGCACTTATTTTCCTTTGCCATTCGTCTGACCTATATATATGGCAATCCCAAGTTGTTTTCTCCCACAAAAACGATGAGTCTTCAAATGAGATTTTCAAACTCTATCATGAGTTGGTTGGTACTGTTCTTTTACAGTCATGTGGAGAAGAAAGGTTTGCCTTCAAAACCCAGAATAGGCCTTAACGGGAGCAACGCCGTGGTTGCACCTTTAGATGTATTTTCCAGTCTTCATTAGCGTCGCTTGGTGGACGCTTGGGATCCCAGAAGTATTTGCCAGTCTTAAGGTTTCTGGCTCTATTTCATATGGGATCTTAGGCTGGGAGTTGCTCACCCTCTGAGCTTCTTCATCCACCACAGGAAGCCCTTGACCTGTTTGCCAGTCTACCTGGACTTGTCTGAACTTTTCTAGGGCTTCCTTCACATCCAGAAAAGACCTGCGCCAGTGCGGACTCTCAGCCGTCCCTACCGTAGCAGGAGGAATCTGGTTGATCAGCATCGCCTATTGTAACTATTGAGTTCATAAACTATGTTCGTAGCCTGATTCCCCGTATTGGGGTCTTTTTAATCGCCTTTGTATATGAGCCTGTCAGTTTATTTCCTTGTAAAAGTGTCGTGTAATCCGATCCAGCATTAATGCAAGTCTCATTTCTGTTTTCCCTTCATGTCTCAATGCGTGCAAACACCAATTGAAAATATGTAACACCAATATTGAAATTTTCTTTTCGTTACCGAGGTTGACTAAGTGCATAATCCGGGTTCGCGACCTAGTCCTTGAGCCGCGACAATTAAGATAACAATGAAACCGTATCACCGGAGGCGAAATACCCCGGCTAGGACCGAGTTTGGCGAGTTTACCAACCCGGTTATAGACATAAGGCAACTCTCCGGGCCGAGGTATCTCTCGTGATGACCTGTTAATTAAACGCATCGGTCCGGGATGTTGTTACCTCCATCGTGGATGTCAGTGCCTTGGATATCTGGGGTGAACGAAGCCCGGTTGAAACTTGGTTGTAGTAAGGGGTACATCGATGCATGGTCCAGACTCATTCAAACGTTTCTTGATTGAATGAAGAGACCGGGGCTCCAGTCGGCCGGGGTAATACGTCGGCTAAGCTGCACATCGGGATAGCCCTCTACCTTCACGTCGCTTGCTCTTCTTCAGTTACCATTCGTTTTTGACACCTGGCACCCCTCGACTGTCGTGAAGCCGAAACAGAGGGATGCGAGCCGCTACAGCCCTGAGGGCATTAAATGACTGACGGATGTGCATTAAATGCGCATGTCGCGTCATCCTTCCTTAATGGGTGAAATGGCGCTTTTACCCCCGACGGTTGAGTTTTCGAAAGTTAAATACCCGCCTGCTCTTTCATTTTCGCACTTCACTGGTTTTGCTTTAGGGTGTTTTTCTCTTTTCTCAACTCTTTGCATAGCGAGGGGATTCATTGTCCTGCGTCATTTCTGCACTTTCCTGAGTGATCTTCCACTTCCTGGACAGGTACTGCTGTTTTCCCCATCCTTTCTTTAATTTTGTTCTCCTTTGCATCTTTACTGCCCTGTTTCTGGCGATACTTGAACGAATTGAGTGCTTTCTGAAATGTGCCTGTATTTTCTTGAGTTTCTGGGTAGATAGTTTCATCTGTTGGGTTTGTCAGTGATTTCCTCTTTACCTTCACCATTCATCTCTAATAGCCCCCTTCCTATCTTAATCGGGGAGCGTTATCACAAATGTCTAAGGATATAAAAGACATGACCCCCGAGGAACTCGAGGAATTGCGTAAGACTGTGAGGGGAAGAGCCCGTTGGTGGCTCTGGGGTGATAGGCCTTCTCCTCAAGAGAGGCAAGCCGCACTGCTTGCCGATCATTACCATGGGAGCAAAAGGAAAACTCCTAGGGCAGCCCCGGCTCGGATTTCACAAATTCGCCAGGGAGGTCCACCCGCTGGGGAAGGTTCAAACTCATTCCCTGCCAATCCGAGGGGATCATCCAGGCGCGCTGATGTGGCCGCCCTTTCCGCTCCTCCAATTAACAAGTACGACATCGTGGAAAGGCCGGGTCCTAGGGCTGAGGTGGACAACTACATCGGTCCCTATTATGATTGTTTGTATGAATGTACCCGACTTCTTCCCATCGGGGATTCCACAACCGCCAATTCGATTCTGGGGTCCTGCCGACACAATCTTGTCCCGGGTTCTCAGGCTGCATCCCCGAATCCTGTTGACTTGGATTCCAATCTTACTCTGGCTGTGGAAACACGCCTTCAATCTTTGACATCAGGTATGCCGAGAAGATTCTGATCTTGTTTTATTTTTATTTGTGGTAGGTATAATGGCCTCGCCTTCTTTTTCTCAAACCGCGGAGTCGGAGTCTGGTAACGCGAACCGCGCCAGCCCCTCACCGGATTTGATTGAAAAATTCCCCTGGGTTACCCGCGAAGTATTGTCGTACTGGTCGAAGGCGACCATAGCGGACCTTGAACAACTCCCGTAGAGAAGCGATAGTTACTCTTTTGGTCTTCCGGAAGAGTAGGAGCCGGTGTGCTCCATTAGGGAGGGGAGCCATAACTTCTTCTTCTTTTTCTACCTTGATTACATTACTAGGCTCGGTGTTCGCTTCCTGTTTACCGAGTTCCGAGATAGCCATCCTCCGAGTTCCTTGGCGTAGCCCGTCGCAACTACATCCCAATGGGTGGGAGTATGTAATTGCCTTTGAGCGGTTTTCAAGAACACAGGACTGCCTTGCACGACTTCCATGTTTTTATTTCTTCAACCCCCATACCTCTCGATCCGGGAAGGAACCACCGGAGCTCAAGGGCTGGACTTCTATTCGGGGCATCCCACAGAGACGACTGTTTACCCCGGTTTCTGATTCCTTCAAGCACTTTAAGCCTGGCTTCTTTAAGGTGATCGCTAAGTCCGACGCTGAACCATGGTTCCTTAAAGGCCCTGACTCTTCAAACATCGAATGGCAGTTTAACCTGTACTGGTGCAAAGATCACCACGACGTGTCCCCTATTGCCTACAAAGTGGAAAGGGCCACTCTGCTAAAGTCTAAGAGGAAAGCTGTGAACAACATATTGGACCATGTGAGGGGCCACGGTACCGTTGGTGCTGCATCCTTGGTTGCCCAGTACCGGGCCGAGAACCAACATGAAGACCAAATGAGATCAAGGCCGAGTATGGGTCTTCTTTGTTCAAATGCTTGTATTGTCTAGCTTCTAACTCGATAAACCTTTGGCTTCCTTCTATATCTAATGTTATGCATGTGTTTTGTGGAGACCTCAAGATGAAGGGACCGAGGTACCTTTTTGGGATCCCTGCGCAACCTACAAAGAGCAAGAAAAGGTCGGCCGACGATATGAGCACATCGAAGGCCGGTGAGTCCTCGAAGGCTGCCGAATCTAAGAAGACCAAGGCCGATGCGGTGGTTACTGCTCCTCTGGTTTCAATAAACCCACCATCTCCGCCCATAGTGACGCCGCTTCCAAGCTCGGCTACTGCCGGACCCTCTTCTGCCCGAGCTTCTAAGGTTCTTCCAACTCCGCTTCCCGTGATTCCGCGCTCCCATGTGTGGAGTAAGGGGATTACGGAAGAACTGAGCATCGCCCTGCTGCCCCCGCGCCGCTACAACGAACCAGTGTCGTTGGTGGAGGCCGATCTGAGGGACATCCAAGCTGCGGGCAATGCCCAACTGAGAGGGGCCGGTTTGTCTCAAGCTTTCATCACCCTACATCACAGTTACGTGGATTCGGCCGCTAATTTGAAGTGTGCCAGGACGGAACGTGATGACACATTGAAGCAATGGCGGAAAGCCTCTGACGAGTTCCAGGCATGTCATGCCAAGCTGGAGAAGGTAGAGTTCGAGTTACAGCAGACCCAAGGAATCTTGTCTGACGCGAACGTGATGATAGCGACCTTAAAGGAACAGCAGAAGGTCATTGCGTCCGAAAGGGACAAGATTAAAGCCGAGAGCAAGGCGTCCTCGTCCACCCTGGCAGCGGAGATAGCTCGGCTCCAATCGTTGTTGGAAGAATCCGTAGAGGAGGCCTTTAAGAATTCACTGGCTCAAATTCAGGCTCTGAACTTGGGAGTAGAGCTTAATACTGCAGGCCACCACTTCCGGTCATATGTTGAGGATGGTCTATTTGTTGCCTTCGTGGATCCCCCCGCTGCTTCGGAGACCCGCGTGGATGTGGATACAACCGGGGTAGAGACCGAGAAAGGGGATGAAGCCTCAACCATCCCAGAACCTGCCAGCTGACAACATTTTCTTTTCTTTTGTTTTTTTTTGTTTCTTCTGTTTCTTGTGGCCGGGTTTGCGACCGGTGTTAATTTTGTGGTGGACGGATTGGCCAATCCGGCCTTTTTAAATGCAAACCAAAAATTATGCTAACCTTGTCATTATAATGCATCATGTAACGATTTGTATTTGCATGTCATTGCGTGTGGCCGGGCCAAGGCCACGAAGGAATGTGCAGAGTCTGCGAACGCGCATCAGGTATTTAAACCTTACAAGATTGAGTGTATAGTGTTAAAACTATCTCACATGAATCCGGGTGAATTACCGGGTCATCCTAAGATAAAAGGAAAGTGTCACCTGCCTGGGTTCGGTTTTACCCAAAATGTCCAGACATTTTGGCCTGATCAGGGCCGACATGACAATTCCGCTTGATATCCCGGAGTAGTTTAATGGAGAGCCCTGGATTTATAAGCTCTCCGAACTCTCGGCTGACAAGCCGGGTTTGTAAGTTAATTTTTGAGAACAACAACGTTTGGAAGCCAACAAATACCCTCCAACGAGAGTTTTATTTTATTCAACAAACAAATTGCTAACAAGGGAAAAGCCATCCGGCTAACATTGAATTCAAAAACTAACTAAAATGAAATAATTGATGATTCTTGAAGACTAGAGCTAAGCGTAATAAGTTCTTAGCTTGTCCGCATTCCATGTTCGCTGGATTGGATTCCCGTCTAGAGTTTCCAATACATACGCTCCTTTCTGAAGTGTTTCCCGAATGCGATAGGGGCCATCCCAATTAGCCACGAACTTACCGTCTTTGGCATTCTTATTTCCGACGTCCGCCCTTCTGAGTACGAGATTTCCTGGCTGAAACGTCCGGGGTCTAACTTTCTTGTTATAGCGAGCCGCGATGAGCTGCTTTGTGGTGATGTCTCGGCAGTGAGCTGTTACTCGGGCCTCGTCTGCAAGGTCTAACTCGACAGTCATTCTATACGGAGTTTCTTGAGTGGATGTCCGGGGCATTGTTCGGATCCCCCAAAGAACATAAGGTAGTTGATCTACCCAGCCAGTATTTGCTTCCAACATGCGCTTCTTTAGTCCGTCTAGAATGACCTTGTTTGCAGCTTCGGCTTGTCCGTTAGACTGTGGGTGCTCCATAGAAGCAAAATGGTGATGTATGCCGAACTCGCGCGTTAGATCTCGGAATCCGCTACCGGTGAACTTGGTTCCGTTGTCGGTGACTATCTCAGCCGGAGCTCCAAAACGCGTGATGATGTTGACCTCAAAGAATCGTTGTACGTAGGCCGAAGAAATTGTTGTAAGTGGTTTGGCCTCGATCCATTTGGTGAAGTAGTCGACGGCGATGATCAGCCATCGCAGCTGTCCGGGAGCCGTCTTGAATGGGCCTAGTATGTCCATACCCCATTTGTAGAAAGGCCAAGGGGCCGCGATGAAATGGAGTTCCGCTGGGAGCGACCAAATTACTCTGGAGTGCTTCTGACAGCTGTCACATGTTTTAACGAGAGTCTTTGAGTCGGCTTCCATGGTCGGCCAATAGTATCCCGCTCGCAAGGTTTTCTGGCGAGTGCTTTAGCGCCCATGTGCTGGCCATTGGCTCCCTGATGTATCTCGGACAAAGCATAACCCGCCTCGTTCGGGTTCAAGCATCTCAGCATAGGGGAATGTAGGCCTTTCTGGTAGAGCTGATCCTTCACCATGGTGTATTTGGCAGTCTCTCGAACCAATTTTTTGGCTTCCACGGCATCGTCAGGTTTGATGCCACGCTCCAAGTAATCTTCAATCGGCTTTTTCCAGTCTGCTTCAACCGAGATAGCCATGGTGCAAAGTGGGTCTTCGAGGTTCTGTTGAACCACAGTCCGATGACATCCTGCACTCTTGGTACTGGCCAACTTTGAAAGGATGTCGGCTCTGACATTCTCCCCTCTAGAGATGTGGGTTACAGCTGCCTCATCAAACTCGGCCATTACCTCTTTTTCCTTAACAAGGTATTTTGCCATCAGCGGGCCCTTTGCTTGATAAGATCCCTCAATCTGAGCCGCCACAACCTGCGAGTCGGTGAAAACCTTAACTCTTGTGGCGCCGTTCTCTTTTGCCTGTTGGAGTCCGGCTATCAGGGCCTCGTACTCAGCTTGATTATTTGAAGTTGGGAACTTCAAGTGGAGTGAGTGTTCAATCGTAACGCCTTCTGGGCTTTCAATAATGATCCTGGCTCCGCTGCCTTCGGTATTCGACGATCCGTCGACATATATCTTCCACACGCCCGCCTCCTCGCTGGCAGCCGAGCTGGTTGGCGTCAACTCTTTGTACCGTGACCACGGTTCCCTGGTTTCCTATTATCTTGAGCTTTTGATGCTTGGTGGATACCAACATGTCCCATTTATGTATAGTTGGCCTCCCCAGGATTATGTTGTATGGTGAAACAAAATCTGCCACTATAAACCACACTCTGTCTGACCTGAAAGCGTCCCTAGTTCCCAACGTGAAACGGAGATCAATAAACCCCTTGGGGCGTGACTGCTCTCCATTGAACCCGATGAGAGTCGTCTTACAGGGCTTTAAATCTTCCTGATCCAGGCTCATTCGTTTGAGTGCTTCCCAACTAAGGATATCTGTCGAGCTGCCTGCATCCACAAATATGCGTTTGACTCGGCAGTGGACCAGTTATAACCAGACCATCCTGATGTCCGGGGACTACGTCCCTGAGCTCCTCATTTGTGAAATATAAAGGCGAACTAGATGGGCCGCTATGATGCTCTTTGAACTTCGGCCGGTCTCTCACGGAGAGGACTTCTCGCAGATACTTCCTTCGTTGGCTTATAGTATCTCCGCCTCCGCCCATTGCTCCGCTTATAACATTACAGTCGAACTCGGTTTCCGGAAACTCGTCGTCAACCTCGGCCGACTTTTTCCGTTTGTCATCCTGTTTTTTGAACTTTCTGGGAGGGCTCTTGCTGCGACTCTTGGGCTTGCGTTTGCCGCCCTTTCCTTGATGTTCTATGACATATTGTTGAAGCTTGCCCTCGCGGATAAACCTTTCGATAGCATCTCGGAGTTCATAACATTCATCCGTGGTATGACCTCGTCCGTCGTGAAACGCACAGTATTTGGATTGGTCTACCCCGGATCTACGGTAAGATAACCGAGGTCGATCGACCCTTTTCATCTCGGTCGTCGACACTTCCTTCCAAACTTGTGACCGCGGCACATTCAAGGCTGTGTATTTCTCATACTTGCCTCTCGCCTCGAACTTCCCACCACGGTTCTTGTTCTCCGAGCCCCTTCTGCGGGAGTCCCTTTTCCTACCTTCCGTGTAATCTCTATCTCTGGGTTGAGTGGCTCTGCCCTGGTCCCTTCTCGGATCATTTGCTACACGCATCTGCTCCACCTCGAGGTACTTCTTTGAATGAGTTATGAAATCGTTGAGATTCTTCGCCCGTTCCTTTAAGAATGATTCAGCCAGGCGGGACTCTTTATCAAGGCCGTCGACCAACAAATGGACGTGTACGTCCTCATTTAATCCGCGCACCTGTAGGGCCGCATGCTTAAAGCGATCCAGGTAACTTTGGAGCGTCTCGCCTGGCCGTTGCTTGATTTTGGATAGAGAATATTGGGACTTTGGTTGCCGTTTACTAGTCACAAAGTGCAACTCGAAAGCCTTAGCTAAGTCCTCAAATTTATGTATGGACCCCACTTGGAGAGTGTGGAGCCACTTCAGTGCTGGTCCTTTGAGGGTTGCAGCAAAGATCCGTGCAACAATTGGCTCCTCCAGACCTCTTACTGCCATGTCCATGTCGAAGTCCTCCAAGTGAGTCGTCGGGTCTTGAGTACCGTCATACTTCGTCAGCTCAGTTAGATTTAGTTTTTGTGGAAAGCGGGCGTTGAGGATTTCGTCGGAAAAAGGACTGTTGTTTAGTTGACTGACATACCTTCGCCTCTGGAACCAGGTTGGGGACCTCGGTGCCTTGTCCTTCCGGTTTGGCTTTTCCTTGTTGGTAGTCTTGCCTGAGGAGGTCGGCTTTTTACTCTGGGCGGTTTCTGTCTTCAGATTGCTCTTTTGACGAGCCGAGATGTCGTCCTCTTCGTCCTCCTTCTAGGACTTATCTTCCCAGTCTTCGTCGGAGTAAACTGGGTTCTCTTTTTTCTTCTACCGCTCCTCTCACCGCTGGAAATGGAGGGTATGGCGCTTGTCCATGTTGTCCATGCACCTCATTATTGCAAGAATCCCGGATTAAAGGGAGTGGAAATCGGGTTCGATGACCGGGTTCTCTTGGTGACCAACCGGATTGGAGTTTTGAGGCTCGTGGCGATGATTTTGCGGAGCCGAAGACTCCGTGTCGGACGGCTTGTCATTCAGGGGTTGGTCGTTGTTGGGGATGAGAGGTTCCTCCGGTTGCGATAGCCGGTCTTCTTCGTCATGTTGATTGTTACCGTGAGGGTCCTCCGGCTGATCGACATGTTGTGATTGCCGAGGTGGTATACGGTGATCCGTCTCCAACTGCTTATGGCTTGAAGCACGGGTGTTTATCCTCATGGTCACGGGAATTGAAATTTATCAATCCCCACGGACGGCGCCACTGTTCTGATGTAGAACTTAGATGTTCGTCCTAATGAGTGGCCGTAGATTGATATAGGATCGATGAGTCCCTCCTGTAAGCTTATTGGGCAAGCATACAGAAGGAAGGTTGATCACAGTACACAACCAGGCGTTTCGCCTAAGGGGTGCGGTGTGTGCACTGTGTAACAGTATGTAGAATAGTTCAGGGATAGAACTGTGTACCTCGGCAGAGTATCTCTTCTACGTATATATAGAGAGTATACCTTGTTGGTTGGATCTCTGGCTCCCACGTTGTGCGTGCCCCCAGATCCAGCTGTGCGTGCCCCACGATCTTGCTAACTGCCCCGATGACTAGGTCCTTCTATTAGGAGGTTGCTATCCTCACGTGGATTGCCCCCTGTGCTAGTTGGTTAGTTAGTGGGCCTTGACTAGGTCCGTAACAATAATGTTAGAAATATTTTCTTATAAATTTATGAATATAATATTATTAAATTATAATATAATACCAATTACTAAGAATATTATAAATTTTAATTTTAATATAAAATTTAATAAATTTTGTGTTTTTGCCACGGAAATTTTCACGGAACTTGCGATGGAATTCTATGGGTAATTTAGCCACGGAAAATTTCGATATGGAATTCTGTCAAAAATTTGCCACGGAGAAAATTTCCATAGCAAATTCATCAGAAATTGAGTGTTTTTTTTTAGTGCCAACTTCCCGTTGAACTCATGAGGCATTCAAAGAAAAAAAAACTCACCTCCTCATATGGTACGCCTTTTATTTCTCACCATATTGTTGAAGAAATTTTGTTCAGACTGAACGCCAAAACCCTATTTCAATGTGCCTTTGTTTGTAGAGATTGGAATAACTTTATTACTAGTTATAATTTTAATTTGTATACCACAGCTCAGAGTGAAATTTTGATTCTACAGACGAAATCCTCCTTATTAAAGTTTGTAAATGCAAAAAAAGCTGTGCAAATTATGTAGGACAATATATTTATTTTCCAAATTGCCATGGAATATATTCATTGCTTTGAGATAACGTTTAATTGGATTTGTTTAGCACAATAGAGAGTCCTATCATTGATGACTATAATTACACGAAAATTACAGGTGTAAGCAATGGTTATCATGTCTTGCCAAAAGAATGGAATAGAATGGAGCTGACAAAATTTATATTTATGTGTGTGTGTGTATATATATGTCGCTAATTTTTCAATATAGTCTTCCTACTTATTTATGGTGAAGCAAATGGTCTCAATGTGTCAGGTGCTTTAAATGTGGGCCACCATTTTTCCATGAAGAAGGACCCTTCTGATTGTCTTTTACGTGAGGATAACAGATGAAGAAATTGGGAACTTTCACCACCTAATACTACAATCAAAGTGAATGTTGATGGTGCAAAGTCTGAGTCTTTACATAGACACTACTACAAAAAATCCAAAAAAGTCCTAAATAAGACCCAATTAACATCCTTTTTCAGAGGGACGTCTCGAAGGGAAAAGTAAAAAATTTCACTTTTGCCGTCCTGAATAAATTCTAGGACGTCTTACATAACACATCCTGAAATTTATTTCAGGACGTCTTACATAAGGCGTCCTGAAATGTATTTCAGGACGCCATATTACTTTTTTTTTTTAAAAATCCCAAACCTATTTAGGAGCTAATGAGCGAAGCCATTAAAGAGCAGCGTCTTGTCTCAGCAAGCAACGATTTGGGCAAACGAAAATCAGCATCTCAGCGCTCTCCACGACGGTGCAAACCAGCTTGCTCTAGACCAGTGGTTCTCTAAGAACCAACCCAAAAAAACAAAAACAAAAAAACATGTCACGCTGAGAAAAAGACCTGCAGCTTCCAATTTGGCAAGAGTATCACAAATGCTGATTGGCACAAATCAATAAAATGGATCGAACCATTTGAACTGCTATAGGCAAACATATTACAAGGTGAAATGCATCGGCTGATGGTTACCTCTATGTACTCAAACATCCAAGGTCACGATTTATCTAACACATCAAGTAGAAACCAATTAATCTAACATAAAAGTGAGAGAAATTTAAAATCGTAGTGCAAAAAAAAAAAAAAAAAAGGATTAGTTGACATGATTCTTAAATTCATCCCCCAAAACAAAGAGACTGGGAAAAACCTGGTTATGAAGCCTTCTCATGGACAAACCCAGAAAACCAGATCTACAATGAAAGAGAGGAGCAGAGAGGAAACTCAGATCTTGGCGGTGAATGAGCCACACGGTGGGAGAGGGACGCGGGGAAGCGGCAAGCGGCGCAGGCGACGGACGAGCGGCGAGCGGCAAGCAGCGACTTGACGAGCGCGCTATGAGAGCCTGCCACGGCGGTCGACTTTGAGAAAGATGAAGAAGAAGATTAGATTGACGCGAGGCACTGGTGAGTGGGTGAGAGAAATTAAAGTTGGGTGAGTGGGTACGTTTGGGTGAGAGAAATTAAAGTTTGTGTGAGTGGGAGAGAATTAAAGAGACAAGTTTAGATTTCTTAGGCGTCCTGAATGTATTTCAGGACACCAAAAAAATTTCTTAGGCGTCCTGAATGTATTTTTAGGACGCCAAAAATAATTTTTTTGACCTTATTTCGTGATGCCAAAAAATTTCAGGCGCCAAAAAGTTTTCCAAATTGCACTAAAAATGCTGATTTTAGGCGTCCTGAATGTATTTTAGGACGCCAAAAATAATTTTTTGACGTCCTGAACCTATTTCAGGATGCCAAAAAATTTCCCGAATTTTCAAAATTGCGCCAACAATGCTGATTTTGGCGTCCTGAAATACTTTTAGGTCGCCAAAAATACTGATTTTAGCGTCCTAATATACTTTTAGGTCGCCAAAACTTTTCCCCACACAAAAAAATATCCTAAATTGCGCCAAATATTACATTTTAGGCGTCCTAAAATAGATTTAGGTAGTCAAAAAAACTTTAGGAGTCCTAAATTAATATTTGGGTTGTCTAAAGTCTCCAAAAAAAAATCCTAAATGACGCCAAATGTTACATTTTAGGCGTCCTAAAATAGATTTAGGTAGTAAAAAAAACTTTAGGAGTCCTAAATTAATATTTGGGTTGTCTAAAGTCTCCAAAAAAATCCTAAATGGCGTCAAATATTACATTTTAGGTGTTCTAAAATATATTTAGGATGTCAAAAAATATTTTAGGCGTCCTAAATTAATATTTAGGTTGTCTAAAGTCTCTGAATCAAGTAAATAATTACGACAATGCCACTGTCTTCACTTTTTACTTCCTTTTTTAAAATAATGACGTCTTTTAGGGTAGTAATATCCATATTTTGTAGTAGTGAGAGCAGCCTGCGGTGGAGTCATTAGAGACTACTTTAAAGGGAATTGTTTTGTTGGTTTCTCTTCTCTTCTCATATATCTTGGTAATTGTATTGCTTATGAAGCGGAGGAATGGGCCCCTCCCTGCTTAAAGGACTAATTTAGCATGGGATATGGGATTTAATTAAGGACATCATTGTGGAGTCTGATAGCAAGGTAGTCAACTTCTCATTGATTTACTCAGCTACAAAGAATTCCACTTGCACTACTACTCTTCTTAAGATTAGATGATTTCTCTTAATGCCGTTGAATTAGTGTTTGAAAAGCACATTTAAAATAAAACTCATATTACATACTTATCTTCTACACCATAAATCACTTTAGAAAAGAGGCTTCCATCACTAAACCAACAGAAAATCAGAAAAAAAAAAAAAAAAAAAAAAAGAGGCCATGGGATTGCAATCCCGAATGATCGGCTTTTTTACCATAATAATTGTTTTAAAAAAAAATTACCAAAATAAATCACATTTCAAATTATTTACCAAAATGATGCAGTTGGTTGCGTGGTCTGACAGGACGGAACAAGATACGTAAGAATTGTTTACGGGATGTTTGCAATGTTTGATTAAATCATGTGGAAAACGTTTACGGGAGCAAAAACACGTGAGGTTCCATTACTTATCTTAGTTGCGTGGGGAAAGCTCACGGAGTAAGATGCGTGAGGTTTCCTCACGCAACTAAGATGCGTGAGGTTTCCTCACGCAACTAAGATGCGTGAGGAAACCTCACGCAACTAAGATGCGTGAGGAAACCTCACGCAACTCGAGACTAAGTTGCGTGAGGATTCCTCACGCAACTCACGACTAAGTTGCGTGAGGATTCCTCACGCAACTTCGCCACAGCGTGAGATTCCCTGCTCCCCTCCTTTCTTCAGTTTCTCAGAACGACGTACCTCTCTAGTTTTCCCGTGAACTTTTCAAAATGTGAGTAACTCCTCTTCTATATAGTCCACGTCTTTTCGTTTTGCTCTTCACTTTGCTTTCGGCTTTGCTTCTTCATTCATTCCTCTTCTTCTTCTTCACTTTGCATAAATAGCCCTCATCATTCATTGCTAACTCTTTGAAAATCTCTTCATCCACCATTCGAACAAAAAAAATGAATGAAATTCGTTCATTTGTATATTGTAATGGTTCTAAAAAGATAGGTCCAAACGGTTTGAGCTTTGAAGGTGAAAGAAGAGGAATGTATATTGTTCGAGGCATGTCTGCTGAAGATTTACATGAAAAGATCCGTCGAAAGTTAAAGTTGCAACCAAATCAGGTAATATCATTAGTGACTGTGGTTGAGAGTACTACAATGAAGTTGATAATGAAATGTCGAAATCATGAACAAGGTTGTGATTGGAGAGTAAGAGCAATTAAACCGAAGAACAACAACGCTTGGGTGGTAACTAAATGGGTTGGAAATCATAGTTGTGTGAGCCAAATTCTCTCCCAAGACCATAGACAACTTGATTCTGAAATTATTGCCGAGACCATAATAGGTATGATGCGAATTTGCTAATTTGTGCATTTATTTGTGTTTATCAGGTGCATATAACTAACATTCCTAGCGTACACTTTTTGTGCATCGGTTTTGCAGACATGGTCAAGGAAACACCTTCGCACTGTGGTTTTGATACAAGAAAGGGTGACTGGAATGTTTGGTTATCATGTTTCTTACAAGAAGGCATGGAAGGCAAAACAAAAAGCAATGGCTAAGATTTACGGTGATTGGGAAGAGTCATATGCGTTCCTGCCAGGATGGTTCGAGCACATGTTGAAATTTTCCCCGGGATCTATTTATCATATTCAAGATGGACCGTATATTGTTAATCGGCGAGTCGTTAATGGGTACCGGGTTTTTCAACGTACATTTTGGACCTTCCGTCAATGTCGGGAGGCGTTCCAATGGTGCAAACCACCATACAGTTGACGGTACGCATTTATACGGTAAGTATAAGGGGACATTATTGATTGCCACCGCCCAAGACGGAAATAATGAGATCCCGCCGATTGCATTTGCAATTGTTGAAGGTGAGACTAAGGAAGCGTGGGAGTATTTTTTGTCTTCCATACGACTGTATGTTACAAATCAGGTTGGTCTATGTCTTATTTCCGACCGTCACAAGAGCATAATATCAGCAGTCGCCAATGGGATGACTGGTTGGCAACCTCCTAATGCGTACCATGTATTTTGCATTCGTCATATTGCCAGCAATTTTAATACCCGCTTCAAAAACCAGGAGCTGAAGAAAACATTAACCGATTAGGTAATGTACTCCAACCGATGTGCCGTGACGTTCATTCTTTCCATTACTACGACCTTATACTTGTTGTGTCTCTCCGTCTTTTTACAGGATATGTTCCAAACAAGATACACTTCGATGCCGCATATGCCCGCTTTGCGCTTACACGTGATGTGGCTACATGGATTGAGAGAATTCCAAAAGAGCAATGGTGTCGGAGTTATGATGAGGATGGAAGAAGATACGGTCATATGACAACGAATTTATCTGAATCAATCAACAAGGTTTTCGGGAGCGAGGAACATGCCAATAACGGCGTTGGTCAAATGCACCTACTATCGACTTGTTCGTTATTGGGTCAACAGAGGGACCAAAGCACAACAAGATGCAATGACTGGAAAGCAACTTTCCAAAGTGTAATTGTAGAAGCTATGACAAAAACGGAGAGCGTGCTACTTCGATGCGTGTTCGGGAGTTTGATGTGGCGCGTACCACGTTTGAAGTTGATGGTCCAGGACGATACGTACTCCGTGAACTTGACTCAGAGGAAATGTCAATGTGGCAAGTTTCAAGCATTCAAATTCCCATGTAGCCATGTAATTGCTGCATGTTCTCGCGGTATCTCATTTTGCCGAACAAGACGTGGATCCAAAGATTCTCAATCTACAACATCATGAATGTTTACTCTTCATCATTCCAGCCGATCGGCAGGTCCAACCTAGCTCCGGTCGAATGAGATGCAGATATGTAAACAGTTTGGTCATAACAGCGTTCATGTACAACGGCGCGCATAACTAATTAGTTGATGTTTGCTTTTGTATTTGCCTCCATATGTGGATTCGAATGAGACGTTGTAATTGAATATTTACGATTTTGGCGTCAACTTGATTAATATATGCATGTTCGCTATCAAACCAAGCAAATAAGTCATATACTGCATCTCAAGCAACTATGTCATAATACAGTAATCCAACCAAATAAGTCATATACTGCATCTCAAGCAACTACGTCATAATACAGTAATCCAACCAAATAAGTCATATACTGCATCTCAAGCAACTATGTCATAATACAAGAATCCAACCAAATAAGTCATAGTACAGTAATCCAGACAAATAAAACATATACACCTAATAAAATCATATTATGATGGTGGAGTAAATGGTGGCCACGGTTTCGTACGTGCATCACGCGCAGGGTTCCTACGAAGAATGAAATCCTCGGATTGAAGCAGCAGTCCGTAAGAAGTCATCATCCTGGTCACCCGTGTCTTCAGATGTGCGGTGTCCTGACTGGTAAGGACTATTACTCGATCCTGCCTCAGTACATGCGTGGTGTCCATGCTGGGATGAACTGAATGCAGTAAAACCCTGTGCCTGCTGATAAGCATTGAAGCCAGGAAATACATATTGAGGCTGGTAGGCACTGAATCCCAAAAAACCATGTCCGTGCTGATAAGGACTGGATGAAGCAAAGCCGGTCTGGGAGCTCTGTGATTGCCAATCATAAGAGTAAGGAACCTGTGTCTGCCCAGCAAACATCGTCGTGGGCTGTGCGTAAGTCGGTATTGGCACATGCACCTCTGGACGCACCTCTGGCCGCACCTCTGGACGCACCTCTGGCCGCACCTCTGGACGCACCTCTGGACGCATCTCCTCAGGGTACCACGGCACCTGAGTATAGGCCATACTGGGCCACATGGGTGGTCGATATACACCTAAACCACGTGGACCACGCTGCGGTATCTCCTCTGCCTCCATCTCGTGCCGCGGTCGTCGTTGACCCAGTCCTCGTCCTTCCCGCGCACGGCGAGGGACCTCTAGTTCAGGATCTGGTACACTGACTAGGTGTCCACTTGGTGCGCTAGGACCAGGCTCTGCAACTCGGCCAATCTCATTAAGTGCTCCCATAAGCTGATCACAGACCTCCTGAACCTGCGTATAACTGAAATCCGGCTGAAATTCTGGGGCACACATCCACCAAATCGATCGTACTCCATCTTTCTCGCGATTGTCGAGCAAGATAAATAACAATACTGAGACAAAGTTAGGGATAATAAGATGACATATGTAAGATAAACACGTACCATGTGGCCGATCCTCGGCCTCCCGCCTCGTCATAAACCGTCTAGTGTGTGTGAGGAACCAAGTCATGTACTCGAGTTTGGGAAATTGGCCCTCCGATGGCTCAGTAGTCTCGATGCGCTCATGTCGCGTGTTCCACAACTGGATGAATCGATCCAGCTTGGCCTCCCAATCCTCAGTGCTCTTACCACGTAAGGTAAGATCATGAGCACCCTTAAGCTGTGCAGCAGGGCTAGGGATGTGTTGCTGCATGCCAAATTGCCGCATGCAGCGATCGGGCTGATGGTACTCAACAATGTGGAAACAAAGTACGGGGGTCACCGCCCTCCACCTGTCCTGTTGGTCAACATCTACACCCATAAACTCATATCCGGCGTCCCTATATGGCTCCCAGTTCACCTGAACATGTCAACAAATGGTGAATTAGTTTACTATTTTGGTTCCCAAATGCCAAAGTTAGTATACATACATCATCTCGACCCATCTGGTCAAGATCTACCCGATATACAACGAGTGACGTTTCCACAACTTCGGTTCAACATTGTTGAACCTGCAATATGTGAATGAATAAAATTAGTGAAACTTCCTGCAAATAATAATATAATCGCTCCAATACTCTATACTGCGTCCGTAATGATCGCCTGCGTCAGTAGGCGGTGGAATGGGAGGTGCAATGGCAGGAAATCTAGACCATGCCCATATTTGCAATAACAACAAGCAACCACCCATGTCTCTAGCATTTGCTGACGTAGCACGGCATAGCTCGCGAAACAAGATGGCGAGTACAACTGACCCCAACCGTATGTAGCGCCTCCGCAAGGTCATCACCCAAGAGTTGTATATATCGGCAAGGGACATCTGAGCTGGACTTATCACACAACAAAAATCCACCAAAAAGCCGCATCAGGTAAGCACGTGTGTACAGAAGCTGGTTTTCAACCGTTAATGAGTGCTCCTCCCATCGGCCCCAATGACGGTCAAACCAACCCATCCTAATATTTCCGCCATTCACATCCTCTGGGGGTGGAGCCACTCCCATGTATTGCTGCATAACTGCTGCCCAGTTGCCATGCGTCCGACCGGAAACTACTCGACCCTCAGTGGACAAACCTAAAATGCCCTCTACATCCTGTAGAGTAATAGTCATCTCACCAACCGGCATATGGAAGGTGTGAGTCTCCGGCCTCCACCTCTCAACCAAAGCAGTAATAAGGTATTTGTCAATCTGCACCAACATTATCCGTATCATGCACAAACAACTAAAAGCGTATAATTAAATTAATTACTTAAATACTTTTAAAACATACCGGAAGTCTCTTCATGCGAGACACATGCCAGAAACCCGCACGCATAAGGTGTTCTTGAAAATCAAAGTGGGAAGAGATCTGGATTATGGATATCTACACCAGAACCCTGCGCGGCTCGCCTCACCCTCAACACATTGCAATCTCCAGGTGTTCCACACAACTTGTGATCGGTGTGACTCTTGCACCTCCTCTTTAAGAACTCCCCACATTTTGGGGCCGGGCTCAATATTGCGTGGACTTCGGTCATCCATTTTGACTAATAAAAATTTTAAATAACAAAACACATTATTAAGAAACTAATTATTATTCTCTAAATAATAAATAACTGAATTCATTGTTTGAGTAATTATTTTTCTCAAATTAATCTTATCTTAACTATCTTGGGTTACTATAAATATCAAATATTAAAACATATTTCAAAAATTTGGAATTAATTATTTTACAAAATATGAAATAATTAGACTATCATCTTAAGGTTTAATTAACATACAAAATAAATACTTATTCGAGTATTTAGTTAATTTACTAATTATTAGTCTTCTATCCTAAGGTTAATAATAAATTTTAATTATTTTAATTCCAAAAATGGTTGAACATTTTAAATATTTAAAATAATAAATTTGTATATTAAATAATACACAAATTTAAACCATAATTAGTCATTCATCTTAAGGTTTATAATTAACATACAAAATAAATACTTATTCGACTATTTAGTTAATTTACTAATTATTAGTCTTCTATCCTAAGGTCAATAATAAATTTTAAATATTTTAATTCCATAAATTATTGATTGTAATAATTAATTACTCTTACATATTTATTTATTAAGCATGTATCCTACCGTTATATATTTATTAATCCTATCATTAAACCATAATCCAAGCAAAAAATAAATGTTTAAAAGTTAAATCCTATTATTTAACAATAAACATAACAAAAACATTAAATGTTAATCATCTATCCTACTGTGATACATTTATTAAATATCTATAATAAATTAATGTATCTAATTAAAAGTAAACAATAAACATAACAAAAAAAATTAAATGTTACCTGTTCCAACGTGAAGTGAAGTCAGTGAGAATCAAATTGAGCCTCCTTCTTCTCCTTGGTCTTAAAATTTCTTAGCTCTCTCAATATTAGGAAATAGGGATGACAATGGGGGACGGAGTAGAGAATGAGGGAGAGAGTGAATGAAAAAAATTAAAGATAGAAGGAAAGTGGGGGAGACAAAGAAGAGAAGAGAGGCTGTGTTTTAAAAATGGAAGACAAGAAGAGAGACACAAAAATAGAAGACAAGAAGAGAAACACAAAAATGGAAGAACGAAGGAACGAAGAGGGGGTGGGGGTTGACGACGAGGGCGTGGGTTGAAGAAAGACGATTTGGGGAGGGTCTGCAACAAAATTTTGGGGGGCGGCGGTGAGTTGAAGACGGAGGGGGAGGGGTTCCGCAACTTGTGGGGGTCGTGGGTTGAAGACAAAGGGGAGGGGTTCGGGAACAAAATTTTTGGGGGTGTCGGTGCACCTTGGATGCTGCTGCACAGCAGGCCTGCTGTGCAGCAGGCCTGCTGCACGGCAGGCTCTGCTGTGCAGCAGGAGCACGCCACCTTGGCAAGGTGGCGTGCGAAAATGTCACGGCACCAAGGTGCCGTGAACATTTCTTACGCGACTTTGTCGCGTAAGATATCTTCACGGCACCTTGGTGCCGTGACATTTTCCCACGCAACCCAGCTGCCCTGCCCCACCATCCTCAGCTGTCAGTGTTTAATACCAGTCCCGTAAACAAATGCTACGTAACTTGTCTATTACGTTCAAAATCCTCACGCAATTAGTCACGTAAGACCTAGTTTGAGAAATAGTTTGAAAATAGGTTTATTTTGGTAAATATTTTTTTTAAAAAAATTAATCTGTTCAAAAACCCCGAATGATCTAGTTCTTTCTATTCCAATATATTGGTTGCATGAAAGATATATATATATATATATATATATATATATATATATATATATATATATATATATATATATATATATATATATGATTTTCATCAAGATTATAGTCGAGAATATTTATTTGTGTATTTAATTAATTATTTAACTATTCATTGTTTTTATTTCAACATGAATAATTAATAAAGGGAAAGGAAGTGGAATAGTGGTTTGGGAATTTGGGAAAGTATTATTTTCACTATGGTCAATGGATATAGTGGATGATAATGGAAGTAAAACATATTTCATTTTTCCATTTTGCCCTTGAGTATTGTGCCAAAGGGAAGAATTGGTTAAGAGTGTATAAATTCCAAAAATACCTAAGAAATTGTCATGGACTTAACCAAGGACTAGAATCATTGACGTAAGTAGGAAAGACCATTTTTAAAGTCCAAATGAGAGCCCAATTCACATAGAGAGAGGGGAGGATGAAGCAAAAATTTGCTCATGGAATAAATGGATTTTTGCAAGAAATTATTATTTTGAAGATTTGAATTATTATGACATCTTCTTACACATGACCCCCTCTTCATAAATACAAGAGATATGTGATGGAACATATAATCTCCTCATCCCTCTTAATTTTCGAAACTAGCAAGAGAAAGAGGGGAAAAAAACATGATAAGCTATCAAATCACCAAAAGCATCATCAATGAAGTGGGTAGAGCCATTGGAAATAGAAATTGGTTTTTTATTCCATTTTCCTTCTCATTTTCGTGCAGCAGCAAGGAGGGAGGAGAAGGAAGAGAAAACATAAAAAATGAAGCATGAAATGACATGTATGAAGCCATTTTAAGTACCTAATACCTAGAGCTAATGATGGCTAGCAAAGGGGAAATGACACAAGCAATAAATGAGGATTTTGGACATATTTTCTAAGTAAAAATCTGGACTAATTTTTCTCCCCAAACAGCCCAAAATTTCGAAACAAGAGAAGGGTAGGAAGAAAAGAAAAATTACCAAGTAAACTCTAGAAAAATGTGGAGAAAACAAGGGTATGGAGGTAAATTGCCAACATACAAGGAATGAGCATTTTAAAAGGCCAACACCTCCCCCATTTTGTGCTGCATTTTCGTTGAAGAGAGAGGGAAGAGTGAGATCAAGTGGTTCCAAGCAAGAAGAGCTAAAGGAACCTCAAGAAGAAGAAGGAAGTTGAAGCTAAGGTAAGTGTTTTAACTTTGGAACCTTGAACCACTCTCTTCTACCTCTTCTAATGAGATTAAGACATTAAAAATCATCTCTCCCTTGGTCTTTTGAAGAGTAGTTCGAAATTGGAGAAGGGAGACTCAAAGAGCAAGTGGGTCAAGGTGTTGGAAAGCCATTTTGATCCCTTCTATCATTTTCTTGGTTGTTTGAGTTTGGAAATAGCCGTCTATTTGAACATGCATGTACATTTGGTTGAGTAGCTAATGAAAAGAAGGAACAATGATGTAAAGATAAGGTTTATGGATTAAAATGGAAGAACAAACTTAGTACATGAAAAATACAAACCTAGAATAAAAGTTGGTATATTGTTGATTAAAGAAGGAATTTCGTGTAGCTGGTTTTTCACATGGATATGAATAGATTTTGGTGATTTTGAGGGTTTTAAAGTGTTTAAAATAGGAATTTGTATAAGGATGAACTTGGATCATAATTTTTCAAACATAAATGGAAGCTTGGAAAACATTGGGTTGCTGGATTGTGAAATTTCTGTGGAGTCATCTGGGTTTTTCATGGTTTGTGGCCTAGTAAAAAAATTTATAAAATTAAGAAATTTTACATAGAGAACGTGGACATCTCAAGGAATATTTTGATATATAATATGTAATTTTTCAAGTTCTGGATTGGGAGAAATTAATTTTTGAAAATGACCCTCTGATTATGAGATTTATTTCGGACAGTAGAGACATTTTGAGCTATAAATGGATTTTCGTATAAACCTGGCCCAATATGGTATTTTTTTTTTTGTTGAAAATAGACATAATAAGAGTCAATTGGGATTTTGAACCACCCCAAAAGGATTTGTCTAGATTTAATTATGAATTTTTGAAGTTGGGCCTTTATTTCTGCCAATTTCAGAGTTTGGGCGAAAATAAGAGGATTTTAGGCCCAAATTAAATTCCTTAATAAGAAAATGGATCTAGTAAATATGGACTCATGGATTTGGCCTATTTAAATCATCAAAGGAAATATTTATTGAGGTGGAATTTAATTATATTTATATTTTATTATTTTAGGTCTAATTTTATCTTGCGCCGGGGAAATTAATTTTTAGCGGTAGTCAACTGCGGGGTAGTAACCTTAATACTCATATACTCTGTGTGACTTGTGTATGTATGTTTTACCATGTTATGTTACATACATTTAGTTATCATTTATTTCCAAGCGCTATGGAACCGGAACATGCTGTGTGCATTACGGGCTTTCTTGTGTCTTGTGCCGGTGGTCTGTGCTGTGTGCTATTAGGACCACTGCAGTCTGTGCTGTGTGCTATTAGGACTGCTGCAGTCTGTGCTGTGTGCTATTTGGACTGCTAGTTCCGGATTTGGCTGTGTGCCTTGATACTGAATGTTATGTGGTATTTGTTTAATTATGGTTTTTCTTACATGCATTGATTATACATTTTATATGAGATTAATGGTTACTCTGGGATTCAATTTTTAAATCCCAGCCCTTTTAAGCCGTCTGGCAGTTCATATTGAGCGAAGCAAGGAGACAGAGGTAAGGCTCCGGAGCAGGGCTAGTGTGATGAAGTTTTGGGATGGTTCTCTTTTGGAAATTTGTTTTGGTTACTGGATGACTGTAGTATTTTGATATTTGGCCTGTCAGACACCATTATCTGGATAATTGTATATTTTGATCCCTTCGGGGAAAATTTATCTTTCCATATGTTTATCAGTATATTTTTGTCCAAATGATGCATGCTCTGCTGTTAAAACTCTGATGTGTGACGTAAGTTAACCTGGGGAAAAATAAATTAGAATTGAATAAAAGTAAAGGATCATACTACCCGCCACCCGAAAGGGCGAGGCCGGTAGGTGTGTAACATATAATCCATGAATTTTATTAAATCTATTTCTTTTATTTGATATTACCGTCATTGTTGTCAAAATCGTGAATTTAATATCTGAGTTTGACCTATTTTCTAGTGATTATTTTGTTCATATTTTATGTTGTTTATTTTGTTGACTACTTACACTTTTTAAGATATATTATAAATAAAAAGTATTTTTAATTTTGTCAAGTCTTCTCATTAATGCAACATTTTTCCGAAGTAATTTTGCCTCAGTCTCTACGTCATCCCTCCGCTACTCATGGGAACCGGCAATAATGGAGAACGTCATTTTTCCCCAAGAAATCATCACAAGTATTATGGTACGACTTCCGGTAAAATCCCTAATCCGATTTCAATGTGTTTGTAAAGATTGGAAGAATCTATTCAGAACCCCATCCTTCATTAATGGCTTGCTCTGTGTCGACCTTGACGGTAAATGTCAAGATTCCCTTTGGCTATGGAATCCCACAATTAGAGTGGTTAGACAAGTGCCAAAATCTCTTAACAATTATGAGTAAGAGTATTTTTCCTTATGATTTGGGTTCAGCCCAATCATTAACGATTACAAGATTGTTAAACTTTTTTGTCTGGACGTGGACGTTTCGTTGTTCAAGGGGATCTTTATTCCTTAAAGATAGGGATATGGAGAAAAGTTGAAGTTGGGAACTTAGATGGTGTATATGGTTTCAACCGTTGGAGCGCTTTGCCTTGTAATGGATCTATCTTTTGGACTGGACAAAAAGCCGTGGAGGGACACAGCAAAAGTCGTCTTGATTTGATAGTTTCATTTGATATAGTAAAGGAAGGGTTCACATTGACACCATTTCCTACTATGATTTCTCTCCAACAATGTTGCGATAGGCTTCCTTGCTATGAGAACAAACTAGCTATATTTTTTCCCAATTCTGAATCACATGGGATTGCTTTGTGGGGGTTGGAGGAGTGTGCAGATCCATCCAAGGGGAAATGTAGCTGGGCTAAAATATATAATAGCAGACCTGATCCATACTACCGCTTTTTCATTTGTCCAGAGATTATTTGGAGAAATGAAATTGTTTTCTTAGTGGAAGCAATACCTGAGTACGAAATTGAGGAGGATTATGAAGGAAGGTTTGTTTTAGGCAGTCTCACTCTGGAGGAGCTCAACATATTTGTTTTGGGCTGCGCATCAGCTGTTTTCTGTTTGCAATGCCCCGCGCAAATTTGAAATTCAAATCAGTCATCCCTTGATATATGCGCAAGTCACAGGATGCATCACTTGAAAAAACTTTTTGACCAGTGTTTGAAATAAATATTCAGACTCAAAACACTCCTGAATCTAGGGTGAGAAGCTGTTGCATCCTGTTCCGTTGTCCTTTGACCTCTGTCCGCGTGCATCCCGACGACGATCGGCCCTTGAAAGTGGTGAGGAAATACCGAAATCCAGAGCAGTCATTGGTAGTGGTAAGGAAATACCGAGAAAGCAGGGATGCGATTGTCAAACACCAACATAAGAAGATACAGAGAAGTTATGGTTGCTAATCTACATCTACTTGAAGTCCTTTTTGTTCATTATATCCAGATCTCCATTCACTGACCATTAATTGTGGTTGCTGGCAACGGAGGAGTTTGAAGACCTTGGGACCTCTCCAAAATGATGCCCTCCAACTAGGCAACAGCCAGTGTTGGGATTGGTCGCAAGATATTTGCTTGATCATCTTTGTGGTACTGCTTAAATCTGACAGTTATCAACAGCTTTATAATTTTCCCTATTAAATGTGGAAGGTCTTGAAACCTATTGGTTCGTTAGGAGAACCTAGTATTGTACAAAGAATCCTTAAAATGATAATGTTGTCCTTATCATATGAAGGAGATTAATTGAAAGTTGTGATTGGGGTATCATAGAAAATGGTTTATTTTATTTATTCAATGATTAAACTCTTATTTCACTTGTCTGCTCATTGTTCCGCAGGTGAGGGTCTTGTGTGACAAGGCAAAGGAGATTTTGATCTTTGGAGAGCAATGTTCAGGTATGTATGTGTTAAGTAAAATAATTGGATGAGTTTCCTAATTTATAATTTATACAGCATGCTTATCATGAAAAGTATTCAAAGCATTGAGGTCAGCTCACACAATAATCGTTTTCATTAAGCATATACTATGTTCTCTCAATTGGTGACCATTTCTCAGCTGTTCTGGGCATTTTATTTGAGATTCTATGTAATACCCTGAAAATCTCACTTATGATAAGTATCATATTGAGTAAATAATACCTATTGGAAATAGGTAAATATGTGATATCAAATTTGTAGGGGAAAAATCTCTTGAAAATTTGAGTGCCAAAATGACGAAAATGCCCTTGTAGGACATAAATAACTTAGGAAAATTATGAAAAATCTTAAAAGGCAGTAAAATAATTATTAAAATTGATAGAGTATATTGCCTCTAATTTTGATAATTTAATAAATTATAACCTTGGAAAAGGTAAAGAGGAATATTCAAAAAGTATTGAAATGACCATAATGCCCCCGTAAATTCTAAAATAATGCAAGAGTAATGAAATTCTAATGTCAATACAAAAGTTTGAAGGTAAAGGGTTATCTTAATTAAGAAAATTATCCACAATTGATAAGAAAGTAATTAAGTAATTATTGGCTAATTACTTAAGCTTAATCAAAGGAAATTCAAGGATAATTGTGTAAAACTCCAAAATTAGTGATTAATGGCTAAAACTTAGTAAAAACATATTTGCTAATTAATTGGAAAATATTGAGAAAAATAATTGAGATTAAGTATTTTTGAGCTTAAAAACAAATTTGGACCAATAGGAAAAAGTTATGAAAAGTTATGTAAAAATAATTAAAATAATAATTAAAAAATAAAAATAAATATATATATATTATATATAAGGGCTGCCGACATGAGGGGGAGGAAAAAATAATAAAAATGGTGTTGGATAATAAGGTGGAGTGTAAAGTATAAATACCTAATTAAATAATAATTAAAGTAAAAATGTAAAAAGTAAATAAACACCGATGGAGATCGGATCCTATCTAGAGAACCAGGAACCGGATTTCTAAAGTCAGAATATAATATTGATGAGTGGATTTTTATCCTGAATTGAGCTGTACCTAGAGTCGTTTCTGAGATCGGTAGAAGAAGTTAGTAATAAGACGAAATAGGGAAAATCTGAGAAATAGGCAGATAGTCATAAAGTTAGGATTTGAACAAAATAAATTATAACTCAACATTTGGAGATGAGTTTATGATTATCTAGACACATTTGGAATCAGTGAATTTTTGTCCAGAAGTTGATGATTCCGGAATTCAATTCCGTAACCGTGCATGCTTTTCGAGAAACTTCGGCAGGACAGTTGGAACCCTGTATGGAATCGGGAAATTTATCGGTATAAGACTTCTAGAGCAAGGGAGTGACATCACCACCATGACATCATCTTTTTGTGCCACCTAAGGGATTGAGGTCAGCATGGTGAGGTGTAAGGCCAAGATCAAACCATTTTCTCCAAGTGCAATCCAATGGTTTAGAATTAATGTAGAAATGTGCAATTTTGCCCTCCAAAAAGTCTATAAATAGGCATTCAAGCCTTTGGAGAATTCACACCAAATTGCAAGAGCAATTTTAGAGAGAAGTTAGAGAGAGGAGCTCTGGAGGAAAAAGCAGCGAAGCTCTGAGTAAGTTTTTCGGTACTTAAGCTTTCGTAGTTCTTTCGGTAGTTAGAGTAGAAATGCTATATTAGTCTTTAATCTTCCAAGTATGATTAAATATCATATGATAGGGGTATTTTAGTCATTAATTTCAAAAATCATGGTGGGGTCAAAGTTCTGGCAAAATTTTGGAAGATTAGAGTTAAAATAGCGAAGCTTTGGCGAAATTCCGCCGATAGGGGCATCAGGGGCAAAATGGTTTACCTAAAATGCCTGTTATACTGTGAATCATTAATTAATATGATTTATATTACGAAAATGATGTTGGAGTAGGAGTTATGTCAAAATTTTGGAAAAGTAGGGTCAAAGTAACGAAGTGCTGGCGAAATTCCGCCGATTAGGGGGTCAGGGGCAAAATAATCATTTTGACTAAAAATGTCCGTCGTAATGATAGATCCTTAACAAGTACGTTGTTATATTGATAGGATATCCCTGATTACGTTCTGACCTACTGTCGTACCGTATTCCGACAGAAGTATCGAATTTCCATCAACGAAGGTACGTTCGCGTACTGTAACACTAACTCTGATGTTTATGGTATGCATATATGTGGTATGTGTGTAGAGGTGTTATACTGTTTGAGTGCATATAGAGGTTAGAGGATATGTCTGTATGCTAGGAGCAATATGTCTGATTTTGAAAACTCTCGGTTACTATACCGCTTTTGTAACTAGCCAGTGGGAATTTTGAATATATATATCAGTTACATTCTTGTTCCGATGCTCTACTCTGATGAAAAAATTTTATACTGCTTTTGGAAAATGGGGATGTTACATTCTAGATCTTGACTTATGTTTTATAACTTCATCCTCATATCATGTAGGCTTTAGGTTATAGTGATTTTGAATGGTGGCCGCCAGGAAGGGCTAAATGGTTTTTATGGCCATAATTGCAGCATGTAAAAAATCCAGTTACAATTTGCGGTGATATTCATGGGCAATTCCATGATCTTGCTGAGCTTTTTCGCATTGGATGCAAGGTATGTATTTTTTCGATTTCTTTTTACAACAGAAATAAATTTGCTGACAATTTTCACAATCATGTATAAATATACGTATATAGAAATATATATGTCTCCATATGTATGTATGTCCGAGCCTATCGGGCCGGCCATTTTAGGCCCTGACCCGTCAAGGGTCGGGCTTGAAAATTAGACGAGATATTTGAAATTGGCCCTGTAGGGCCAACCCTGGACGGCCTCGGGCTTAAACGGGCCGGCCCTGGAGGGCCTCGGGCCAGCTCTGCAGGCCCTTTTCACTGTAGCTTTTTTTCTTTTTTTTCCTTTTTAAATTTATTAATTTATATATATTTTGCCTTTGTTATAGAGTTATTTATCCATTTAACTACAAATACATAATAACTATACTCTAATTTTATGATTTGGTTTATTATTTGTTGCAAATAAAATTACTCTTATGTTTAATAGATTAAATTATTTGTTACAATAATAGTCATCGTACTAATGTCGCTTAGTGGTATGTTTCTTATGTTTTATGTGAGTTATTTGTGAACATAGTTTGCTTTTGATTATGAATTAGTGACTGTGCTTATTTGTGATGTAATTTACTAATTATATATATATATATATATTAATAACATAGGAAAATTAATTAAAATTTGAAATAGTAATTTCCGGGCCCTGGTGCTCTCGGGCCGGGCTTTGAAAAACAAATGTTTTTCTTACCTCGGGCCCTGGAGGGCCGGCCCTGTTAGGCCCTGGCCCTGGCCCTTCACAGGCCAGCCCTGGAGGGCCGGGCCGGCCTTGATTCCCAGCTCGTGTGTGTGTGTGTGTTAAAAAGGACGAATAAGGGTCGATTGATGGACATTTTGATCCCTCACAAATTTCCAAAATGTCCTTTTTAGTCGCATAAAAAGGACGAATAAGGGTTGGCTTTTTTTTCAGGGACCAAAATGGGGTCCATATTTTTTGTCAGGGACCAAAAATGGTATTTACTCTTTATATATTTTTGATTAATTAATTTCAAATTCGAAAAATTTTAAATCTTTAACAAAGATTCTTGTCAAGTATATTTTTAGCCAATCTTCTTAAAACTGAATTATTAATACCTAATAAATTAAATATGATTTTTAACATAAAATGATAAATATAATATTAATAATTAAGAATTTATTTTTAAGAGTAAATACCCTTTTTGGTCCCTGAAAAAACACGCGCTACCCATTTTGGTCCCTGAGTAAAAAAATGTCATTTTTAGTCCTTAAACAGTAAAAAAAAGGTCCCTTTTAGTCCTTTTAGTAATTTTTTGTGGGCATTTTAATCCCTCACAAATTCCCAAAAAGTCCTTTTTAGTCCCTAAAAAGGACCAAAATGACATTTTTTTTACTCAGGGACCAAAATGGGTAGCGCGTGTTTTTTCAGGGACCAAAAAGGGTATTTACTCTATTTTTAATCAAAATTAAATAATAACTAATGTTATAAAGATTATTTTAGTATAAAATTTTGAATATAATATTAATAACTAATAATATAATTTTAATAATTATTTTTAGATATAATTAATTAGTAATTAATATTATAACGTTATAAATATTTTTTATAAATTTATGAATATAATATTATTAAATTATAATATAATACCAATTACTAATAATATTATAAAATTTAATAAATTTTGTGTTTTTGCCACGGAAATTTTCACGGAACTTGGGATGGAATTCTATGGGTAATTTAGCCACGGAAAATTTCCACATGGAATTCTGTCAGAAATTTGCCACGTAGAAAATTTCCATAGCAAATTCATTGGAAATTGAGTGTTTTTTTTTAGTGCCAACTTCCCGTCGAACTCATGAGGATCAAAGAAAGAAAAACTCACCTCCTCATATGGTACGCCTTTTATTTCTCACCATATTGTTGAAGAAATTTTGTTCAGACTGAATGCCAAAACCCTATTTCAATGTGCCTTTGTTTGTAGAGATTGGAACAACTTTATTACTAGTTCTAATTTTGTATACCACAGCTCAGAGTGAAATTTTGATTCTACAGACGAAATCCTCCTTATTAAAGTTTGTAAATGCAAAAAAAGCCGTGCAAATTATGTAGGACAATATATTTATTTTCCAAATTTCCATGTAATATATATATTCATTGCTTTGAGATAACGTTTAATTGGATTTGTTCAGCACAATAGAGAGTCCTATCATTGATGACTATAAAGACACGGAAATTACAGGTGTAAGCAATGGGTTAGCATGTCTTGCTGAAAGAATGGAATGGAGCTAACAATATATATATATATATATATATATATATATATATATATATATATATATATATATATATATATATATATATATATATATGCTAATTTTTCAATATAGTCTTCCTACTTATTTATGGAGAAGCAAATGGACCAATGTTCACCTCAATGGCAGGTGCCTTAAATGGGAAGAGGATTCTCTCCTCATCATTTTTCTCATTTTCCCTCATTAGCTCATCTAGGCCATTGATTGGGAAGGTGAGAGAAAGGTTAAAGTGGTATTGTGGTTGATTGGATGGATAAGATTTAGAGATGATGATGGATAATGAGAAAAAGATAATGAGAGAAACCCAACCCGCCTTAAATGTGAGCCACCATTTTTCCATAAAGAATGACCCTTCTGATTGTCTTTCACGTAAGGATAACAGATCAAGAAGAAACTGGGAACCTCCACCACCTAATACTACAATCAAAGTGAATGTTGATGGTGCAAAGCGTAAGTCTTTACGTAGAGCAGCCTGTGGTGGAGTCATTAGAGACTACTTTAAAGGGAATTGGATTGTTGGTTTCTCTTATTATGAAGTGAGGAATGGGCCCGACTTAAAGGAATCAATTTAGCATGGGATATGGGATTTAAGGACATTATTGTGGAGTCTAATAGCAAGGTTCTCAACTTCTCACACTACTTTGTAGCCAAAAAAAAAAAAACTTCTCACACTACTACACGAAAAAACGAACCAACTCTTGTTGCTGAAAATTAAAAAGTCAAGCTGAGGAAAAAAAAGGGAAATAGAGCATGACTGAAAATAAACAGCATTGAAGTACGACAGTATTGAGTGAATGTCCCTCCAAACGAACTGACTCTTGTTGCTGAAAATTAAAATACAACCTTGGATCCTAAATATAAAACTTAGTATGATTACTGGAGTTCCTCATCAAAAGGGAGAAGTAGGGATGAGCATGGAACCACACTACTATAAAAAGGGGATATTACTTCCCTAAAAGATGTCCTTAATAAAAAAAGGGAAGTAAAAAGTGAATGTGGTGGCATTCTCATAATTATATGTTTAAAGGTTGGGCCTAGGCATCCTAAATCATATTTTGGGAAGCCTAAAATTAATTTAGGCATCCCAAAAACATTTCAGAACGCCTAAAATTAATTTTTGGCGTCCTAAAATGTTTTTGCGATACCTTAAATTAATTATTTGGCGCATTGTGGGACATATTTTGGCACTAGGGAAAATTTTTGAATGCCAAAAATATTGATTTTGGCATCCTAAAAATATTTTAAGATGTCAAAAGCAGTATCTTTGGCATCCTTAATCTATTTTAGGATGCCCAACTGTAACTTTTTTTTTGGGTCCATTATATTCTCTATTCTCTTGTCTCGGACCCATGAGCTCATTGTCTCATTTCATCATCCTTCGATCTCTCAGCCTTCAATTTCTCTCTTCTCCCTTTCTCACTTCATCATTGATCTCTTAGTCGCTCCTCTTCTTGCAACCATGGCCGCCTCTCTTTCTCACCTTGATTAGCACTTACCACTCCATTAGACCCAGACCCTCGCGTTTGAAAACTGTCTCACCAAATTGAGAAGCCACGGCCGCCTCCCCTGCTCCCCTCGATTTTCACTCGCTGCCACTCGCCGCTTTGCAAGATCTAGACCCTCGCATTTGAAGACTGTCTCGCTGGATCGATTCCTGAGTCTTGGTTTGATTTTCTCTCTATATTCCTGAGTCTTGTCTCTGCCTCCATGCAAATGCACGGTTCTTATTTTCTTTTTGGGATTGCCTTTGTTTTGTGAGTGGGTTACTTTAGGGTTTTCTGATCCTTGAGTGTTTCGATTCTTTTGGGATTTGATTTCTCCGTAATTTTTCGAACAATTCCTTGTTTATCTCAATCTGTCAGGACAGATTTCTTCACGGATGGGTAATTCTTTCATAATTTCTATGTCTAGGGTTTGTTTATGTTTCTAGGAATGTTGAATTTTAGAAACACCTACCCTGTTCTTCACACCCAGAGTCAGCTCACCTGTATATGAGCCACCAATGTTGTAAGCTTTAGGTGGTGGGAATTACTGGTCTTGTTCCTGAATAGCTTGTTCCATCGTTTATGGGAAATTAGAAAAGGGTATCGTCGACAGACTGGAAGCAGGCAAGAGTTCCGGAATAAATTGGCCGCAGTCGTTCAATCATTTATAGCGATAATAATGTATTTTATTATGTAATAATGATAATGAAAATTCAGAATGATATGGGAAAAATATAACAAAAATTGCTCAAAATTATTTTATATAAAAAAGTATAATTTAGGTGTATATGACATTAATGAGTTGCAAACATTATTTACTTTATAAAATATATAAGTGTATTATTTAATTATTATTGCCTTTAATTATTATTGAGAAAGTATAAATAGGGGTATTATAGGGAAAAAATGACAAAAGTTAAAACTTGCTCTTATAATTAGAACCAAAACCAACTCTAAAATTTGCTCCTATAATTATAACCGAAGGGAGTATCAAATAACCTAGAAAATAAAAATAAATAATAACCGATAATTATAAATCAAAACAATATATAAGATGATATTGACCTTTTCGGTATCTCAAACAAGCATTTTACTTTCCTCTAATAAAATATCATATAATAAATACATATATATACTAACAAATTTTATAAGATCAGCCGGGGCCAAGGCTCCAGTTGGCCATGAAGACGTTCCGCCATTGTTCAGTCCCTAGTTGTGCTCAGAAAAAGCTACTGCTACTATAAGAATCAAACTGATCATATATATAAAAAAATAACTCATATTTGCGCACACATTCACATGCATGGCAGCTGGCTGAGGCTATAAGATAATAATGGAGGTTGATGATGGAGTTTTGTTGGATTATGGCATGAAAAGCCAATGGAAGGAAGCTGTGGAGGCATACAAGAAGAAACCAAAAGTGTTTGAGGCCATCAGCACCGCAAAGTCTCATATGATTCAGTAATATAATGCACGTGGCAATCTATGCAGGGGAGACACATTTTGTGACAAGCCTCCTAGATCGCATCAAACAAGAGGAAATGTGTCTTATTATGAGCAATATTCTGTGTATGAACAACTCAGAAGGAGGGAAGCAAGTGGCTGACGAAGACGGCGGAATCGTGCTCCCTGGTGGCGACGTTGGCTTTCGCCACGTTGACAGCTATCCCCGGAGGATCCAACCAACAAGCCAGCTAACGTGCCTCTGTTTCATATATATATGTACGGTCATATAATTTACAATAACTAATTAATAATTATAGCATTGTGTACAGTTTATTTAAACTTTATGATATACCGACACAAAGTTTTGATTGCTTTTGAGGCCAAACAATATATAGACTTGGTGAATGGTAACTGGCGAATACTTAGAGAGGCATACTATGCAATAAACTTCGGCTTATACTAAAATAGCTCGCCTTGTTATTTTAAATATAAAGTATAATGCCCAAGTTAAGACTCTAGTTTATGCATATTTCAAAATCTTCCATGGACAAAGGAACTTGTGAGGGTAATCATAAGAGTCAGATTGCTGTAACTTGAAGTCTTTGACCACTGGCGCGTAAAAACACGTACGGGGGAATCTGACTCGTTTATGATGATGATCTGTTTAATAATACTTCATTATTTCTATTGGATTGAACAAAGTCAGAGGCATAAAAAAATTATTAAAATGAGGTCAGTATTTCCACGTGAGAACCTGATTTAATTTGGACCACGCGCGCCTCACTCCGGCCGTTGAGGCATATTTCAAAGGATCATGGCTGGTTGGTTTCTCCAAGATGCTCGGCATCTGCAGTGCTCAGTCCGCTAAAGAATGGGCTGTTCTTGAGGGATTAATTGTAGCTTGGGATTTTGGTCTTAGGCGAATTGGTCTCGAATCAGATGCAGCTGAGATTGTTAATCGATTATCTGTTGATGTCTCCTCTACAGAGAGTTTGCTTTTCTCTCAGATCAAGTCGCTATTTGCAAATGACTGGCTGGTAGTTATGGGATCTGTTCCTCGTCAGTGTAATCGCGTGGCTGATGCTTTAGCCAAGTTGGGATGGTCTAAATCTAGCTTTTTTAGTGATTGCCCTTACTCTCTAAGGTTTTGGGTTGATCAAGAGTCTCTGGGATTATTCCCCTCCGATGTTTAATTTCCTGTAATATGCCTTTTGGCTTTTAGCCATCTTTTCATATATATTTAAAAAAAAAATTTAAAAAAAAAAACTCAGTATTAGACATATTGCTGTCTGTGCGGTATATTCTTGATAAGTTTTGGCATATGCTTTTACTCTCACCCTTCTCTCTTTGTTGTCATTTAAATGTATATCCCTTTCTTCTGTAAGGTACCACTTTCCTTTCCTTTGCCCATTTCAGATATATATTTGTCAACACAAACCAGCACAAGTTGACACTTATCAACTAAGGTGCTCAACTTGCCAACACAAACCAGGGAGGTGAAGAAATAAAACCTATACAATTTTAATACGCAAAATGACATGATATCTCCAACAACGTCCACTTGTTGATTCAGCTCGGACAATGTTGTTTTCTCTTTGACCCCCTTCAAGATTATTGCTAGGAAAAGATGAATAGTGTGCCATCTGACATGCTTCAGAAACTCAACGCATCTCGCAGCTTTAGCACTTTGGGTCTCCATGCAATCTTCTATTCATCTCAACAAGCTCAACTTTCACCTTTTGAGTTTCAAGATTGTTCCCAGCATTTTAGCTGCAGTTTTGTTTTCCAGAACCTTCAGCACCTTCTTTGGGAGTAAAATTATCAATAGATCCCACTGTGGTGACAATCATTATGGAGCGCCAAAACAAATGTCCAGAGAGCCGAGCATTGCGAAAACTAAGAAGACGTAATACGATAGTTCTGAGAAATGTAATGTTTAAACGTAACATGTAGCGTCTTTATTCTGTATTGATGTTCGACAGAAGAAAAACCCAGCAAGATATCAGCTGAAAGTGATATGAATTTTGGTTTCGCTGATAAATTACAATGAGGCCATTATGCAAAATATGCATAAACAATCCTCAGGTGATAATACGGGCTTTCTACAAGAAGCCAATAAGGAAGTATTTGTTTTATCTCCCTGAACAAGTAGGATATAATTTGTTGCAAAAGCTGATGGCTGTCCATGATCACCCGAAAGTATTTACAGATATACAGCAAAAATTAAATGCCAGAGTATTAGAAAAGCATGTCTGTTCACTGTCTGTTGACTGTTCGATATCTAGTGCAAAAGACTGAGGAACATATAATAGTATGAAGAATTTGCATTAACACGCCTTAAAGAATATTTTTCATGTCAATTACGATTAATTTTAAAAATTAAATTTAATATGTCAAAAATGTCAATAGTATTAGGGTTAAAAGCTTGAAAAGATAAATAAATGAACAAAATAAAATCTTATGTGCACTTTTCCAAATATTAAATCAATGTTCTTTTATAGGATTAAAATAGCAGTTCCACCCTAATCAGTCAATTCCAGTATTGATCTTGGTGAAATTCGTCATAATTATATTTTAACAGTAATTTTAAATGACGAATTTATTTGTTAGAATATCAATTGATAGAATTCGGCCAAAAAATTAGTAATTGATACAAAATTACTTTTATTTTAAATTTTATATATATCAATTGAGATTTAATTTCCATGGAAAATACAACCCCTATAAACCCTTTGGGCTTACGAAAAGTATTATTTTTTCTTGCTGTATACATGATTAACACTTTTAGTTTGTGACTCCCACATACTAAGATGCATTATAAATTACCTGAAGAAGCAATTAACTAAATTTATTCTTAGTGTTTGTTGAAGGATGTGCTGGGTTTCTTTTGGAACTAGGGTTTTTCAAAAACTGCGTAATCTCTTCAAAATCCTACCGCACTGTATATCAAAAACTTTTTGATTTTGTTTATCCAAAAAAAAAAACTTTTTGATTTTTAATGAACTTGCAGAGTTAGGCACGGCCCATGGGGAGATGCAAAGATTAATGAAAACTCTTTTTTGTTTTCTGATAATTGATTAATGAAAACTTAAACGAGAAAAATGCTGACCAGAACAAGCAAATGAAAAAGATACTAAAACATTATCACTGTCAAAATTCCAAGCAATTGAAACCTCCGTAAACTGAAAAGGGAAAAATAAAGCTGAAAAAAAAAACACCTTCTAAACCAATAACCATAAGAAACTAATAACCATAATAGCTAAAAATAATAACCATAAGAAACTAATAACCATAATAGCTAAAAATAATATAGTAAACTGGAAACGAAAAAAAAGAAAGAACAGAACGGCCAATCATTCTCCAATTCCCCCCTTTAGGAGAGAATGAATGATATTTTGTCGTCGACTCTATCATTAAAGAGTCAAATGAAAATATCATCACCGATTTCAGTATGTTGCGAATCCCAAAAATCTTGGAGATGGTCACAAATCAAGACGCACTCATTCTCTGTCGTCTCCTCAAGATGCATTTTCCACCTATTACCAAGTAAATCAAAGACGAAGACGGTAAATCCATCTTGGAACGTTTCCCCTGGAATTAGTTTCTCCGAAATTTCGTTGAAAGATTCTATGCCAATGTTTATATATCGGTCGCAATCCGTACGACATAGTGGCCTGGAACATAGCATTTCGTGGTGTTCAGGGGAATCTAAAGTTCTCAATTCAAATGACGTCATCTGAGCCAGCATACTCCTATGCGGACCTTCTTCTTTAAGAACAAACTCTTTCATGAGCGAACCATAATTATAACCAAATTCCGCCATCGTGTATGTCTCTTTCAACGTGAAGAATTCAGAAACAGAAACAAGATTACCACTTGGATATAAACTAGTTTTCTGTGTGTCTCTATATATATAGTGAGTGAGAGAGAAATAGGATAAAATAAATCTAATCAAATAATCTAAGTCAGTATTTTATTGCTAATATCTTTCAAATCAGATTTGTAATGTATTAGGTATCATTATCTCAGTCTGGAAATACTGCTAATATCTTTCAAATCAGATTTGTAATGTATTTGGTATCATTATCTCAGTCTGGAAAGATTTACTGACTTAGATTATTTGATTAGATTTATTTTATCCTATTTCTCTCTCTCTCTCTCTCTCTCTCTCTCTCTCTCTCTCTCTCTATATATATATATATATATATATATATATATATATATTCCTGTTAATATATTTCAAACCAGATTTGTAACGTACTTTTTATCTCAGCCTGAAAAGATTTACTGATTTATATGATTTGATTAAATTTATTCTATCCTATTTCTCACACACTCACGCAAAAAAAAAAATAAAATAAAATAAAATAAAATAAAATATATATATATATATATATATATATATATATATATATATTAAAATTTAAAATTAATTCTTTAAATCATAATGTATACCACAACCCATGAATTTTATTAAATCTATCTCTTCTATTTGATATAACTATTATTGTTGTTAAAATCGCAAGTTTACTATCCAAATTTAATTTGACTTATTTTTCAGTGATTGTTTTGTTCAAATTTTGTGTTGTTTATTTTTTTTTAACTACTTACATTTTTCAAGACATATTTATAAGAAGTATTTTTAATTTTGGTAAGTCTTTTCATTAATTACTTGTAATTGTGGTATATGGACAATATTTTACATTTGATTTGATTATGACTTAGTGATTTCATTTGTTTGTTACATGATCCGTGTTGTTTAGACCTTAATGTTGACAACATTTATTTGTTAACTTATAATTTCAATTATTGTAATTTACTAAATATATTTCTTAGGGAAAAAAACGCAGGAAAAATAGTTATAATTTAGAAAAATAGCTTTCGGCTCTGTAGAGCCGGCATGGTTTGTACGCTCACGGGCTGGGCCTTAAAAACCAATGTTTTTTTTACCCCAAGCCTAGGACATACCAATAGGGTGGTTGGGTAGCCCATGTTCAAAACCATAACCTGTTCATTTAGCTTTATATGGGTACGTGCCATCCCATACCTGTTTCTCAACCCTTTTAAACCTGTGTAAAAGGGCTAGCATATAAATGAGCGGATTAATGGGGGTTTTTGGTAACTTATTTACATTTGATATGTTTTTTTTTCCTCTAAGAATATACATAAGCATTAAGCATCCATTATTCTATCCAAATCCATCATTCTAAATTGTGAAATATGTATCTTCAAAGTTCAATAATCACAATTCACACAAAAGAACCTAAATGTAGACAAGTACCATCATAACATAATTTTGATATTCAAACTCTAACTTTTAAATTAAAAGTCAGAGTCGCAAAAGAAAAAAAAAAAAAGAGTCTGAGAGAGTGAGAGTCAGACTGTCGAGAAAAGTTGGGTATTACAATATTACTTAGTGTTCTCAGTGCCCTGTCCTTTGTTCATATATTTAATTTTTTTTTAAATTAACTAAATGGGCGGGTATGGGCAACCCGAAGATGTGTTCATAACCCGCCCATTTAAGTTTTAAATGGGTGGATTTCAACCCAACCTATTATGGGTATTTTTGGGCTCGCTCAAAATGGTTCAATTACATTGGGTTATGGGCGGGCTTATAAATTATGGGTTTCTATATGCTCAACTCTACCCGGGCCTAAAAGGGCCAGCCCTTTTTGGCCTTGGCCCTTCAAGGGCAGATCCTGTAGGATCAGGCTGGCCTTGATTCCCAATTTGAGGGTCACAAGCTTGATTGTGCCTGTTATTATACTTTGTTTTGATTTTGTTGTGTAGTTATAAGTCGCATGTCTGTTATATTTAAATTCTTTCAATTATGGTTTATTTATGTGGCTTTCTTTATAAAGGTTATTTCTATAATTATTTCTGAAAAATTGACTTTGCACTAACTTACTATAGATTTTCATTGTTGTTTATGTAATACCCCAATTTTCAACAATCAAATACTTAACCAAAGTGTTTGAAATATTGCCAATCAACAAAAATCTATTTTACACGGCCAAATTAATTTCCCAAAATATTTACAGTGCCAAAACATATTTCTAAAATATTTCAAAGTTTAAAATATGCGAAAATCTTATTAGTTCAAAAAGGCTCTTTAAGACGGCCTCGTTTAAACCGGAGAATTGATGCCCTAATCATAAAAGTATGACCGGTGGTAGTTTTGTAAATATAAAGAACTTCTTGGACTGGATCCTTTATTCATTGGTATTAAATATATTATTCAAACCGGTCAAAAAAAACAACCGATCTTAAAAATGTTATTAACAAACTTTAAATATCAATTATTTTTTAGAGAAATCTCACACAACCGGACTTATATTTTATGCGGTCCAAAATATAAGGAAAAATTTAAATATAAAATTCTAAAACTTTTAAGACCAAATATATATAAAAGACGGTCTTAAAAGTTATACTTTTAAGATCCGACATAAATTATGGCTAGTACAAAATTATTGAAAAAAATTAAAGAAAAATTAATTAATTTTAAGACCGGATTTTAATAAGGACCAAAGCAATCAATCAAACAATCTTTGAATTAAATAATGGAATTTGCATCAACATTGAGATTCACATCAAAGGGGGAAGAACATCCGGCTTTTTCACCAGACCATCCATGCTTGTTTTGACCTTCTTCACATCCTCCGCTTTTCCATTCTCAGCCGAATTCCCCGCACCATCATTATCTTCACTATCCTCCTCGGTATTGTAATCAGAGTGTTCCTTCGATCTGATTGTCACATCAACAAAGCTAGCATTGGCCGCTCTCTGTGCTTCGACAATTCTCCGACAGCGGTCCTCCAACTACTTTTCATCGACCGTAAAACCAGCAGGTGTGGTAGCGTCACAATCAAACAAAGTCGATGCCAAAGGGTAGGTTGAATCAGATGGGCGCAATTTATTTGGACTTGGTGAATCCTCTCTACTTTCTCAACAACGGTTTGAACGCTTCAACGCTTCAATGCCGAAAGCAATGTCATGGCCGGTAAGCTTTGCACAATTCTCTAGGTTTTAGGTTTTAGGTTTTATGTCTCTCCAGCCTCTTGCGATTTTGGAGGATTGCCGCCACAACGGAACTAGATCATGGTGGATGATTCTCCTGGGACCGTGCCGTCTCTACTTTGCAAATTTATTTTTGGACGTCCTGATACGTTTCCAGGACACCTTAATAACATTAGTGGCGTCCTGATTTAATATCAGGACGCCCTAATAAATTTTAAGCCGACCTGAAGAAATATCAGGTCGCCTTAATTAAAAATTAAGGCGACCTGATATTGGTTCAGGACGCCTTAATTTTTTTTGGCGCCCTGAATCACATATCAAAACGCCAAAATTGGAAAATTGGCGTCTTGAATATACTTTCAGGACGCCAATTTTCCTTTTTCTAATAGTCAAATACTCGGATCGTCACACTCTCCTCGATCAGTCCGACGACAGACTTTTATTTACTCCCTCTCCCCAAATCTTCTCACCCGCGCCGCCTCCTTCCCTAAATCCTCTCGTCGTGGCCATTTTCGCCGGCGTCTCCTCCGTCACTGCCTCGCCGCTCCTCCGTCTCTGCCATGCCTCTCCTCCGTCTCTCACACTCGTGGCTGATTTGTCCTCTCGCAACTACTGTAAGTTTGTAAGTCTTCTCGACCTAAAAAGCTTGTTGGTGTCTGCTCATAGCTTCTGATTCCTCAATCACCTATTTTGGCATTCTCATGTGGCTTCGCCGTAGGTACTACGTACACCGGTTGTTGACGTCGTTTTCCATTGAGTGAGCGTACGTCTCACTCCGCCTCCTTCTGAAACCCAAACCTACCAAGCGCTATCACTGGTTCATCTCCTAATCACTTCCATTGTTAGGTAATGCTTGTTCTTCTTGTTCTTTGATTTCCTTTTCACCTTAATATGAGAATGGGGCGGAAGAGTTTATTGAATTTGCTAGAAGGAATGTGGCTACAAAAAATGGGATGTATTATTGTCCATGTGTTAATTGTTTAAATGGGATTCGAAGGGATATTCCTGATATAAGGGATCACCTAATTTGTGATGGAATAAACCTTCGATGCACAACGTGGATATGGCATGGTGAGGAAGTAAGTACCAGTGCGTCCCACGAAAATGAACTAGAGGTAGATGAAGATGGAATGGAGAGGATGATTCATGAAGTTGAGGTTGAATCTTTTGCACAATCGCATGAATATGATAGCGTCTGGAGTGATGCAGAGACACCTTTGTTCCCTGGGTGTACTAAGTATACACGGTTGACTGAGACCTTACATTTGGTCAACTTAAAGACAACTTGTGGGTGGACCGATAGCAGTTTCACGTCGCTGCTTGAATTGTTGTGTGATATGTTGCCAGATGATAATGTACTTCCAAATCGTATGCCTGAGGCGAAGAAAATCTTGTCTACCATGGGCATGGAGTATGAAAAGATACACAGCTGCCCTAATGACTGCATATTGTATAGAAATGAGTATGAAGGCCTTAGTAATTGTCCGAAGTGTAAAACTTCAAGATACAAAGTGAAGAAAGGTGGTGGTTCTGGAGATAAGACAACAAAAAGGCAACCTTTGAAGGCATTGTGGTATCTTCCAATACCGCGGTTTAAGCGTCTGTTTACTAGTGAGGCAACGACGAAGAAGTTGAGATGGCTTTCTGATGAGAGAGTATCCGATGAAAAATATCTTCGGCACTCGGCTGACTCTCTGCAATGGAAGAAAATAGACGAAATGTTCCCTCAATTTGGCAGTGAGCCAAGAAATCTTCTGCTGGGGCTTTGTACAGATGGCTTCAATCCGTATCGAACTCTTAGTAGCACCCATAGTGCATGGCCGGTTCTCCTTGTAATATAGAACTTACCTCCCTGGCTATGTATGAAACAAAAGTTCGTGATGCTTTCTATGATGATTTCTGGACCAAAACAGCCCGGGAACAATATCGATGTGTACTTGGCGCCTTTGATTGAGGATTTGAAGAAGTTGTGGGAGGAAGACGTAGATGTGTTTGATGCATATAAGAAGGAGTCCTTCAAGTTGCGTGCAATGATATTTACCACAATAAACGACTTTCCTGCATACGAAAATTTGTCAGGGTATAGTGTGAAGGGGCATAAAGCATGTCCAATATGTGAAGCAGACACAAACTTTCATCAACTAAAGCATGGAAAAAAATGGTCTACCTCGGTCACAGGAGGTTTCTTCCTCAGTTCCACCCATATCGTAAGTTAAGAAAGTGTTTTAACGACTTACCGAAGCATAGAACGGCTCCAAAGGCCTTGACCAGAGAGGAAGTTTATAGTCGGGTGAAACATATCAATGTCATATTGGGTAAGCAGCAAAGGATTGCGGGTCGGAAGAATATATGGAAGAAGAGATCAATTTTCTTTGATCTTCCATATTGGCGTAGTCTTGATGTGAGACACAGTCTCGATGTGATGTATGTGGAGAAAAACGTTTGCGATAGCCTTGTCAGTACTCTTTTGCACATACAAAGGAAGACTAAGGATGGAATTAATGTGAGACTAGACCTGGTTGATATGGGAATAAGAGAACGGTTACATCCACAAGTAATGGAAGATGGTAAGAGGGCATACATGGAGCTAGCAGCTCATACACTATCAAAAGCGGAGAAAAAAAGTTTGTGTGGGTGTCTATATGACATTAAGGTTCCACAAGGATATTCATCTAATTTGAGAAGGTGTGTTCCAATGGACGATTTGAATTTAGTGGGAATGAAGTCCCATGATTATCATGTATTGATGCAACAACTATTACCAATAGCTATTAGAGTCATTATGAACGATGAAGTGTGAACCACTATAACAAGTTTGAGTATGTTCTTTAATACTATCTATAACAAAGTCATTGACATTGAAAAGCTAGATGAATTGGAAAATGAGGGTTATATTATTTTGTCCCAACTAGAGATGCATTTTCCTCCTACATTTTTTGATATAATGGTGCATCTGATAGTGCACTTGGTAAGGGAGGTAAGGCTCTGCGGTCCAGTTTACCTAAGGTGGATGTACCCTTTCGAGCGATACATAAAGATCTTAAAAGGGTATTCTAAAAATCCTTATCGACCGGAAGCCTCAATAGTTGAGAGATATGTAGTTGAAGAGGCTATGGACTTCTGCAAGGATTATCTATCAGGGGCGACGATACAATCTCAGCATGACGAGGGGATAAGTGAGGGAACTCGAGGAATCAGACTGAAGAATATGCCCCGTGAAGAGGTGTTGCAAGCACACTTGTACATCCTGAATAATATGGAAGTAGTTCAACCATACATTGATGAACACAGAAAGAGTTTGAAGAATATGAATCCAAGGAAGAACGACATGCAAATAGCTAATGAGCAAAAGAAAACATTCATAAAGTGGTTCGTGCAGAAGGTATTGCATGAGACCGGTGTAACGGATACAATTGAGTGGTTAGCCTGGGGGCCTTCTTTTTAGGTCATCACATGGAGCGGTTATGATATAAACGAATATTCTTTCTACACAAAAGACCAAGATGACAGAAGTTCTATGCAAAATAGTGGGGTGATGGTTGAAGCTGAATCCATGCACTTTTCGAGTTCGAAAGACAAAAACCCGGTGTTAGCATCAATGGCTTATTATGGAGTTATTGAAGAAATATGGGAGATGAGCTACAACAAGTTCAAAGTTGCTTTATTGAAATGTAAGTGGGTTAGCAATAATGTTGTTTGTCTCGGTTGACCTTCAACGACTTGGTCATAGAGATGAGCCATTCATTCTAGCAAGCCGAGTGAAGCAAGTGTTTTATGTTACGAGACCTCGCGATAAAAAAATGTCTATTGTACTTCAAAGTAAAAAAGAAGTATGGTGAAGAATCCACGAACCTTGACGATACACTCCCTTTCTCAACAAATCCACCTACAACATGTGAAGTAGAATTGGTAGATGATGAAGAATATGCTGCAAGAAAGGATCATTGTGAAGGAATATGGGAAACCATATGAAGTAAGATCTTCAGTTATGAAATAGTGCTATGTTACAGGTTTTCAACATGTACGTGATCGCTCCATGATTCTCAAATTATGATATTTTTGTAGATTGCACACTTGAGTTTTTAATTATTTCATTCACTTCATTGGTTTATCTTATGGCTTGTTTTCCAATTTACAGTTTTTTGATCGTGGTTCTCCGTTCTCGGATGAAGAAGTCGATACGGTTCGAGACGTTATGGCTAAACATCTTCTGCAATACCTATAGGTATATGTGTGAATTTGACATTGTTGTTGGCTGGTAGTGCACTAGTTCAAATGTATAGTGCGAATTTGACATTGTGTTCATGCTCATGTATTTCATTTTGACATTATATTGTTGTTGATGCTCATGTATTTCATTTTGACATTATATTGTTGTTGATGCTCATGTATTTCATGTATTTCAAATGTATAGTGCACTAGTTTATATATGTCTCATTGTTTAATCAGCCTGATATGTTAATGAAGGAAGGTTGTTTTTGAACACTGTGGCTAGTGACTTGTAAATATTGTATTCCTGTTTTGCAGACAATTTGGGAATTATATAAATATGTATTAGTCATTTTTTCTTAAAAAAAAACTAAAATAAGGCGTCCTGAAATGAAATTCAGGACGCCAAAAAATGATTTAAGGAGTCCTTAAATAAATTAAGGACGCCTAATATGACATTTTTTTAAAAAAAAAACTAAAATAAGGCGTTCTGAAATAAAATTCAGGATGCTAAAAATGATTTAAGGAGTCCTTAAATGAGTTAAGGACGCCTCATATGATGATCCTGAATCATTTCAGGACTGCTCATATGAGGCGTCCTTTATCTATTTAAGGACGCCTCATATGAGGCGTCCTGAATTATATTCAGGACGCCAAACTTTAAAAAAACAACTACCCTGCCCGAGACGTCCCTCTGAAAAAGGACGTTAATTGGGTCTTATTTAGGTCTTTTTTCGTTTTTTTTTTGTAGTATGTATGTTTTCAAATTTTTGTGTCTGCACTTGCCCACACTGCCACTAGTATGAGTCCGCCACTGCCGCCTGTTATGCTCTGCCCTAGAGAGGAGAGAAAGAAAAGAAAGATACTGGGGTTTGGTTGATGAGCACCCAATTTCTTATATGAGACTTCGTTTAAATTTTAATCTAAGTTTTTAATTTATGATTTTTTTAAATATTGAATTCATTTTTACGAGAAACTCTTCTTTATTTTAAATTTGATAAATATTAAAATTAAATTTTATATAAAATGTAAAAATTAAATTAAATTAAATCTAAACTATTCAATAGTACATTGTTTTACTGTCTCGATCGTGACGGATCATATCATTGGGAGCAAAACATTTCATGTTCAAATAAACTTATTATTTGCATGTATATTTTAGTTTTGACATATAAAAATATTTATTATCTATATACTACACTGTATTAACTATTAAGTATCAACTATCACGCTGCAACCCTCTTGATCCCACTGCTCTATGTGATAAATCATTTTAGAAATTAGAAAATACTTTTATGATATTTTTAAAAATTAGAAATTATTTTTATATTTCATAACAACTTGACCCATAAATCATTTTTAGAGATTAGAAGTCCTTTTTATTTTATTTTTATCGTCCTGATGGTGCTTCTCCATTATTGATTCTTTTCATCCCACTTCACATATCCTTGTTGTAATTTGAAGATGGGCTGAAAGAATATAAAGGTATTTATTATTATTATTATTATTATTATTATTATTATTATTATTATTATTATTATTATTATTATTATTATTATTATTATTATTATTCTGGTGACACAGATGTCTAGCCCGGAGGGGCTAGTGTGTTGATATTGGTTAGGACTTGACCTAGGAGCGATTCCTAAGACCTACGTACCCTGAAGAGGGATCAAAGTCCACGTAGTTCGAGGATTATTGGAGGAGTTTAGCCAAAGGGGTGGTGTGTGTGCTCTGTGTGCAGTATATGCAAATGAGAGAGAGTGTAGAAGAATATGTGTACCTTTAGGGTTTAACTCTTATTTATAGAGTGTATCTGTTGGTCTTGGGCTCATGGGCCCTCTATCTGCGATAGAGATTTCCCTTGATTATCTCCTTGATTGTAGGTTAGTTATGATCTTATCTGATCCGTTGGTGATCATGATAGATCTACCTATTATTGGGCCGCACCACTAATGAGCCTTATATAAATCCGTAACAGTTGCCCCCAGCCCGGTAGTCCAGGTATCTGGGCTGCCGGGGTGCACTTATTGTTTGGCCTTGCTGGGGTGCGTTTATCGTTTAACCCGGATTTCGTATCCAAGTTGTTCCAGCTTGATTTGCTTTTGTCCAAGTCTTGACGAATTCGCATTCATTCGTATTCTGCTACCAATTTGCCTGTTTAGGCAATAGGTTTTTCCCAAGGCAGGATCTATTTGTCTTTCCCTCAATCTCGGTTGATGGTGAACATGCTTCTTTACTAGCGACGTCCAAGCAAGCGGGATGACATTTGAATATGTTATTGAACACGGATATCATATCCGAGGTGCTACAACTTCTTTGATTTTGATAAAGTGTCTATCCGAGTTTCGAAGAACTTCGGAGTTACTTGTATTCTGATTGAATTGCCCCTGGACATGTAGTCCGGGTTAATTTTGCTTTGAAACTTTGTCTGTTTCTTTTATGATCATCAAGATCTCTTCTTCTTCAATAATCCGGGTCTCTGGGTTTGTTTGTAGCAACACCAAATTCCCCAAATCCGAATTGTTCTGAAGAGGAACGGACTGGGTTTTTGCTTATGTCGCTGACAGCTTTACAATGCCACACTTGTTACCCCCCAGCTTGGCAGTCAAGGGCTCTATACTGCCCGGGTGTATTGACTTTTTAACCTGGATCTCATGTCCAAGTTTACCCTTCATTTCAACAATAAGTTGATTATCCAAACATGTGTTCGGAGTTCTATTGATTGACCGGGCCAGGGTCTTAGTTATGTAGAGTCCGCTTGTACTCTTCTGGTGTTAGAGACCAGGTGTATAGCCCGGCTAGTATGTTGATATTGAGTGGGACTTGACCTAGGAGCGATTCCTAGGGCCTACGTACCCTGAAGAGGGATCAAAGTCCGCGTAGTCGAGGATTACTGAAGGCGTTTAGCCAAAGGGGGTGGTGTGTGTGCTCTGTGTAGGCGGTATGTAAATAGCCATAGAGTAGAAGATGTGTACCTTTGGGTTAGGGTTTCTGATCTGTTGCGATGTGTATCCGAGTATCTAGGCAACCGCCCCCTGGAATAGGTCCTTCAGTTTGGATCCCTATGGGTCGGTTGAGGTTCTTGTGCGGACTGCCCCTTGATGGACCGGTTAGCTAATGGGCCTAGACTTAGGTCCATAACTATTATTATTATTATTATTATTATTATTATTATTATTATTGTTATTATTATTATTATTGTTATTATTATTATTGTTATTATTATTATTATTATTGTTATTATTGTTATTATTATTATTATTATTATTATTATTATTATTATTATTATTATTATTATTATAGGAACTGATGCAACAATTAGAGGGAGGAAATAAAACTGAAAGACAATCCTAATATCTTCATTCAAATATTTATCCAGAGGTACTAAATAAACTAAGATACTCTAATAAAATATTATTAAGATATCCTAAAATCACCCTTTATCCACAACTTAGATTATGGGAATAACTACCTATAAATAAATAAAATTATTAATTTAATTTTGCTAGTATCTAAATTTACTCATTAGAAAATATCTAAAATAAATAAATACTTTTTTTCTAAAAATATATTATCTCAATAGTCTATAAATATTTTTAGGGCTATTACAGTTGTATAAAAAATTTAACACCGTTAAAATGCTAGTCTAAGTCATTTTAAAGCTATAGGGACTAATGTTATAAACCGAGAGAAATTAGAGGGACTAAAACTACAAATTTCAAACAGAGGGACCAAGGATTTCAAATTAGAGGGACCAAAACCAAAATGAAGAAAAACTACAAGGAACCAACAATGTTTTAAGCCTTAAACAAATTACAAAAGGGCTTTGAGGATTATAAATACATCCAAAATGTTGAAAGCTTTTGGGGATTATAAACAAAAGAATTGTGGAAAGTAGCAGAAACAATCATCATATTTCAGAGCAACCCTAAAAAATGTCTAAGAGGCATCAAATCTTGTGGATATGTACAACCAAAATATTCAATGCTTTTGTCGGTAAATTTCCACCAAAATTGGTTAGACAAAGTAAATCTAGATTTTAAATGCTAGAACTCCATAGCAATGCTGTTAAAAATACATGTGGCACATAGATACGAGGCTCTCTGCATAAAAGAAACTTCCATGCATATGACCTTTGCATAGAGACATGTGGTACCTCTTCAATTCATTATTAGCAGTGAGGCTGAACAACGAATCTGGGTCACTACAGTTGAAGCATACTATTCCATTCCTCCACAAGCATATTGGACGTAAGGAAGGTGGATCTGCTCTAATTCTATATCTCCTACTCCAAGAACAGCTCTTCCCATATGCACCACTTCCCTCTTCCAACACCCATAAATCAATAAAAGTATACTCAAGCACCTCCTTCAATTCATTAACATACTGATGAATCATAGCAAGTTTGTTCTCGTACACATCAAGCACATATTTAATAAGAGGTGGAAGAGGTGGAACAAAGGCTGAAGATGGTATTCGTATCAATGTAAAAGCTTCCATTGCTAGGTCAAATGAAATTATCACGCGACGACAATATCCACCCTCCAATATTATTCCCCCCAACCAAAATATTGCCCCATTGACAGCGACAGGGTTATATAGAAAACATGCACCCTGTATAACTCCAAATTCTACTTCTTTCCAGGACCCAGTTCTTAATGAATACACCTCCACTCGATCAACAGATAAGATTTCACTGTTAATCCTTTCCTTATGAATTATCACTATCTTGTAATCCCCAACTACTGAACTATATCCAAACCCAAAATCGCAACGGCTGCTAAAATGGTTTGTTGATCTGGGTACTTGCATGACCTCTCTAGTCGCTGGATTCAACAACAAAATCGAAGGAGGAGGATCATCTATTGCATCACCGAGTTTCACACAAAGCAAGCCATTGCTGGAACCAATAATGCAACTAACACGCCTTAAAGAATCCATCAAGTGCATTCTCTCAGCTTCCACAGTTTCCTTCTCAAAACGAAACAAACATAGGGGCGAACCAATAGGGTTGCGATTGCTTACGTGACAGGTAAGAAGAGGGCTTTTGTGAGCAGAGTAGTGATAATGCTCTTCAATGAAAAATGGGGATTTCAAGAGATTTCTCCAATCTTTACACACAGCACGAAATCGAAGGAGAGATTTCACACGAAGCCTTTTGAGAATGTCGATGATTATCTCAAGAGGCAGATAGAGATCGTCGCCTCCAGTGGCCTTCTTCATGTCGAACGGATCGAATTAAGGTAAATGGAGAGAGAGAGACGAATACTTAAATGGAGAGAGAGAGACGAATACTTGTTATGTCTGTCCCTATAAAGGCGCACACGCGAAGAATTCAGAAACAGAAACAAGATTGCACATAACCTAGTTTTCTTTTTAATTACTTATATATATATATATATATGGGCTTATCGTTTATCATGTCACTTGATATAATGTTATGTCAAGTCACTCCAAAACTACGTCATTTTGGGGTTAGAGGGATTAATGAACTCTCAAAACGACGTAGTTTTGGAGTCAGAAGAATTAATGAATGATATTTTGGTAAAATTCATATAATAAATTCTAAAACAAAAATACAAAAACACCCTTCATTAATTCTTTTAACTCTCAAAACGACGTAGTTTTGGGCTCACTTGACATAATCTTATGTCAAGTGACATGACAAACGATAAACCCTATATATATATATATATATATATATATATATATATATATATATATATATATATATATATATATATAACGTGAGAGAGTGAGAGAAATAGGATAGAATAAATCTAATCACATAATCTAAATCAGTTAATTTTTCCAGACTGAGATAATGATAGAGATATTACAAATCGGATTTGAAAGATATATACAGATATATATATATATATATATATATATATATAGGGAAAAACACTTCTCATGTTATAGGAGAAGTGTTTTCTCATGTCACACACACATGAAATGGTGGGACCCACACATATATATAATTAGCATTATATATATATATATATAGGTCCTACCATTTCATGTGTGTAGGAATCTTCTTCTTCTCATACAACATGAGAAGTATAAACCCCATATATATATCATTTAAAATTAATTCTGTACATCATAATGAATACTACAACGGATGAATTTTACTAAATCTATTTTTGATATTTGATATGAATATCATTATTTTCAAAATTGCAAGTTTACTATCCTAGTTTGACTTATTTTTTAGTGATTATTTTGTTAATATCTTGTGTTTTTTATTTTGTTAACTACTTACACTTTTCAAGACATATTTATAGGAAGTATTTTTAATTTTGTTAAGTCTTCTTATTAATTATTTGTAATTGTGGTATGTGGACAATATTATATCTTTGATTATGATTTAGACTGTGTTTGTTTGTTGCATTGACAATATTTATTTGTTAAATTTTAACTTTAATTGTTATAATTTACTAATTATATTTATTTGGGGGAAAATGCTGGAATAATAGTTAAAATATAGAAAAATAGCTTCCGGCTCAGTAGGGCCAGCGGCATGATCCGTACGCTCACGGGCCAGGACTTGAAAACAGATTCTTCTCTTACCCCGGGCCTAAAAAGACCGGCTCTTTTTGGCCCGACCCTTCAAAGTCTTTGTAAGTCAGGCCAGCCTTGATTCCAAGTTTAAGGGTGTAACACCCCCAATTTCTAACAGTTATGATAACATAAAATCTCAATGATTTTTATAAATAATTACTAAAATTCGAAATAACCAAGTTTGGGAAGTGTTACCGCCGCACTTGTATGGGACAAGTGCAAGGCTACTTTATTACAATAACATAAGTCCAACTGAAATAAAAATGTTTTATTCAAAATAAATAAAAAAATAAAAATAAAACTAGCCATAAATAATTGAATATTCTTCCTCACTTCTCACTGCTAGCCCCAACCTCGAGAACCTGCTTCACTGAAAATCTGCTCCCCCGAAGGATCGTCGCAGCCCATAATACACAAAATCAGCAAACCGCTGGTAATCCCAATAAAAAAAAAAACAAATAAAACAGTTAAGATCACATAATCAGATCTGATTAGACTAGATCACATAACAGATTAGGGTTTAAGTGATAAAGGCACATTCCAACAAAAGATAATAATAATATATAAAATATCTAGAAATTAATAATGTTTTTAGTATTAGTTTATTAATTTGCAATAATTAAATAGCCCAGCCCAATCGCTAAAACCCTAGATGTTAATTATAAACTTAGGTTTAGCCGCCTAAACCTAAAAAAATGCTCGACTCTTTTTTTCTCTCGACTCTTTTCTCTGCTACGGCATTCTCCTCCCCCACGCTTATCAAAGCGTTTTTTCTGGAAGGTTAGCAAAGACGGTATAATACCCGGATATTTATTATCTGGAATATTATGAATAAAGTCGATATTTCTGATAAGTGAAATTAATGTCTCCAGATTTGTGAAATTATAGTCTATTTTTCTAAGTTAATTTCTGTAGGAAATTAGAGAATTTAAGGGCCAAAGTGCCAAAATGACGAAAATGCCCCTAAGGGCCAGGAATAACTTAGAAAAATTATGAAAAATCCTAAAAGGCAGTAAAATGCCCAAGTGATTTAGGAGAATATATTATCTCTAATTATGGTAATTTAATAAATTATGAAATTGGAGAAATTGTACAAGAATGTGCAAAAAGTAATAAAAGACCAAAATACCCTTACAAATTATAGAATAATGTAAGAGGCATGAAAATACTAAGGTTAATGCAAGAACATGAAGGTAATGAGGCATTGTAATTAAGAAAATTATCAACAAGTGATAAAAGAGTAATTAGGTAATATTGAGCTAATTACTTAAGCATAAGCAAATGAAATTCAGTAATAATTATGGGAAGCTCAAAAATTAGTGGAAATTGGTTGAATATTAGTAAAGATATATTTACTAATTAATTGGAAGTTTTGGAGCAAAATAGTTGAGTTTAGGTATTTTTAGGCCTAAATACAAGAATTGACCAATTAGGTATTTTTGTGGAAATTTTTGGAAAAATTAAATAAATAAATCATTAAATAATTAATTAAATAAAATATAAATATTTATCAAAAAATAAAGAAGGTCCAGCCGCATTTCCCGAGAAAAATGGAAAAAAAAAAATAGTATAAGAAATACATATAGATGTTATGCAACTTGCAATTAAAATAATAATATAATTAATTAAAGTTAAAAAATGTGAATAGTAATTTAAAAATTAGGAAACGGATCCTATCTAGAGATCTAGGAATGGGATTCCCAAGGTCAGGAAAAATAATGATCAGTGGAATTTTGTCTTCCGTTATACTCTTACGGAAGTAAATTCTGAAGTCGTTTGTGCATTTCCTAATAAAACAAAATAGGGAAAAATGCATATAGGTATATTTTTGGATATAGAGAAAATAAATTCTAACTCAAAATCTAGGCATGAGTTTGAATTTATTTTGACATATTTGGAATCAGTGAATTTTTCTGAAGAAGTTGGTAATTTCAGAAATGCGTTCTGAAACCGGACGCGATCGGACACGTTTTTCGAGAAAAATTCAACTGGACTGTTGGAGCCCTATATGGAATCAAAATTTAGGTTAACTTGGACATTTCTAATAAGTGAGAACTTGTTTCCAAAGTTGTAAATCCAGAATTTTGAGATTTCTCCGAAATCACGCGAATCGGGTACCGATCGGGGAAATCGGCCAGACCGGGCATAAAGTGGCAATTGTCATCAAATTTTTGGACAAATCCAATGCTGCCACATCAGCCCTGAATGTCGACCAGCACACTCCCATGGACATGAATTTTACACCATTTTTGTTGGATTTTCCAAGGTTGTAAACAAAGTAGGAAATTCCATTTGTATCCTTCCAAAGTTCTATAAATAGGCATGTTCTCCCTTCACTTTCTTCACACCATTTTCCCTTGTTTGGCTGAGCCTAGAGGGAGAAAGAAGAGAGAGAAGCTCTGGAGATTTTTGCAGCGAAGCCCTGGAAAATTGTTCGAAGATCTTCAACGGGTAAGTCTTTCGGGCTTTAGTTTTTAGTTCGAAAGATAGTAGAATTGTTAGTTAGATTTAGGAAGTAGGTGACAAGATTCATATTTTTGTTTTAAGCCTTGTTTGCATTGAAAAAATATGCAGAGGTATAAACATAGTAGGGATCAAGTCGCCGAAAAGTTGAAGCTTTGGTAGTATTTTCAAAAGTAGGAGTTATAATGCTAGAATAGCCTTTAAATTTTCAAGTATGATTGGGTATCATATGGGAGGGCTATTTTAGTCTTTATTTTCGAAAATCGAAATGGCGTCGAAGTTCTGGCAAAATTTCGGGAAGAAAATTTGTCAGAGTAACGAAGTGCTGGCGAAATTCCGCCAATTAGGGGTAGAAGGGCAAAATGGTAATTTTTACCTAAAATGCCAGTTATTGTACCAAATCACTAATGGAAGTGATATTACTCTTATAGGACGTCAGAAATCCTAGTTTACTGCCGTTACGCTGTCCAACGTGCCGCTGTCGGACAAACCGCTGGTTTCCGTCAGAAAGTACAAGTTTCCGCCAGAAACATTTACGTACATCAACGAAGGTACGGACGCGTCTTGTAACACTAATCTTATCTTTGCTTAAATGCATATATATATGACAGATAGTTCGTAGACCGTTATACAGACAGTTTATACGGGTTATGTTTTGTAATACCGTCATGTTTTCCTAGCGCTGAGGACACGAGTGAGTATCGTGGCACTGGAGAATAGTGCAGGCTCTTATTGTTGTTTTACATTGTGGGGCATTCATATTGCTTATTGCTTATGTTTGTCGGCATAATGATCATGCATCTATTGTATGCTTATGATATACTGTTGTATTAGCTCTAGAATATATGTTGGTGTATATCTTGTGTTGTTTGCATATGAGGTTAACCGTTACCTGAGATTCAATACGTTGAATTGAATCTCAGTTGTAGCTTCAGGATCTGGAGGACCGCGAATCGATGTCCGGGGAAAGCAGCAGGAGTGACTTGCGGAAGAAGTCATCTTTATCTTATCGCTTTCTTTTTCTTCGTCGATTACTTTCCGAACCTTAGGATTACTGTAATCAATACCTTATTACACTATGGTCCATGTTATGTTATGATCAGATACTCTTACGCTCCATTGCTCGACTCTGACTTTGAAAAAAAAAAAAATTCCGCATTTCAAGTTGGGATGTTACACTTTATGGTATCAGAGCAATCTTTCTGGCAAGTGTTTAACTATGTTACCACGAACGGTTTGGTGCCGAAGGCAAGGCTAGTCTACGTGGGTAAGCCAATTAGTCGCCGTATAAGTCGGTGAGGCCCCCATGGTAGACACTTACCTGGCCATTCTGTTCGGATAACGGAGTTAGGTTCTTAAGCCTTATAACTTTGAGCATTTTTGAAAATGAGTACTGATATGGACCAAGGTCGGTGTACCACCTCATTTCGTATACCATGTTGAACCTGTGTTCCACTTTCTGTCGGTACATCAATTCTGATAATCCTGATATCAGTCTCCGATAATTTTGATCACCCTGATATCAGTCTCTGATAATCCTGATAACTCTGATATCAGTCTCTGATCACTCTGATAATCGCCAGTTTGTGATGGATGATGATTCTTTCCTAGCACCGAGCTTATAGGCAAAGATAGGCCACGCCGGATGGAATTCCGAGATCAATAAAGATAAGTACATGCAGTATTTGACTCATGTATCAGAACTCCCGATACGTATTTCCGTACCCGTTTCTGAGAAGAACGAACCTACGGAATTCTGAACGAGGGACGTGTTGCGGGTGACTATCCGTTAGTAGTAGAAATATGAAGTGCGATAGAAATTTTGATATGATCGTCGTTGTACTCCTCATCTAACGTTTTCCCTCATGAAGGTGAAAAGAACCAGATATGGCCATCATAAGAGGTGCTGGTGCACCAAGAGGAAGAGGCCGAGGCCGTGGACGAGGCCGAGGTCGAGGTAGAGGCAGACAGCCTCAAGATAGAACAATACCTGAAGTTGGACGACACCAAGAGGACCAACATGCACAAAATCAACTCCTGAACCAACAAAACGACATACAGGAGATGCAACGAACTTTGCAAGAGCAGAGAGCTCTTATCGATGCATTAATGGCAGAAAGACAGGAAAGACAAAGACAAGATGAAGAGCGCAACAATGAAGAACATGAAGAAGATGACCACAATGATAATGAAGAAGAGTATGATGACAACGACAATGATGAAGAGCCTGAGGGGTCTGAGAGATCCCAATCTCCACCTAGGCGCAATCAGAAAGAGAGAACCACCGAGAGCTGGGTCAACCAGTTCTGCAAGCTGAAGCCACCCGGTTTCCAGGGAAAGAATGAACTAGCTGAGGATTGGCTGCTAAGCATAAAAAATATTTTTGAAGTTATCGAGTGCCCGGGAAATCGGAAGGCACTGCTGGCTATCTACAAGTTAGAGGGCGATGCCCACAGATGGTGGGAGAGCGTTTCCACAACACTGTCAAGCCCTGTTACTTGGGAGATGTTCTTGGAGCAATTCAACGAACAATACTTTCCTTCCTCGATTCAGGTGATTAAGGAGGAGGAATTTCTGCAGATACAACAAGGGAATGAAGAGTCATTTGACGACTACTTCGCACGTTTCACCAACCTGTCCCGATACTCTTCGTATCTGAAGAGCAATGTGAACGAAAGCTGGAAAGCGAACCGATTGGTGAACGGGCTGAGGTACGACATAAGAGCAAGGTTGGTATCTCACCAATTTTCTAAGATGGCCCAAGCCGTAGGATCTTGCAGACTGACGGAGCGCAACCTGAAGGAACTGCGCAAGTCCCGAGGACAGGAAGCCAACAATGCAAATCACGGTGGATCTAACCGCGGAGGTTCCTCACAGAAGAGGAAAGCGCCTTGGATCGACAACCGAGGCGGGAACAAGAGACCTTACCAACAGTATAGTCTCAAACAGCAGGGATCCCAGACGTGTCAGAAATGTAAGAAGTACCATCCAGGAGCCAACTGTGATGGGAAACAGGTCTGCTTCAGATGCCAGAGGCCTGGACACATTAGCCGAGATTGCCCCGAGAAGACTGCAGAGGCGAGACCTCAGAACACTGGCCGGATTTTTGCATTGACAAACACAGAGGCCAAGAAGTCCCCAGAGATGGTTCAAGGTACCATCTATCTCAATGGCAATCTATTACAAGCATTGTATGATTCGGGTGCTAGCCATTCGTTTATTTCATATGATTGTGCAAGTCGTTTAGGATTGCATGCCTGTAGATTACCATTTGATCTTGTAGTATCTACACCGTTGGGTATAAAGTCTTTAGCTTCTGACGCATGTATGAATTGTACTGCTGACGTGGATGGACGAGTTTCTAAAGTGGATCTTATCCGTCTACCTCTTCACGGCATCGACGTCATACTCGGTCTGAACTGGCTGACGGCCAACGGTGCGATGATCGACTGTGGCAAGAAGGAGATATCATTTGCCGGAGACAAGGTTGAAGTGAGCCTGAACTTTCTCTCCGCTACAGAAGCTGATCGGTGCGTGAAGCAGGGATGCCATGCCTTCATGGTATTCTTTTCAGTCAAAGCAACCTGGCACCGGGTCAATATCTAAGGCGTCGTATCGTATGGCTCCTAACGAGATGCAGGAGTTAAAGAAGCAGCTGGAAGAGCTTTTGAAGAAGGGGTTCATTCGACCCAGTGTATCACCATGGGGAGCCCCAGTGCTTTTTGTAAAGAAGAAAGATGGAAGCTTCCGACTCTGCATCGATTATCGCGAACTCAACAAGGTTACTGTTAAAAACAAGTACCCACTTCCCCGGATTGATGATCTTTTGGATCAGTTATCTGGTTCCACAGTCTTTTCAAAAATTGAATTGCGTTCGGGATACCATCAGTTGCGAGTCAAGGATGGCGACATTCCCAAGACAGCTTTCAGAACCAGATATGGGCATTATGAATTCCTTGTGATGCCCTTCGGATTGACCAATGCACCTGCGGTATTCATGGATTACATGAACCGTATCTTCCGACAACACCTAGACCAATTTGTGGTGGTGTTCATTGACGACATTCTTATTTACTCTAAGAGCAAGGAAGAGCACGAAGAACATCTGCGAAAGGTGTTAAGCATACTCAGGGAGAAGCAACTATATGCTAAGCTGAGTAAATGTGAATTTTGGCTGCCGGAAGTGAAATTTCTGGGCCATGTTATATCTAGCGGCGGAGTTGCAGTTGATCCAAGCAAGGTGGAAGCAGTGCTGGACTGGAAACGGCCAGAGACTGTGACGGAGATCTGTAGTTTTCTTGGTCTGGCGGGATACTACCGCAGATTTATACGGGATTTCTCGCGTCTTGCCCTACCATTGACAAAGCTTACGAGGAAGAATCAACCCTTTATATGGGGAGATGATTGTGAGGAGAGCTTTCGAATACGAGGGAGAGGTTAACTACAGCACGGTATTGATTATCCCCAATCCTGATGAGACCTATGTTGTCTACAGTGATGCCAGTGGGCAGGGATTGGGATGTGTCCTAATGCAGCAGGGCAGAGTGGTGGCTTATGCCTCTCGTCAGCTGAAGCCTCACGAGTTAAACTATCCCACACACGATCTAGAGCTGGCGGCTATCGTGTTCGCTTTGAAGATATGGAGGCATTACATGCGGTGTAACCGTAGAAGTGTATTGTGACCACAAGAGTCGAAATACTTGTTCGATCAATGAGAACTCAACATGAGACAACGTCGTTGGATGGAGCCGATTAAAGACTACACCACGGAGATCAGGTATCATCCGGGTAAAGCAAACGTCGTTGCTGATGCTCTTAGTAGGAAGATGGTGCAGGTATCATACATGATGATACAAGAGCAGAAACTGCTGGAAGATTTCAGAGATCTGAATCTATCCAACCAAATTTGCATGGGTCTGCATGCACCTGCTGATGCCTATCTTGCTACACTTCTTGCGAGTCAAGGGGAGTATGATCTGAGAGACGCAATTGACGAAGCTCAGAAGCAAGATGATTGGGCTATTGAGATTCGTGAGAAGATCACTCGAGGTGAGACCCAAGATTATGACCTATCACTTAGTGGTTTGGTCAGGTATAAGCAGCGAGTCTACATACCGCCAGTTGATGAATTGAAGCGGACAATAATGGATGAGGCTCATAAGAGTAAGTACACTCTACATCCGAGGCATGGTCAAGATGTACCAGTATGAAGTCCGAACTTTGGTGGCCGGAATGAAGAAAGACGTAGCAGAATACGTGGCCAAATGCTTGACTGTCGAGAAAGTGAAGATTGAACACCGTCGACCCCCTGGTCTTTTGCAAGGACTAGAGTTGCCAGAGTGGAAATGGGAGAACATAACCATGGATTTTGTGGTAGGTCTGCCCAAAATCAGAAATCATGATACAATTTGGGTAGTTGTTGACAGATTAACCAAGTCAGCACACTTTATTCCCATCAGTATCCACTATTCTCCGGAACGATTGGCGGAGATTTATATCAAGGAGATAGTGAGATTACATGGTGTCCCTACGAGCATTGTCTCTGATCGGGATACGCGGTTTAAATCCCGTTTCTGGCAATCGTTACATGAAGGTATGGGGACCAAGTTGAAGTTCAGTTCGGCTTATCACCCACAAACCGACGGTCAATCTGAAAGAACCATACAGACACTGGAGGATATGCTGCGAGCATGTGCCCTGGATTTCAAAGGAAGTTGGGATCAACATCTTTCGCTAGCAGAGTTTTCATATAACAACAGTTATCATGCTAGTATACAAATGGCCCCGTTCGAGGCATTGTATGGGCGGAAGTGTCAATCACCATTATACTGGACAGATTCGTCTGAAAAGCAGTTACTTGGGCCGGATATGCTTGAGCAGACCTCTGAGCAGATCGCATTGATCAGGAAGAGACTCCTAGCCGCACATAGTAGACAGAAGAGCTATGCGGACAAAAGGAGGAGACCTTTGACGTTCTATGTCGGCGACCATGTATTCCTAAAGTTATCTCCGGAAGCGCGGAGAAGTAGCTTATCAGATAGCCCTACCCCCGAACCTGAGTAATCTCCACGACGTTTTCCATGTGTCGCAGTTGAAGAAGTATCAACCAGATCGTGATCATGTCATCAAGTACGAGGACGTTGAAGTACGGCATGATAACACCTTCATAGTCGAGCCGGAGCAGATCATAGATCACAAAGAGAAACGGCTCAGAAACAAGACTATTTTGATTGTGAATGTGGTCTGGAAGGGTTTGTCACCCGAAGAAGCGACCTGGGAAACCGAAAAAGACATGGAAGAGAAGTACCCAGAGTTCATGGCCCGAAGTTTAGTTAGGATAGATTAAATTTCGAGGGCGAAATTTTGTGTAAGGGGGGGAGAAATGTAATACCCGGATATTTATTATCTGGAATATTATGAATAAAGTCGATATTTCTGATAAGTGAAATTAATGTCTCCAGATTTGTGAAATTATAGTCTATTTTTCTAAGTTAATTTCTGTAGGAAATTAGAGAATTTAAGGGCCAAAGTGCCAAAATGACGAAAATGCCCCTAAGGGCCGGGAATAACTTAGAAAAATTATGAAAAATCCTAAAAGGCAGTAAAATGCCCAAGTGATTTAGGAGAATATATTATCTCTAATTATGGTAATTTAATAAATTATGAAATTGGAGAAATTGTACAAGAATGTGCAAAAAGTAATAAAAGACCAAAATACCCTTACAAATTATAGAATAATGTAAGAGGCATGAAAATACTAAGGTTAATGCAAGAACATGAAGGTAATGAGGCATTGTAATTAAGAAAATTATCAACAAGTGATAAAAGAGTAATTAGGTAATATTGAGCTAATTACTTAAGCATAAGCAAATGAAATTCATAATAATTATGGGAAGCTCAAAAATTAGTGGAAATTGGTTGAATATTAGTAAAGATATATTTACTAATTAATTGGAAGTTTTGGAGCAAAATAGTTGAGTTTAGGTATTTTTAGGCCTAAATACAAGAATTGACCAATTAGGTATTTTTGCGGAAATTTTTGGAAAAATTAAATAAATAAATCATTAAATAATTAATTAAATAAAATATAAATATTTATCAAAAAATAAAGAAGGTCCAGCCGCATTTCCCAAGAGAAAAATGGAAAAAAAAAATAATAGTATAAGAAATACATATAGATGTTATGCAACTTGCAATTAAAATAATAATATAATTAATTAAAGTTAAAAAATGTGAATAGTAATTTAAAAATTAGGAAACGGATCCTATCTAGAGATCTAGGAATGGGATTCCCAAGGTCAGGGAAAAATAATGATCAGTGGAATTTTGTCTTCCGTTATACTCTTACAGAAGTAAATTCTGAAGTCGTTTGTGCATTTCCTAATAAAACAAAATAGGGAAAAATGCATATAGGTATATTTTTGGATATAGAGAAATAAATTCTATTTTTCGAGGAAACTTCAACTGGACTGTTGGAGCCCTATATGGAATCAAAATTTAGGTTAACTTGGACATTTCTAATAAGTGAGAACTTGTTTCCAAAGTTGTAAATCCAGAATTTTGAGATTTCTCCGAAATCACGCGAATCGGGTACCGATCGGGGAAATCGGCCAGACCGGGCATAAAGTGGCAATTGTCATCAAATTTTTGGACAAATCCAATGCTGCCACATCAGCCCTGAATGTCGACCAGCACACTCCCATGGACATGAATTTTACACCATTTTTGGTTGGATTTTCCAAGGTTGTAAACAAAGTAGGAAATTCCATTTGTATCCTTCCAAAGTTCTATAAATAGGCATGTTCTCCCTTCACTTTCTTCACACCATTTTCCCTTGTTTGGCTGAGCCTAGAGGGAGAAAGAAGAGAGAGAAGCTCTGGAGATTTTTGCAAATAAGCCTGGAAAATTGTTCGGAGATCTTCAACGGGTAAGTCTTTCGGGCTTTAGTTTTTAGTTCGAAAGATAGTAGAATTGTTAGTTAGATTTAGGAAGTAGGTGACAAGATTCATATTCTTGTTTTAAGCCTTGTTTGCATTGAAAAAATATGCAGAGGTATAAACATAGTAGGGATCGAGTCGCCGAAAAGTTGAAGCTTTGGTAGTATTTTCAAAAGTAGGAGTTATAATGCTAGAATAGCCTTTAAATTTTCAAGTATGATTGGGTATCATATGGGAGGGCTATTTTAGTCTTTATTTTCGAAAATCGAAATGGCGTCGAAGTTCTGGCAAAATTTCGGGAAGAAAATTTGTCAGAGTAACGAAGTGCTGGCGAAATTCCGCCAATTAGGGGTAGAAGGGCAAAATGGTAATTTTTACCTAAAATGCCAGTTATTGTACCAAATCACTAATGGAAGTGATATTACTCTTATAGGACGTCAGAAATCCTAGTTTACTGCCGTTACGCTGTCCAACGTGCCGCTGTCGGACAAACCGCTGGTTTCCGTCAGAAAGTACAAGTTTCCGCCAGAAACATTTACGTACATCAACGAAGGTACGGACGCGTACTGTAACACTAATCTTATGCTGCTTAAATGCATATATATATATGACAGATAGTTCGTAGACCGTTATACAGACAGTTTATACGGGTTATGTTTTGTAATACCGTCATGTTTTCCTAGCGCTGAGGACACGAGTGAGTATCGTGGCACTGGAGAATAGTGCAGGCTCTTATTGTTGTTTTACATTGTGGGGCATTCATATTGCTTATTGCTTATGTTTGTCGGCATAATGATCATGCATCTATTGTATGCTTATGATATACTGTTGTATTAGCTCTAGAATATCTGTTGGCTGTATACTGTGTTGTTTGCATATGAGGTTAACCGTTACCTGAGATTCAATACGTTGAATTGAATCTCAGCTGTAGCTTCAGGGTCTGGAGGACCGTGAATCGATGTCCGGGGAAAGCAGCAGGAGTGACTTGCGGAAGAAGTCATCTTTATCTTATCGCTTTCTTTTTCCTTCTGTCGATTACTTTCCGAACCTTAGGATTACTGTAATCAATACCTTATTACACTATGGTCCATGTTATGTTATGATCAGATACTCTTACGCTCCATTGCTCGACTCTGACTTTGAAAAAAAAAAAAATTTCCGCATTTCAAGTTGGGATGTTACAGACGGAGACCAGGTAATCCTAATTCTCATATAGTTTAGGTTAAGTTTATATGAATCTTGATAGGTAATCCTAATTCCTATATAGCCTAGAGTAATTCCATGCGAATTCTGATAAGGTAGTTGAGGTCCTAGAAATATTAGGATTGTTTTACATGAAGTATATATATTATATGTAACCCTAATATGTAACCCTAATCCTAGTAGGAATTAATATTAGATATGTTATAATTATTTTTGTTCTTCTTCTCGAATCACGTGAATGATTACAAGTTTTGTGATTAAATGAATAAAAGTTTGCCTCGGCTTTCGTGCGAAGTATATGCATTACATACCCTGTGCGTGAACTCTTTTGTGATTAAATGAATAAAGTTGCGTTGGTTTTCGTGCGTACATATATATGTTATTCAAATTGTAACCTGTGCGTTTTGTGTTCTCTTTTCTGGATGTGCCTTCGTGCTGAATATATATATAGACACACACACACAAACACACACACACACACACATAAATGCTAAATATTATTTATTTATTTATTTATTTATTAAGAAATACATTTTGGGTGTGAATTAAAATAATTTAAATCATGGGAGGATAGCTTTGGGATGGTACCTCCTAAAGTGATGAACACAACCTTTAGGCTTTATGCCTCCGATATGTATTTGATGTGAACTGATTATATCCGTTCTTCCTAAAGTGGTGTCTGGCAGGGTTTCCAAGGGACACTAGTAGCAACTTTAGGAAGAGGTGTGCACATTAGGACGAAGTATTTTGATGGCCAATTTGATTGATTGTGACTGGCAGGGTTTCCCGGGTCACAGGTAGACTGGTAGGGTTTCCCGGGTCTACCATGGTTCTCCTCCTACTAAACAGACTGGCAGGGCTTCCCGGGTCTAAATTAATAAAGAATTATATTTAGTGTAAATTATATAGGATTATTTTATGTGATTTATATAAAGTATTCGAGCCACTTAAATCTTTTTGTTTTTTTTTTTTTGTTTTTTTTATTGGGATTACCAGCGGTTTGCTGATTTTGTGTATTATGGGCTGCGACGATCCTTCGGGGGAGCAGATTTTCAAACACCCCAATTTCTTACAAATATAATAACATAAAATTGTAATGGTTTTTATAAATAATTACTGAATTTCAAGTAAATCCTTGGGAAGTGTTACCGCCGCACTTGTACTGGGACAAGTGCAAGGCTAATTTTTTACAATGACATAAGTCCAAAACTTAAATAAATAGTTTTATTCAAAGCAAAATAACATAAACCTAGCCATAAATAGTTGAATATTCTTCCTCACTTCTCACTGCTAGCCCCAACTCGAGAACCTGCTTCACTAAAAATCTGCTCCCCAAAGGATCGTCGCAGCCCATAATACACAAAATCAGCAAAACGCTGGTAATCCCAATAGAAAAAAAAACAAAAAAACAAAAAAAAAAGATTTAACTGGCTCGAATACTTTATATAAATCACATAAAATAATCCTATATAATTTACACTAAATATAATTCTTTATTAATTTAGACCCGGGAAGCCCTGCCAGTCTGTTTAGTAGGAGGAGAACCATGGTAGACCCGGGAAACCCGATGTAATACCCTAAAAATCACACTTAGGGTAAATATCAAAATTGGGAAATATACCTATTAAAAATAGGTGAATATGATGTCTCAAACACTTTGTATTGAGTTTACCTTGTTGTCAGGGTAATTTCTCTTGAAATTAGATAATTTGCAAATAGGTCCCTAAGCACATTGTGGGTTATAAATACCCTGTGAAAGCTATAAAAGAGGCAAGTAAAAATCTATTTGAAATAGGGAAGGATATTGTCCCTAATTTAGGTAATTTATTAAGTTACAAACTTGGAGAAATTGAAGGAGAATACTCAAAAAGTATTGAAAAGACCATAATGCCCCGTAAATATTAATATAATGCGTGAGGCATAAAGCAAAAATGTCAATACAAAAGTTATGAGATAATGAGGCATCCTAAGTAAGAAAATTATCAACTATTGATAAGAAAGTAATTAGGAAATTATTGGCTAATTACTTAAGTATAAGCAAAGGAAATTCAGAGATAATTATGTAAAACCCTAAAATTAGTGGTTTTTGGCTTAAAATTAGTAAAAATATATTTTCTAATTAATTGGAAAGTTTTGAGAAAAATGGATGAGTTTAGGTATTTTTAAGCCTAAATGCAAGAATAGACCAATAGGAAAATTTTGTAAAAATTATGTAAAAATAATTATTTAATTAATTATTTAATTAAACAAATATATAAAAAAAAATTAAAAAAAAATGGGCAGAAAAAGAAAAGAAAATGTATTAGAATAATATAAAAGAGTTTCAAAAATAATAAACTCTATTAAAAATAATAAATGGTGAATAGTAATTCAAAAATTAGGAAACGGATCCTATCTAGTGATCCAGGAATGGGATTTCCAAAGTCAGGGTAGAATATTGATCGGTGGAATTTTATCTTCCGTTAGACTCTTCCTAAGTTAATTCGAGTCCGATTGTGCATTTTCCTAATAAGACGAAATAGGAAAAATGCAGATAGGCATATTTTTGGATATAAAGAAAATAAATTCTAACTCAACATCTAGGAATGAGTTTGAATTTATCTGGACATATTTGGAATCAGTGAATTTTTCTGAAGAAGTTGATGATTCCAGAAATGCGTTCTGAAACCGGACACGTTCGGACACGTTTTTCGAGAAAACTTCAACTGGACTGTTGGAACCCTGTAAGAGACCGAAATCTAAGTTAAATTGGATATTATTGATGAGGAAGAGAAGATCGTCAAAGTTATGAATTCAGAATTTTGAGATTTCGCGAAACGGACACCGATCGGGGAAATTCTATCGGACCGGGCATAAAGCAAGTTTGAGTCAGTACTTGGAACCAATCATTTTGTGCCACAACAGCCATGTTATGTCGACCAAACACTCCCATGGACCAGAATCAAACACCATTCTAGTTTGATTTTATGTGGTAATTAGGTAAGGGAAAATTACAACTTTGGGCCCAAACTTGGTTTGTGAAAATTACACAACTTGCCCAACTTTTGCCTATATAAAGGGCAAGCCTCCTCTTCATTTTCTCACCTCATTTCCCTTGTTTGGCCGAATCCTAGAGGGAGAAAGAAGAGAGAGAAGCTCTGGAGAAATTCTGCAGAAGTCTTCAACGGGTAAGTCCTACGGTCTTTAGCTTTTTAGTTCGGTAGTTAGTAGAATTGTTAGTTAGATTTAGGAAGTAAGGGATGAAATTCCTATTCTTGTTTTTAGGCCTCATTGCATTGAAAAATATGCCTGAAGAGGTAAAAACATGGTAGGAATCGAGTCTCCGAAAAGTTGAAGCTTTTGTAGTTCTTTCAAAAGTAGGGGTTGTAATGCTAGAATAGCCTTTAAATTTTAAAGTATGATTGGATATCATATGGGAGGGATATTTTAGTCTTTATTTTCGAAAATCAAAATGGCGTCGAAGTTCTGGCAAAATTTTGGGAAGAAAATTAGTCAGAGTACGAAGTGCTGGCGAAATTCCGCCAATTAGGGGTATAGGGGCAAAATGGTAATTTTTACCTAAAATGCCGATCGTAATGTCAAATCACTAATGAAAGTGATATTACCCTTATAGGATATCGAAACTCGATTTGTTGCCGTTACGCCGTCCGACGTGCCACCGTTGGACGTTTGCATTTCCGTAAAAAGTACGATTTCCGACGGAAGTACCGTCTACCGTCAACGAAGGTACGTTCGCGTACTGTAACACTAACTCTGATGTTTATGGTATGCATATATGTGGTATGTGTGTAGGAGTGTTATACTGTTTGGGTACATATAGTGGTTAGAGGATATGTCTGTATGCTGGGTGCAATATGTCTGTATGCTGGGTGCAATCTGTCTATATGCTGGGTGCAATATGTTTGCATGCTGGGGGCAATACATATGCATGGGTTGTGATAGAGTGATGTTAGTATTGTTAATGTCTGCTGTCTGTATACATAAACATGAGGTTAACCGTTACCTGAGATCCGGTGCGGGTCTCAGCCCTTAACATAGCTTCGGGATCGGGAGGGCCGAGAGCTGCAGAGAAAGACAAGCGACTGCGTAGAAACTCGGCGGGAGACTTGCTTGAAGATCCGGTGAAGATTTCTTTCGTTGTTATACAATTTTGAACCACACGGTTTCATCACGTTGTATCCAGCCAGACTTATGGCACTTTATATATACATATCAGTTACTCAATTGCTCCGTTGCTCTACTCTGATCATTTTGAAATGATGTTTGATAAAAAAAAATTTATACTGCTTTGAAAAGTTGGGATGTTACACCCGACCAGTCTACCTGTGACCCGGGAAACCCGACCAGTCACAATCAATCAGATTGGCCATCAAAAATACTTCGTCCTAATGTGCACACCTCTTCCTAAAGTTGCTACTAGCGTCCCGGGAAACCCGACTAGACACCACTTTAGGAAGAACGGATATAATCGGTTCACTCGGTAACATATCGAGGGCATAAAGCCTAGTTGTGTTCATCACTTTGGGAGGTACCGTCCCAAAGCTATCCTCCCATGATTTAAATTCTTTCAATCCACACATAAAATATATGTCTTAATAAATCAATAAATCAATAACTAAATAATAAATATATAGCATATATATATTTATATATACATATATATATATATATATATATATATATATATATATATATATATATATATATATTGTACCCAACAGGAAGGCGCATCCCGGAATAAGTAAACACAAAAACGTACAGGTTCATGGATTCAATTGAATAAACGTACAGGTTCAACACAAAAAAAAAAAAAAAAAAAAACGTACAGGTTCCAATTTAAAAAAACGTACAGGTTCCAATTCAAAAAAACAAAACATATATTATAGTGCGCACGGAAATCGAGGCAACCTTTATTCATTTAATCCCAACTTGAAATCGTTTCGCACAGAAGCTTCATACGTGATTCGAGAAGAAGAAAAAGATAATTATAACGTATCTAATATTAATTCCTACTAGGATTAGGGTTACATATTAGGGTTACATATAATATATATACATCATGCAAAACAATCCTAATACTTCTAGGACCTCAACTACCTTATCAGAATTCGCATGGAATTACCCTAGGCTATATGGGAATTAGGATTACCTGGTCTCCATCTTTGCTAGTCTTCTAGAAAACTGCTTTGCCGAGAGCGCGGGAGGAGGAAGCCGTAGTAGAGAAAAGTGTTGAGAGAAAAAGAGTCGAGCGTTTTCTAGGTTTAGGCGGCTAAACCTAAATTTATAATTAAAATCTAGGGTTTTAGCTATGGGCTGAGCTATTTAATTATTACAATTTAATAAATTAATACTAAAAACATTATTAATTTCTAGATATTTTATATATTATTATTATCTTTTGTTGGAATGTGCCTTTATCACTTAAACCCTAATCTGTTATGTGACCTAGTCTAATCAGATCTGATTATGTGATCTTAACTGTTTTATTTGTTTTTTTTTAATTTCAAATTATTGTGCCTAGATTCTAGGAGAAACTCTAGAAATCAATTTAGATTATTTCTCTATATATGTACACATATTAATTCTTTTATTATTATTATTATTATTATTATTATTATTATTATTATTATTATTATTATCAGGGGTATTACAAAGGGTTACAAGCCTGACTATGCCTGTTATTATGCCTTGTTTTGATTTCGTTGTGTAGTTATAAGTCGCATGTCTGTTATATTTAAATTCTTTCAGCTGTGGTTTATTTATGTGGCTTTATTTATAATGGTTATTTCTATAATTATTTCTGAGAAATTGACTACTGCACTAACTTATTAGAGACTGTCAATGTTGTTTACACTGATTTGAAACGGTAGGTGCTGAGACTCTAGTATAGGCTGTGGCTTATTTACAGGTTGTAATTATTTAATAGGGAAAATCCCCCTCAAGGCCCAAGTTACTAAAATATCATCAAAAAATGCTAAAGAAAAGTCAAATGCCAGAAAAGGCCCTAGAGCATTTTCTGATATTTCAGAAAACGTTGTACGTACTGATATAGTTGTTGATGTGTACTGATATAGTTGTTGATGTGTACTGATATAGTTGTTGATGTGTACTGATTTAGTTGTTAAGATATAGTTATTAACGTATACTGATTTAGTTGTTAATGTTGTACTGATATAGTTGTTAACATTTCTGAAATAATACCAAAAAAGGCTCTAAAGCCTTTTTGACAATATTTTGGTTACTTTGGCCCTGAGGGGGATTTGCCCTATTTAGTAGGAAAAATTACACTCAGGTCCCAAAGAAGGAAAAATATTACAAAAAAGTCCCTTGAAATCACAAAATTACAGAAAAGTCCCAAGGGAATTTTTATTGTAAATACATACATTTCCTGTTGTAAATGATTTGGGACTTTTTTGATATTATTTGTACGGAATTAAAATCTAGGTTTTTAAATGTTGTTGTAAATAAATACATTTCCGGTTGTAAATGGTTAGATGTTTAAATGTTGTTATAAATACATACATTTCCTGTTGTAAATGGTTTAGGACTTTTTTTATATTATTTGTACGGAATTAAAATTCAGGTTTTTAAATGTTGTTGTAAATACCTACATTTTCTGTTGTAAATACATACATTTCCTGTTGTAAATGGTTAGGTGTTTAAATGTTGTTGTAAATATATGCATTTCTTGTTGTAAATACATGCATTTCCTGTTGTTAATACAAATAATATCAAAAAGTTCCTTGCAACTTCGATTTACAACAGGAAATGTATATATTTACAACAACATTTAAACACAACCTAACCATTTACAACAGGAAATGTATGTATTTACAACAGAAAATGTATGTATTTACAACAACATTTAAAAACCTGGATTATAATTCTGTACAAATAATATCAAAAAAGTCTCAAACCATTTACAACAGGAAGTGTATGTATTTACAACAGAAAATGTATGTATTTACAACAAAAATTCCCTTGGGACTTCTGGGTAATTTTGTGATTTCAATGGACTTTTTTGTAATTTTTTTCCTTCCTTGGGACCTGAACGTAATTTTCCCTATTTAATATGTTGGCTTTTTAGTCTTCTTTTCTCCTCACACATTGCAATTATGTTGTACACTTTTAATGTCCAAGAGATAGCACTATATATATATATATATATATATATATATATATATATATATATATTTATATTTTTATATATATATTTATATATTTATATTTATATTTTTATTCTCTATTGCTGGAGTTGCACTTCGAATAGTAGTTGCAATTTGAACAAGCTAAAGCCTCATGAGAAAAAGAATGGATTGAAAATGTACGATAAACAACATCATTCAATATTCGACATAAGAAATAGAGCGTTTCATGTCCAATGAAGCACAAAAATAAGAAGAAAAATAAAACCTCACAAGTCTTAACTGAATGAAGCAGAAGACAAATAAAAGAATTGTTTATAGACAAAAGAAAGCATCAGGAAATAGAACAGGAAAACACTACAATGGAACTATCCATTCGGAATTTCAACAAAAGAAAGCACTAGGAAATAGAGCTCTGATATCCTCATCATCGTCTACGGGGGGCTTCCTCTTCTTCACGGTGCTCAGGATTGTTGCTTGACATATTGTTTAGTGAGGAGAGAGAGACACACACGGATCTGCAACCGACGGCAAACGACAGATCTAGAGGTTGTGGAACACGCTCATATTTCACGATAGAAGATGAGTCGGAGTCACTCACGCCGCTATAGCATATCTCCTTGGTAGTAAGGGTAGGGTCGTTGGGTGTAGCGAGGGAGATGGGTGGGTCTCGAGACTCTTATCTGTGTTTAGGATGATGGATTTGAGGAAGACGTTCTGCATACTGTTGGGTTTTAAAGAGAAAACTTTATATTTTTATGGAGAGTGAACAACAAAATGTCGAAGGCGCGAGATTGAAGTTGAAATATCTGAAAAATTTGAGTTTCAACTACTGGTTTTGAAAAACCATTCGTTGTAACTTAAAATAAAAATAAAACTTTATATTTTTATGGAATGGAGGGAACAACAAAATGTCAAAGGCGCGAGATTGAAGTTAAAATATCTGAAAATTTTGAGTTTCAACGATTGGTTTTGAAAAACCAGTCATTGTAACTTAAAAAAAACTTTATATTTTTATGGAAGGGAGGGAACAACAAAATGTCGAAGGTGCGAGATTGAAGTTGAAATATCTAAAAAATTTGAGTTTCAATGACTGGTTTAAAAAAACCAGTCGTTGTAACTTAAAAAAAAAAGGGAGGCTCAACTATTTTTTTTTTTTCCCTCTCTTAACTATCGAAATTCTAGACTACATACTAGTAAATAGCTATTAATAAGAGATAAAATCACAACGGCCATGTAATCTTTAAGGCTTTTATTCTAAAAATAAGTAGCACTAATGTAATACCCTAATTTTCATAATCCTTATAAACATTGTATTTTGGAAAATAATTACTAAAATACAAAGGTGAATAGGTGTCTCAAATGATTATAATCTATTGATTATAATTTTATCCAAATTTCACTAGGAAATTAGGGGACAAATGGTTGAATTTGAGACTACATATTTATGACAATAAAATGTGATATAATTAACACATTAAATAATGGCTATTTTAAGTTTAAAAGAGCCATGGAAAGAATATAAAAACAATTAATCAAATCAATTGTTAATTAGCAAATTAAATGACAAGTTAACTTGGGCTAATTATTGGCATATGATTTTATGTTGATAAAAGAAAATAAAGACATCTATGAGGGGCTGTTATATTTCAAAATTTAAGGGGCCATTATGATAAGATAAATCTAGTCAAATAATATCCCAATGTAACTTGATAAACTAACTAATCAATTACAAGTTGGCATCTAATTTCAAATGTCACTTAAGGCTTATCTTGTGGCATTAGTTGCATCATAAACGGCCCAAAAGTCTTTCCAATCAGCTAGTCATGTGGGAGCATTTATGATCAATTAATTCAAGATAAGAGCACACGTCTTAAGCCAATTGTTTCTAGAAACTTAGGGACACCTAAGCTATTATTTTTGGCATTAAAAGAGCTCACTAAGCCAGCTATCTTAGTGTAAAATTTCGTTCAAGCAGCTGGCCAAGGGATAAGATCAGATTTTTTTGATTAAAACACATGCAAAATAAGCAACTTGCTCAATAAGATAAGATATTAATGGAAGATAAGATAATTAATTGTCATAAATGAAAGCACAAGCAAATGGAAGAGGATAAGGAGAGGGGGGCTGCATATTTTCGAAATTAGCTAGGAGATCAAATATGAAGAAATTAGATTAATTAATGTTGATAAAGTCAATAATGGCACCTAGCCAATGGGAAAAATCAAGAAATAAATGGGCTTAATCCTATGTAATTAAGATCAACCAATGGGAACCTTTTCTTCATAAATTGATTCTTCAAGAAGACCAAATCCCATGAGCCATTGATTAAGAAAGATGATCCAATGGTTGTGGATCTTGAACTTTCCCTATAAATAGAGAAGCCAAGCTTCTTCATTCTTCACACCAAAACCATTCCAACAAAGAGTAGAGAGAATTTAGAGTAAGAAGCAAGAAGGAGGAAGGAGTAGCAAGGTTCTTCAAGGGTAAGCTCTCTTGTTCTTGAGCTTGAGTCTTTAAGCCTTTTAGTTCTTTGCAAGTTATAGTTTAATCTTGAATCTTTAGAAGTAAGTTTGTTTTCATGTTTTTGAGATTAAAAATGGGTTTAAAATGAAAAATTGATGGAGGGTTATGGTGGAACATGATTTTTGGAAGCTATAGATCAAAGTAGCAAAACTTTGGCAAATTTTCGGTGTAAAATTCTGTGCAAACCAGCGAAACAAATGCTATTATTTTATGTAGACAATGAAGTCAATAAATCATAAAATTTTACATGAATAAGGTAAGCGTGTAGGGATTTCTAAATATATAAAATATGTAACGTTTTGATCTCTGGTCAAGGAGATATGAATTGTTGAAGTTAAGCTATTTTTTCTGGGATTAAAACTGGGCAGCGTTGAGAAACTTAAAACCTGGGAATGATTCTTGATGTTCTAGATTCTTGGAATATTTCTCCTTGAAAATAGAAATGTCAAGGGTCATGATGAATGTTGAAGCACTAAAAAAGGATTTTTTTTAGAATTAATTATGATTTTTCAAAGATGTAGAAAAATCTGCCCAGAAAATCCAGCATTTCGTTTTTAATAAAGTGTGGAGGTAAAAATGGAATAATTAATCCACCGAGGGTAGAAAGGTAAATTAAACCTTTAGGATATTATTCTAAGTGATATGATAGGAAAAGTAAATAATCCGACGATAATGTATAGGATATCCGGGATCAAGTCCGGAGTTGGATTCAAAGGACGCGCGTTTTGGTAATTACACGGTGAAAGGTACGTTCGCGTACTGGTAACTTTAATCGTCTATATCTTATATGCTTATATGTGATAGATGATTCATAGAGTGGCTAAGACTCAGTCTTAGGTCACAGTTTATATACATTCAGCTGTATGCGGGTTATAGTCTTGATAACACCGTAATATTGTTTTCCTAGCGCTGAGGACACGAGGGGCCGTCGTGGCACTGGTTAGTGCAAACGTTGCGAACATTACATTTGTTGTGTGCTATGTATTGTTATGTTGTTAACATTACATCTGATGTGTGCTTATGTATTGTTGTAACCTTACATCTGTTGTGTGCTATGTATGGTTGATGCTGATATGTAATGAACATCTGTCATATATTGTTATATCTGCTATAGAGGTTAACTATTACCTGGGGTTCAATTTCGGTTGAATCTCAGCCTTGACTAAAAGTTCAGGAAATGAACCTGGACCTGAAGAGGCACGGATGGACGGAGCTGTGAAGAGGTACCGATCAAAGACAAATGTCAATAGAAGGACAACAGGGCAGTTTCTGGCATGAATATGATAAAGTTACTTCAAACTGTTTGGTGGCTAAGGAAGGGTTGGTCTTGTGGTTCAGTCATAATTCACCGTGAAAGACGGGGAGACTTCCACTAGACTAACATCCGTCCTAGCCAATATATTTGATTAACTGAGTTAGATTCATTGCTACAAGTCTAGTTAAGGCTTGATTTTAAGGTTGTATAGTTACTATTCAAGAGTTGTAATTATACACATTCTAAATTGTATCATCACATGAATATACCTTTGGGATATTTTTAAGTTAACCAGCTTATGCCTGGGCATTTTATATCAGTTACTCAATGTCCAAACGTTAGTGCATGCTCTTTGTTTCTGCATTACTCTGATGTAGCACCTCAAACTTCGTTGATTTTTCTAAAACCAAGTGTCAACTGACACAATTTGAAGTGTGGAATTTGGGGTGTTACAACTAATTTTTCGCTTATTGATTAAATTTAATGCGTGATTTCAATGATATTGATATATTTTTTTATAATATATATAAAAAGAGATATGTTGTTTAATTTATTAAATTTAATTAGGAACTAACAAAATTAAAATACGGTGTGTGTGTGTGTATGTATAAATAATAGATATTATTTAATTTTTTATTTTTATTAGGAACTAACTAAATGAAAATACAGTTAGATTTCTGCACTTAACTATCGAAATTATAGGCTACATAGTAGGAATTAGCTATATATATATATGGGTTTATCGTTTGTCATGTTACTTGACATAAGATTATGTCAAGTGAGCCCAAAACTACGTCGTTTTGGGAGTTAAGGAAATTAATGAAGGGTGTTTTTGTATTTTTGTTTTAGTATTTATTATATGAATTTTACTATAAGATCCTTCATTAATTCCCCTGACCCAAAACTACGTTGTTTTAAGAGTTCATTAATTTAACTAACCCTAAAACGACGTAGTTTTGGAGTGACTTGACATAACATTATGTCAAGTGACATGACAAACGATAACCCCTATATATATATATATATAGTTTAATTTATCAAATTTAATTATGAACTAACTAAATAAAAATACGATTAGATTTCGTCTCTTAACTATCGAAATTCTAGGCTATATACTAGAGAAATATATAAAAATATGGGATACAATGACTGTTTTTATAAAACCAGTTGTTAAATGTTCACTTTTAACGTCAGTTTTTAAAGAAACAGACGTTAAAGGTAAGCAGAAAATTACAACAGTGCCACCGCCTACTTTTTAATGTCCATTTTGTGTGAAATCGTCGTTGAATATTCTTGCCAAAATTTCAAAAATGTCACCACCTCATTTTCTATGCCCGTTTTCATTTAATCAGTCGTTAGATGGGAGTCGTTAAATCTACTTTTGTAGTAGGATGTTATAGGTGGTACAGAGTAATGCACTACAATGTTACAGGTGTATCAGAACCAAACTTAAGTCAATGTGCCAGATTTTGAATTAACGGTGATGTTTCCATTATATGAGAATTATAATGCAATTAAAACTTCATATCTTAGCTAGTGTGAGTATTAGAGCTGGGAAATTGGGCCGAGCCTGTTTAAGCCCTAGCCTTTCAAAGGCCAGGCTTAAAAATTAGAGGAGATAAATGAAATTGGTCCTGTAGAGCCAGCCCTGGCCCTAACTCTAATGCTCTCGAGCCGGGCTTTGAAAAACATATGTTTTTCTTACCTCGAGCCTTGTAGGGCCGGCCCTATTCCCAACTCTAGTGAGTATAATGGATTGATGTTAATTATATTGGTACTTTTTTTTTTTTGCTCGAAAATATTGGTACTGACTTAAAAGTAAGATATTTATAATTTTAATTTATTCTTTTGTTTAATCATAATGTACCTATATAACGGGGTGGATCCAGAAAGTTATGGAAGGGGGGCACCATTGGTGGGGGGATGTGAGGGTTCGAGGGCAGCGGCCCCAAATTTTTTTTTAAAGCAAAGCTTTAAATACATTAAAAAATAAAAGAATCACTTATCAACCAGGGGGGACCGATCATAGATCAAAATACCTTTCCATCCTAACAAATGCATTGAAAATGCCTTTAAGAACAATCACAAATCAGAATCACTGAGCATATAAACTTTTTTAAGAACTTTTAGTTCCACTATCACTTGACTTTGTAAAAAAAGAACGTAAATACCTTTTTATCCTAAAAAATGGCAAATGACAAAAATGAATCAATAAATAATATATCTACCAAACAAACATATTGAAAAGAAAATTCATTGAAAATGGAACTTCACCTAACCCGTTGATCAACTAGGGAGACCGATCACAGATCAAAACAATGAAGATGGAATAATCACTGATCAAAGAGATATATGAATTAAACAATAAAAAAGGCATGCAAGTTTAATGAAATGTTCAGAGAAACTCAGCTTGTAAAATGATCTTGTAAAATAATATCAATGGCATTGCAGTTTAATGGAATGAATGTTTCCTTAAAGTAGGAAGCACGGATTTAATGCCACTTGGCTGAATCTGCTTTTCATTTTAGTGACAATCTGTTTTTCTTTCTTCTTTTTTTTAATGATCGCACTTTTATGCCAAGCTCAATAGACAAAGAAAGAATAAGCGGCCGCTAATTCATGTAGAAAGTAAAATGCAGAAATATAAACCTGATCACGGCGAGCGTAAGTGCCCCCTAATTCACTATACTCTGACCTAACCTTACATGCGTCCGCCTCTACCCATGACCGCCCCTTACCTGATTCAACCTTGAAATATCCTATTATCCTCCATGCGATTCTGATTTTAGCCCTATATATATGTATATATATATATATATATGTATATATATATATATATATATATATGTATATATATGTATATATATTTTTTTTTTATTAAAAAAAAAAACGTTGTCATTTTAAGGGGGGCACTTGCCCCCAAGTCATATACTTCGGTCCGCCCATGCCCAATGGCGGACGCAAGTGTGTAACTTGGGGGGCAAGTGCCCCCCCTAAAATTGACATTGGTTTTTTTTTTTTTATTAAATAAAAAAAAATTTAGGGTTAAATCCAAATACTAGAGAATTCTTTCGCATCGCAGAATCAAACTTCTTCTTTGCAGAATCAAATAGTCAGGTTCTTTGAATCAAACTTTCGCCATTTACTTGATGCCTTATATTGGAAAAGATGTATTTGATAGCATTGATAAAAAAACAATTACTATGGAATTCCAAAAAATAAGGCTTAGAATAATGACATTGTAATTATTTTTATTGTAATATACTTTTGTTATTAAAATGTATGTGCTTGAACTTATTTAGTGCCTAGCATTGCTATTTTTAACAGCACTTTTGCTATTTCTAACAGTACTTAGTCTTGTTTTTCCATTTATATTCTTTTATTTTTTAATATATTTAAAAAATTTCTTTAAAAAAAAAAATCGGGGCGCTGCCCCCAAACCCCCCCCAAATTATGCCCCCCCTTCCGTAAATTTCTAGATCCGCCCCTGCCCATGCCTATACATCAAGCAGGGTAATACGTTGTAGTGACTCATTCGGATACTATGTGGGAATTTGAAGGATAATAAAAACAATGGTTTTTTCAGCAAATGTGTATGAGAGAGTTTCTGGTAGAACGTCGTCGAGATATCACTTGCCTCTATTCTTCAGTGGAGGTTCAAGAAATTTTGAATTAAATTGCCCCAATTCTAACGTGAGGGAGAATAAAATTACAAGTGTGTGAATTGTATTTAGTTATTGATAATCACTTCTTCCTCAAGTTTGCCTTTAAGTTTTTTTTTTTTTTTTAAAAAAAAAAACTTGCTAACAGCAACAGGTGAGGAATGAAATATTTTTTATATTTTCTTTTAATTATAAAATATATTAATACTTTTAGTTGATCCGGCAGTTACAAAATCGCACGTGCAGAATATATTCTGGCTACATGTACGAGTAGGGTGTCGCCACGTATTCTCACCTCCCTACGTTCTGTTAGCTGAACGGGGAAGGAGAAACAGAGCGACCTCTCGACTGTATGTTTAATCGATCATCGTCTTCTTCCGTTTCTTTAGTTTTTATCCATATTGGAAAGATCTCAAATGGCGCGATTGCTATGGGCAAATATCTTTCCTCTCGGAGAAGTTGGAAGAGTCGCTGAGGTAACGGACTGGTGGAACTATATTGATGAATCGGATCAATGGCAGAGAGGCATTTACTTCTCCCTTTGTGCCTCTTACGCCTTCCTCTCCTTCTTTGCTCTGGTACGTGATTTTTCTGTGTTTTTCCGATAAATTTTAGGGTTTCATATAAACTTCTTACCATTTATCCGAGAGCCGAGCGTTGCGAAAACTAAGAAGACGCAATACGATAGTTCTGAGAAATGTAATATTTAAATGTAACATGTAGCGTCGTCATTATGTACTGATGTTCGGCAGAAGAAAACTGAGCAAGATTTCATCTGAAAGTGACATGAATTTTGGTTTCACTGACGAATTATTCTGAGGCATTTACGATTACTCCTCTTCAAGCAGCTTTGCCTGGCTTTTCGATATGTGATTTTCTCTCATTTTCTGAGAAACTAATTTGAGAATCTAGAATTGAGAAAATTGAACGAGATATCTACCGGAACTAACTGCATTGTGGGTCTTTTTCGTTGATAAATTGCTCAGAGGCTTTGTTCTCCCTTTTTCCCCTTCTTCTTCGTTTTGCGATCTGAATTTGAGATACAGAATCATCAGAAACGCTCAACCCTAACTGTCAGTGAAACGACTATATTCAATGGCCAAACATTGTATTGTTTCATCCTTGTGAGTTTGTTGATTATCTGAAGAAAACAAAAATTTTCTTCGTTTTCACAACCAGAGATGTGAACTTTCTGATGAACTTCGTGTTAGCAAACTTTGTAGTTTTTGGTTGTTTGGATTACTCAATAATGTCTTTTTATATTCAGGTGCAACTTGTGCGCATTCAATTGAGGGTACCTGAATTTGGATGGACAACACAGAAAGTTTTCCACTTGATGAATTTCGTTGTTAATGGATGTACGACTTGTGAATCGCACATGAATAATTCTGTTCATTAATGTATATTTCCCTAAGCTTGATTAAACGATATTAATTGTGCAGCAAGGGCTCTTCTTCTCGGTCTATACCAATCTGTATTCCTCATTAGACCAAAGGTTTCTTCTTATACTCAACTCTACGCATTTAAGCATTTCATATGGAAATATACAAATTAAATGATACTTAATCTTGTTGGGTAACATTGGAACAAGGTTTTATTTCATAATTCCTCTCATTTTCTTTGATTTTTGTCGATGCAATTTATTCTACCCCAATTAAGTTACTGGATCTCTCATCTTATGATCATATTCTGACATATTATTCCATGCAATTTATTCTACCGCAATTAGGTACTGGAAGAGGTGTTAATGGATCTTCCAGATCTTCTGTTTTTCTCTACTTATACATTGCTTGTCTTGTTCTGGGCTGAGATATATCATCAGGTAAATCTATTGGAAAATCATTACAATGAAAGTCATATTTTGCTACTTTGCTAAAAGTCTTATTTGGTTCATTCGTTTCAACATTATTTCAGGCAAGAAGGACACCAGCTCATGGACTTAGACGTGCTTATTTCATTATAAATGGAATCATTTACTTCACGCAGGTAAAAGAATACACATTTTATTTCCTTGCCAATCATCCTAATTCCCAAGTCTTGGAAGAAGTAATATTTTATTATGTAAACCAACGTGAGCTTTTCTTTTTTATCTTCTCATTCGGATAATTATAGGTTTGCATCTGGATTGCCATTGACCTAAACAGAACTTCTGCTGCTGTGGAAGCTGCTAGGCTCTTCCTTTCAGGTTATTTCTGTCAACCTCATTTTGGTTGATTACTTATATGATTATTTCATTTTATAACAAATTTTGAAAAAAAAGTAGATAATAAACTCATTGATTCCATTCAAAAACACACTAGAAATGTATGATGTTACAAAACTTGTAATGCTTTTTCCCCCCTTAATGTTGCAGTTACTTCATTCTGTGCTGCTTTTGGATTCATGTTGTATGGTGGCAGGTAAGTTTTTGTCTACCTGAAAAGCACCATTGTTGTTCTTGGTCATCATTAAACACTTATCTTTTTATGTAGACTGTTTTTATTGTTGAGACGATTCCCCATTGAATCCAGAGGTCGTCAGAAGAAGCTTTTTGAGGTTCGTATCTGAGTCATATTATAACTTGGAGGAAAATTGTGTCCTACCTATGGCATATTTCTTGATATTAAATATGTGGAGGAAAAGCTTATAATCTATCTACAGTTCCTCCATACGTCTAGTTTTCTCTTACACATAAACTGTAAAAGCATTATATACATTGATACAAATGGAGCAGTAATGGTGAGCAGTCATTTATTTATTGAAATTTAATACTCCTTCCGGTTTTTAATATAAGACCAGTTGACTTTTTTTGAGTGGATATATTAATAAAATTAAATAAATAACTTAATCATAATATGTATAGTATATTATTATATTAAATATTAGTTTATAAGTTAAACAAATTAGTTTAGTATAAAAATAATTAATATAAAAAAAGTTAACTGGATCTTTTATATTAAGGACTGAAGGTAGTATTTCAAATACAATGGAAAGAAACTTCATCCTATGTCTCTGATCTATTGACTGTACTGCATAGCTTTCAGATAGAATGCTAAAATAAGATGTGTAAAAAGTAGGTCGAAAAGTTACTTATTACTCCCTCCGATGTTTAATATAAGACATATTTGGAAAGCTAATCTTGGTTCTAAATATAAGAAATAATTTTCATATTTGTCGACCTATTTCTAATTTATACCTACAGATGCTCCATCAACAATAATTAAGGAGAGGGTATGAGAGAATTATATGGTGTTTTAGAAAATACATGTCATACTAATATCTTAACTAAATTTCTTAATTTAATCAAATTAGGTAAATACGTCTTATATTAAGGATGAGAAAGAGTATATTGTATGAAATTTGAGTAAGGCATGAATAGATCATTGCTGAGAAAATCTGATATGGCTAATACTTGTTGGAGCCTAACTTTTCTACTTGGCAGGTTGGCTCGGTCACAAGTATATGCTGTGCTTGTTTCATGATCAGATGTGTTCTGGTGGGTTACTTTCACTTTGGATTTATTGCACATATTCATCTGAAGTTTTTATTTATTTACTTATTTATTTATTTTTTACAAGAACAATCCTTGGTTCTTTTTGTAGCTTGCAATCTCTGCATTTGATAAGAAAGCTGATCTTGATGTTTTAGATCATCCCATTCTTAACCTACTGTATTACTTGGTAAGTTATTTTCTCTTGTATACTTTAAATTTGTTGGGTATATTGCATTATTATCTCATTGTGCTTTAAATTGTGTCACACAGTCTCACGAGTAATACATTAAATTACATCAATGCAGAAAATGATAATCAGTTTTATTACTGTAGAATAAGAAGACATTTGATGAATGAATTTATTTGCTTGATTAATTTAGCAATTATTCCAAAATATAATAGCTTTAAAAATGAAATGTACGTACTAGTTGTTCTATTCTTGTATGATTATTTCAACGAAGACTTTCACAGAAGAATCAAATGGTGGCTGAGCGATAAGATGACACGTCACATGAAAATTGAATGGTATCCTTAAAAGTTTAAAACCAACCCGAGGAAATTAATTTTGGGGCAAGTAACTTACAGTAATGACAAGAAAAAAAGTAAAGAAAAATTACCAAAACAAATACCATTTCTTCTGTACCCCGTCTGATTCAAAATATAAGAGCTAAATAACTGTTTTAAAATTATCAAGAAATTATTTAAAAATAAATATGTAAAATATATATATCTATAATTTTTTCAAACACAACTTTATTTATTAAGGCAATAAATAAGAGATATAAAAAATGAAAGACAAAGGAAAAAAAGAATGTAGGGGAGAAAAATGATGAGAGAAAGTGTGGAATTTTTTTTCTTTTTTTTTTTTAAAAAAAAAAGCATTAAATGTAAAGAAAGGACTTAGTGGGGCTTATAAAACAAAACCACAGACCCCTCACTAGATTAGCTTTTATATTTTGACCCAGAGTGAGTACCACTCTGGTCTTATTTATAAGTCCAGTTTGATCAAATCTCACATACCAAGGAAAGTTAGGTATCTCAATGATTATAAAGCAAATTATGGGTACCTTTTAAAATTTATTGTCAAATCTATCTCATCTTTTTCTCTTCCCAACATAGTTAGCTAATCTCTCTCATCATCATTAATATGGGCAAAATTGTCACAATCTCATTTATTTGGTCAAAATTGACTTATAAATAGGACCAAATTTTTTGGTCAAACTGGATTTATAAATAGGATTAGAGTGGTATAATACAAGGGGCATCCCCTTGCAGTATTCTCCTTTATTGCCTTCCCCCGGCCCCGCAAAACCTTTTTTTCGCCTTTCCAATGAAATTGACTCTTCCATTATTGCAAGGAGAATATTCCTCTGAGTAAACGAATTTTCTCCTTAAATTAGAATGCATCAATAACAAAAAGAAATCATGTATCACTCATTGAGTTGGTTATATAAAATGCTCAACAACTAACTGCTTCGATGTACCACTCTGGTCCTATTTATAAGTCTAGTTTGATCAAATCTCACATACCAAGGAAAGCTATGTATCTCAATGATTATAAAGCAAATTTCCAACTTTACATTCATTTATGAATGGGTACCTTTTAAAATTTATTGTCAAATCTATCTCATCTTTTTCTCTTCCCAACATAGTTAGCCAATCTCTCTCATCATCATTAATATGGGCAAAATTGTCACAATCTCATTTATTTGGTCAAAATTGACTTATAAATAGGACCAAATTTTTTGGTCAAACTGAACTTATAAATAGGACCAGAGTGGTATTGTTTATTATTACCCCAAATCCTTAATGTCAAACCTATTTCTCTAATTTAATTAAATTAAGGAAGTTAATCAAAGTAGTTAATATGACCTTTTTTTAAAACACCTTAATCATCTTTCTTAATTCCCTCTATATCTCTTTCACTTTATTATGGTTGAGGAGGGAACATCTATACAAGTAAATTAAGAAAACATTGACAAATATGATAAATAGATCTTACAATTATGACCAAGATTAATTCTACAATCAAATCTTATATTAAAGACAAGAGAAACTATTAGATTTCATTCCGTAGCTTTCTTATATATTTCTTGAGTCTCTCTACCCATTTTCATAGAACTAAAAATCATTTACTCAAATTTCCTTACTAGTACTTCTAAAAATCTTGTTTGGGAGAAGCAAAAAAGTGTTTTTTTAAACACTTTTTAACTCATCTCACATACTTATCTCGAAAATCATAAAAGTACTTCTAAAAAGTTAAAACAAACATGCACTTAAAAAGGATAATATATTTTTCCTATTATAAAAAGCAGCCACAAGTTATCATAACTAAACCTTGCAATGCCCTTTTGTTTAATTGTGTTATTATGAAACACCAACTTGTCAACTCAAAAGTTATGATAGGATAATGATCACAGAGGACATCCACAAGAGACTGACAAGTTTTCGAAATTACAACATGTATTATTGAATTAAAGTAAAAAAATAAATAAATAAGAAATGAATAATGACATAAGTGTAGATATTTGTGCTAGTTGTTGCAGCCTACCATCTTTGAACTGGTCTTTATTTTCATTCGTGAGACTCAGAAAATGACAAAACTGGAGAAAAAACTGTGTTCTTGTTTTGAGCGAAGATGAACAAATGTGTTTCATCTTTACACAAGAATTCTTGGGGCTTTACCCTCAAATTTCTTCGTGAAATACAATTGTTAAAAAAGAAAAAAACTCAAGACTTGATCAGGTATATATAAATTTATCTTTTTTTCCTCTCTGTGCTGCAGACTGTAGAAATTATTCCATCCGGTTTGGTGCTCTTCATTCTGCGAAGGCTACCTCCAAAAAGAACATCTGATAAATACCAGCCCATCAGATGAGCTGTTAATTTCTTTTAACATCCAATTCAAAACCGCTTTTATCATTTACATATATCTTCTTTTTTTAAAATTCCACTTATTTATTTTCTTCATGGAATGATCATTATTCATTGTCTACTATAATAGCATAGCCTATATTGAATTTGATCAACTCATGGAGCTATTCAGAGCATCAACTTCTATATAAGTAAAAAAGAGTATGTGTTGTGCTACAAAGGAAGTACTAATCCCAAAAGAAGGTTAAAGCAATGCCTAGTTGAAAATGAGTTGAATTATTGATTTGTATGATGATGCCCTTGTGTTGTTTTAAACAGAATTAATCACTTTCAACTTGGTTTAAGCCTTTAAGGCTTTTTATTTGATTGGTTGATGATCATTTGAATGAGTTCAGATTAAGGTTTTATATCTTTTAACGAAGAAAGATCAAGGTTTAATTGATTGGTCAACTTTCATAAGGAGGACTTTTCCCTAATTCCATTTGAAAGTGAAAGTTATATTTAATTATTGTTTAATGCGTCACATTATGGAAGATGTGGAAAACATATATTCAGGTGGTTAGCTATGAAAATTCAATTAAATAACTATAACCATGTACCAGTTTGTTCTTTTTTTAAATAAGAACAAACTCTATCTTCACCCAAAAACACACGTTGCTATGAAAATTCAATTAAATAACTATAACCACGTGGAAGACATATATTCAATTTGTTTTCATGTATTGCACCGGTTTACAGTAATAATATAAATAGCTTTTGAACAAACAAAAAAAACAACACTCATTTTTGGACATATTCCCAACCAGTTATATATAAATAGAATCAACCTGTCTTGCAAAAATTAGCATAGAAAAAAACAAACCATGTCACATAAAATTACATTTCACTGTCAAACCTGAATGTATGCTAGCTATGGATCCAAATAAATAAAGATCAGGCATATATACACCAAAACCACATCCCATGTTAGGACTCTGAGACTTCCCCAATGCCAAATACAGCCATAAATAGCCATCTATTTACACGGGAGGATCTGAGCAACCAAGGTGGCCGGCTGTTAATCAATCAAATGCTATAGGTATGAAATTATCATCTAAAAGCATGTCAATATCAATCAGCTGCTCTACACCATCAACAGTCTCTTCCGAATTGGTCGAGTCCATATTGCCAGCCTGAAAATTGTCAAGTGAATGTTATCAAAAAGAAATGTCAAACGAAATGCTTAAGCGAAACGAGAGGGTATTTATAACAGCTACGAGATGGCAGAGAAAAGTAATAATTACCTTAGTCTGACGGACGTCCTCGACAACGTTCAGCAGCCGTCGATATTGAGCCCGTGCTTCAGGATACTGAACCATGGACTTCACCCTCGAAAGGGCCTTATGGAACCTTTCCTCACTTTGCTTCCTACCTTCCTTGAGAAAATCATAATCATCCTCTTTCAAAGGTTCACTTGGTTGGCTGGGTTCCTTGTTAGCAGCCGCATCTGGTCGAAACCCACGTAAGCCACTGCCCTTGCGTCTCCAACGCAATATGACCTTCTCCAGGATTCCTACAGACCAGATGATTGGCTTGTATTGCTTCCTTGCCTGGTGCCCTCTTACATGAGCCTTAAAAGCAGAGAGTTCAATCAGTACAAGGATGTGTCAAATGTAGAGGGGCAAGGCTATAGGGACAAATTGAAAAGAAGATACAAGGAAAAACAGATTAAAAGACTCCAAATAATTTTTCACGTTTTCCAATGTGCTTGATGAATCAAAATTTAGGAAAGCTGTTCACATCTTTTCGAAAAATATTACTAGTATTTGGCTAGCTTCATTTTATCTAACATCATAGTTAAAGAAAGCCTCAAAATTCAAATAACCATTTTGGCCAACGCAAGTAGTTTTTAACAAGAGGATCTGAAAGCACAAGAAAAATAAATCATTTTCTAAATAAGAAACAACGCCAGTCAAAGATCCCTTCCATAGTCACAACAATGCCTGCAACAGGCACTATAACAGCTAGACAAGGTGGAACAGGGGTAATAACAGCTCTGATACTAAATTGATGTAATATGTTGAAGAAGAATTTATCAAGAATTTGGGTTGTGTTCGTAAAATTTATTATGACTAGCTTCATTTTTCCCCCTTTCTTTTATCCTTCATTTTTGTGCGTTTACTTGGGAAAATTTCTTGTCCACCCTACTTTCCTAGTTCTGTGTCATGCCTCTCAGCTATAATAAAATTTATATTCCCTATAAATAACAAATGCCATTCTGAAAATATGAAGGGGAAGGCCAATATGGAGAATTTTCAACGTGTGACTTCTCTACATGGTGAGGGAATTCTCAGTAATGAAAAACAATGAGCTCTTCAAATAAAAGCTAAGTAGGACCTTATGGGAAAGATATGGAGAAGTTTCCAGAAAATGCATGTTTAAATTCCCAGGCCCAGCCTTTAATTTTTGCAGCTTCAATTTTCAGATTAAAGAATAAAGCACAGATTCAAATTATTCAAAAGAGGAAACAGGAACAACTAATAAAAACTAAAAAAGGAATGAGCTTTTATCATACAAAATATGAAAAATAAGCATCATAGAAACTCAAAAAAGAGATTAAGACAATAAACCTGGATTTTAACAACTCTTTGACGAATTATTAGGAATTCTTTTCTCTTCTTCCAGCCACGGAACTTCTTCTGTATTTGTGTTGCTGCAGAATGGGCTAACCCATCTCCCTGTCCAGCCTTGCCTGCCTTAGAACCTAGAAGAGAAAGAGCTCGTGGATCTGACAGTCCAAACTCATCATCCTGGTACTCATTCAACTGCTTCATTTGGAATGACTGCATTCTGAATACTTGATGTATACGATCAGCTGCCTGTGTAGCATTACGAACAGCAGTGAGAGAATCCTTAAGGCATAGCGCATCGGGCATATCACCATAAAATAAAGGTGTCGCAGAACGCTCTGAGACAGTATGCACTGCTTTCACTCCTGAAGCCTCTTGACCACCATCTCTCTTTTGCTCATCCATTGTGAGAGATGCAAGGTGGTCAGTTAATGAGCACTCTGCAAGAAAGCCTGAGATTCCCTTGTGTCCATTCCTAGAAGCGAGATCTGCCGGTGTTCTACCCGAAGGAAATTCTGGTGATGGATCAGTCAATGCTCCAGGATTTGCACCCATAGTGACAAGGAGAGCAACTGTCCGCTCTCTAAGCAATTGAGGACAAGGAATAACATAAGCGCTTCATGTCATGCGAAATAGAGATAATTCGAGAGTAAAAATTAACAATCACATGTAATGCCATAGATGGAGTAGTTTATATAGTAGTTGTAGTAATTTGTCTTTAACAAACCATTATAAGCATGACAATATGCCCATGACTTGTATACATAATTAAATAACTTCCTTTAAAGAGAAAAACACATTTAATAACTTCATGACATAGGAAAAACTAAATTTCCATGCAGAATCTACATTTCCAAAATGACAAATGTGGACAAAATCCAAGCACTAAGAGAACGCCAACCAGATAGATACAATCCATGCTGACCTAACATACTAAATCATAAGATTCTAATGACATTTACCTGCCAGAAGAGGCAGCCCAATGCAGAGCCGTCCATCCATTTACGTCACGGAAATTGATATTAACTCCAGAAATAATAATTGGTGCTATAGTCCAATCATAACCAAGAGCAGCTGTTAGATGTAGCACACCCTGTCCCTCCTCATCTAATACATTTGGCCCTTTACCGTCTTCAGCTACTTTGTGAAGTAGCCATGAGTACAGCTTCTCTTTCACTTGTCTTTGAAATTGCTGCTCCTTTACCTTCTGCTGGGACATGTCCACATCTAACTTTGTCTCTTCCTTATTTAAACACTCATCTTCTTCTCGCAATGAAACAAGCTTATATATCAGGCTTCTTTTCTCTGTATCATCATCAAGTGACTTGTCATTTGAAGGGCGCACTGATTTTGAAGAAAGTAATGCTTCCAATCGCAAATAGAACAGCATTTCAAATGAACTGCAGTAAATATCTTCAACTTCTACATCCTTGGCAAAGCCCTCTCTGTAATCAAATTCCCTCACTTCACTGCAAGCTACCCTATTGGAACATGTTACATAGAAGGGGAGCCTTCCAGCCCTATGAGGTGGAGCAAGACAACACAAAACTCCATTGGCTAAAATCTCAGCAGGAACTTCAACTTCCCCAAACATACAAGACCAGTTGCAGTTTGCCACCTGTGGTTGATTCTTCAAAAACGTTCCAATGATCAAAACCTGAGAATTTTAAGTAGTATAGCATGTCAGTGAAATCTGAACTTCCTTTGTTACTCATGCAGATAAAAAACAAGTTGAACATAGCAAACATACAAGATAGGAATTGTGCAATAATAATTTCAACCAAGTAAAATCCAGAGGGATCTGATCAAGGACAAGAGCAGCTGATATTTGAAGCAAGAGACAGTAAGTTTTTATTATAAAAGTACTCTATGGAAATATATTATATTCAATTTAATCACTTACTCCAAGTAATAAAAATGATTTTTTTTTTCTTTGAAGAAAAAACAGTACTACAGAGATAAAAATGACTACCTAATTCAGATCCAAAAAAACAAATGCTGCCTAAAACAAATAACTGTACATTAGAAAATGAATCGTAAATCAAAATACTAGTTAATTTCCTTCTTTTCTTTTCATGATTAAAGATGCCATTCATTTAGGAGTACCTCAGTTTCAGAATCAGCATAAGCCCATTTAGGTGAACAATCATATATGCTGAACAGCTGGTCATGAGAGAGGGAGGGACTCAGTGAAGAATCATCTATAACTTGCCCACTGTCATCTGTGTTCCATGAAATACCAGGTGAGGATTGCATACGTAGATCATCCACCTCTGGAAGTTCTTTACTAACCCATCGAGAAAAGCTGTCAACTTTCTTCAGGCTATCATCTCCCTCTAATAATGGGCGTTTCATAACGAAAGCGTTCTCATTCTCAGAACTAGGCTTCAGAGAAAATTCATATTGTGCATCTGTATGCTGTTCTGAAAAGTTATCCTGCAAAGGCTGTTCTCTAGACTGGCCATTAAAAGTCAACAGGTCAGAAGCAATTTCAGGACCTGTATTATGAGATTCATTCCCCAGTAAACCAGTGGCAAAATCAGTTCCATATTCAGAACTCAACAATTGGGTTATTGGCCATTTATGCAACTGTCCTGAATAGTCATCGAAGGGAATCTGTATAAACATATCAAAGGAAAAAAAAAAATTAAAGTAGCTATATATTGTAACAAAATTGTAAATTTAATTAAAAATAAAACAGATAAACAGTAGATTAAAATGTCAATATAGCACAAATACTATCAAAGATAAATGGCAATACAACAAAATTGCTCATGGTTGTATAATGTGAACGACCAAGACATGTGCATTATCCAGGATTCAAGCATCAGTTTAGGCTTCTAAATGCTCATATCTGAAGATATGATATGGTTACTATTGGAAAAGGTTTAATGACAAAAGATATTTTCTTCCTTTCAAAAAGATCCTATCAACCATACAATTTATTCCAATAAGTTTACAATTTTAGAAAAACTGAATATTATTCTCAGAAAAGAATGTTTTTGAGTAATTTAGCTAGATCCAAATTAATCAAGCAGAAAATTTCATGAAACACAAATAACAGAAAATGGAGTAAACCGTCCATCACCATTCACCTTAATAAAAAATATGACTACACAGACTGATGACTAACTTCAACATTTAAGGCAGTAAGCCATATTTTGAAGGTCACTTATTCACTATCCTTGAGGTTGACTCATTCCATTCAGTATTTAAACCTAATAAACCCAATGGTTGGCTTCTAAAGCAGACAAAAAGAAAATTGTTCAGCTCATTTCAAAGTGTGGGTCCCTATTATAGCTCAAAGGCATCATGAACCAAGCAATTTGCTACAAACAAAAGCAATACTACTTTAGGATGCAAAACCTTGAGCTTGCCAATGAATATCAATAGATTTCTTCCCTCCTTTTAAAATTAATTTTCATGTGAATAAAAATGATTGAAAAAACGTGAAAGACTCCACCATTAAATAATATATTACTCTTTCAAGAGAACAAAACTTCTGTGTAACGATGTTAAATCCTTCAACATCCCATCAAATACCAATCATCAATTCCCATTATCTCCCTTCCCCAATCTCACTTTTCTCCAGCAACTACACCACCGTGAGAAAAGAGAAAGGGAAGAAAGGGACTGGGGAAAGGCACCTCAAAATTCATCGAGCACCAAATCCTTTGACAATGACATGCTGATTCTCAAGGATAAGTAACAATTGCATTAGTTCACACTTCAGCATTTTGACCAAATGATAATTTTCTGGGTAATTTTCAGATTTTGCACCATACTAAAAGATAACTACATTACTACTGATCAAACCTCCCCACATGCTACTCAACTCATCAATGGCCACAATGATGACCCAAATAGAGCAAGCATTAGATATTCATATCTCTTATAGCAGTTAAAAAACACTACCATTGGGAATCTTTGAGCAGGAAAATATATTGGATGGTCGAACACAAATTTGCAACTCTGGAGTAGCAATACAGACCAGAAAACAAGAGGGGAGTGCCATACAAATTTAATAACATCTCCACCAAAATGTAAAAATAATAGCTGCTGAACCATATTAGATCAGACAACGCAATCTCAAGTTGATTTTTCTATCTCAAAAATAAAGGTCCGAAAATGTAACTTGCAGACAAAACATGCAGTACTAGCAAAGCAAGTACCTGCCAATCTGATTGAAAAGACTGAGATTTCCCTGCCTCCTCAGCTAGGTCACCCTCACTTGCTAAAAGATCAGCCAGAGCAGGTTCTTGTTCAAGAATGTTCCCAACTGAATAGGGTGGGACAGAAGCAAATGATGCAAGATTTGGATCAGTATGTAATCCAGCAGTACATGCGTCCAATACACCGTCCCAGGAAGCCATGCCATGAACATTTTGGCCCTCGACAAAGGCCGCATTGCTTCCTCTGGTATTATCTCCCTGAACAAGTGGGATATAATTTGTTCCAGAAACTGATGGCTGTCCATGATCACCTGAAAACATTTATGGATATACAGCAAAAAGAAAATGCAAGAGTTTCAGAAAAGCATGTCTGTTGACTGCCCACTATCTAATGCAAAAGACTGTGGACCATAATAATATGAAGAATTTGCAGTAATCTTGCAGGTGCAGCTTAGAGGACCATTACTCATGTGATCCAAAACGAGTGTAATCCAAACTTTATTCTTGGAGAATATCCACTGACAAATTTCATTAATGGGTGTGAACAAATGAGCTGGCCTTAGTCTTGTGTGAAGTATTGATGTGATAAATCAAGATATTAAGGCATTGGTTGTGTGATCTATTGATCCATGTCACAGAAAAAGCAGAAAGTATATACCATGAAATCAAGATGCAAAAGCTGAAATACCTGAATCAGCATCTTCACATAAGGAAGATAAAGTGCTAGTTGGGCTCATGGCATCTGTGCTTCTTGAAGGTGTATTACTGTAATTAATAGGAAAACCAGATGATGGAGATGGAGATCTGCTATTTCCTGACGTAACATCATCACTATCTGTATTTCCTACAATATTTGTTTTGTTACCCTGAGAAATAGAGAACAGATAAAGCATCTATTAATAACCCAACAAGTTTGCATTTAAGTGAAGACCAAAAATACGAAACAGGGAGCATAAATCCCATGTAATGTTTGTGCAGCCCAATGTTGTTTAAGTATGTATCATTGTTTACAACATATTTATTTCTTTGCACCTCTTGCAGGATATAGTAATTATTTTGGCTTCTCCATAGGCTTTTTAGCACATGGATTTTCTTTTCATTTGGAGAGGACGGGATCTCATGGATTTATGGAGGTATAGGAGGGCTCCTGCAAGTTGATGTGTTTTCATTCATTTCTTCCCTTGCTACTTTGTTTTAGGTGGGAAAACATGAAACAAGAAGCATCGTACATTTGACATCTTCACATGTAACATGATTTGCAGTTTACCGGAAACACTTCCAGCATAGAACCAATACACCAAATTGTCATAAGATGGACCTCAGTGGCCTTTCATAAAAACTACTACTATAACAGCATCCTTGATTGGCATTAAGTAAGAAATCAAGGGACTTATCATGACATTAAATAGCTTGACATATAAACTGAAGGGCAAATATCATATACAGGACTTTAAGAAGGCTAAAGAAGTTAACCCATCCATTCATGTCTACCACACATAGAATAGATGTAACTCAATTCTCAGCAAGAAGGTGAAAGACACTGAGACAGGAGCTGGTCTCATCTCAGCATTATCGTTGAAGGTTTAGCATGTAAAAAACATGATAGTTATTAACTTATACCCACTCCAACTTTAAAAGGAAGTTTAAATGATAAATTGTCAGAAAATAAATTTGGTTTATAAGCTATAGATGTCAAGTTAAAATTACAACAATGAGAAACCAATAAAGTTTTCTGATTGCAGAGTTATGCATTCAACATATTCATCCCATGGGTAGCAGAGACTGAAATATGAGAGCTGTGTTTCTTGCATCCTCACAGACCAGCCCCTCCTCAAAAGGAAAAACCAAAGTCAAGAAAGAATAACAACAGTGAATAGAAATACAAATTTACCTTTACTTCCAAGTAGTGGACAAAAACTATGTGCATCATGTCCCTGCAAGTAACAGAATCAGAATAAAATTATATTGTGAATCAATTTTTAAAAGTACCAAAACAAAACTCCAGTCAGAAGAGTGCATCTAAAATTACAACTTCACTGATAACAATGATCTACCAAACAAAATTCTGAAAAGAAAGTTAATTAATACTCACGGTTCAAGCAACCAATAGCTTCGCCGCTGAAAATTTTCATTTTCTTCCCCATGGGCATAGTAGCAATGTAACACATCAACACTTCCAACCTAAAATTACTTGACAATTGTTATGATCTCAGCAAACAATTTAGTTAATTCCAATTACACAATTAACAAAAAAAGGAGTCAGCTCAAAACTTTTTGTGATTGTTCCATAACTCAATTAGCAAGAGACACAATACTTGAGGAATAGCAAGATTACCTTCAACTTTTCATGAGCTTCCTTCACAGTCTTTCCATCTTTTTTCTTCCTCCAATTATGTCCATCCTTTCTAAAATATCTCAGCACCTTCCGATCAAACAGAAAAAGTGAACCGCCTACAACCACAATATACATGTCAAGCAATGTTTGAAGAACGCTAAATAGTACAAAGGAAGATTTAAGTGTGAATGCCAACAGAAAAATAATAACAATAATCTAGAAACCACTGGACTTGAAAAACTATACTAAACATCACACACACACATTGCTGCCAATCTAGAAGTGCCTGTATTCTTTGAAAAGAAATATGTCAGTCATCAAAAGGAATTATTAATGGATTCTGATGAATCTCTAATTAAGACAATAACAACATAACCATACCAAATCTCAATCATTGGCACCTTGTCTAGCCAGTTTGGGCGTCCATTTTGGACAACCAAAACTCACGTTTCCCCAAAGCCAACATTTTGGGTGTTCAAAACAGACACCCAAATGTACTCCTAGATTACTATCATAATTCCTGCTATAAATTTTGTAGACACCAGTTACAGGAGGTATGAAAAATTTATGTCAGATTAGCGAAGTTAATATTTTGGGGCAACAAATTCAACCATTTATGCATATGACTACTATAAGAGGAAAAGACATTTTGATAAGGTGGTAATAAAGCACCATAAATACACAATGACCATACTTGGGGGCCTGTTTGGGGGTTCTGAATTAATTTGAAACATCCGATAATTGCGGAGAATTTCACATATTTCAGCAGGCCTCAACCACCGATGCTGGGCTTCATGTTGTAATTGCTGAACATCTGCGAATTGGATATCAATTGCTTAGCCATTTTATAACTGTCTATTTACAAAAACAAGTAAAGTGAGGAAAGAAAGCTTAAAGAATCAGAAAATAGCCACAGAAATTCCATGTCTTATGAGGAATGAAAACTTAAGGAATCAAACACCAGCCACAGAAATTCTGTGTCTCGCTCTTATCTCAACAGAAAATAATATTCAAATGAGCAAAAGTGCATGCACAAGTGAAGACAAGAAAGTAAAATGCATGTTGAGAGGCAGTGAGCAGCAGAAAGAAAAACTATGTCAGTGAATTATTATTAACTAGTGAGTTGCTCATTTTGCACTTAAATTTTAGCACAAAGCTATTATATTTCATATAAACCCAATATTACTTCACATTAGGAAGCTATGACTTGTCGAATGACTTGTTCTCCCAATGTGGAGGCTAAATTGGGAGAACAAGTCATTCGACAAGTGGCAAAGTTTAGATATTTGGGATCAATTATAGACAAGATGGTAAAATTGATGAAGATGTAAATCATAGAATTCAGGTTGAGCGGTATAAATGGAGAAAAGCTACTAGGGTTATTTGTGATCGATAAGTTCCAAATAAGTGAAACGAAAGTTTTATTGCACTGCTATAAGACCCGCAATGCCAAAAGGACAACATGAACATAAAGTGAGGGTAGCCGAGATGAAGATGCTGAGATAGATGTATGGTCATATAAGAAAATATAAGATTTGTAATAATCATACACGCGAACGAGTTGGAGTGACATCTATTAAGGAGAAAATGGTAGAAAATCGTCTAAGGTGGTTCGGACGCGTCCAAAGACAGCCATTGGGTGCGTCAGTGAGAAGGGTCGACCGAACAGTATAGTCCTCTAAAAAAAGGTAGAGGAAAACTGAAGCGAACCCTCAATCAGGTTATAGTGCGGGATCTATTGGTTAATAATCTTTCTAAAGATTTGATTTTTGATAGAGCACAATGACATTGTTCGATCAATGTAGCAGACCTCACCTAGTAGGATAAGGCTTTGTTGTTGTTGTAGGATGCCAAGAGAATTTTTTTTAAAATGTATGGATGTCATGAAAAATTTTAAGGTGAAAAGGTTCTAAAGTTGTAGGATTTAGTATGGTGTATGTCTCAATTACTACACCAAGGGCACATGAGCTATAATCAACCTTCCATTTAGTCCAGTCAACTTCTTGTTCTTAGTGTAGTACCACAGTAATGAGAAGTAGATGCTGCAACAGTATTCCAAACAATTTAAAAATTTATTCATGCCTCACAAGCATTACTCAATAAAAAATCTTGTGAACTTTATTGTACGGTCAAAAGAGAATAAAACTCTAAATCTAGCTTTCAGCAAGATAATAATTCACAATCCGTTGAAAAACCTTCATCCACACTCTTTTTCTTCCTCAGCAGTCAATTAATAGGTTCAATAAACCCATTGGGAATCTAGCAAACTCTTTTAAATACATGTTTAGTAAATCGAATAATTTCTTCAAGTCATTTAACAGTATGAGTTGTAGAATCTTAACCAACAAACATTCACTATAAAGCCTTTACACATCATTAAAGCCAGCATCCTCCATGCTTACGAAATTCTTTAAGTCCATATATCATTATACCTTTGTCTTTCATCCAGTTCCTCTATCTGCACTCGCTCCCTAAGTTAAAATTACAAAGTCTGACTATAAGGGAATCCTGTTTCCCTAGACCAGTCAGATACACTATTCCATCCATAAGGAAAACTTTATTTAAATCAATCCCCCGGTAGGTTATGGCATCAGTTGACTTGATGCAGCCCAAGATGCACAGCTCCAAGAATGAATTCCCCCTGTTTTGAGTAGTGGGAGTGTGTCTGAGCAAGGATGGACTAATTTGCTATATCCTCAGAAAATTCAGCCAACAAGAAAATTAGACGCAAATAAGTATCAGAACATTTTGACAAACTGAACTTGAAGCCAAAGACTCTGGCCGACACATTTTGTTCTGTATTCCAATGAACATCTAGTCATTCAAATGAAACGAGTCTGCATGCTGTCTAAATCATTCATATCCAGACACAATATCGTGAATGCCATCAAAGACGCCTTTTCAGGCACCATAGCGATTGGGAACAGGTTCTTATCTCAATAAGAAACGAAAATTTCTTATTTTTGGAAAATTTGAAACCCATCTCAGAACACTTAGCTCCATCAATAATACCATTCGACGTGGAAATGCAACTGGATAAAACACGAATGAAATTTTGAAACTTCCACAATTCGCAATCGCAACGAAGAATTTCGGAAAAGACGCCAAAGCAAGAAAATTAAGTGATCCGAAAATGAAAAGAACAGTAAACAAAACAAAAATCGTAAGAAATATGACCTAATCGATGATGACCCGCACCATAAGAAGCTTGCTCCGCCATAACGACGACTGAATCAGAGATCAACGCGGAGAAAGAAGATTATGATAAATCCTGCGAAAGTAACTGTTTTCTTTTTCGCTCCTTCCAGTCAGCTTCTCAGTAGTGACGTGAGAAAGTGAAACACCAAGCCGAAAACTTTCGAGTTTTATATTTTGTTTTTGTGGGAAGAAAAAAAAATAAAATATTAATTCCGAAAATGTGGCTAACTTCCAATAGAAATCCGCCATATGGAGGGTAGGTGGCTATCCGGATTCACATAGCCTCCTCGAGTCCTCGATGTCTTCGAATCCGCGTGAATCTAATGGGCACTGTAATGAAAGTCTCAATTCTCAAATGGTGACCAACAACTCCAAAATCATTCATTCAAAAAAATTAACGGAAAAAATGGAAAATGTTTAGCCCATTTGATGACTTCATTTGATTGATTGATTAAGATAAAATATTACAATTATTTTCTCACGAAAATGAGTTGAACTTGATAAGTGCAAATTAAGTTCATTAAAAAAAATTATTTATAAATTCCCACCAGTGCAAATGCTAAAATTTTCCATTCTTTATAGTTTATACAAATACTTAAGACGCCAGGACGTCACTCTTGAGACGGATTGTGCAGACCGTGGAGCTGATAAGAAGCCCCATTAATAAAGAACATGAGGATAGTCGGCTAGTTGTGGAGATTAAAACCATGGTTGATCGAAGCTGGAACGTGGAGATTCAGCACATTAGCAGATGAGCGAATGTTGTAGCGGATCATTTGGCTAAGACGAGCCTCTCGTCCCTGCCAGGCTTCCAGGCTGTGACTCATGCTGATCTGGAGCTTCAGAGGATATTAGATACTGATAAAACGTAGTTAATGTTCGCTTGCTTCTGTTTATCAAAAAAAAAAACAAATACTAAAGGCCCGTTTGGATTGCTGCATGTCAGGGGAAGGAAAAGGAAAATAGGATTTTTAGTCCAACAGCATCGTTTGGTTCACCATTTTCCCAAGAAAATATTTTCTGGTGACGGCCAATTTTCCTGTGGATATCTTTTCCTTCCATTATTGGTGGGGAACTTATTTTCCGATGGTAGTAAATTCCCAAATAACCCCTTTCTTTCTTCTTCAATGGTCTATAGCTAATTTTAGACGTAGATGCAAACCCAACGGCGACGAAGATCTTTCAGACACGGACCCAGACCTCAAACGCCTCCTACTTCCATTTTCAATCATTACTAATGAAGATTTTTTAGACACATACCCTATGGCGGCGAAGGCAAAGGTTGCTGATGAAGTTGCAAAGCTCAATTTGGTCAGATTGGGTGACACTGAGCTTGAAAGAGTCAGCCGGCCAATATTAGAAGGAGAAAGAGTGAACTAAGCGGATGATTAGTGCATTGGAAGTTATTTTTTTCCTTTCAATACCTTAATATTAAAAATTTATTGACATATCAATATTATTTTTCTATCGGAATTATTTGACTTATACTCATTATCAAGGTTGTCAAACTCATGAGTCTAAGCAAACTCGTGATAGTGATGTAAACTCGTATCGTGAACTCAAATTGGTAAACTCGTAAGAGTTTACTTTTATCATTAAACATGTATTAACAGTGTATAATTAAATAATTAAAATATAAAAATGACAACAATTTGATTTAAATATATTTTAAATCCAAATAATTGAAATTAAATATATCAACATTCATAATTTATTATATTTAATAAAGAAATTTTTATAAAATTCATATATAAAGTCGTTAAGGATGACAAAATTAAAAAAAATTAACACAATTTTGTAAGCTACAAACGTAAAAACGGTAAATTCGGTATGTAAAACTCGTGAGTTTACATGAGTTTACGGCTGACACGAGTTTACTAGAGACTTGACTCAATTTAGTAAGGTAGAAACGTAAAAACGGTAAACTCGAAGAGTCAACTCGTGAGTTTGACAATAGTTCTCATTATGCTTTAAATATAGGAGCTAATTTTTCTTTGGTAATTATAAATAAGATCAGAGTGAGAATGTAATGAAATAGACTAATAGACATTATGAGTTTATTGGATCTGATTTGATAACATGAGAATCAAGTATATTACTATTGAATTGACTCATTTTTATGGATGGAAGTGATGATTGGATGGTCAAGTAGGCGCGGAATATGGAGGAGATGTTTTTTTCTAGTTTCCCACGTGTTGTAACCATCATTCATATGTCATAACATCGTAATCTTAATGTATATGCTTATGGGAATCAATATTATAAAATGTAATCTCATACACGTGTACATAAATCCAACCAGACATCTAAATTAACATTTTTTTTAATTAAAAATTACATGTAATTACCTTTCATACAGTCAAACTAAAGGGGCCATAAAATTTAAAATATTGACAATGTTTTTAAATGCTAATATATTAAGTTGAATATTAAAAAATAATAATTATTAATAATGATGTTTGTGATAAATAATTAAAAATATGCTTTATAAAGTTGAGGTATCAAACAAAAAAATAATAGAAAAAGAACCTAAAAATTGAAAAATCTTAAATTAGGTTTGTTCGGAAGAATTGATAAAGAAATGACTATATTTGATAAGTAATTCATAACTCATTCTATAAAAAATATTTTTATTTAAGATTTTACAATTTTTAAATTCTTTTCCTTATCATTTTTCATAAAATTTACATTTTTTATTTATTTACTTATGAGGTGGGTTCAAATATTTGGTGGCAACGATTATTTAATAGTGTAAGTGTGAAGAGGGAAGCTTCATCGCTCAAGATCGTACGCGTCATTATTATTAAATAAAGCTTACTACTACCTTTCACCAAATCCATGCAAAACATAGAAAAGTCCACAACGTTTTCAAGCCACCGCCATTTCATTTTGGGAAAATCCGTACTAGGGCCATTTTAAACTCTGAAATTCCAGTTGAGGCCCTAAGAATCTGACATTTCCAGAAGAGGCCCTAGGGCCCTGATGGGGATTAAGTTATAAAATGAAAAGACATGAATACCCTTATTAAAAAAGCAAAAGCAAGCAGAAGTTTCCCAAGGTAAACACACGATCAGATTGAGATTGAGTTTTGGCGCCACACGGAGAAGACCCCTTGTCCCGCCGTCGAAAGTCTCGCCGTCGCCGTTGTCGGTTTGCCAAAGGTAGGAAAATGTTTAGGGATTAGGTTTTTCGGTCCTTTGTTTTGTTTCTATTGTTTTCTCTCTCTCTCCACCTGTCTATGTTAGGTTTCCTTCTGCATAATTCAGTTCTTGATTTCAATTCCTTGATGCTAATTTACAATTCCATTTTTATCAGTTTTCAATTTTTCTGTATTGTAATTGTAAGTTGGTTTGCACTAATTTATTTTGGTTGAAGTAAACCATTGTGAGTGGGTTTTATCTATGTGGAAATTCAAAAAAGAAGATTTATTTATCGTTTTTTGTTTTTGCTTGATTCGTTGATTGATGAGTCCTATTTTGTAGTTGGACTATGAAATATAGTAGGTTCCTCTGTCCATGCTTAAGACGGTCCCCGATTATTTGGGGGGATAAAGTTGTCTACAAATGCGATATTAAAATTATGCCAACAATCTGAAAGTTTCTTGGATTTAAATTGATTAGTGGATATGAACATGAAGCAGAGAATGATGAACCAAAAGTTGTTATACTTCTGTCCAATATAAATACCGATGAATTTAAGATATTTGCTATATGCAAATGTGACCCTCTTCTTCCTAGTTTCAATCATGTGGAGAGTCTGACACCAATTGACAACATCCATTGAAGAACCTGGATCATAGATCTTATTGCATTATGTTTTAGCACTTTTTAGTTCAAATAATTCTATATGCGCAAAGGGTTGATGGCAATACTGCTAAAGAAGCTGGTATATGTCATGGATTTGAGTAATTGTTCCTCTCATGCAACCTTCTATCTTCTTTGTGTGTGAGGCTTTGGCTCTCAACAAGTGGATGCAGATGGCTTAGGATTTGGGATTTGGTAAGTTTGTGTTTTGAATCTGGTTTTCAGCTTATGATTAACTCTGGTTTATGGGGTAGCTTGTCCTGAATTGAATTTCAGTGTTGTCTTGGAGTATATGGTGTTAGGGATGGTGGCTTTGGTTATTGGTGTAATACCTTTGACACTAATTGTTGAGACTTACAAATTGATGAATCAAATGAAATTGTGAATCGATTTTTCTTTTTCAAAGTTTTGGGAATCTTTCAACCAACTATCCCAACACCAAGAGCAAAATGATGAGCATGCACTTGAAGATGATGCGCAAATTGAATTTCATTGCTCTAGCCATTTGGCCCATTTCCATTTCCATTTCCATTTCTATATGCGCAAATTGTATAACCATTTGGCCCATTTCCATTTCCTTTTGGTTGGGGACTCTGCCATCTGCTATAATTAAGTCTTAGCATGTTTTTTTTTTCTTGTGACACAGGGAAAACAAAGAACAAAACATAGTTGAGATGCCTCATCAGAATGTGAGTAATCAAGTTGAAGGAGCACTAATGCGCTGGGGCATGCATGGAAGATCTTTAAATTCGAGGAAGTTGGAAGATCTTTAAATTCGATGATAGAGGACTCCCACAAGCGGAAGATGAGCCGTTAAGAAGCAATCCTTTATATACATAGGCTGACTTGTTTTTAAATGTATCTAAATTTTAGTGGTTGTATGACAGATTTTATTACAGGGACAAAGTTTTGTAAATTTTCTGATGTAGGTGACATGACATTTTAATATGAATGAGAACGACAATTGTTTCCTACATGCATCTCTGGTCATTGTTAGTTGTGTGTGCAGAAGCAGGAAAATAAGATATAATAAGGTACTCGTTTATCAACATTATCAGCCCCCATTAACAACTACATCAGCCCCACTAACAACTACATCAGCCCCCATTAACAACTACATCAGCACCCACTAACAACATGATCAGCCCAACCTAACAACATCATCAGCACCCTTTAATATCAACATCAGAAACAAAAGAACAACCATATCAGAAAAAATGCACAACTATATCAACCCCAATAAACAACCATATCAGAAAAAACTGATAACCACATCAGACCCCACTGACAACATCATCAGCACCCACTGACAACATGATCAGCCCCCACTGACAACATGATCAGCCCCCACTAACAACATGATCAACCCAAACTAACAACATCATCAGCACCCACTGACAACATGATCAGCCCTTTAACAACCAAATCATAGACCCTTAAATGTATATGGGGGAGGACAAGAAAGTGAGTATATTGGTGGAATGGTAAGAACAAGAAACATCAAGGAAGGAACAACATACAAGGAGTTGCTAACTTTCATAGCGTCATGAATGGGGAAGAAAATACTGAAATTTGCGTGAAGTGCAAACTTAGCTTGGATACTTCTTCATTTATGTACACATTTTCATATTGTAAGACAATTGTAAATGACGTTGAAAAATATATGTTAAGCGTCTATGATTTGGTTGTTAAAGGGCTAATCATGTTGTTAATGGGGACTGATGTTGTTGTTAATGGTTACTGATCACGTTGTTAGTGGGGGCTGATGATGTTGTCAGTGGGGGCTGATGACGTTGTCAGTGGGTGCTGATGACGTTGTTAGTGGGTGCTGATCATGTTGTCAGTGGGGGCTTATGACGTTGTCAGTGGGTGCTGATGACGTTGTTAGTGGGTGCTGATCATGTTGTTAGTGGGTGTTGATGATGTTGTTAGTGGGGTCTGATCATGTTGTCAGTGGGGGCTCATCATGTTGTTAGTGGGTGCTGATGATGTTGTTAGTGGGGGCTGATCATGTTGTTAGTGGGGGCTGATGATGTTGTCAGTGGGGGCTGATGTGGTTGTCAGTGGGGGCTGATGATGTTGTCAGCGGGGGCTGATGTTGTTGTTAAAGGGGGCTGATATGGTTGTTCTTTTTTGTCTGATGTTTATGTTAAAGGGGTCTGATTTGGTTGTGAAAGGGGGCTGATGTTGTTGTTAAAGGGGGCTGGTGATGTTGTTAATGGGGGCTGATGTAGTTGTTAACGGGGGGTTGATATAGTTGTTATTTTTTTGCTGATATTGATGTTAAAGGGGTCTGATTTAGTTGTTATTTTTTACTGATGTAGTTGTTATTGTTTTGCTGATATTGATGTTAAAGGGGTCTGTTTTAGTTGTTAGAGGGGGCTGATGTGGTGGTTAGTGGGGGCTGATGTAGTTGTAATTGAGGACTGATGTAGTTGTTAGTGGTTACTGATGTAGTTGTTAGTGCACACACAACTAACAATGACCAGAGATGTAGGAAACAACTGTCGTTCTCATTCATATTTGTTTTTACAACTGTATAACTTGATCGAACACTACTAAAACAAATTAAATATATGTAATAAATCTGTCATACAACCACTGAAATTTAGATACACTTAAAAACAAGTCAGCCTATCTACATAAATACATATTTATGGTCAACTACAATGTGTCCTAACAATATGCCCCCCAATGTCTCTTCTTCTGCTTGTGGTAGTCCTCAATCAAAGACAAGACTTTTGACGATGGTTGTTGCGAGGAGGAGTGACTAGCCACCACAAATTACTGAGCAAATAACATATGAATATCACCATTCCTCTCGTGAAAGTGCTCTGCATGCCACAAAGCCTTCTGAACCTGAAACAACCAATTATCTTGGATAATTAGCAGCTTTTTGCCAAATAGATGTTAATCAAAAAAAAAAAATGAATGCAGAGTAGCAAAGAACCCATTGATTTGGATAAGCATTGTGTGGCTTAATGTGTATAGACTCCTAAGACCATAAATATGAATGACATTGTGGAGTAAGTAACCAAATCATCACCAACTTAAAAAGTCTTTCAATTACATAGAAAAGCCTCTCCTATGCATGCACCGACTCTCCACTGCATATTTCTATAATATACCCACATACATTCCAGAAGAGAGTAGAACCTTCACGTGGCTTACTCAACGAAAGTGATTGGTACAAGAAATATAATTACCTTCCCTGTTAGCATTTCAATACCCAAATAATACTAGTACCTCACATCGGTTCCCTAATAATCAGTTCAATACATATATATTTCAATGACATCAAAATAACTGAGCTTACTAGCTGTTAGGAAATTAACACCAATCCTCAAGAGAAATAGACATATAAACTAACTCAAAGATCATTGACAACATAGCAAGGAAGCTACTGTTTATAACAGAACCATCACTATTCCCTCCAAATTTTCTCTTCTTTCTACCGTATATAAGTCATGGTAATAAGCACAATCAAATGCTTGAAAACTTTAGTCAGTTCAACTTACATACAAGGGAGTTATCAGGAACTTCCTTCCAATCAAAAATGTTAGGGGACTGAAAATAATATAGCAACTCAAGAACGTACGGCGGGCGTGAAGAGGATAGAGATCTCCGAGAATTAGACTCAGACGCTCCATTTTGAGAGGATTTTTTCTTCCCCTGCACAGATGAAAAACTCCTTCGGGAAGAACTACTTTGACTAGCCATCTGCGAACGCAACCGGCCAAATTCCTGCAACCATATCACCACCAAAATACATAAACGAATTTCAAATTAGATGGAGAAGTATCGTACTGGGGAAAAATCGAATTTATATTCCCAAAATAAAAGAAAAAATATTCGCCGTGTCGAAAGTTATTAATCCATTTTCGAACGCTTCCATCGAATTCAAAGGGAGCGATGTCGCAAAATAAAAATCCGAGATAACAAAAGAGGAAGAAACTCACCAAAAGCTATAATCCTCAGCTTATGTATCGAGAAAGGAAGAACAAAACAACAGAGAATACCGCTGAATCCCGAGAGAAGTAAATTCAAAAACGTCAATGAAGATTCCGAGCTAGAAAGTGGGGAAGTCAACCGAAAATAGAGAGGAAGAGAGAGGTGATGGATTGAGGTGAATCTGGGAATCGGAAAAATGGCTCTCGGGAACCTCGTCGGCAAAAGATTCCCGGAGAAACACACCGGCGGGGAAGTGAGCGGGAAGAGAATGGGGGAAGAAAGAAAATAACCCGACAAAATGGGGAGGCGGAGATCGACGAGCACGAAGGCGCAGACCGACTGGCACGGAGGCGCAAAGGTGGAGACCGACGAGGACGGAGATGCAAAGGCGGAGACCAACGAGGACGGTGACCGACGACGGGGATCAGAGAATCCAGAGTAAGGGATCTGAGAAGTTTTCGAATGGTTCAGACATGAGAGAGGACCGTTGAATTTCGACTTTCACTAAGGGCCCTAGGGCCTCTTCTGGAAATGTCAGAATCTTAGGGCCTTAACTGGGATTTCTGAGTTTAAAAGGGCCCTGGTACGGATTTTCCCTTTCATTTTCTTCTTGTTTTTTCCCAGTGAGACCAAAAATTCTGTCAGTCTCACTTATTTTTAATCCCAGAAGAAACTAGACAAAAAATGAGAAATTGTTTTAAAAAAATAGAAAAACTTTTATTTAACTAATTTAGTAACACCAGTAGTTAATTATTTTAGAGTAATGATACAAATATTATGACAAATTCATGACTATTTTACGATGAAAAGCTATCACGAACCATGAAAATGAGTCTGTTTTATAAAATCTAAATGTAAACGAGGCCTTTATCTGTAGGTAACCAATCTGCTCTTGACGTCTTTGCTTGTATACTGATGCGCTGCAGAAATGATCTAATAAGGTGGAGTAGAACGGAATTTCCAAATAATGTCAAGATTATTGGGAATTTAAAAGTTAACCTGGCTTCTCTTGCACAGGGAAACCTTAACCGCGAGACTTCTCGTGCTATAGCTGATGTTAAAATGGAGTTGGAAAGGTTGTTAGACCTAGAAGAATAACATCAGTGGCAACGTTAACTCGTTAGTTGGTTAGAGGCAGGAGATAAGAATTCCTGTTTCTTTAATCTATCTACTATTAAGAGGAGGTAGAGAAATAGTATCATATGTATTAGGGACGACACTGGCAGCTGATTAATGGAAAAACATGCAATTTCTCATAATATTAATGCCTTATGCACACAACAAAAGCTTAAAATATAACAATAATACAAGTAAAAACAGGTAATGTAAACTTTTTAACAGCTGCAGTTATAGGGGCACACAATCAGTAAAATACATGAGCCAACCAAGACATTAAAACAATGTACAAACATGTATGCATACACAAGGTTTCAGGAGACAGATCAACTAACACATTACAGAATAAATTGCCTAAAGCTCAATTCAATATGAGCAAAAACATACATAAATCATGGCAACGTAAGTTCACCATAGTTAAATAGGCTAACAGCAAAAAACCACTGATGTTTACGTTCGAACCAGTGAACTCAGTTCGAACATGTGACAGAAGTTAAACCAGTACAGCAAGAGTTAAACAGTACAAAAAAGTGCCATCTGTCATTCATAAAAACCAAAAAGCAGAAGAAAAATACTAGAGTACGTGTCCCTAATTCTTCTTCTTCCTCTTAGCTGGGGACCTCGTACGAGAGGTGCGCCTAGGTGATGATGTAGTTGAACCAGGGAGGTTCACTGGGGTGAACAAGGGGGAAGCAGACGTTGCAGGTGGATCAGGCACTGGTGTGTCAACTGAGAATATATGGGGCAAATTCTCAGCAGCAAGCACAGACCTGAATCTACTTGGGGGAATGAAACTCAAAGGCATAGTGTCTGATATTGTCCTCAAAGGCGCAAGAGGATACATCAACATTTGTAATGGGTATAGACATTGTCGGTGGGCTAACCGTTGATATCCTTGCATCAATCGAAAACTTCAACTCCCACCCATCAACATACCTAGCGATGTCCTCCATTCCACTGAGAGTTCATAGCACCCCCACTTCAACCCATATAGCACAGCCAAGAGCCCTGGAGTCAACCCCTGTGATTTCCCTGCTTGCCAAAGAACGACATTACTCCCAAAGCTATGGAAGGCCACGATTTCCCATCGTCTTTGTCACCATCTCTCTAAAAGGTGTGAAATCGGCTTAACCATGGGTATAGATGAAGAAAAATGAATCAATAAAAGAAAAGAAAAGAAGAGCTCAAATAGTGAAGAAATCTACTTACTCTTGCGTCGAGGAGGATGGATGTCATTGTGAAGGTGTGCAGTTGTTGAGAAAGTGGTGGAAGAAGGAATTTGATGGCGAAAGAGATATTCAAATTTTGAAATTAGAACTACTAAGAGAGACCGAGGAAGAAGAAAAAGAGGGTAGGGCCTCAGAAAAGCAAAGGGAGAAAACATAGAGAGAGAAGAGTGAGAGAGAGGTGTCCCGTGAGTGAATGAGCCACGGTTTTAATGAGCAGCTCGAGACATGAATAGAATCGGTTTATGAACAGTAAAATGTGTGAGGTGCCGACGATAAGCCGTTCTATACATGGCTTTAGGGATGGCATTTTATATACCTAATGATACAATAGGTAAGTGGTATAAGAAAATCTGTTCAGCTTCGACCGAATTAACAAACAAACAATAATTAACAAACAGAATAGGGTCAATAAACCCATTGGGAATCTAGAAAACTCTTTTAAATACATATTTAGTAAATCTAATAATTTCTTCAACTCATTTAACTATCTGAGTTGTAGAATCTTAATCAACAAAAACATTCACTATAAAACCTGCAAAAGTAACTTCCTTTTCTTTTTCGCTCTTTCCCGTCAGCTTCTCAGTAGTGACGTGAGAAAGTGAAACACCGAGCTGGAAACTTTCGAGTTTAAATAATTAAAATTTTAATTCCAAAAATGTGGCTAACAACCAATGGAATTCCACCACTTGGTGGCTAGGTGGATATCCGGATTCATCGAGCTTCATGTCCCCGAATGGAACCGGCTTTTGTCCAATATTATTCCCATCCGCTATGTTGAAGTGTCATCGTTTTAGCACAAAAAGTTGAATCTGTGCCCTTTAAAAAAAAAAATTAGAGTATTGACTGGTACTAAAAAGATATTTTAGGATACTGAACGGTACTGAAAAAATACTTCAGGCTCTTGAAAAATTATTTTAGAATCTTGAAAAAATATTTAAGGATAGTGAATGATACTAAAAAGATACTTCAGGACTGATACTGAAAAAATACTTTATGATATTGAAAAATTATTTTAGGATTTTGAAAAAATATTTTAAGTTATTAAATGACACTAAAATGATACTTCAGAATACTGAAAAAATGCTTCAAGATCTTTAAAAAAATTATTTTAAGATTTTAAAAAAATATTTCAGAGTACTGAAATTTTAGGGTATTGACTAGTAATAAATATATACTCTATATATTTTTTCAAGATCTTAAAATAAATTTTCAAAATCATGAAGTATTTTTTCAGTACATTCAATATCCTGAAATATCTTTTTAATATCAATCAGTATCCTGATTTTTTTTTATAGGGCACAGATTCAACTTGTTGTGCTAAAACGACGACACTTCATGGCTGCGAATGAGAATAGGATTAGACGAAAGCCGGTTCCGTCTTGGAATCACGTGAATCTAATTGAAACTGTAGTTTAAGTCTCAATTCTCAAATGGTGACCAACCACTCCAACAACAAAAATGTGCGGAAAAAAAAGGGAATGTTTAGCCAATTTGATGACTTTTTTTATCGGAAAGGATATATATATATTAAACTATAAACAGATTATAATATCTGGATTCAACTAAAGCTAAATCCAAAATAAAAAAAATACAGCAAATACAAAAACAAAACAGCCAAATCACCATCGTTCATAAAATATTTAAGCATAGAAGTAGAATCATGGACAAAAACAGCATCCTTAATATCCAAGGTTGAAAGTGACAAGCAATAAAGTGTTGGTTGTAAAACCCACCCAAATGGGCACACCTTCTTATAAGCATGAGCTGCAATTAGAGCAGCTGTACAGGTCCCCGAAATTGAGGAAAGGAACACGGAAAACCCAACCAGAGACGGAAGAAGGCCCATGATGTCCTGAAAAACACTTATGCTCCGTTGTTGAATTAGATCTGGTGACCTTGACCACACACCAAGTAACTCTTCTTTAGATCTGCCCCAAGAACGCAGATCCGAGCTATCAAGTGATAATTGGATGTAATAACGTTCAAACAGTCATCCAACCAAGAGGATTTGAACGCAGATCTTAAAGATCTGTTTATTTCTTGAGACAAGAACACCACCACAAAACCCAGTACCATAAAAAAAGCAACAAAAAACAGATAAATCTCACCGCCACAGATCAGATCTGGAGAAGGAGATAAGAGGACTCGCCACAAGGACGAGAGAAGACCACGTCCGACAAAACTCAAAGAGAGAAGACCACAGATCCAAGATTTGGACTTTAAACTACCTCTCTGACTCATCTGTGGCACAAAAAAGGGTACCCGCCGGCGAGAGGTAGCAAAACGCGAGGAAGGAGAAGAGAGAGGGAGGAGAAAAGAGAAGATATAGCTTGTTCAAATATAAAACTCACCTCAATTTGATGACTTCAATTGATTGATTAATTGAGATAAAATATGACAATTATTTTCTCATGCAAATGAGTTGAACTTGATAAGATTGCGAATTAAATTCATTCAAAAATTTTATTTATAAATTCAAACAAGTGTGAATGTTTCACTCTTTATACTCCCTCCGTTTCTATTTATAAGAAACAACTGCTACACATACACAGTTTCTTTTTATAAGAAATATTCAAAAATATCTTATTTTTTACTTTTTACTTTCTCATTTTATCCTTATTTAATGATAGGACAAAACTTTATAACCTATAACTCCGCAATTATAGGGGTTGTATCAAGTAATAAAGTGATAAGAAAAGTATCATTCCCACCACAAGGACTCAATCAAACTAGTGATTAGATATTAATTCCCTTATTCCGTTTAAGTCGAGCGAGTCAGAATTGTTTTCAATAATAACAAGAAACAAATAATAGCAAGAAGTTTCACACAACAAATACCAATAGCGAGAAGTACAACCTAGAGTCACTAATCCTTTGTTGGTTTCTTAGATTTTATCCTCACTATTGACTTAACTTAATTAGCTAATCTAGAGTATTAATGTCTATAAATGTCTTCCGGTCCATTTATATATATCTTAATTAATTATGCAATGCCTCACACCTAAATAAGATGCATTTTAGATCGAGCTCACTCTAATTTGATTATGCGGAGCTTCTAGATATATGTGTATCCTAGTTCCTAGACGTAAATTAAATTAAAACCTAATTCCACATTATTTAATCCTAAGGCAATTTAAGATTTCTTTTTCCAAGTTCAACCCTAAATCCCCAAAACATGCTTACTAGTGGCCAATTACTAAGCAATAATAATAAATACAAGATTAAATAAAATAAAATTAATCAAAACTAATTTTTAGGAATAATCTCTAGAATCCAAACAAGTTTATAGGTTCTTTAGGTTGAAAAGAAAAATTAGTCACACATGGCTATAATAAAATCCATAACAGATAAATTAAATTCTAGACAAAAAAACAGCCTGAAGGAAGAGCGGAAATCAAATTTGTAGATGAATCTCCACCACTGCAACACTAGTTGCGCTTCGTCCCAGGCTGTGCTCTCCGCTATGCGTCTGTGCGTCTTGATGTAATCTTTTTGAATTACGCTCCTCTCTTTTAGATTTAGGTCTCGCCTCTTCCGTGGTATTCTTGCGACGCCAATCCAGGTCTCTTATAGATATATCTCCAGGGCTTGGGTGTGTTGGGCCGTGATCTGCTTCTTTTTTATAAAGGATATATCATATCCTTTATAGTTTTAGCTCCCTCTGCGTATTGTAGCAGCAATTAACTTTATATTTTTCACCCCTGGTCCTTGGACTCAACTGGTAAAAGAGTCAGACACTCTCACCAAAGGGGGGTTCGATCCTGGAGTTGGTCAAGGCGCTGGGGAAGGCATCCTAGATGATGTGAACTTGTGGAAACGCAGGCTGAGGTGGAGGCATGTGTACTCTCAGTACTGTATGCCCTGGGGAGCAAAGCCATAGCGCTCTGCCCTTGGATTGTGGGTGAACCCAATCCCTCTCCTAAAATTTTCTTAGCAGAAAAAGAATTATATTTTTCTGACTAACAGGGGTTGGCACCAATGGCGGACTTTAAGATAAATATTTAGGAGGGTCAAATATATACTTATTAACTAATTAAAAAAATATTTGGGGGCCAAATGTATGCTTATTAACTAATTAAAAAAAATATTTGGGGGCCAAATGTATATTTATTAACTAATTAAAAAAAATATTTGGGGGTCAAATGTATATAAAAGTATTTTAATAAGTCTAATGTATAAGATAACATACTATTTTGTATTATATTAAATTAAAAAAAATTATGAACAACATTTTTTTTGGGGGGGCCTTGGCCCCCTATTGTCTTCAAGAAGATCTGTCTCTAGTTAGCACAAGTTGTAAGCGGCTTGTGTCGCTTAAATATGGTCTCGAGTTCAAGCCTTATGACTGCAGAAAAGCCCCGCTGGGAGACTCACCCACCATAGCCACGCTGGGAGACTCAACCTATCATAGCCAGGTACGCAACCCGGGTCGGATCTGGATTAGTCAGAGCGAAGCTCTAGGTATCGGATGGGCAACCGAATTTTTTTTTTAATACTTTTCTGTATAAATAAAAAACTTTATATTTATCCTTTCCTTGTGTGGACCCCACGTACGTGTTTATCCCTCCACAATAACATTATATATTACGTAATTGCCGCCAAGCATCCTTGCTATTTTTTGTAATACTTTCTCATCCTTTCTTTAAATATATTATCACCTTCAACATGAAATATGATATGGATAGATTTCATATCAAAATATTATTTTACCTTATAATCCACCATAGGATAGAAAAATATATATTTTATAATTAAATAGGTGAAATATTAATAAATCCAGCCAATTATATAATAAAATATACACTTATTAGATTTTAAAATATGTCCTTATCATTTAATTACCTATTTAATGTTAATATAATAAATCTTCACAACCACCAAAGACCTATTATTTCTACCATATTTATTTTCTTATTCTCTCTCTTATTCCCTATATCCTCATAAATAAGGGTATTTCAGTAAAAAAGAGTTGCAATTTTGACATATTTATTGTTTTTAACTGACATTTCAAACCGCGAGATTCTGTTAAACATTTTTTTTAATTAAAAATGCGGGGAGTGTAGTTTATAAAAACACTTAAATTGATGTATTGCAACAAAGGTTTTTTAAATTAAAGTGCTGACACCTACTATCTAAGGTTATCAGCAGAATCAAATCCTTAACTTCTCATTTGTAAAGGAGATTTCATGGTTATGTTGCAAGATAAATTAAATTGACATATTGTAGAAGAAGAGTGACCAAAATGAGATATTTAAATCTTCCTCTTTCCAAAATAAGCACCCAAAATACAAAGTGTTTTTTAAGTCCCATTACCCTAACACTGTTAACAAAAAGATGTTGACATAGTAGCCCTTTTCGTTCATGGAATTAACGGGGAAAGTAACAAATTATAATGGGTGGAAATGTAATGTAATAGAGATTACAAGAGTTTTGTTTAATATAGTATTTAAGAATATGAGAATCAAATAATGTCTTTTTCCATATTCTCATATGTTGTCTGAGAAAAAAAAAATATTCTCATATGTTGTAATCCCTATTCGTATGTCCTAATAGTGTAATCTTAATGCATATACTTAAGGGAATCGACATTACAAAATGTAATCACATTTACATTACATAAATTCACCCAAACATCTGAATTAGTATTTTGCATCAAAATTATACTACTAGAAAAAAGGCCTATAAGACCGCCATATCTAAACTTTTACAAGCGAAGACAGTTTAAAAGTATGACCCATAACATTTTTGTAAATATTGATACAACTTAACATATGCTGCGTTTTCTCGCAGTTTAAATAGTATTCTCTAGACCGTTTGTAATGTAATGTAGTGTCAATAAGTATTAAATATTAAGAAAAATTAAAAATTAAAAATCTTTTTAGACCGGACGTTGATACATTTAGTTTAAATATCATTTTAAATACCATAGTTTCTATACCTAGTCCTATATGTTTCAGAGTTTCTTCAGCTTCTAAGGTAAACTTCTCAACTATGTGTATCTTTAAAATATGAGATTACTTCAATAAATGTAATCTTCATATATCTTGTTTATTTAAACTTCTCATTGCTTTTGTTTCTTCAGATTCAGCTCATCTTCCTCTCCTCTTGTAATACCCGGATATTTATCTGGCATATTATAAATAAAAGTTGGATATTTCTGATAAGTGAAATTTCAATCTCCGGTATTGTGTAAATACAGTCTATTTTCTAAGTAGAATTTCTGCAAGAAATTAGGGAATTTAAGGGCCAAAGTGCCAAGATTACCAAAATGCCCACGAAAAGGGTAAAAGACTTAGAAAATTTATGGAAAATCTTAAAAGACAGTAAAATGACCAAGTGAGTTAGGAGAGTATATAATCTCTAACTATTGTAATTTTATAAATTATGAAATTGGAGAAATTGTTGGGAAATACTCAAAAAGTAATAAAAAGACCAAAATACCCTTGTAATTTCTAAAAATGCAAGAGGCATGAGAATACTAATGTTAATACCAAAGTATGAAGGTAATAAGGCATGGTAATTAAGAAAATTATCAAGAAGTGATAATGAAGTAATTAAGTAATATTGGGCTAATTACTTAAGCATAATCAAAGGAAATTCAGTAATAATTATGTGAAGCTCAAAAATTAGTGGAAATTAGTGGAAAATTAGTAAAAATGTATTTACTAATTAATTGGAAATTTTTTAGGTATTTTTAGGCCTAAATACAAGAATGGACCAATTAGGTAATTTTGTGGAATTTTTGGGAAAAAGTAAATAAATAAATCATTAAATAATTAAATAAATAATAAATAAATATTTATTAAATAAATTAAGGGGCCAGCCGACATTTTGGACTCAAGGAAAAAAAAATGAATGAAAAATAAGAACAAAAATAATATGTGCAACTTGACATTATTTAATTAATATAATTAATTAAAGTAAAATATGTGAATAGTAATATTTAAATTAGGAAACGGACCCTATCTAGAGATCTAGGAATAGGAATTTCAAAGTCAAGAGAGATTAATGATCAGAATCAGGTGAATTATTTCGAAGAGATTGATATCTCAGAAAACGAATTAGACACGGACGCGTTCGGACACGTTTTCGAGGAACTTCAACTGGTACATGGAGACCTATATGGAATCAAAATTTAGGTTAACTTGGACATTTCTACTAAGTGAGAACATGTCTTCAGAGTTGTAAATCCAGAATTTTGTGAATTCTCCGAAATCACGCGAATCGGGTGCCGATCGGGAAAATGGGTTTTTATAACCCAAAATGCCAAACAATGCCTTATCTAAACCCTATAAATACCCCCCCTCCTTCAAAATTCTGCACACCATCTTCTTTGAGCTCCTTGGCCGAAATTCCTAGGGAGAGAAAGAAGAGAGAGAAGTTCAGGCGGAAGCTCTGTAAAGTCTTCAACGGGTAAGTCTTTCGGGCTTTAGTCTTTAGTTTTTAGTTTAGTAGTTAGTAGAATTGTTAGTTAGATTTAGAAAGTAGGTGACAAGATTCCTACAAATGTTTTAGAGCCTTGTTTGCGTTGAAAAAATATGCAGAGGTGTAAACATAGTAGGGATCGAGTCGCTGAAAAGTTGTAGTTTTTATAGCTCTTTTAAAGGTTAGGGGTAGTAATAGCCTTTAAATTTTCAAGTATGATTGGGTATCATATGGGAGGGCTATTTTAGTCATTATTTTCGAAAATCATAAATGCGTCGAAGTTACGGCAAAATTTTGGGAAGAAAATAGCCTATGTAGCGGAAGCGTGGCGAAATTCCGCCAAGTAGGGGTATAGGGGCAAAATGGTAATTTTTACCTAAAATGCCGAGTTATAATGTCAAATTACTAATGGAAGTGACATTATTCTCATAGGATATCTGAAACGTTGATTACTGCTGCCGTTACGCTGCCGACGTGCATTGTAGGATTCTTGCACGTTTCTCCGTAGAAAGTACGTTTTCGCGGTAGTACCTAACGTTGCAAACGAAGGTACGGACGCGTCTTGTAACACTAATCTTGTGCTTCTTAAATGCATATATGTCAATGATATGTTCGTAGACCGTTATACGACAGTTATACGGGTTATAGTTTTGATAACACCGTTTTGTTTTCCTAGCGGCGAGGACACGACGTACATCGTGGCACTTTGGTGAATAGTGCGGTTTGTTGTTGTTATTTACCTTATGGGGCTTTACATATTGCTCTGTGCTTATGTTTTGTCGGCATAATGATCATGCATCTCTAGTATGCTTATGATATCTTGTTGTATTAGCTCTAGAAATATCATTGTGCACGTATCTTGTATTGTTTGGGTATGAGGTTAACCGTTACGAGATTCAATACGTTGAATTGAATCTCATTGTAGCTCAGGTCGGGAGGACCACGGATCGTGGATCGAGGCAAGTACCGGAGTAGGCATGCGGTGAAGACTGTTTCTATCTTTATCGTTTACGCATTCCTTTAGTTTTACGTTTCTATCATTGTTTCCTTTCTAAACATTAGGACTACGTAATCTATGCAATGTTACACAATGGTTCTTGTTTTGGCTAAGAATCCAAATGCTCTTTCGCTCTATTTCTCCACTCTGATTGTTTGTTTGAAAAAAAAAAAAATTTCCGCATTTCAAACATGGGGTGTTACATTTTATGGTATCAGAGCAAAACTTTCGGCAAGTATTTAACTATGTTACCACGGACGGTTTGGTGCCGAAGGCAAGGCTAGTCTACGTGGGTGTGCCATAAGTCACTTGCTAACCCGGTGAGGCCCCATGGTAGACACTTACACGGCCATTACATTCGGATAACGGAGTTAGGTTCTTAAGCCTTTTGACTTTGAGCACATTTTTGAAAATGAGTGCGATAAGGCCATTGGTGTAATGTGTAGAGATGAACTGGGACGAAGAGCCCGTCCTAGACCCATTCTACAACTATTACGGGATGTGGAGACGTCCTGCTCGGAGATCCGTTCCTCCGTTAGCACTCGCACCCCGAATAACCCATCCTCACCGACCACGGAAGAAGAAGATCTGTCGAGGAAGAGTCGGATTCCTACAAAGCCCAACTAAATGAGCCTGAATCCACAAACCATTCTGAACCTGTTCCACCTTGGAGTCCAGACCACAGTGAACTGTTCCCTTATGATCCAAACTATGAGAATACTGACCCCACTACTCCCAGTCACTACTACAATGAATCGAACCCTTTTATCACCCAGCTTCAGGAACTCGGGCCGATCTCAACTTTGTATGACCTAGTGATAGAGGACCAAATTGATCAGGAAGCCCTACTTCAACTCACACCTCAGTTGGTGATAACTTTAACTACCCCGAGATCCAGCTTCTTGACGATGAGGTAGCCGAACCTGACGACTATCATTACGTCCTAGACGATGACACACCATTAATCATTCGTTTAGAACACTACCTTGCTGAAGTAGAGAACTACGCCCACGATACTCAAAGCAAATATCTGATGTTTCTAAGCCTGATCGGAAATTATCAAGCCAATTGTGACCAACATGCACCGCGGCTTGGATTCGTTCCACTTTGTACTTCTTTCCTTGTACCCGCTTTTGGGCAAGGATTATAAATGAGCTCTTGGACGACGGACCCATTCTTGGAGTTAGAATTCACCTACGCTATTTGAAGTGCTTGGTTCGTCAGTACATGTGAAAGGAAAAGCATCGGTACAAGGAAGTGTGGGATTGTAGAAACTAGGAAGTTTGGGTTGTATCTCCAAGTACTTTGGAATATTGTAAATACGTTTGAATAAGGAGATTGTACAAGTAAGACTTGTATTAGGATTAGAATGACCAATATGTATTAACCTTATGAAATGAATATATGTGAATATATGTTTGGTGTGCAAATTGTTGTGCCATTTCTAATGTTTATATATTGTGTCATAATTATTTAAAGGAAAAAGAATAACACATGGCGATACTAAGAGGTGCCGGTGCACCAAGAGGCCGAGGCCGTGGTCGAGGCCGAGGTAGAGGAGGAGGCAGACCGGACGTGATGAAATCGAAGAAAGTTAGACGCACAGCAACTTGAGGATGAACAAGAACATGAAGAAGATGACCACAATGATGAAGAAGAAGAGTATGATGACAATGACAATGAGGAAGAACCTGAGGGGTCTGAGAGATCCCAATCACCACCCAGGCACGGACAAAGAGAGAGGACTACTGAAAATGACGGAGCGCAACTTGAAGGAATTGCGCAAATCCCGCCGGGACGGAAATAATGCAAGTCGCGGTGGTTCCAACCGCGGAGGTTCCTCACGAAGAGGAAGGCACCTTGGAACAACAACCGGGGTGGAAACAAGAGACCCTACCAACCGGGGCAACAAAATTACCCCAGGACAGTAGGGATCCCAGGACGTGTCCTAAATGCAAGAAGTACCATCCAGAGCCAAGCTGCGATGGGAAACAAGTCTGTTTCAAGTGTCGAAGCACGGACACATTAGCGGGATTGCCCCGAGAAGGCTGCAGAGGCGAGACCTCGGAACACCGGCCGAATCTTTGCATTGACAAACACGAGAGGCCAAGAAGTCCCCGAGAGATGGTTCAAGGTACCATCTATCTCAATGGAAATCTACTTGAAGCATTGTATGACTCGGGTGCTAGTCACTCGTTTATTTCCTATGATTGTGCAAGTCGTTTAGGGGATCTTGTTGTATCTACACCGTTGGGTGTAAAGTCTTTAGCTTCGATGCATGTATGAATTGTGCTGGCGACGTGGATGGACGAGTTTCTAAAGTGGATCTTATCCGTCTACCTCTTCACGGCATCGACGTCATATTCGGTCCGAATTGGTTAACGGCCAACGGTGCGATGATCGGCGTGGCAAAAGGAGATATCATTTGCCGGAGACAAGGTTGAAGTGAGCTGAACTTTCTCTCCGCTACGAAGGCGATCGGTGCGTGAAGCAAGGATGTCATGCTTTCATGGTATTCTTTTCGGTTAAAGCGAAGTGACCTTTCACTTCGAGGACATTCTGTGGTGAATGATTTTCTGATGTATTTCCGGAGGATCTTACCGAGTTACCTCCTATCAGAAGTGGAGTTCAACATTGACTTGATGCAGCACAGATCAATATCAAAGCGCCGTATCGTATGGCTCCTAACGAGATGCGGGAGTTGAAGAAGCGGTTGGAAGAGCTTTTGAAGAAGGGGTTCATTCGACCTAGCGTTTCACCGTGGGAGCCCCGGTGCTTTTGTAAAGAAGAAAGATGGAAGTTTCCGACTGCATCGACTACCGTGAACTCAACAAGGTGATTTGTTAAAAACAAGTACCCACTTCCCGGATTGATGATCTTTTGGATCGGTTATGCAGTTCCACAGTCTTTTCAAAGATTGATTTGCGTTCGGGATACCATCGGTTGCGAGTTAAGGATGGCGATGTTCCCAAGACGGCTTTCGAGAACCGATATATGGGCATTATGAATTCCTTGTGATGCCCTTCGGATTAACAAATGCACTGCGGTATTCATGGATTACATGAACCGTATCTTCCGACAACACCTAGACCAATTTGTGGTGGTGTCCATTGATGACATTCTGATTTATTCTAAGAGCAGGGAAGAGCACGAAGAACATCTGCGAAAGGTGTTGAGCATACTCAGGGAAAAGCAACTATATGCTAAGGCGAGCAAATGCGAATTTTGGCCGCCAAGTGAAATTTCGGGCCATGTTATATCTAGCGGCGGAGTTGCGGTTGATCCTAGCAAAGTGGAAGCGCCTACGGGTGGAAACGGCCAGAGACTGCGACGGAGATCCGTAGTTTTCTTGGTCTGGCGGGATACTACCGCAGATTTATACGGGATTTCTCGCGTCTTGCCCTACCATTGACAAAGCTTACGAGGAAGAATCAACCCTTTATATGGGGAGATGATTGTGAGGAGAGCTTTCAGAATCTGAAGGAGAGGTTGACTACAGCATCGGTATTGATTATCCCCGATCTAGATGAGACCTATGTTGTCTACAGTGATGCCAGTGGGCAAGGATTGGGATGTGTCCTAATGCAGCGGGCGGGGTGGTGGCCTATGCCTCTCGTCACCGAAACCTCACGAGTTAAACTATCCTACACACGATCTAGAGTGGCGGCTATCGTGTTCGCTTTGAAGATATGGAGGCATTACTTGTACGGTGTAACCGTAGAAGTGTATTGTGACCACAAGAGTCGAAATACTTGTTCGATCAACGAGAACTCAACATGAGACAACGTCGTTGGATGGAGCGATTAAAGATTATACCACGGAGATCAAGTATCATCCGGGTAAAGCAAACGTTGTTGCTGATGCTCTTAGTAGAAAGACAGTGCAGGTATCATATATGATGATACAGGAGCGGCTACCGCCGGAAGATTTCGAGACCTGAATCTATCCAACCAAATCTGCATGGGTCAGCATGCACCAGCTGATGCCTATCTTGCTACACTTCTTGCAAGTCAAGGGGAGTATGATCTGAGAGATGAAGTGGAAAAAGCTCAGAAGCAAGATGATTGGGCTATCGAGACTCGTGAGAAGATTTCTCGAGGTGAGACCCAAGACTATGACCTATCACTTAGTGGTTTGGTCAGGTATAAGCGACGAATCTACATACCGCCGTTGATGAATTGAAGCGGTCAATAATGGATGAGGCTCATAAGAGTAAATACACTCTACATCCGGGCATGGTCAAGATGTACCAGAGTATGAAATCCGAACTTTGGTGGCCGGAATGAAGAAAGACGTAGCGAGAATACGTGGCCAAATGCTTGACCTGTCAGAAAGTGAAGATTGAGCACCGTCGACCCCCTGGTCTTTTGCAAGGACTAGAGCTGCCGGAATGGAAATGGGAGAACATAACCATGGATTTTGTGGTAGGTCTGCCCAAAATCAGTCGGCACACTTTATTCCCATCGGTATTCACTATTCTCAGGAACGATTGGCGGAGATTTATATCAAAGAGATAGTGAGATTACATGGTGTTCCTAAGAGCATTGTCTCTGATCGTGATACACGATTCAAATCCCGTTTCTGGCAAGCATTACATGAAGGTATGGGGACTAACCTAAGGTTCGGTTCGGCTTATCACCCACAGACCGACGGTCAATCGAGAGAACCATACGACGCCGGAGGATATCTTTGCGAGCATGTGCCACGGATTTTAAAGGAAGTTGGGATCAACATCTTTCGCTAGCGAGTTTGCATATAACAACAGTTATCATGCTAGTATACAAATGGCCCCGTTCGAGGCATTGTATGGGCGGAAGTGTCAATCACCATTGTCTTGAGACAGATTCGTCTGAAAAGCACTTACTTGGGCCGGATATGCTTGAGCAAACCTCTGAGCAGATCGCACTGATCAAGAAGAGACTCCTAGCAGCACATAGTAGACAGAAGAGCTATGCTGACAAAAGGAGGAGACCTTTGACGTTCTATGTCGGCGACCATGTATTCCTTAAGTTATCTCCGGTGGCGGCGTCGGCGGAAACGCTCAAGAGGAAGAAACTCACCACGGTATGTTGGACCCTTCGAAATTTTGGCTAAGCGGAGAAGTAGCTTATCAGTTAGCTTTACCCCCGAACCTGAGTAATCTCCACGACGTTTTTCACGTGTCACAATTGAAGAAATACCAACCTGACCATGATCATGTCATCGAGTACGAGGATGTTGAAGTACGGCATGATAATACCTTCATCGTTGAGCCAGAACAGATCATTGATCATAAGGAGAAGCGGCTCGAAATAAGACTATTCGATAGTAAAGGTGGTGCGGAAGGGTTTAACACCCGAAGAGGCAACATGGGAAACCGAGAGTGACATGAAGGAGAAGTACCCGAGTTCATGGCCCGAAGTTTAGTTAGTATAGATTAAATTTCGAGGCGAAATTTTGTGTAAGGGGAGAAATGTAAAACCCGGATATTTATCTGGCATATTATAAATAAAAGTTGGATATTTCTGATAAGTGAAATTTCAATCTCCGGTATTGTGTAAATACAGTCTATTTTCTAAGTAGAATTTCTGCAAGAAATTAGGGAATTTAAGGGCCAAAGTGCCAAGATTACCAAAATGCCCCGAAAAGGGTAAAAGACTTAGAAAATTTATGGAAAATCTTAAAAGACAAGAAAATGACCAAGTGAGTTAGGAGAGTATATAATCTCTAACTATTGTAATTTTATAAATTATGAAATTGGAGAAATTGTTGGGAAATACTCAAAAAGTAATAAAAAGACCAAAATACCCTTGTAATTTCTAAAAATGCAAGAGGCATGAGAATACTAATGTTAATACCAAAGTATGAAGGTAATAAGGCATGGTAATTAAGAAAATTATCAAGAAGTGATAATGAAGTAATTAAGTAATATTGGGCTAATTACTTAAGCATAATCAAAGGAAATTCAGTAATAATTATGTGAAGCTCAAAAATTAGTGGAAATTAGTGGAAAATTAGTAAAAATGTATTTACTAATTAATTGGAAATTTTATGAAAAATAGTTGAGTTTAGGTATTTTTAGGCCTAAATACAAGAATGGACCAATTAGGTAATTTTGTGGAATTTTTGGGAAAAAGTAAATAAATAAATCATTAAATAATTAAATAAATAATAAATAAATATTTATTAAATAAATTAAGGGGCCAGCCGACATTTTGGACTCAAGGAAAAAAAAATGAATGAAAAATAAGAACAAAAATAATATGTGCAACTTGACATTATTTAATTAATATAATTAATTAAAGTAAAATATGTGAATAGTAATATTTAAATTAGGAAACGGACCCTATCTAGAGATCTAGGAATAGGAATTTCAAAGTCAAGAGAGATTAATGATCGGTGGAATTTTGTCTTCCGTTAAACTCTTACTAAGCAAATTCAAAGTCATTTGTGCATTTCCTAATAAAACAAAATAGGAAAAATGCATATAGGCATATTTTTGGAAAGAGGAAAATAAATTCTAACTCAATATTTAGGAATGGGTTTGAATTTATTTTGACATATTTGGAATCAGTGAATTATTTCGAAGAGATTGATATCTCCGAAAACGAATTCCGACACCGGACGCGTTCGGACACGTTTTCGAGGAACTTCAACTGGACTGTTGGAGACCTATATGGAATCAAAATTTAGGTTAACTTGGACATTTCTACTAAGTGAGAACATGTCTTCAGAGTTGTAAATCCAGAATTTTGTGAATTCTCCGAAATCACGCGAATCGGGTACCGATCGGGGAAAATGGGTTTTTATAACCCAAAATGCCAAACAATGCCTTATCTAAACCCTATAAATACCCCCCCCTCCTTCAAAATTCTGCACACCATCTTCTTTGAGCTCCTTGGCCGAAATTCCTAGGGAGAGAAAGAAGAGGGAGAAGTTCTGGGCGGAAGCTCTGCGAAGTCTTCAACGGGTAAGTCTTTCGGGCTTTAGTCTTTAGTTTTTAGTTTAGTAGTTAGTAGAATTGTTAGTTAGATTTAGAAAGTAGGTGACAAGATTCCTACAAATGTTTTAGAGCCTTGTTTGCGTTGAAAAATATGCGGAGGTGTAAACATAGTAGGGATCGAGTCATTTGAAAAGTTGTAGTTTTTATAGCTCTTTTAAAGGTTAGGGGTAGTAATAGCCTTTAAATTTTCAAGTATGATTGGGTATCATATGGGAGGGCTATTTTAGTCTTTATTTTCGAAAATCATAAATGCGTCGAAGTTCTGGCAAAATTTTGGGAAGAAAATAGCCTATGTAGCGGAAGCGCTGGCGAAATTCCGCCAAGTAGGGGTATAGGGGCAAAATGGTAATTTTTACCTAAAATGCCAGTTATAATGTCAAATTACTAATGGAAGTGACATTATTCTCATAGGATATCTGAAACGTTGATTCTGCTGCCGTTACGCTGCCAACGTGCCGCTGTAGGATTCTTGCACGTTTCTCCGTAGAAAGTACGTTTTCCGCCGGTAGTACCTAACGTTGCAAACGAAGGTACGGACGCGTACTGTAACACTAATCTTGTGCTTCTTAAATGCATATATGTCAATGATATGTTCGTAGACCGTTATACGATGACGCTTATACGGGTTATAGTTTTGATAACACCGTTTTGTTTTCCTAGCGCGAGGACACGACGTACATCGTGGCACCGGTGAATAGTGCAGCCGTTGTTGTTATTTACCTTATGGGGCTTTACATATTGCTCGTGCTTATGTTTTGTCGGCATAATGATCATGCATCTCTAGTATGCTTATGATATACTGTTGTATTAGCTCTAGAAATATCTATTGTCTGTATACTGTATTGTTTGGGTATGAGGTTAACCGTTACCTGAGATTCAATACGTTGAATTGAATCTCAGCTGTAGCTTCAGGGTCTGGAGGACCACGGATCGTGGATCGAGGCAAGTACCCGGAGTAGGCATGCAGCTGAAGACTGTTTCTATCTTTATCGTTTTACGCATTCCTTTCCGCTTTCTGTTTCTATCTGTTGTTCCTTTCTAAACATTAGGACTACTGTAATCTATGCAATGTTACACAATGGTTGCTGTTTTGGCTAAGAATCCAAATGCTCTTTCGCTCTATTTCTCCACTCTGATTGTTTGTTTGAAAAAAAAAAATTTCCGCATTTCAAACATGGGGTGTTACACCTCTCTAGAATATCAATATGGTACGTGTTAGGGCTACTTCTGTTTGTACCCCTTTTCCTCTTCCTCCTCCACCGCCTCCTCTGCCACCTTCAGCAAAGCAGCTTCTGTAGCTCCTCCATGCGATGTGAATCATATTGATAGACACCTTGAAAGTGTAATACCCTAAAAATCACACTTAGGGTAAATATCAAAATTGGGAAATATACCTATTAAAAATAGGTGAATATGAGGTCTCAAACACCTTGTATTGAGTTTACCTTGTTGTCAGGGTAATTTCTCTTGAAATTAGATAATTTGCAAATAGGTCCCTAAAACAATTGAAAATTTGTAAATAGGTCCCTAAATACATTATGGGTTATAAATACCCTGTGAAAGCTATAAAAGAGGCAAGTAAATATCTATTTGAAATAGGGAAGGATATTGTCCCTAATTTAGGTAATTTATTAAATTACAAACTTGGAGAAATTGAAGGAAAATACTCAAAAAGTATTGAAAAGACCATAATGCCCCGTGAATATTAATATAATGCGTGAGGCATAAAACACTAATGTCAGTATAAAAGTTGTGAGGTAATGAGTATTTCTAAATAAGAAAATTATCAACTATTGATAAGAAGGTAATTAGGTAATTACTGGCTAATTACTTAAGCATAAGTGAAGGAAATTCAAAGATAATTATGTAAAACCCTAAAATTAGTGGTTTTTGGCCAAGAATTAGTAAAAACATATTTTCTAATTAATTGGAAATTTTGAAGAAAAATAGATGAGTTTAGGTATTTTTAAGCCTAAATGCAAGAATAGACCAATAGGAAAATTTTGTAAAAAAATCATGTAAAAATAATTATTTAATTAATTAAATAATTAATTAAATAATTAATCAAATATAAAAAAAACGAAATAAAAAAAAGGGCAGAAAAAAAAAAGAATAAAAATAGAAACTTAGTTTGCAAGTTGTAATATTTAAATAATATAATTAAATATGATGAATAGTAACACAAAATATGAGAAACGGATCCTATCTAGAGATCTAGGAATGAGATTTCCAAAGTCAAGGTAAAATATTGATCAGTGAGTTTTTACCTTTAAGTGACCTCTTCCAGAAGTTAATTCCGAGGCCGTTAGCGCATTTTCCTAATAAGACGAAATAGGGAAAAATGCAGATAGGCACATTTTTAGATCTGAAGAAAATAAATTCTAACTCAACATCTATAAATGAGTTTGAAATTATCTGGACATATTTAGAATCAGTGAATTTTTTTCCAGAAGTTGATGATTCCGAAAACGCGTTTCGTAACCGGACCCGTACGGACACGTTTTTCGAAGAACTTCAAACTGACAGTTGGAGCCCTAAATGGAATCAAAATTTAGGTTAACGTGGACATTTCTAATGAGTGAGAATATGTCTTCAAAGTTGTAAATCCAGAATTTTGAGATTTCTCCGAAACTACGCGAATCGGGTACCGATCGGGGAAATTGGACCGGAAGCTTCTGGAAGGGACACATGGCGCCATTTTATTGGCCAAACCCTTAATTTTGGGCCATGAATTTCGGCCAAGTGTGAAAGGGGAAAAGGGAAGAAAGGGTTTTTTCAAAAGTTGTGTTGGACTCGTTCGATCGATTCTCACAAAGTTGATTCGACTACCAAATCCTACACCAATTCTTATAAATACCCCCCTCCATGCATTCTTCACACCATTTGAAGAGCTCCAAACCGAAAATAGAGAGAGAAAGTAGAGAGAAGTGCTCTGGGGAAATTGCAGCGAAGCTCGGGTAAGTTTTCCGGTGCAGAGCTTTTAGCTTCCTTAGTTCTTTCGGTAGTTTTAGTAGAACTCGTTAGTTAGATCTAGGAAGTAGGAGATGAGATTCCTATTCTTGTTTTTATGCCTCATTGCATTGAAAGATGCCTGACGAGGTAAAAACATAGTAGGGATTGAGTCTCTGAAAGTTGAAAGTTATAATAGCAAGCTTTAAGTTTTCGTAGCTCTTTCAATAGTTAGAGTAGCCTTTATTTTTCAAAGTATGATTAGATATCATATGATAGGGATATTCTAGTCATTATTTCAAAAATATGTTGGAGTAGGAGCTATGTCAAAATTTTGGAAAAGTGGGGCCAAAGTAACGAAGTGCTGGCGAAATTCCGCCGATTAGGGGGTCAGGGGTAAAATAGTCATTTTGACTAAAAATGTCCGTCGTAATGATAAATCCTTAACAAGTACATTGTTATATTGATAGGATATCCCTGATTACGTTCTGACCAACCGCCGTACCGAAATTCCGTCAACGAAGGTACGTTCGCGTACTGTAACACTAACTCTGATGATTATCGTATGCATATGTGTATATTGTCTGTACTCCGACTGTACTATTGTCTGTTATGCCAATTGTCTGTCATGCCTGTACTCTGACTGTACTGTTGTGTTGTCATGCCCATTGTCTGTCATGTCTATACTCCGATTGTACTATTGTCTGTACTCTGATTGTACTATTGTTCTGTACTTTGACTGTACTATTGTCTGTACTCCGACTGTACTATTGTCTGTACTCCGACTGTACTGTTGTCTATCATCCGACTGTATGATTTTCTGTCATCCGACTGTATTGTTATTGCTATACATATCTGATATGTATATCCTATGTCTGACCGTAGTAAATGTTGCCAAAAATCTAAGAATGTCTGTTGTACATATATGATGTATGTAATCATGAGGTTAACCGTTACCTGGGGTTCGATGCATGGACCTCAGCTCTTAACTTAGCTTCAGGATCGGGTGGACCAAGAATCGAGGAGAAGGACAAGCAGCACGCCTAGGAGTCCCAGCTGAAGACTTCTTTCTGTTATACTTTTGAAACACTCTTGTACCGCTGTCTAAACAGCAAGACATGCTACCGTGGGTATTTTAATATATATATCAGTTACTCAATCGCTCCGGTGCTCTACTCTGATGTTTACAAATGATGTTTGATAAAAAAAAAAATTTTACTGCTTGTGAAAACGGGATGTTACAGAAAGACTCTTGGTGTTGCTCAACACTATCAACTGTAAACTCAACCTTGCACTCGATGTCATTCGAATGACCCTCTTCCCCTTCCTCTTCTTCCTCCCACCTCCGACAATGACAAGGAAGATTGATGGTTTTTTTATTATGTAAAATTATTTTTTTATTCATTGTACTGAGGCAGAATAAAAAATATACTTTTAATAAGAGGTCCCCCAAATCTTGATCTTGATCATGTCTCTTGTATCTTTGTTCTATTGGTGTTTCTGTCTCTAGCGTGATAAGTTAATTTTATGATAGAATATATATACTTTATTAGTAAATTATATTATTTGGGATATTGTTTAAATATATAATTTGATTATATTCAGACTGATTGTAGTGGCATAAGGTCTAAATATGCTAATCTGAACCGTCGTTTAACTCTTGACCAATCTAAATGTTGTTTATTCTTCTAACGTTCACTTTTTATTTAGACAGATAAGATGTGCATCTGGTTTTGTAATTATTATTTAGAGTGTGTTTTTAAATACTGCCGGTCTAAAAACGTAACATTTCAACTTCCAACGCATATCTTTATGTCTTGTCTGTATCATCTAAAGCTTCCGGCCGTAAGTCCCGATTATAAATACCAAGGCGCCTTTAGTTTTGAAGTTTAAATTTCAAAAGGGGTTGAAAGTGGTCGAAGATATACTTTGCATGTGTATTGAAATAGACAAATTAAAGTATATTATTAATGAGTGATGAGATTATATAGTGATGTAATACTTTATGGTAGTTCCTAAAGAACTAATATAGATTTTTTTATTTTTTTATTTTATGGGAAGGAGAAGAATTGATCATGAAAATTTATGACCCATAGATTTATATCAGTGTTTTCACTTTGTTAAAGGGTTTGAAAGTGATGGCCCAATTGGATTGTATCCATGATTGTTAATGAACTGTGAAGCATTTGGGTTTCTAAGTGCAAGATAGATTTATATCAGTGTTTTCACTTTGTTAAAGGGTTTGAAAGTGATGGCCCAATTGGATTGTATCCATGATTGTTAATGAACTGTGAAGCATTTGGGTTTCTAAGTGCAAGATAGGTCATTGACCTACTATATACTGATAATCGACCAACATGTGGTTGGTCCAGCGGAATGTGGCGTTGTATTCCCTTAAGAGGTCTAGGGTTCGAACTGCGGTAAAACCACTCGTAATTCGCCTTGTATGGAGCTACCACTGTTGGGAGGGTCGTCCTTACCACTGCAAAACCTGGAGTGGTTGCACACTTGCCACCATTTAAAAAAAAATACTGATAATCGGTTTTTGAAATAAAAAAATAAGGGAAGTGTGTGTATGTGTTTGTGCAACTCACTTTTAAGGCGGAGATTGTTAGAATACAAGTGTAAATAAATTTTTGAAAAATTGTTCTCATATACTTCACCCACAAAGCCTAATTGATCCCCCAAAATGAATGTTAGATTAAGATTTTAAATCAATATGTTATGGAAATTGCAAAGTTTATTGTTGGTTGAGAAATTAACATGTTACAATAAACCAATATAAAGTTATTGTTGGTATGACTTGTTTGATCATCTGAGTCATATATATATATATAATAAAACAATTTCATATTGACATCCCTTCAAGAACTAGAAGATTTTTCATCAATAGCCAACATATTATATAATTCCTATGCGCTGCTTGCTTTCAAACAAAATTGACTATGAAAATATTACTAGTTATAATTTGGAGTGGATCTCAACATTTTTGGAAATATATCAAACTTGTATATGTTGGCTCATTCAAATAGCATGTAAACCATACAAGTGTTTAATGAATTTAATTGATACATCTATAAGATGGTTACATGTGAGATTACTATTAGTTTGCAATCTAAAGTTTGCAAGAATGTTTAAATAAATCATAAGTAAATACCCTTTATGGTCCCTGAAAAAAACACGGACCCCATTTTGGTCCCTGACAAAAAAATGTCCTTTTTAGTCCATAAAAAGGACGAATAAGGGTCGATTGGTGGACATTTTGATTCCTCACAAATTTCCAAAATGTCCTTTTTAGTCCCATAAAAAGGACGAATAAGGGTCAGTTTTTTTGTCAGGGACCAAAATGGGGTCCGTGTTTTTTGTCAAGGACCAGAAAGGGTATTTACTCATAAATCATTATGCTAAGTGCGCAATTTATAGATTATATATACGCTCCAAAAATCATTTATTAAAATCTCCATAAATAGCTAGATTAATGCTTATGAGAACAAATTTTTGTTTTTCAATGTTGGCATATTTGATCTTAAATATTGTAGCACTTATTCAAACCAACAAATTCTCCTAGTAAAATTGGTTTTTGGTCAGGAGCCAAACATATTCTTCAAAAGCTTAAATGTGTAATCCTTATTCCAATTAATCCACCACAATGCACATAGATGATATTGAAAGAAAAGTGAGATATATGTTGGGTAAGGAACTCTTTCTTCTTGTTTGTCTCTAAACAAAACAAAAGAATATTTCAAAAAGAAACAAATGGATTTAGGAGACTTATACTATATGATTAGTCAATTGTCATTTGACAATGTTTTCCTAACATGAGGGGGAGAAATTGAATGGCTGGAAAAGAGAACTCATGAAATGCATTATTACCATTAAATATAGATCATCAAATATAGTAGTATGAACGAGAAGTTCATCATGCTTTGCATTCATGAAATATTATAAAATATTTGTCAGATATAATTACTAAATTAAATGAGAGTTACTTAATCTCATATTACAAGAAAAAAATTCCTCCAATTAGTATAAATGAATGTGAAACATGCCTAAAGCATGAGAAACCATTTAGTTCTAAATATAAATATTATGGATAAAGTGAAGCATATAGTTAAGATGATCATTTTAAGGAGGCTGGTACTCCAAACGAGAGCCAAGACATAACTAATTTATAAAACCTCAAGAGAGGTTTAGGTACATGAAAAGTAATATATAGATTTTGATATGTCACAACTGGAAAAATGGAACCGAAAAAATAAAGTTGTCGACAACAATTTTAAAAATGATATCAGGTGATAAAGTGAGGATCTTATATAAATTTATTATATAATAAGTAGACATAAAGATGATTAGCCAAAAGGAAAAGTAAAAGATACAATGAAAATATAATTATATTATAAACAGTTATGGACTTGCAGTCTAAACATTACAAATATGATAGTATTATGAGATATATGAATGGTTATGTGTTTATGCGATAATAAATATTTTCACAAAGTCTAATGATAATTATCATAAGGCATATGATTTTGTGGTGAATGCAATAATTATATATATATTATTAGTTTGGCAATATATGAAAGATAAATTTTTCATATGTTAAATATTGTTTTATATAGCCTATGCATATGGTTCACTAAATAGTGAAGTTTACACATTCTTAAATGATCCAAAATGTAAGAAGCATGTTCAAAGATGATTTTGCTTCCAAAATATATGTTGAATTTGATATTCTAGAAGTAATTTATAGTTTATGATAATATTTAGATATGATGTTAATATTGTTTTCATTACGATTTTACTAGTAAAATTTAGTTCTTGCAGGTTGTGCAGTGGATAATGTAAATAAGATTTGGTGATTTTCAAAATGATCTTCTTTTATTGTTTCCACGCAGAATAATATAAAGGTAAAATATATTGATATTTTAACATGTCCATAAAATATGTTAGGGGAATACATTTCTGCACAATATTTGGTGATAATGTGTAATATCCCGAATTTCCGGTACTAAAATTTCCTTGTGCAATATATGTATATTGTTGTGTAAATTTTGGTCGAATGATTGATTTTCTTGACACTTAAATTTTTGAACAAATGTTAGGGTCAAAAGGGACTTTTAGAGACATTGTGAATGTAACATCCCAAATTTTGTGATTTGAAATTAGAAATGCTGTATGGGAATTGATTGTGAAAATTTGAACTGAATAATTATAATATTAATTATTGGAATGTAAGACCTATGTTTTTTCCTTGAATTTTTGGGGAAAGAATAAATTTAAGGAAAATTAGTAAGGGATAATTTTTAGCCTAAAATTATTAAATCAATATTTTATGGCCTAGGAAAAATAATTGAGAAATGAACATCCTTATACAGAATTAAAAATTTATTTCTAACAATAATATAATTTTTTGTAATTAGTTGAACAAAGGACCTAATTACAAATAAGAGTCTTGAAAAGGATTAAGTAGGATAATTTTGAATGGGTCTCACAACACAACACATCACCTTCCCCTCTTAATTTCATTAAGCCACGAGCTCCTATGTGTGTGTGTCTATGCAGAGCCAATTCTCCATTCATTATTCATGGGCCCAACACGGAAACATTGAAGAAAAGAAAAAAGAAAACAAAAGAGATAGCAAGTTAGCCCAATGCAACAATCTTCACTCAGCCCATATTCTCTCAATTCGTTTAATATCTTCGGCCTCGACATGGAAAAGCATAAAAGAAGATATCACAACTAGCGTCATTTTCGTAGCAAAAAAAAAAAAAACTAGCGTCATTCATTCTCATATCTCGACGCCACACGACAGAAACAACGTGAAAGAAGGAAATGCCCAACACGAAAGAACAAAGACAACGAGCAATCTCGAGCCGTGTACCCACACCATACCTCCCTATGCTTCTTGAGCCTAGCGTCTGCACCACACTCCCTCTCTTTATAACCCCTCGGCCAGAGCGAGAACAAGAGACAGAGAGAACACATAAGTGAGAGTGAGAGCAAGAAAGAAAGCTGAAATGAAGAGAATGTGTGTGACGAAGAAAGAGTTAGCCTGAGAGGGAGCACTGTAGCAAACAGAGGCAGCGAGAGAGACGGAGGAGTCAGCGAGTCTGAACGTGCAAGCTAGAAAACTAACCTACGTGAGTCATCAAACTTCTCTCTTTATGGTTTCCATGATTCCCTAGCATGAATTTCTGAGTTTGAAGCCTTTGGGATATAGTTTTCAATTCAGTATGCATGCTCTGTGTTTGAGTCTTGAAACAGAGAAAGCATAGCATGTTCTCACGTTGGAAAATTACAACAGCCACATGAAACCATAAGAAAATATCAGAGGGTGCTTAATGGCGTAGCATGCATATCAGTGTTGGAATTTTTAGGTTCTGTAACGTTGATATTAATTGTTTAGTTTCATCACCAAAACAAAACGTCGAATTCATGGGGTTTAAGGTTCTGTTTATAGTATAACTGAACCTAAAGTTCCTAAGTTGAAGTACATGTCCGGACTAGAGACTGGTGAATTTCTCGGATTCAAGCCCTAGGTGGCGTGTTTTGGTGTTGCCAACACAAAAGTAATCTTGTATTTTGTCATGAGGGGACACGTGTCATGTTCTTATTACAACAACTCAACAACTCAACAGTGTGTCATGATGAGGGGACATGTGTCACTAAGAGGGGACACGTGTCACATTCCCCTTGGACCAACACAAAAGTTATTGGTTATCATAACTTACTACTACAAAATATGATATTACTACCCTAAAAGACGTCTTGTTTTTAAAAAAGGAAGTAAAAAGTGAAGGTGGTGGCATTGTCGTAATTATTTACTTGACTTTGAGACTTAAGACAACCCAAATATTAATTTAGGACGCCTAAAATATTTTTTGACATCCTAAATATATTTTAGGACGCCTAAAATGTAATATTTGGCGTCATTTAGAATTTTTTGGAGACTTTAGACAACCCAAATATTAATTTAGGACGCCTAAAATATTTTTGACATCCTAAATATATTTTAGGACGCCTAAAATGTAATATTTGGCGCCATTCAAGATTTTTTTGGAGACTATAGACAACCCAAATATTAATTTAGGACGCCTAAAATAATTTTTGACATCCTAAATATATTTTAGGACTTCTAAAATGTAATATTTGGCGCCATTTAGGATTTTTTTGGAGACTTTAGACAACCCAAATATTAATTTAGGATGCCTAAATTTTTTTTTGACATCCTAAATATATTTTAGGACGCCTAAAATGTAATATTTGGCGCAATTTAGGATATTTTTTGGCGACCTAAAAATATTTCAGGACGCCAAAATCAGTATTTTTAGCGACCTAAAAGTATTTCAGGACGCCAAAATCAATATTTTTGGTGACCTAAAAGTATTTCAGGACGTCAAAATCAGTATTTTTGGCGCAATTTAGAAAATTTGGGAAATTTTTTGGCGCTATAAAATTTTTTTTGATGACCTAAAAGTATATCAGGACGCCAAAAAAAGTATTTTAGGCGTCCTAAAAGTATTTTAGGACGCCTAAATTAAAATTTAAACGTCCTAACATAGAAATCAGGATGCCTAATTTCAGTTTCAATTTTCAGGTTCCCGCGTGGCTCAATAAAAAGGTGACTTTTTATTCTCTCATCCTCAGCGACGCGTACTCCTCTCAATTTTTTTCCTTCACCTTTTATGCTCCAACGCCTCTCTCTCTCTGGTAGCTCCCATGGCGTCGCCATCGACATCACCGTCACCAACACCGACCTTGCCGACGCCGCCTCTGCCAACTGCTGCAATCTTCTCAGCCACCGTCAATTCTCTGTGTTCAGGTTCGGATATGCGCATCTTTTTTTTTTCGAGCTAATCGATCTTCCTTACGGCTCTTCCTTTTCTAAACCTCTTAATCTGCAAATTTGACCACCTCAGAGTTGCTCTGATCCAGGGCGGCCTTGGTGAGCAAAAGCTCCTCGGTTGCCTTACCCATGGCGGCATTGGAGCGTTCAAGTTCATCAACAGCTCGACGGGATGATTCCTCGGCTTGCTCCTTTGCTACTTTTGCTCGCCGCCTCTCCTCAGCAAGCCTCTTGGCCTTCTCACGTGCCATCTCCAGTTTGACAGTCAAGCGTTGAACCTCACCCGTCGATTTGACATAGTCCCCCCCTCAGCTGAAGATAGGCATGAGATACCCCAACAGCCCTGCAAAGATGAGTCATCACCCGGTGGACCTCGGCTTCGTCAACTGCAGCAAGGGTCTGGGAGCTCGTATATTGATGGGGTGGAAGGAAGGCAAGGCGCAACTCCTCCGTGATTCCCTTATCCCAGGCCAGACCCCGGGTAAATTCACAAGATGTTGGGGCACCGGACGAAACCACAGGAGGATACGGAGGAGGAGGTGTGTAACACCCCTACCGGCCTCGCATTTTCAGGTGGCGGGTAGTGTGGTCCTTTAACTTAGTCTAATTTTAATTCAATTATTAAATTCCAATTCCCAAGTTAATTACGTCAAGTATCAGAGTATCAGCAGAAGAGCACGTATCAGTTTGGACAAAGTATACTGGTAAAGATAAAATACTAAAGAGTAAATTTTTTTCCCGGAAGGATTAAATACAGTCATCCAGATCCATAATGCCCAAAATAGCCAAAATAATAATACAATCATCTGGGAGAAAACAAAATAAACAACCAAAAGGAAGTCACCAACAGTCACCAACAAACAATTCAATCTCGCTCCGCATTCTTACCTTCGTCTCCCGGTACCACTCTAGATGAACTACCTGAAGCTTTATAAAAGTCTGGGATTCATAATTGAATCCCAGAGTAACCATTAATCTCATATGTAAAGTGTATGCAATGCATGTATTGTCACCACAATCAGGAAAACAATAAATCATATAGCATTCAGTAATCACGCGCAGTAAAATAAAAGCATACCACACACATATGCAATATTTACTGCGAAAGGACCAAGTCCTAATAAATGCAGGACTGCTCAACATAGCAAGCCCCGGATCCACAGCGCTAGGAAAATCACAATGGTCGGGCCTCAAACCCGGACCACACTGAATGCACATACAAGCGCATGTCTCTCACGAGACACGGGTCCACAATTATGGAAAATCAAACATACAAAGTAACACAAGGCATATGAAGATTAAGGTTACTACCTGGTAGTCGACCTCAAATATTACTAATTTTTCCGGTGCGCCGATGACAGAAATATCCCTAAAATAACCAAATAATATACATAAATTTCCAATATTTATAGAAATTCACCTTAATAAATATTTTACTTCTTGATTTGAAATAAGGCTTATTTTTTTTCAAGCATCCATAATCTCTAAATCCCTTTTCTCCATTGGACATCCATTACTTGGAAAAACCCTTTTTATTTTCGGATTACACAGAAAATTCCAGCAACAGTGACTGAATCTTCCAAAATTCATAATTAATTCTAGAAAACTCCAATTGGGATGGTTAAAAATCAAAAATGACCCTTAATATGTCTAGTTTTGGATAAAAATATTTCCAGAGACTTTAATTATTCGTAAAAATTTTTATGTGTCCAAGATCCACCCTCAGGTCCGACACAGAGACCTATTTTCTGGGCCATTTTAGAAAATTAATTTCTCCTGATCCAGAGATTCAGAAATTACAAATTATATACCAAAATAATCCTTGAGATGTCTAGTTTCTCCCTGTAAAATTTCATAATTTTTAAAGTCCATTTACTATGTCACAAATATAGTTGAATCCAGCTGACTCACAGGAATTCCACAACTCAGCAACCCAACGTTTTTTTACACTTTCATCTAGGGTTCCAAAATTTTGATCCAAGTTCATCCTTATACAAAATCTCATTTTAAACACTTTGAAAACATCAAAACATCCAAAATAAACTCAAATCTTCATAGAAATAGGGCTGAACGAAAATTACATAAACACCCTATAATCCAAATGTTCATTCAAGCAACATAGCCCTACTTCAGCATGCTTACTCTTCTTCCTAATCATAGATTAAGACTTCAAACATATGTTTAATATTTTTCCTCATAAAAAAAGACCCTCCTCGTGTATAAATACTCAAGAGAACCACCATTACCAACATCAATCAACTTAGAGATTTTACAAGGTAGGTTAAAGATAGCTTACTTGACTTAGATCTTCAACCTCTTGAAGCTCTTGGATATTGTTTCCTTTCCTCCCTCCTTTGGCCTTTACTTTCACCACTAAAGTGGAATTTTCTTGTCAATATTTATCAAGAAGAAGAAAGTGGAAGAGAATAGTATTGGAATCCATGATCTTACCTTAGGCTCTTGACTCCTTGAACTCCCTTGCTTCTTGAATTTCTTGTGCTCTTTCTTCTCTTCCCCTTCTATCCAAAATTGAAGGCCAAAATGAGAGGGAATGGACTTTTAAACTTGCTCATCCCTTGTGGTTGGATAAATGACTCACTTGCCCTTACCTCACATGCTTTCAAATTTAAATCCTTGGCTCCAATTTCAAATTTACTTTTGGCTCCAACTTTGAATTTCAAATCTTGGCTCCATAATTGCTTCTAAAAGGTGTACTATCTTCATGAAAACTTTTCCCTCCCTTCTCCTCTTGTTTGGCCAAAATGACCTCTTGGTTTGGGCTCCAAAATTTCTTCCCTTCCTAGCCTAATGTCCACAAAATTTCTACATGTCTTCTTCTTGGCCCATATTAGGAATTTCATTATTTTCTTCTTATTTTCCCCCTTGGCCATAAATACAAGGGTAAAAGGGAAAATATATACTTTGACTTTCACTGTCATCTCCTATCTTAAATTGTCCAATGTCACATTAATTACCCAAATTTTCAAATAATTCCACATCATTTTCTCTGGCTTATTATTTACTTAGAAATTAAATACCATAACTATATGCTTGATGAAAATTCATGTATTCCATTAATTCATTCAATACATCAATTTACATAAAATTGGGGATGTTACAAGGTGCGTCAGATAACAACGTTTCTTTCCCTCTGTCGCCTGGAAGGGAGGTTACGCCGGTCGAGCGAGACGGAAGGGACAGTCGTTTTTCGCCGACCTTGGCCTTTTTACCCGAGGCTTCTTTAGGGGCCACGACAACAACTTCAGCGGTTTTCTTCTTTTGGGGCTCGACGGCTGCCCTTTTTCGGGATGCTTTCGTTGCCGGAGCCCCGGGGAGTGACGAGGCTGCCCCCGGCCTCACGAACGCTAGATAATCCGAGTCCTCCTCCATTTGCCGATATGCAAAAATGATAGAGATAATATCAGAAGTCATGCTAATAACAAAAGAAATAGGAAAGTAGCTAAAATTCCAGGAACAAAGGACCATACTGGATCCAGACCCAGACCCGGAGCCAGAGCCGGCCTTCTTAATATAAAAGGCCACGCTCTTCACCCCGTTCTCGGCAACGAACAAGGCTATCTTGGCCGCCGCAAACTCTTCATCCACCGTAAGGTCTTTGGTGCCAAATTGGTAAGACGAGGTGCTCACACTATGATGGCCGGCGGACCAGTATAAGAGAAACCACCACTCCACATCCGAGCCCTCAGGACCGTTTAGGAACCAAGGATGCTCGCCAAACTTGGCGGCCACCTTGAAGAAAGAAGTTTTGAAATGTTTGAAGCTTTCGGAAAAAGGGTTAAGAATTTTCTTGTCGGGGTCACTCCTGAGAGAAGTCTACCCCTTCAAGGTAGGCGGTTCTCTTCTCGACCGAGGGGTATAGGGACCAAAGAAATAAAAGAAAAGGCTTGTGGTACAGGGAAGGGAGGGCTTAAACGAACCACAAAGGAGCTCAAAGGCCACAAGGTAGCCCCAGCCATTAGGGTGAAGTTGTGAAGGGGCTATGTTTAGATGGTTGAGTGCGGCCATTTGAAACTCGGTGAATGGGAAGCGAATGCCGAGCCGGGAAAGGTATTCCCTGTAGAAGAAGAAATAATTGGTATACCCGGTTTCCCAGGTAGAACATATGGGCTCGTCCTTATCAGGAGGAGCTAGCTCGCATCCAGGCAGATGCGGTCCACGTAGCCAGTCTATATCTGCCTCCGTCATCAAGGAACGTGTTGACAACACTTCGTGCGTCACCCACGGATACTTAGCCCTGAGAGTTGGGGATGGACTATTGGATTCCGCCTCAGTGTCAGACATAGAGGCATGGGGAGGAGACAAGGATTCCATTCACCTATAACAAAGAAACAAAGAAAAAGGCACTATTAGGGCCAGAAAGGATACCTGATTCTGACAAACTAATATGTAAAGAAGGAGGGGGAAGGGAATCCAGAAAACGTGGACCCCCAGCAGCTGATGCAGGCACGGATAACGACCCATGGCGGCACAAGCCCAAGACACTCTCAGCCATCGAGTCCTGCCCACTTGCAATATACGAAGAGCTTTAGGCAACGCACTCCCAGCAGGGACCGAGGTACCCATCCGGGAGGGACTTCGACCCCGTTGGTCGACGCGCATCCGAAACGTTGATGGGCTGGGCCAAAACGGCCTTGGCCTCTGGCGAACTCTTAGAGTCAAGCCTAATGGGGTCGGATTCCTCTTAGCCGGACCAAATAGCGGATGGCCGGGAACCCCCAACGCCCCGACTACCTGACCGACCCCGGAGGACCGAGGCTAACTTCTCTTCCTCGGTCAGTGGAGTTCCTAAGATCAGGAAGCTAAAGTGGGGATAGCGGTCTCGCAGGGCCTCATCGTTGGTTCGACCTAAAGGTTGATTTGAAGACGACGAACGCTTCCCCTACCCATCAAAGGCTCAAACCTATACAGTTATCACAGCGATAATAAGAAAGGGGAGAGACTGAAACAAGGAAAACTAAGAAAATCAATGACTCCTAAGCAAAAAGCTACGGGTTTGACAGTGCTACAAATATAGAGGGTGGAAATGGTCCAGAAAAGATGAAACAATTATTAGAACCTACCTCTTCCCATGGTGAAACCCGAGCAATATATCAGAAAGCAAGCCCACCAGGTGAAACCTCCCAACCATTGATACTTAAGGGACTGGATTCTGTAACGATGGAGCATGAGACTTCTTTGGACAACAGAAAACATACGGTTGTGGGGTCTCAATCGAGACGTCAGGTGCTAAACGACGTTAGTATGCAGATAGCGAATTGTACAAAGGAAGTGGAAGGTCTTCAAGAAATGGCCGAGGGGGATGAGAATAGTGGAAAGGAAAATTCTGTAGTCATTTCGACAGGCAAAAAATTGGCAACACATGGTGTTAAACTTATGTCCAATGCCTCCCGTTCACTCAAGGTTCGGAAAAAGATACAGGGGACCCATATCTCGAAGGATGCATTGGAAGTACTTAGAGAAGAACTTGAGCGTCCTAAGGATCTGCAGGTGGCCTCTGGATGTTCTCAGGTTCAACTACCGGTGTTGCCTGAAGACGATGGTGGCCCTCCGGGGGCTGGTGTAGTTGTTTGACTCTAACCCAATAGTTTTTCCATGGTTTTACAGATTCTTACTTGGAACTGCCAAGGGGCAGCTAGCAAACTGTTCTTTAACACTTTTATGAAGATTGTTTCTGATCATAAACCGGCTATGGTTGCACTAGTTGAGCCTCGAATATCTGGATTGAAGGCTGATAGATTCATTAAACGGTCAGGATTTGACCGCTCTTTCAGGTTTGAAGCTCATGGATTCTCTAGGGGGATCTGGTTATGATGGAAAGAGGAACTACAAGTATCAGTCAGAAGATGCCACCCGCAACTATTACATGCCCACATAGATACTCTGAGTCCGGCGGGATCCTTTGAATTTACAGCTGTTTATAGCAGCCCAACGAATATGCTGAGAATTGGATTATGGGAGACCTTGACGGAAATTTCGGGAACTATGCAAAACCAGTGGCTTGTGGCAGGAGATTTTAATGCCATTTTAAGTAGCAGTGATCGTACTGGAGGTGTTGATTGTAGAGCCCATTGTTGTCCCCTATTCAGAAATTTCATTTTTACTAGCGGACTCACAGATCTTGGTTTCTCAGGTCTGAAATTTATGTGGCGCCGTGGTACCCTCCTTCAACGCTTAGACCGTGCTCTGGGCAACATCAACTGGATAAATAGGTTCCCCACTACTCTTGTCAAGCATCTCCCAAAGATGAGCTCAGACCATCGGCCTCTTTGTATCCAGATTTGCAATGAAGTAGCTCCTCCCCACTGCAAAGCCCCTTTCAGATACCTAGCCGCATGGGCTACCTCTGCTTCCTTTGGAAATGTGGTCCAGGAGAGCTGGGACATTGATGTGCCTATTGCGGTCTCTATGGAGAAGTTCAGGACGGTAGCTACAGAATGGAACAGGGAAGTTTTTGGTAACATCTTTCACAGGAAGCGCAGAATCATGGCAAGAATAGGTGGCATCCAGAAGATCCAAGAGTCCCAACCTTCTCACCGTCTGGATCTTTTGGAAGGTAAGTTGAGGAAGGAGTTCGAGTCCATCTGTGAGCAGGAGAACCTAGTGTGGACCCAAAGGGTAAGATGTGACTGGTTAAAGTTTGGGGATCACAACACGGCTTATTATCATGCCAAAACTGTCCAACGAAGTCGCAAGAAATCTATCTCTACTCTAAGGGATGACGCAGGGGTGTGGTGTACTAATACGGAGACGCTCTGAAGTTGGGCTTTCAGTTTCTACAAACTACTCTATTCTGTGGAGGCTGCCAGTGCGCCACCATATTCTGGGAGGGGTTTGTTCCCAATCACTGAGGCTTCCATGGCAGGTACCCTTATTGCTAATATCTCTCTAAATGAGGTGCACAAAGCTCTTTTTCAAATGAAGCCCCTTAAGGCGCCAAGGATCGATGGCTTGCATGCGGGATTCTTTCAAAACCATTGGAAGGTTGTGTGGTCCTCAGTGTTTGATATGGTTACACGCTTCTTTGAGGAGGGAGCTCTATATGCACAATTAAATGAGACCCTCATCACACTTGTTCCCAAGGTACCTGTTCCTGAATTTATAAAGGAATTCCGCCCGATCAGCTTGTGTACAGTCCCTTATAAAGTCATTACCAAAGTTTTAGCTAATCGTTTGAAGCAATGGATTCCGAAGCTAGTTCTCCTGTCCCAGGAAAGTTTTGTGGCAGGAAGGCAAATCACTGATAACATTATTATTGCTCAAGAGGTGATTCATTCTATGAGATCCAAGCAAGGAAAAGTGGGGTGGATGGCTATTAAAGTGGATCTAGAGAAAGCATACGACCGTCTAAGATGGGACTTTATTGAGGAAACACTTCTAGATGCAGGTTTGCCGAGAAAGTTTGTATAGGCTATTATGTTATGCGTTACTACCTGCAAGATGAGAGTTGTGTGGGAGGGACAATGGTCAGAGTGCTTCTCCCCCACCCGTGGAATTAGGCAAGGGGACCCCCTATCGCCCTATCTGTTTGTACTGTGCATGGAGAGACTCTCTCAAGTAATTTCCAGGAGAGTGGCGGCCCGCCAATGGCAACCAGTGCATATGGGAAGGGGAGGGCCTTCTTTATCTCACCTATTTTTTGCAGATGATTTAGTCATCTTTAGCTCCACAGCCGATTCCCAGGTCACGCTTATTAGAGAGATGCTTGATAAATTTTGTGAGAGTTCCGGTCACCGTGTGAGTAAAGCCAAGTCTGCAATCTATTTTTCCAGGAATGTTTCTTCTACAGTACATACCAGGGTAAGTGAGGATCTGGGATTTAAAAATACGGAGGACCTTGGAAAGTATTTGGGAGTACCCCTTCTTCATAAACGTGTTAGATCAAGCACCTACGCCTACCTGGAAGACAAAATGGTCAGCAAGCTCTCAGGGTGGGCAGCCAAGACCCTCTCTCTGGCGGGACGCATCACTCTAGCTAAAGCAGTGCTCTCATCCATTCCAAGTTTTACTAAGAAAACGACAAGGTTACCCCCAGGGTTGTGTCATCGGTTGGAAAGGCACATAAGGTCATTTGTGTGGGGCAAATCTGATTCTCATCGGCGACCAGCTTTGGTTAAGTGGGAGGATATGTGTAATCCACCCAAAGTGGGAGGATGTGGCTTCAAGAAGCTCGAACTACAGAACTCGGCTTTCCTTATGAAGATTGGGTTTTAGGTACATGCTCGACCTGATTTACTTTGGGTTCAGGTCTTACGTAATAAATATAGGTGGGATGCTTAAACAGGACCAGCCAAACAGAACCAAAATTGCTCTTTCATGTGGCGCCACCTATTGAAAGTATGGAAGGATGTTGAATTGGGCATTCGGTGGGACCCGGGTAACGGTGTTAATACGCGCTTCTGGGTGGATAATTGGGTGCCCGATTGGGCCCTCTCAAACACCTGGCTTTCAGAGATATCAGTCCGGAGGAAAAGGAGCTCTCAGTTCGCCATTTTACATCTCAAGAAGGGTACTGGTGTTGGGACCGAATAGGTCATGAGTTACCAGTGCATGTACTATCGCGCATATCGGGTTGCAAACCCCCTACAAGGGATGGTGAGGAAGCACACTGTTAGTGGGACTTCTCCCCTAATGGAAGGTTCACGGTATCGTCGGCATCTGAGCTATTATGTGATAGTGGCAATGAAGATAAGAGCCACCTCTGGCAAGCGATATGGAAATGGCAAAGTGCACAAAGAGTGAGGTTTTTTTTTATGGCTTGCAGCACGCTCAAGTCTCTTAACAAATGGTGAACGGATGAAGCGCCATATGAGTATATATCCAGGATGCACCAGATGTGGGGGACCGTGGGAGGATGTAAATCATGTACTGCGATATTGTAAATTTGCCCAGGCAACATGGCGTCAGTTCTTAACTGGTGCAGAAATTCGAAGGTCTAGTGATCTTGATCTGCAGGATTGGATGCATCAGAACCTTACCCGGACAAGACCCAGTATTAAAGGTAGTAGTAGTTGGGCCACTCTTTTCAGTCTAATTTGTTGGAAACTGTGGGATGCTCGGACTATGGCGGTGTTTCAAGACTCGCATACCCAGCCGGAGACGTTAGCTCGGGAGATTAGGATGCTATCAGAGTACAGCACACAAGCCACAAATACGTTGGAGAGGCAAGCTGCAAATCCAAGGTGGAGTATGTAGAGTGTTAGGTGGATTAAGCCACAACAAGGGACGGTATGGCTCAACTATGATGGTGCACTGAAACATGATCCCGTAGAAGCAGGTGCGGGCTGTATCCTTCGAGACAATGCAGGGATGTGGCTGGGTGGATGTTGCTGGAATATTGGGGTGTGCACAACACTATAGGCGGAGTTATGGGCACTTGTGGATGGTTTGGAGCTTGCTTGGGCGCAGGGATTCAGGGATATTATGGTGCAAGCGGACTGGCAGGTGGCTTTAACCATGGTACAGAACGCAGGAAAGCTAGTTAATGCTAACACGAGCTTAGTTCGGCGTATCCAGCTTCTTTTGGCACAGGTCTGGCGGGTTACGATCACTCATGTCTACCGCGAAGGGAATAAGTGTGCGGATATCCTGGCGTCTTATGCTTTGACTATGGAGGTAGGACTTCATGTCCTGGAGGGTCCACCGGATAGGCTGGTTGTAGCTCTTCAACAGGATGTTGACGGTTTTGGTAGTGCTAGATTATGCACATGTACTGACTAATCCTTAGAGATTAGTCCTCCTTTCTAAACAAAAAATAAAATAAAAATAAAGACACAGCTTACACACAAGATCAATTAATGAAACACAAGAAAATAAAGTCGACAACAAATAAGCAAATAATGTAAGAATCAATTGGGTATATTGTTAATTATATACCCTAAAACCCTAAATATGATTAAAATAAACGGTAATCTTTCTCTCTCAGGTGTATAAGTAAGATGAGAGGAAAGATGAGTACTAAATTATTACTCCCTCTTATCCTATTTATAAGTAACTTTTTATTTTTATTTTTGTTGGTCTTTAATATAAACAACTTTTCTTTTTTTTCTACAAACGTTAAATTACTTTTTCTTTTTTATCCCATATTAAGTACATATCTTTATATTAACGAACAACTAATTCTCCTTCATTCAATCATTTATTATATGTTATCCCTCATTTTTTTACTCATTCTTTCTCCTAAGCTATTTTCATAAATAGGGACATATTTAAAAAGATAAGATATTTTTGACACATTTATTATTTTTTAACTAATTATAACCACTAATTCGTTTGACATCAAGAAAAAACTGTTTATGAAAAGGAAAAGAGGGAATAGTTAACTCCTTGATCTTTATGAACTCCCTGTCACCTTTTATATTTCAACCCTTTTCATGCCACTAGCATTATTGTATTTATTTCGTGACAGCATTTTTTGTGTGACCAAGGTCCAATGGTTATCGGTTCCCAATATAAAATGTAAATTGCATTATTATATTTATTTCGGACTACAAATATTTATTGTGACCAAGGCCCAATGGTGATCAGTTCTCGATATAAAATGTAAACTAATGAGCCTTGTGAAATGTGCTTTTTTGAATTTTGAAACTGAGTATTAATAATTTGCACTAATTAGGTATAATGTGGCAAATTAATTGACATGTCATATGGAAATAGACTATACCCTCTTGTCCTTATTATAAGGCACCAACTAGTAAGTTTATTTGGTCCTTTTTATAAGGCACTTGCTTGTTTCCAAAGAGCATTAATTATTATTTTTCATGTATATGCTCATAATTAATAAAGGTAGTGGGTAAGAGTAATAACTAATATGATATTAGAGTTTAGTGCAATTAGTAGGGGTAATATTGAAAATTACCACTCTGGTCCTATTTATAAGTCCCTTTTGGTCAAAAAATTTGGTCCTATTTATAAGTCCTCTTTTAGGTAATAAATGAGATTGTGACAATTTTGCCCATATTAATTATACCAATGAAAATAGAGAGAGAAGAAAGAGTTGAAAGATACCCAATGAAAATAGAGAGAGAAGAAAAAGTTGAAAGATACTCATTCATAAATAAGGGCAAAGTTGAACATTTACCCCACAATCATTGAGCTAACTAACTCTCATTGGTATGTGTGTTTTGGTCAAAAGGGACTTATAAATAGGACCAGAGTGGTACTTAAATTCTAGGACAACTTTATTGACTTTAACGGTTTTTATTAGTTTGTGAGAAAAGTTAATTGGTGTCTTATAATAAAAACCAGAGGGAGTAATTAATAAAGGCTGTCATGGGGTGGTTACACACAAGATCAATGAATGAAACACAAGAAAACAAAGTGAACAACAAATAATGTAAGAATCAATTGGGGCTGATTACTCCATTCATGCCAATCCCTCCTTACCATTGTCCACACGATCCACTTTCTGGTGAATCTCTCTGCATTCTCAGTGCTCTTGCTTTGTCGCTGTCATTTCTCTCTTCAATTCACATAAATCTTTTGATGTTCTTGTTCTTCTGGGAAAAAAAACAAAAAGATTTGGAGTTTGGCTTCTGTTTTAGAGTTTGTCTATTGAAGCTTGTTTCTTTTTCAAGCTTTTTTTTTTTGAATTATTATTTTATTCTCCTCTTTGTTTATCATCATTACCATTGTTCTTCTCGTTTTTGTTTATAGAAAACCAAAAAAGAAAAAAGAAAAAAAGTTGTGTTCAAATATTCTTTCTGCCTATTCGTTGTTCTTAAAGTTCATCATTTTCTTTTTTTTTAGAAAAAAGTTGTGTTCTCCCTTTTTTCTCTCGTACTTTGAATTATTATTTTGCTCTCATCTTTGTTGATCGTGGTTGTTCTTCTTCTTCTTATTTAGAAAAATGTTTTAAAAAAAAGGGGCTGTGTTCTCCTTCTTTTCTGTATTTGAATTATTATTTTGCTCTCATCTTTTTTATCATCATTGTCCTTCTCCTGCTTGTTTAGAGAAAACCAAAAAAAGTTGTGTTCCAATCTTCTTTCTGCCTATTCGTTGGTCTCATAGTTCATTTAAAAGAAACAAAAAAAGGACCCAAGAAGAGGCTTTTATATCAAAAGCATTCAGACCGTAACACATAGTAATCTTTGAAAGGTACGTAAGGATTTGTACTCTATAATATGTTTGCATCTTCGTTTATTCATGTATATGTGTGTATGGATGCGCACACACTCACACATGTTGTCTCTTAAACTTTCTTTGACCTATTTTTATCTCTTAGGTTTTGGTTGGTGACGCGAAGCATATCTGAAGATTTTAATTCCTGCTTTCAGGTTGGTATTATATGCAGGGGCGGAGCTTGGGACAAAAATTTGGGGGGGCCAAATAGTGGTGGGGGGCTTTGGGGGCAGCGCCCCTAATTTTTTTTTTTTAAGGAAAGTTTTATATGCATTAAAAAATAAAATAATATAAACAAGAAAAGAAAATAATATAAAAAAAAAAAATACACCACAAACATTGGAAGGCAAAAGGCTTTAATTTATGTGATTGTGAATCTTTGGTTCAACCATAGACTTCATGTAATTGAACACCACAACATTGGAAGGTAAGAGACTGAGGTTTAGAGTGAAAAATCAATAAACTTCATCCATAGGTGTAGTGTAAAATGGGTAAAAGCATACTAAAGAATACACCACAAAAGTAAATTTCACTAATAAGCTAAAAATTTCAGGTAATTAGAATGAAATATAGAAAAAAATGACAAGATTAACATAAATCATATAAGGCTCCACATAGAACACAACTTGAATTATAAGCCCCAAAGATATAAAAAGAGGGGGGAAATTGGGGGGCCAAAATTTAATTTTAGATTATATTTAAAAAAAATTGAAAAATTCTAAAGAATTTTTTTTTTGGGGGGGTCATGGCCCCCCTTGTCTCTTAGAAGATCCGCCTATGATTATATGCATAGTATTAATTGTAAATTTTATTTGTTTATAGAAATTTTTACAGCTTTCTTAAATTATAACCAAGGTGGATTATGTAGATCTACATACAGTCAAACATACCCGCAGCCCAAGTCTCAACCCACAGCTTCCTAGTTATTTTGGAGAGAATTACAAACACACCCCTTCCCCATCTGCTCCTCTAATCCTATTTATAAAATTAGTTAAAAATAATAAGTATATCTGAAATAACTTTTCCTTTTCAAGTATGCCTTTATTTATAAGGGAGTTTGCAAGAGAGAGAAAAAGAGTAAATAATCTTTTAATTAATGCAATGCATATAATTAATGAGGGGTAAAAACTGAAAAACTCATTAAATGTTCAGATAAATCTTGTCGGATTCTTATAAAAAGGACATGAAGGAGTATTTCTTACAGTTTTCCTTTATTTTATATTTCCAACCAAATAAAAAGAATATAAGTAGATTTTATTTCCTGCAAAATGTAAAGAATATGAGCAAACTTTGTAGAAAGATTATTTTTATCCTAATAATTAAATTCAATACAAATATATAAAATCAATTACATAATATAAAATTTTTATATGTGTGATACAGCATTTTGGCTACAGTGTATGTTTAAGCATATTTTTTGATCATTTAATTGTAGAATCACCATTTAAATTTATTGTTCTGGTGTAGAACACAAATGTCCAGCTTTATGGGCTGGTGCTTTGATATTGGATTAACGGACTCTTTCTGAATGCCTATGAGGCAAACACCCCGGAGAAAGTAGGATCACTGTACACAGTCAGGCTCTTCGCCAAGGGGTAGGGTGTGTGCACAGTGTGACTGTATGTAAATAATTCAGAGATTAGAACGTGTGTCCCTTAGGGCTTGACCTCAGTATTTATAGAGTGTACCTTAGGTAGGATATTGTGGGCCTTGCGTAATCTCTGGCCCAGGCATCCTAACCGCGATATCATATCTGAAGATATTCTTTGACTATGTGTGAGTTAGGACCCCCTTGATATTAGATAGGATCGGGTATGCCTTATCTCTGCTGTTGGGCCTCACTGCTATTGGGCCTTGTACAGGTCCGTAACATTTATTAAACCAGTATTTTCTGTAAAGTAAAACTAATAATGTTAAAAATAATAATTAAAAGTACACTTTTTAATTTAAATAATTAAACGAAAATTTGACGTTAACACATAATCAAATTGTATATTTTATCTTAATAATTAAACTTAGGAAAATCATTTACACAGTTGCACATTTTGATTTGATATATAGTTTATTACTGTTATTAATTTTTAGGGTGTTTTAATACTTTGTCTTTGATTTTGCAAATTATAGATAGAATTGATTATATTATAACCTAATTTTCTGGTTGGGTATTGATTCCTTGAGGAATGATTTAGACAACTTGAGCTCTTTCTTGATTTTTTTTTTTTTGGTAGAATACGGGCCTTGCCCAATCTTATTCCTGAAACACAACATGTCTTGGATAAACAACACCCATACAATCCCGGGTTAGAAACCGATTTACAAACAAAGGAGGCCTAACAAAAACAGTCCTAGTCTCCTCTTGTATAAGACTGTGCTTGGCAAGTGCATCAACACAACAGTTGCCTTCCCTGAATACATGAACAAAAACAGCATCTATGAATTTAATTACAAGTCTCCTAATCCGACCCAACAACATAGATTCATACTCACTATGCACTTTGGAGTCATTCAACATATTTATCACAGTACATGCATCAGACTTAACAACAATCTTCTGAATCTTATAATGCAGAGCTAACTCTAACCCCGTGAGGATAGCCCAAATTTCTGCCTTCAAAACAGAGCACACCCCTAATGTCCTGCTAAAACCGCCCAGTCACTGTCCTTGTGAATTTCAAAACCCTCCACCACATCCTGCTACCCTTCCTCTTCCTTTTGAAGCCCCATCGACATTTATTTTTATCCATCCCTCCTTAGGAGCTTTCCATCTAACCAGCACCTCACGTCTAATTCCTCCACCCCTACCAAACTCTCTGCGCGCCAAACTAACCTCATTTACATACCAGAGCACCACATTTACACGGTTTACAGGTTCCACATAGCCTTCTTGAAAGCAATTTTTATTACGCCATGACCATAGTAGCCAACATGTGAGGCCAAAAATAAGCCTCCATTTTTCATCCTGATGTGCTAAGTTGCGCTTTAGCCATTCGCCATCCTGCAAAATTCTGAAATCAAACACAGTATTATATACAGAAAGTTCTTGCGATAGAGACCAGGCTCTATTGCAGTCCCTAAGAACATGCATCATGTCTTCCTCATTGTTACAAGCATAACAACCGGCATTGCCCCCAAAATCCTGCACCTTCGCACCCCTGTCAGTAACCTATTGTGCAATGCCAACCATAGGAAGGTCTGCACTCTTCTTGGCCCCTTCCACCGCAATATTACGCTCCAACCTTTCTCCTTACTCTCAGTTTCATTCTTCAGACAGCGGTATATGTCTGCAACCACATACTTGTTACTGAAATTTCCCCCATCTAATAGTATCTAAACCATTTTCTGGGTCAGGAGGCAAGATAGCCCTTATTAGCTCTCTTCCCTCAATGTTCACTTTACTTTCTAATCTAGGCATATCCCACTCCCCACCTTCGTTTAACATTTCCCTCACTGTCATCTACTTGTCCTCCACCGTTAATTGCCCAATGCATTTTGTAGCCAGCATACCGCCATCCTCCACCCACTTATCCTCCCAAAACAACGCCCTCTCACCATCACCAATTTCCCAGTAAATGTGCTCTACTATGTTTGGCCAGATCTACACTAAGCTCCTCCACAACTCAGAATCTGTCTTCAGCCCTTTACATTTCTCAAGCAAGTTGCAATTCCTACCATATTTCCCCCTAAGCACCATAGCACACAGATTACTTGATTTTGAAATTACATTCCAAGCTATCCTTCCGAGTAACGCCTCATTCATAAATTTCAAGTCTCGCAAACCTAAACCTCCATTTTCCTTTCTCATACACAGCACCTCCCAACTTACCGGATGTATCTTCCTCTTCCCCTCTTCACGATCCCAAATGAAATTTCTTTGTAGTTTTTCCATTTGATTTCTCACCCCAACTGGGATGACCGCATGCTGCATGGCATAAATTGCCATTTGATTAGTAACCGACTGTACAAGTGTTATTCTTCCCGCAAGTGATAAGGATTGCCTCTTCCAACTACTTAGTTTACTTTGCATCTTATCCAATATATGTTGGAAATTCTTTCTGTTTACCCTCTCCTTAGTTAGAAAAGCCCCTAAATATCTGCCTAATCCATCTTTCCTAGCAAAGCCCGATAACCCACAGACCTGATTCTGAATACTTCTACTCACATTTTTTGAGAAGTAGACTCCAGTCTTTTGGTTATTCAACTTTGACCTGACATGTTACCAAACCTCTTCAAAACACCCATGACCATATACATTTGGTCCACATCAGCTTCACAGATTAATAGTAAATCGTTTGCAAATAGCAAGTGAGAAATTGCAGTCCTTCCACGCCCCAACTTTATAGGTTTCCACTGTTTCCTATTCACACAATCAACAATTAGGCGAGTAAGTTTTTCCATTCCTAGTGCAAACAAATAGGGGGATAATGGATCCCCTTGCCTCAAGCCCCTAGTTGGGACTAGCTCCTCTCTTCGACTTCCATTCCACTTTAGAGACATCTTCACTGAATTCACACAGCCTCTAATTACCTTCCTTAAATGTGCATCCATTTCAATTTCCTCCAAGACTTTCTCAATGAACGCCCAATTCATCCGATCATATGCTTTCTCAAGATCGATCTTTATAACCATGAACCCCTTCTTTCCTTGTAATTTATCCATGGAGTCCACTACTTCCTTAGCAATAATAATGTTGTCGTGTATGCTTCTCCTAGGGATAAAGCTCGTTTGAAAAGGGGATATTAATTGATCAAGAAAAGGCTTAAGTCTATTAACTATCAGCTTTGTTAAACCTTTGTAAATAACATCACACAAAGCTATAGGTCTGAAATTACTAACATCTACTGGTTTATCCACCTTTGGAATCAGCACCAACACAGTTTCATTGACTTCCCCAATCTGGTCCGACTGTCTCCATAAAGCTTACAGAAAACTAGTAATCGATGGGCTGATGAGTTCCCAGTTTTGGTGATAGAAAACAACAGGGAAACCATCTTTCCTGGGGTGCTTTATACCCTCCCATTTGGAAGAAAGCATTACGCACCTCAACCTGAGTAATTTCCTTACCAAGCATCCTCCACCTCCAACCATATACCTTCCCCCAAGACTATTTTGATTCAAACCAGCCCTTATCACAAATATTCTCACTGAACAATTTTTTATAGAACTCATAGAACATACTAACAATTATATCTTCATCTTCCACCCACTCTCCTACATTGTTTTTAAGCATAGAAACCTTGTTCCTCCTCCTTCTAATTAAAGTCTTAGAATGGTAGTACTTTGTATTTCTATCTCCATCCTTTAGCCACCGTCCTCTCGATTTTTGAAATCAGAATATCTCCTCTTGCCTTAGAGTTTGAAGTAACTCCTCCTCCAACTCCAATTCCAGATTTACAAGTAAGGATTTCTGCTGGTTGCAAGGTTTTTCTGTATACCTCTCAATCTGTCATAGAGCCGCCTCTTCCTGCCTTCTAGCTTCCCAAAAACCTCCTTATTCCACTTAACCAAATCTCGTTGCAAGGCTACCAACTTAAAATGAGCTTCCCCCTCACGCCTCCAGCTACTTTCCAAGACAGTATGAAACATGTCATGCATTTTTCACATGGCTTCATACTTAAAAAACCTCTGCCTCCTACCCTTATACTCCTTAGATAGCTAAACCAGTAACGGATGATGGTCAGAACAAATCCTCGGCAATACACTAATTTCAGCTTCCTCAAACTTCTCATGCCAGCTGCCAGAACATAAACATCGATCCAATCTTTTGTAAACCCTTTCCAAGCCTTCCCATTTTGGCCCTTTCCACGTAAAGAAAGGCCCTTGTGCCTCAATGTCAATTAAACTACAATCCTCAATCCACTCATTGAACCTACGACATCTCGCTTCATTCACTTGACCACCCCCTTGTTGCTCCCTAGGAGTCTTAATTTTGCTAAAATGGCCTGCAAGAAACCATGTTCAGCAACCTCACATACCGGCCAATGTAATAGCTTCCATAGTCGACATCTTTTTGATTCCAAAGGACTGGCATACACTGTTGTAAACAACATCTCCTCCCCGGAAAAATAGATTTTGCAATGTATAAATTGTTAGCTCCAATTGATGTTTTGATGATAACTAAGATTTTAAATAAGATATACAATGAAGAAAGAAAAGGAAAATATCATAACTTAGTCGAAATCACGTTTTATCAGAAAAATCAAATTGCTATCAGAAAACCTCGAGTCAGATAGATAGCCTCGAGTCAATACATTGATGAATAAACATAAGATCGACGTTTACCTCGATTCAGATAGTTAGCCTCGAGTTAATTCATTGATAAATAAATATAAGATCCTCATTTGCCTCGAGTCTACAAGAAACCTACCTCGAGTCAGCAGCCTCGAGTCTAAAGAATCTCCACCTCGAGTCATCATCAATTAGAACATATAAAAGAACCTCGAGTTAAATGAGTTACCTCGAGTTCGGCTATTTGAAAATATAATGATGTATCGCTATTACCTCGAGTCGCCTGAAAATATGCCTCGAGTTAGTTGCCTCGAGTCAAAAGATAAACTGCCTCGAGTCAACATACAATTACATATTTTAAAGAATCATAAACTGCCTCGAGTTTATCATGTATGCCTCGAGTCTATTACTCAATGAGACTCGAGCCTCCAGAAATTGTGCCTCGAGTTAACAACCTCGAGTCAAATTTAGGTTTGCCTCGAGTCAATTCACGTCTGAATTTTTCAGTTTAATTGATTCTCATTGGTTGCCTCGAGTCAGTCTGAGTTTCGCCTCGAGGTAATCATGTCTCTGTTTTATCCATAGATTGCTATGTGTTGCGATTGTATGAACTATTTCTTATGCAGATCATACTTTCTGTTATGAATACTTGTTATCGAACGAAACCAGTTTGTTAAGTGAGTTTCAGGTAATCAGATGTTGAATCTTCAAATCTTGCGTAAAGCAAGTGTTGTGTCAGAAGCATTTAATACAAACCAGTTATAAAACACGAAAGAAGAACATGGATATCTGAGCCTCAAGAAAGTAATTCAAAATTACTTTATCAATACTGTGAAAGTCTAAAACAGGCAAATAACGGATGACTTCAACAATCTCAGAATACTACGAAGAAACAGAGAGCAACGGATACATGTATATCTCACAACGGCTCTTTGCTCAGTTTCACAACGGATCTTCGCTCAGTCTCACAACGGCACAAATGAAACTCACTATAAAAGGAAAAGGCATTCAATTTCGCCAACTACCGGAAATACACTGCGCATTGAATTTGAGCCTATCCAATTTATTGTTTCTACTGTTCCATTAATATCTCAGGATATTATTCAGTACTTCAGTGTTTAGTTATTATCTACTCAGTGAGGAGTGCATTGTTCTTATAAACAATTGCTTTACTTTTGATTGTGGGACTTAAGGTTGTGGAACCTTAAGAGTGGGTGTAAGTTTACAACCCGATAAGGGGAGTGAGTCCAAGAGAGTAGGATCATCCTTGTGTTGTAATCTTGTTTCGATAAGATTAGTAAAATACCCAAGGCGTTCTTGGGAATTGGATGTAGACCAAAGTCTTGGGTCGAACCAGTATAAATTTGCACGGTGCTCATTTACAATTCAGTCATTGTTCTACTTCAGTATACGCAAAAAAAAAAAAAAGGGAAAAATTAGAAATCACCTATTCACCCCCCTCTAGGTGATATTCCTCTTTCATAAATTGCTCATCCATAATTCTTACATCCACAATTAACTCATCCAGCTCCCACAGAAGTCGTATTCCCCCTGAAAATCCCTCAGCTTCCATCCTTACTGAGTGTCTAAATCCCCAACTTTTAATAACCCTATCAGCATTCCTACCACTGATTCTAGGCTATAGAATTACCACCATATCCAGTTTGTAACGAAATTTAACATCCCTGATTAAAGATGCCACTCCCTTGCTTGCGGCACCCCTACTATTCCATACTAAAAACTTAATCATGATAATAGATTGTTTTATCAAGACGAAAAAAAAAACATGGCAAAGCTCAATCAACTATAATAGCTATCGGACACACCTCATGCATGTGCATACTAGCTCCATCAGGTAACTTCACGCCTCCCTCCTCGAACTGGCATTCCACAGGGTCCCCATCCTTGTTAGCTTGAAGTACCCCCATACCATCACCTAGCCGAAGGTTCTCTTTATGTACATAAGAGATGCCATGCCTCTCAGTTTCCATATGAGTATCTGCTACATGTAAATTCTGAGATAAGACCACTCTTTCACTACCATGTTTATTTGCTATTATTTCTTCGTTCAACTTTAGCTCTTTCTCCCTTTGACTTTCCTAACATGCCTTTCCCTTGCTCTTTGAAAAACTCACTTCATTTTCTTTAATTTGTCCTTTTCTACCACCAATAACCCCCTTCCTAGTTTGTTTTTGAGACACTCCCTTTCCCATCCCTTTTTCCACACCTACACTTTTTAGCCTAGTTCCTTGCTCCACAGCTTCACTATGGACCAACTCGACATCCCCTGAATCCCCTTGAAGGATCGAGAATCGTGATCCTGATTGCTTTTTCTGAATTTCCATATCTTGTCTCCTTGGCCTTCTAGCCCTTTGCACCGTTTTCCAGCGACCTGATACATTTTCTTTTCCTTCTCCATTAGACACATTTGCCTCTGTTTCATCCACCACCATACTTCCTTCATTCATCTTCTTGTGAAACGCCTCACAACCCCCCTTCGAATGCCCCACCTTCCACAATTGTTACAGATTTTCCCTAAGCTTTCATAGACCACACTTAGCTTTTGCCCCTCAACACTGAACTCAGAGATTAAAGGTTTATTCAGATCTAGCTCCACGCACATTCTTGCAAACCTTCCTCTAGTTCTTTGCGCAGTATGCACATCTAATCTAATAACCTTTCCTATAGAGTTCCCCAGATTCAGTAGAAATTTCTTATCAAAAAGAGGCACTGGCAAATCAGGAAATCTCACCCAAGCCACTACAGAAACAATTTTCTCTTGCTTAGGGCTGAACTCAGGTTTCCATCTTGCCACACTCAGATACACATCTAGAATAACCCAAGGTCCACCAGTAAGAGCCTCCATATAGTCTTCCATTTTTTGGAAATTTACAAGATAAAAATCATTTTCAAGATCAAATATATCAATCTGACCTTTTCTTTCCCATATATGCTTCAATTTCTTTGACATGAGTCCATATGAGGGTTGTCTCCCTAGCAGCTTGACTACCAACGTACGGCTAAAAGGTTTCATAAGTCACTCCCTCTCTTTCTCTTCAAACGTGAAGCACAGACAGAGAGGATTTGAGTAATCCACAACAATACCATCACTCGGATTTAACACCTTTGCAAAATCTGTATCTCTCTCGTAATCCTCAACATCCTCGTCTTCATCACTCTTCAACCACTCCCACCAACATTCTCTTGAATTCACATTTTGCTACAGAGATTCACGGTATGACTTTTGCCCTTGCTCTTTTCCACCAGCTTTCATCCAATCTTCTTCCCAAGCCTTTAGCGATTCGCTTCCTGAAAAACCTTCAGTATCAGATCTTACTCTTCTTTTGCGCCGATATAACTCCTCGCTATCATCCCTCAGTGTTTCCTCACTTTCTCCTTGATGTTTCTACTTTCGTCGCTAAAGCAATCAATTAAACCAAGACCAACTAATAATGCAATATAGTGGCAACCTAGGTCATTCTCCCAAGGAGCAATATGTGGGTTTTTCTTTAGGTTGAATTTAGGTGATAAAAGTGCAATGGAATGAACCTAAACTAAAATACAAGACACTACTACGTACCTAGATGCAAATAACTAACTAAATGCAAAATGAAAATTGACTCTAAGACCTATATGAGAAGGAAACTAATCTATATGAATTTGAATGCAATTTTTGGGGGATTTTGTTATGAGAGAACAATTAAAATCCTAAGAAAAAGATTGATTAAAAGAAAATCAAACAATAAATTAAAGATCTAGTTCGATTATGATTGATGAAGGGGACAACTTAGGATTCACATGGAGTTAACTTTCTTAGCCTAAATTAATTAATTAGACCAAAAGGAGATTAATGTAAGATTAGAATTAATTTATTTAATTACCTAATCGAAACATGAGAAACCCTCAAGTTCAATAACACTTATTTCGTTAGAAAACTCATAACGAAATAAGCGGTGACTAATTAAACTCATTAAAAACCAATCACATTTAATTTCAAAATAATTTTAGAATCTTGTTTACAATTACCCAATTAAACAACTAGACAATTTATCAACTCAATTAAACAATTAAATCGATAAACCCAATTGATAATGAAATTAATAACGAAAACTCAATTATTAATTCAATTGACAATCCAAAGTTGCAAACAAAAATTCAACAATTGTCTCAAGCACAATTCAAATTATCAATCCAATTCAAAAGAAATAAGTTTACAATCTAAAACTAGATTGTTCTCAATTAACACAACTCGAAATCGTTTAAAACTAAATAACCTCAAGTTTGAATTAAAAAGGTAAAAGAATAACACTCCCTTGTGATCTTCAAGTGTAAGTTCCTTGGCTCTAATTTCCTCCATACTCCTTCCAAGTTGCCTCCTAAAAGAGTTTAAGCTACCATCACGATCCTTCCTCCAAATCCCGAGCAGTCCGGGAAAGAAGGGAAAATCCGTGCGGGGCCCTTTTAAACTCGATATCCCACTTAAGGCCCCAAGACTCTGCCAAATCCAGAAAAGGCCCTAGGGCCCTTTTTGACATTTGAATATTAAATGAAATGACCAAAAAACCCACACTAACTGTACATATCTCTCTTCTCTCTCTCTCTCTCTCGATATGCCATTGCCTACGCTCCTTGGCTCTCTGTCTCTGGTCCCTGATTTTGATCTCCGTCGTCAGTCTCCCGCCGCCTCCGTCCTCGTCGGTCTCCACCTCTGCGCCTCCGTGCCCGTCGATCTTCGCCTCTGCACCTCCCTCCTCGTCGATCTACAGTTGTTTTAGAGAGAAAGAGTATGTGTTGATTAAACCTAATCTTTTTTACGTTTTTGTTAAATCCTTACTGATCTCCCTGATATCTGGCGTGTTTTTTCTTTGGCTATAAATTCTTGCTATTCTCTGGGTTGCAATATTGATTTAATCCTTTACTTTCTCAAGAGGTTATACTTATATCGCAATCTTGAGCTCAAGGAATATTCCAGAGAAGGTTGCACAATTGCCGTCTCAACAACAAAGGAAGATTGTTGCCGAATAGGAAGCTGCATTGATCGTTACTAACGGAAATCTGAAACTTGCAACTCAGGTTAGTATTTTGGGAGAGATTTTCTTCGAGAATGTGGGTTTGAAACTTGAAATTGACTGATGAATCTGGAACCTTACTTGTCAATGAGAAATTCTTTGGGAATAGACTTTACATGGGGAAAAGCTAGTGGGCATATTGCACGAATGCGGAACTACGGACATTGTAATCTTGTGCCATGGATTTGGATCATCAAAAGTTAGTTTGCACGATATATGAAGCCTTTTCTATAGCTCCTATGTAAACGCATGTAACATCGATATCATAAACATAAATTCCTTGAATCAATCTCATCTATTAAATTTTTCCCATATTCAGGAAACTGATCTCATAGCAAACCTTGTCTTTGCATTGGAAAATCTTTGGAATAAGTTCTTTCCGCTTTGACTTTCTTTGGGAATGGGTAAGTTTATGGTATTCTTGAGATTCATAGACTTTGAATATATTAGTATCAACATCTTCACCTTTAAAGAATGTTAGTAAATAGCACTTTACTTTCTGCAGACTTTAATTATACTATCAATGATCATCGAAAAGGAGAAAAAATATTTCTTTCGTTATTCAAGCTTTCTTTCTACAAAGATCTTTTTATTTATTTTTTATGGAAATTATTTCTAAAATGCAAGAATTTAGAAGTTGAGAATGAGGGCTTTGGAGGAGTTGCTGAAGTATAATTGTAACTGTAAAGATAAAAATTATGAGTTGAGAAAAGAAGATTCCTTAAATATATATGGAAGTTCTGATTAAAAATTTATTAAAGGAAAAACTCATTAGTTTTAAAATATGGTCCAAAGTTTTCAATGGCTCAATAACCAGAAATCTCTTCATGTATACTGTATAGTATAGCCAACAAAAATATACGGGGAAGTGCATGCTACGGTTTTAGTTCCTCCACTTATCTTGAGTTCTTTGCTCGAAAATTTCGGCATTTGATCTCAATAATTATTTTTGCTTCTTTTTTATTATTATTTCTTTTTGCACAAAAGTTTGGAAAGTCAAATTCAGAAGTTGTTGGTCACTTGTTGCTGAATTTTAGAATTGTACTTTCTCTTTGTTAATGCTCCTTAATTGTGCATTACTTGAAAACATTAAATTGGCAATTTTTTTCATTTTACTCTGAAACTTTTGCTGCTGCATTTTGAAACTTCATCTCTGCATTTGGGAACTGTGGAACCAGAGGTAGAGTAGAGAAGACATGAGTGATTCGACAACTATCAGCATGTTAGTGTTTATTTAATTGTTGGAATTTAATTCATTGTATTTTGCTAATGGTGATGGCTGATGTAGGTTAATGTGTAGGGCAATGGTCGTGGGTTCTTCCAATGGCATGATGGTCAAATGGGTGAGAGGTCGATCGAGGTCATAAATGAGCTTCTTGGCCATGTTGATAGATTGTTTGATGACAATGTAATGCAAGGGAGAGGAGTTGATAACCAAGTAGATAGAAATGTTGAAGCAAAACTTTCAGACATGTGTTTGGTTATGGACAAGCTTGATGGCAGATTGAGGAAGCTTGATGGTAGATTGAGACTTACAATTTGTGGATTGGTTTTGACTTGGTCGTTGATTGTTGTTTACATTTTGTCCTAAATGGTGTTGAATGCCATTTGTAATGTTCAATGTAAGTGTATTAGTTGTAACCATATGTGGAATGTAAGTGTATTAGTTGTAACCATATGTGGAATGTAAGTTTCTTCTTTAGTTTGCATAGGTCTAATTTGTATGGCCATTGTTTCTGATGTAATGGACAAAAATATTGTGTAAGTTGAATGAAGTATTGTGTATTGGTATTTTGTACTTTGAATAATGTATATCTTTGTCATCATCGCCCCACTAACAACATCATCCGTCCTCACCGACAACATGATCGGCCCTCACCGACAACATGATCGGCCTTCATCGACAACATCACCAGCCCTCACTAACAACATCATCAGCCCTTACTAACAACATCATCAGCCCCCTTTAATGTCAGTCAGGGCTGATGATGTTGTCAGTGAGTGCTGATGATGTTGTCAGTGGGGTCTGATGTGGTTATCAGTTTTTGCTGATATGGTTGTTAATTGGGGTTGATATAGTTGTGCATTTTGTCTGATATGGTTCTTATTTTTTTTCCTGATGTTGATACTAAAGGGGCCTGATGATGTTGTTAGTCTGGGCTGATGATGTTGTCATTGGGGGCTGATGATGTTGTCATTGGGGGCTGATGATGTTGTCAGTGGGGGCTGATGATGTTGTCAGTGGGGGCTGATCATGTTGTCAGTGGGGGCTGATCATGTTGTCAGTGGGGGCTGATCATGTTGTTAATGGTTGCTGATGATGTTGTCAGTGGGGGCTGATCATGTTGTTAATGGTTGCTGATGATGTTGTCAGTGGGGGCTGATCATGTTGTTAGTGGGGGCTGATGATGTTGTCAGTGGGGGCTGATCATGTTGTTAATGGTTGCTGATGATGTTGTCAGTGGGGGCTGATCATGTTGTTAATGGTTGCTGATGATGTTGTTAGTGGGGTCTGATGTGGTTATCAGTTTTTGTTGATATGGTTGTTAATTGGGGTTGATATAGTTGTGCATTTTTTCTGATATGGTTCTTATTTTTTTTTCTGATGTTGATACTAAATGGGTCTGTTTTGGTTGTCAAAGGGGCTGATGATGTTGTTAAAGGGGGCTGATCATGTTGTTAAAGGGGGCTGATGATGTTGTTAGTGGGGGCTGATCATGTTGTTAGTTTTTCCTGATCATATTGGTAAATGGCTACCTTATAGTATACCAATTTCTAGCATCTGCACGCACAAACTAACAATGATAGAAGTGAAGGAAACAAAAATCTTTGTCATTCATATTAAAATGTCATGTCACATACATGATAAAACTTACTACACTTTGTTATGAATATCAACTCAAGTGTTCTCCACAATTGCTGTAATAAAATCTGTAATACAACCGATGAGATGTATACACACTTAAACCCAAGTCAGCCTAACTAAATTAAACGATTGCTTCCTAACTTCTCATCTTCCGCTTGTGGGAGTCCTCGAGCATTGACAACACTTTGTCTCGATGCCGGTTGTTTCCATGACTAACCAACCACCACAAAGATGCCAATCTTCGGTCCCGGATGTCATCCATGGAGTAGGAAGGCATCGTGTATCCATCCTCTTTTTCCTGATTCATTTAACATAAACATTATATATATGGATGTTGAACAACTTAATATACACTTACACATCCGTTTGGACATGGACTTTAGACCATGTCACCCCCTTGGGAATTCTATTCGAGCGCAACACATGAAAGTTGTTTTCAAGACATTTAATTAATTAAACAATCAACTAGAAAGTATAGCCCGCCAACTTTTATAGACAATGCAAGATTGTGTAATTCTTTTTCCATCCACTTCTTCCTTCACCATTACACTCATAAATGAAATTAGATGAAACATTCATGCATGACTGAACTAGGATAATTAACTTCATTCTCAGAAACAATATGGAATGGATGATATCTTAAGTAAATAGTTATAGTTCTGCTCATATCACTGAAAAAAAAAGCCTCCATATAACACTTTTGACATGCAAATTTGGTTCCTGCCGGCATCTGTTGGTACTGAACAAGTTCAATACGAAATCCTTTTCAATCCCAAGTTGACAGATGAAAACTTAGAATTCAAATTTCAACACTGGAATGATAATGCATCATAGAAAAACAGGTAAGTTACATCAGATAAACTTTCAGAGTGAAAAAGGGTACATTCATTCTCCAAGAGATCATCATATAGCAATAAATTGGAGTCCCAATTACTTATAGCATCCAAAAAAATATTTATCTTTTTCTTCGCATTGTTGACCATGTTTCATGATTTAATGCCGGGTAATAAACCGGACATGCAACGGTAAAAAAGGAAAGCAAGTGTCCTAAAAATCAGACAAGTTAGGGAAAAAAATTTCAGATTCCAAATTTCATATATCACAAACTTGTGTAAGACAAGCTAGGTAGTAGCTGCTTTCGTTGAGTTGAATAAAATACAGAGATAGATTGCATATATAAATTCTGATTTATCTCAAATACATGACGAAATTTCAGATTCGTTTTGCTTCTTCTTCTTCTAGTTTGCCCCAATTTAAATTATGGTTGTCAGAAATTTGGGAAGAAAAACCTAAAACGTTTCTTACCGTCAATTGCCACAGGAGACAACGACACTTTCGGAGAGCAGAGATAGTTGCACGGTGGCTGATGGTTGCACCTTTGAACGGCGTCGGAGAGCGCAAACGGCGTCGGAGACTTGAGCACACACCGGAGGTTTCCTTGCCGAGATACTCGACCGAGAGAGAGAGAGAGAGAGGGAGCGCGATTTCAAATTGAAATTGGGAATGAAATTGCCTCCCCCTTTGTCATGTTGTGTTGTTAGTGGTGGGTATGTTGGTCATTTCCCTAAACAATGGAATGCCATAAAAGGCCCTAGGGCTTCTTCTGGAAATGTCAGATTTTAGGGCTGCGGTGGGATATCTAAGTTTAAAAGGGCCCTAGTACGGATTTTCCCGGGAAAGAATGAAAAGAATTGATTAAATCAATTCCTTTCGCACTGCGCATCCGCTGGATGTATCAAACAATGAGATGTTTGATGGATTGTAATGGTGGGTCCCGCGACTTGATTGAATGAATGGATGAGTGGATTAATGAATTCAAAATCTCCTCTGCGTATTGTGTCTCTGCGTGAATCAGCGTGCGTCTGCATGTGTGAGTTTGTCGGCCAGCTCTCTTCGGCTCTTAATGAGAGCGTAAGTTTGATGTTGGCGGCTAGGTCAATTAATAGGAGGAAGAGAGGGTTTTTTGGGTATTAACTTGAGCCCATTAAAATTTAAGAAGCCAAATAAAATTCCAAAATTAGATTTTCTTTCAACTTTCCTGCAAAAATTCTGCACCATAGGATATTCTAATATGATAAGATATGATCTATCATATATTAGAAATATTATCTAATCACAAGATATTAATCAGAATACTAATAAATTAGGTCCAATAATCTCATAATTAATTCAGATTTATATTATTTCCTAAAATTGTCTAACAATCCAAATATTATCTAATATATCCAAATTAGCCTAAAATAGTCCCCAAAATAAATGAATAATGTGAGATAAAATATATAAAATTAGGGTTTATCACTCCTCCCCACAATATATGATCCGAGGAGACGCTCATTTTTTCCGCCACAGTGGGTGGCGGAGCACTCAGTTTCCCCCAAATCAGAAAGCCCTAGTAGAGCAAGCTTTCTTTCGCCGTTCGAGCACCAAAGGTCTAGAGTGAAACTATTCTTCCACTCTTTCTTGATTTTAAATAGTACTGCCACCTTGGTTAATGATGTTCATATGCCTTCACAAAAAGATTTGGAGTTTGGCTTCTGTTTCAGAGCTTTTATATTGAAGCAACCTGTCTCGTTTTCAAACTTTACTTTCTGGTTTTTGATTTATTATTTTACTCTCCTCTATGTTTATCATCGTTACCTTTGTTCTTCTCCTTCTTGTTTATAGAAAACCAAAAAAAATTGTGTTCAAATCTTCTTTCTGCCTATTCGTTTTTCTTAAAGTTTATTTTCTTAAAAAAAAAACAAAAAAAAAAGTTTTGTTCTCCTTTTCTCTATTATTTTACTCTCACCTCTGTTGATTGTGGTTGTTCTTCTCCTTATTGAAAAACCCGGCGGGGGAAGTTACATTTAAGATACGACAACTAGTGTAACATCCCGTTTTCACAAGCAGTATAAATTTTTTTTTTCATCAAACAACATTTGTAAACATCAGAGTAGAGCACCGGAGCGATTGAATAACTGATATATATATTAAAATACCCACGGTAGCATGTCTTGCTATTTAAACAGCGGTACAAGAGTGTTTCAAAAGTAATAACAGAAAGAAGTCTTCAGCCGCGTCCTCTATGTGGCCTGTTTGCCTTTATCTTCGGTCCTTGGTCCTTCCGACCCTGAAGCTAAGTTAAGAGCTGAGGTCCATGCATCGAACCCCAAGTAACGGTTAACCTCATGATTACATACATCATATATGTACAACAGACATTCATAGAATTTTGGCAACATTTACTACGGTCAGACATAAGGTATACATATCAGATATGTATGGCAATAACAATGCAAATCGGAGTAAGGTTAAGGCACAATGAGAAATGTACATGAACAGATATGCACGGCAATAACAGTACAGTCAGAGTAAAGTTAAGGCACAACGGACAATAATACAGTCGGATGACAAACAATAGTACAGTCGGACTACAGACAATAGTACAGTCGGAGTACAGACAATAGTATAGTCGGATGACAGACAATATACATATATGCATACAATAAACATCAGAGTTAGTGTTACAGTACGCGAACGTACCTTCGTTGACGGAAATCAGTACTTCTGACGGAAAACGGAAAACCGTACGTTTGACAGCGGTACGACAGTGGGTCAGAACGTAATCAGGGATATCCTATAAAGATAATATCGCATCTATTAGAAATCAGTCATTACGACGGACATTTTAGTCATAAATGACCATTTTACCCCCGAGCCCCTAATCAGCGGAATTTCAACATAATTTTCGCAATTAACACCTTAATTACCCCTTAAACATGATATCTAATCATACTTGGAAGATTAAAGATTAAAACAACATCTACCCTAGAACTTCAAGAACTACTGAACTAAAGACTAGAACCGAAGAACTTACCCGTTGAATAACTTCACTACAACTTTCTCCAGAGCTCCTCTCTCTAACTTCTCTCTAACATTTGAATTATGCAAGAGCATTTGGTGTGAAGAATTCAAAGGGAAGTGGTGCCTATTTATAGAAGAAAAATGTGCCAACTTAGGTAATTTTCTCCCAAACTTTCCTTCAATTCTAACCATGGAAATTAGGGTTTGGGAGGTGGCACATTCTCCTCCATGAAGCCCTTGGCCGACCTCCCTTGGCCCCAAAAGTCAAGAAAACCAATCATGTTGTGCAACCTTGCTTTGTTCTAGAAGGTTTCTACCGATAAAGTCCCGGTTCGGTGTTCGAATCGCGTAATCTTGTAAAATCTCAAATATCCGGGAACATAGCCCTGAAGATCATTTCTTCCTCTTTCAAAATATTTGGGTCAACCAAATTTTTGATCCTATTCAGGGTGTCATCGGTTCCGCTGAAGATTTTTGGATAAACGCTTCTGTTACGGAAATTGCTTCCGGTAACGTCAACTTACGGACAAAAATTCACCGATTCATAAACGTCCAGTTGTTTATTAACTCATCCCCGATATTGAGTTAGGATTTATTTTCTATAGGTTTTCATTTCTACTATCTGCTTTATTTCTTTTCGTCTTATTCCCTAAGCATTCCGCCGGTTACGGAAATGACTTCTGAGACAGCTCAATCCGAGATAAAAATTCACTTGTCTATAAAATACTTTGACCTTAGAAACATTGTTCATGGTTTTCTAGATAGGATTTAATCTCTATCAGTGGTCATTTATCCTATTTGTTTTTACGAATATTCCATAGAATATTCTTTTTTATTAATTTTATATTGCAACTTGCAACAAAATATCATGATATTATTTTTCTTCAATCTTATCCCTTTTTTTTGCTCAAATTTCGGCTGCCCTTTATTTATTTATTTATTTATTTATTTATTTATTTATTTATTTATTTTTAATTATTTAATATTACATAAAATAATTATTTAATAATTTTTTTATATAATTTTTTTACAAAATTTTCCTATTGGTCTATACTTGGATTTAGGCTTAAAATTACTTAATCTCACATATTTTTCTTCATATTTCCCAATTAATTAGAAAATATATTTTATGCTAATTTTAGCCATAAACCACTAATTATAGGGTTTTACATAATTATCCTTGAATATTCCCTTGTTTATGCTTAAATAATTAGCCAATAATTATTTAATTAGTCACTTACTGATTGTGGATAATTTTCCTAATTAGGATTAAACATTTTCTCACAACTATTTTACTTACATTGGTATTTTATGCCTCACATAAAATATTAAAAATCATGGGGTCAATTATGACCCCACAATACTTTTTGACTTTCTCTCGATTATTTTTCAAGGGAAATAATCCCAAAAATTATCTAAATTAGAGACAACATATTCTCCTATTTTTAATAATTATTTTATTGTCTCTCAGGATTTATCACAGTATTTTGTGGCACCTAGATTCATTTAAGGCCTATTAACACTCTATTTCTTCCAATTTCACTAGAAATTACCTTTAAAATAAGATAATTATAACTTATTATTTGAAACCTCATATTCACCTATTTTCAATAGGTATATTTTATTAATTTATGATATTTACCCTAAGTCAGATTTTAGGGTATTACAACTAGATCGTTGACGATTGGAAGGGAATGAAAGAAACTATGAAAGCCACAATTTGTAGGTACAGTTTCAACGGACGTATTAAATAGAGTTAAATTAATTAAACTAAATGGAATTAAAAATAATTAAATTTAATGAAAAAAAATTGTGTTTTTCAAATTTTGAAAGATAATTGAAGTTATGGCAATCGAACCAATAACATTTATAACCAATGAAAGCGGAATCCTGGGTTTTAATGCTCACAATGGTTGGACAAATGGATGGGCAAGTTTAAATTTTGAATAATGGATCAATTATGTAACCAATGAAATTAATGCCAAAATTGAACCACTGAATGAAAGCCACAATTTGTAGATACATTTAAGATATGACAACTAGATCATTGACGATTGGAAGGATATGAATAAAAGCCACAATTTGTAGGTACAGTTTCAACGGACGTATTAAATAGAGTTAAATTAATTAAATTAAATGGAATTAAAAATAATTAAATTTAATGAAAAAAATTGTGTTTTTCAAATTTTGAAAGATAATTGAAGTTATGGCAATGGAAACAATAACATTTATAACCAATGAAAGCGGAATCCTGGGTTTTAATGCTCACAAAGGTTGGACAAATGGATGGGCAAGTTTGAATTTTGAATAATGGATCAATTATGTAACCAATGAAATTAATGACAAAATTGAACCACTGAATAAAAGCCACAATTTGTATATACATTTAAGATATGACAACTAGATCATTGACGATTGGAAGGATATGAATGAAAGCCACAATTTGCAGGTATAGATTCAACGGACGTATTAAATAGAGTTAAATTAATTAAATTAAATGGAATTAAAAATAATTAAATTTAATGAAAAAAATTGTATTTTTCAAATTTTGAAAGATAATTGAAGTTATGGCAATTGAACCAATAATATTTATAACCAATGAAAGTGGAATCCTGGGTTTTAATGCTCACAATGGTTGGACAAATGGATGGGCAAGTTTGAATTTTGAATAATGGACCAATTATGTAACCAATGAAATTAATGCCAAAATTGAACCACTGAATGAAAGCCACAACTTGTAGATACGTTTAAGATATGACAACTAGATCATTGACGATTGGAAGGATATGAATGAAAGCCACAATTTGTAGGTACGGTTTCAATGGACGTATTAAATAGAGTTAAATTAATTAAATTAAATGGAATTAAAAATAATTAAATTTTAATGAAAAAAAATTGTGTTTTTCAAATTTTGAAATATAATTGAAGTTATGGAAATTGAACCAATAACATTTATAACAATTGAAAGCGCAATCTCTGGGTTTTAATGCTCACAGTGGTTGGACAAATGGATGGGCAAGTTTGAATTTTGAATAATGGATCAATTATGTAACCAATGAAATTAATGCCAAAATTGAACCACTGAATGAAAGCCACAACTTGTAGATACATTTTAGAGCTGGGAATCAGAGCCGGCCCGGCCCAACAGGGCCTGAAGTAAGGAAAACATATGTTTTTCAAAGCCCGGCCTGATAGTACCAGGGCCAGGGCCGGCCCTACAGGGCCTGAAAATCACTATTCCAAATTTTAACTATTTTTCCTTCGATTTTTTCAAAGAAATATAATTAGTAAATTGCAACAATTAAAGTTCTAATATATCAAATAAATGTTATCAACATTAATATCGAAACAATATAAATCATTCAACAAATAAACATATTTATTAATTCGTAATAAAAAGCAAATAAACACAAAGAATATGTTTTTCCTTTTTTTCAAAAATATTAAACAAAGGAATTGCTTTATGTATACCCGACAAAATGCCTTTCCCTCTCGTAATTTTGTGTGTGTCTGCAGATTCCTTCGGTTCAGGCATGATTTTACTGACAGGTAAAAATAATTATACTTATTTTACACAAAATATATTTATAATTTATTACTCATATAATATTATAATATCAAAATATGTGTTTATTTAATATGAAAACATCTCTTCTTTAAAATTTATAATAACTAATTATGTGTTTTAATACGTAATAATAATAAACATAAAAAGGGTTATAGTTTAAACTAAAAAATCTAAGTAATTACAAATAAACACATTCATTAAATGGAAGTCTAGGTAATTAATTTTTTTTAAAGATGCTACGGTTAAACGGGCCTAACGGGCCGGTCCGATTAAGCTTAGAGGCCTACGGGGCCAATTTCAAATTTCGGCCTATTTTTCAAGCCCGGCCGTACAGGCCGGGGCTTAACGGGCCGGCCGATGGGCTTGGCCCGATTCCCCGGCTCTAATACATTTAAGATATGACAACTAGATCATTGACGATTGGAAGGATATGAATGAAAGCCACAATTTGTAGGTACAGTTTCAACGGACGTATTAAATAGAGTTAAATTAATTAAATTAAATGGAATTAAAAATATTTAAATTTTAATGAAAAAATATTGTGTTTTTCAAATTGTGAAAGATAATTGAAGTTATGGAAATTGAACCAATAACATTTATAACCAATGAAAGCGGAATCCTGGGTTTTAATGCTCATAGTGGTTGGACAAATGGATGGGCAAGTTTGAATTTTGAATAATGGATCAATTATGTAACCAATGAAATTAATGCCAAAATTGAACTACTGAATGAAAGCCACAACTTGTAGATACATTTTAGAGCTGGGAATCAGGGCCGGCCCGGCCCGACAGGGCCAGGGCCCAACAGGGCCTGAAGTAAGGAAAACATATGTTTTTCAAAGCCCGGCCTGATAGTACCAGGGCCAGGGCACGCCCTACGGCACGAAAATCACTATTCCAAATTTTAACTATTTTTCGTTCGATTTTTTCAAAGAAATATAATTAGTAAATTGCAACAATTAAAGTTCAAATATATCAAATAAATGTTATCAACATTAATATCTAAAAAATATAAATCATTCAACAAATAAACATATTTATTAATTCGTAATAAAAAGCAAATAAACACAAAGAATATGTTTTTTCCTTTTTTTCAAAAAATATTAAACAAAGGAATTGCTTTATGTATACCCGACAAAATACCTTTCCCTCTCGTAATTTTGTGTGTGTCTGCAGATTCCTTCGGTTCAGGCATGATTTTACTGACAGGTAAAAATAATTATACTTATTTTACACAAAATATATTTATAATTTATTACTCATATAATATTATAATATCAAAATATGTGTTTATTTAATATGAAAACATCTCTTCTTTAAAATTTATAATAACTAATTATGTGTTTTAATACAGAATAATAATAAACATAAAAAGGGTTATAATTTAAAATAAAAAAATCTAAATAATTACAAATAAACACATTCATTAAATGGAAGTCTAGGTAATTAATTTTTTTTTTTTTAAGATGCTACAGTTAAACGGGCCTAACGGGCCGACCCAATTAAGCCCGAGGCCCTATAGGGCCAATTTCAAATTTCTGGCCTATTTTTCAAGCCCGAGCCCTACAGGGCCAGGGCTTAAACGGGGCCGGCCCGATGGGCTTGGCCCGATTTCCCGGCTCTAATACATTTAAGATATGACAACTAGATCATTGACGATTGGAAGGATATGAATGAAAGCCACAATTTGTAGGTACAGTTTCAACGGACGTATTAAATAGAGTTAAATTAATTAAATTAAATGGAATTAAAAATAATTAAATTTTATTGAAAAAATATTGTGTTTTTCAAATTGTGAAAGATAATTGAAGTTATGGAAATTGAACCAATAACATTTATAACCAATGAAAGCGGAATCCTGGGTTTTAATGCTCACAGCGGTTGGACAAATGGATGGGCAAGTTTGAATTTTGAATAATGGATCAATTATGTAACCAATGAAATTAATGCCAAAATTGAACCACTGAATGAAAGCCACAACTTGTAGATACATTTTAGAGCTGACAGGGCCTGAAGTAAGGAAAACATATGTTTTTCAAAGCCCTACTGATAGTACCGGGGCAGGCAAGCCCTACAGGGCCTGAAAATCACTATTCCAAATTTTAACTATTTTTCCTTCGATTTTTTCAAAGAAATATAATTAGTAAATTGCAACAATTAAAGTTCTAACATATCAAATAAATGTTATCAACATTAATATCGAAACAATATAAATCATTCAACAAATAAACATATTTATTAATTCGTAATAAAAAGCAAATAAACACAAAGAATATGTTTTTCCTTTTTTTCAAAAAATATTAAACAAAGGAATTGCTTTATGTATACCCGACAAAATGCCTTTCCCTCTCGTAATTTTGTGTGTGTCTGCAGATTCCTTCGGTTCAGGCATGATTTTACTGACAGGTAAAAATAATTATACTTATTTTACACAAAATATATTTATAATTTATTACTCATATAATATTATAATATCAAAATATGTGTTTATTTAATATGAAAACATCTCTTCTTTAAAATTTATAATAACTAATTATGTGTTTTAATACAGAATAATAATAAACATAAAAAGGGTTATAGTTTAAACTAAAAATCTAAGTAATTACAAATAAACACATTCATTAAATGGAAGTCTAGGTAATTAATTTTTTTTAAAAAAAAGCTACAGTTAAACGGGCCTAACGGGCCGGTCCGATTAAGCCCGAGGCCCTACAGGGCCAATTTCAAATTTCTGGCCTATTTTTCAAGCCCGAGCCCTACAGGGCCAGGGCTTAAACGGGGCCGGCCCGATGGGCTTGGCCCGATTTCCCGGCTCTAATACATTTAAGATATGACAACTAGATCATTGACGATTGGAAGGATATGAATGAAAGCCACAATTTGTAGGTACAGTTTCAACGGACGTATTAAATAGAGTTAAATTAATTAAATTAAATGGAATTAAAAATAATTAAATTTTAATGAAAAAATATTGTGTTTTTCAAATTTTAAAAGATAATTGAAGTTATGGAAATTGAACCAATAACATTTATAACCAATGAAAGCGGAATCCTGGGTTTTAATGCTCACAGTGGTTGGACAAATGGATGGGCAAGTTTGAATTTTGAATAATGGATCAATTATGTAACCAATGAAATTAATGCCAAAATTGAACCACTGAATGAAAGCCACAACTTGTAGATACATTTTAGAGCTGGGAATCGGGCGGCCAGCAGGCCGGGGCCCAATAGGGCCGAGGCCCAACAGGGCTGAAGTAAGGAAAACATATGTTTTTCAAAGCCCTACTGATAGTACCGGGGCCGCAGGCGGCCTACAGGCACGAAAATCACTATTCCAAATTTTAACTATTTTTCCTTCGATTTTTCAAAGAAATATAATTAGTAAATTGCAACAATTAAAGTTCTAATATATCAAATAAATGTTATCAACATTAATATCGAAACAATATAAATCATTCAACAAATAAACATATTTATTAATTCGTAATAAAAAGCAAATAAACACAAAGAATATGTTTTTCCTTTTTTTCAAAAAATATTAAACAAAGGAATTGCTTTATGTATACCCGACAAAATGCCTTTCCCTCTCGTAATTTTGTGTGTGTCTGCAGATTCCTTCGGTTCAGGCATGATTTTACTGACAGGTAAAAATAATTATACTTATTTTACACAAAATATATTTATAATTTATTACTCATATAATATTATAATATCAAAATATGTGTTTATTTAATATGAAAACATCTCTTCTTTAAAATTTATAATAACTAATTATGTGTTTTAATACAGAATAATAATAAACATAAAAAGGGTTATAGTTTAAACTAAAAAATCTAAGTAATTACAAATAAACACATTCATTAAATGGAAGTCTAGGTAATTAATTTTTTTTAAAGATGCTACGGTTAAACGGGCCTAACGGGCCGGTCCGATTAAGCCCGAGGCCCTACAGGGCCAATTTCAAATTTCTGGCCTATTTTTCAAGCCCGAGCCCTACAGGGCCAGGGCTTAAACGGGGCCGGCCCGATGGGCTTGGCCCGATTTCCCGGCTCTAATACATTTAAGATATGACAACTAGATCATTGACGATTGGAAGGATATGAATGAAAGCCACAATTTGTAGGTACAGTTTCAACGGACGTATTAAATAGAGTTAAATTAATTAAATTAAATGGAATTAAAAATAATTAAATTTAATGAAAAAAATTGTGTTTTTCAAATTAGAAAGATAATTGAAGTTATGGAAATTGAACCAATAACATTTATAACCAATGAAAGCGGAATCACGGGTTTTAATGCTCACAGTGGTTGGACAAATGGATGGGCAAGTTTGAATTTTGAATAATGGATCAATTATGTAACCAATGAAATTAATGCCAAAATTGAACCACTGAATGAAAGCCACAACTTGTAGATACATTTTAGAGCTGGGAATCAGGGCCGGCCCGACAGGGCCAGGGCCCAATAGGGCCAGGGCCCAACAGGGCTGAAGTAAGGAAAACATATGTTTTTCAAAGCCCTACTGATAGTACCGGGGCCGGGCGGCCTACAGGGCACGAAAATCACTATTCCAAATTTTAACTATTTTTCCTTCGATTTTTCAAAGAAATATAATTAGTAAATTGCAACAATTAAAGTTCTAACATATCAAATAAATGTTATCAACATTAATATCGAAACAATATAAATCATTCAACAAATAAACATATTTATTAATTCGTAATAAAAAGCAAATAAACACAAAGAATATGTTTTTCCTTTTTTCAAAAAATATTAAACAAAGGAATTGCTTTATGTATACCCGACAAAATGCCTTTCCCTCTCGTAATTTTGTGTGTGTCTGCAGATTCCTTCGGTTCAGGCATGATTTTACTGACAGGTAAAAATAATTATACTTATTTTACACAAAATATATTTATAATTTATTACTCATATAATATTATAATATCAAAATATGTGTTTATTTAATATGAAAACATCTCTTCTTTAAAATTTATAATAACTAATTATGTGTTTTAATACAGAATAATAATAAACATAAAAAGGGTTATAGTTTAAACTAAAAAATCTAAGTAATTACAAATAAACACATTCATTAAATGGAAGTCTAGGTAATTAATTTTTTTTAAAGATGCTACAGTTAAACGGGCCTAACGGGTAGGTCCGGTCAGCTTAGAGGCCTACGGGGCCAATTTCAAATTTCGGCCTATTTTTCAAGCCCGAGCCCTACAGGGCCGGGGCTTAACGGCCGGCCCGATGGGCTTGGCCCGATTTCCGCTCTAATACATTTAAGATATGACAACTAGATCATTGACGATTGGAAGGATATGAATGAAAGCCACAATTTGTAGGTACAGTTTCAACGGACGTATTAAATAGAGTTAAATTAATTAAATTAAATGGAATTAAACATAATTAAATTTAATGAAAAAAATTGTGTTTTTCAAATTTTGAAAGATAATTGAAGTTATGGAAATTGAACCAATAACATTTATAACCAATGAAAGTGGAATCCTGGGTTTTAATGCTCACAGTGGTTGGACAAATGGATGGGCAAGTTTGAATTTTGAATAATGGATCAATTATGTAACCAATGAAATTAATGCCAAAATTGAACCACTGAATGAAAGCCACAATTTGTAGATACATTTAAGATATGACAACTAGATCATTGACGATTGGAAGGATATGAATGAAAGCCACAATTTGTAGGTACAGTTTCAACGGACGTATCCCGTTTGGATGAGCTTTTAAAAAAAGTGTTTTTTTTTTTTAGTGCTTATTTTTTAAGCTCCAAATTGAAGCTTTTAGAAAAAGCAGCATTTTGTCTTTTTTTTTTTTGTGACATTTGTTTTTTTTTAAAAAAAATCATCTAAACGCATAAATTAATAAAAAAACATTTTTTTTGCATTAAAAAGTGCTTTTTTTTATCAAAAAAAGCTCATCCAAATGGGCCATTAATAGAGTTAAATTAATTAAAGTAAATGGAATTAAAAATAATTAAATTTAATGAAAAAAAAATTGTGTGTTTCAAATTTTGAAAGATAATTGAAGTTATGGCAATTGAACCAATAACATTTATAACCAATGAAAGCGGAATCACGGGTTTTAATGCTCACGGTGGTTGGACAAATGGATGGGCAAGTTTGAATTTTGAATAATGGATCAATTATGTAACCAATGAAATTAATGCCAAAATTGAACCACTGAATGAAAGCCACAATTTGTAGATACATTTAAGATATGACAACTAGATCATTGACGATTGGAAGGATATGAATGAAAGCCACAATTTGTAGGTACAGTTTCAACGGACGTATCCCGTTTGGATGAGCTTTTAAAAAAAGTGTTTTTTTTTTTTTAGTGCTTATTTTTTAAGCTCCAAATTGAAGCTTTTAGAAAAAGCGGCATTTTGTCTTTTTTTGTGACGTTTGTTTTTTTAAAAAAAATCATCTAAACGCATAAATTAATAAAAAAACATTTTTTTTGCATTAAAAAGTGCTTTTTTGAAAAGTGCTTTTATCAAAAAAGCCCATCCAAATGGGCCATTAATAGAGTTAAATTAGTTAAATTAAATGGAATTAAAAATAATTAAATTTAATGAAAAAAAAATTGTGTTTTTCAAATTTTGAAAGATAATTGAAGTTATGGCAATTGAACCAATAACATTTATAACCAATGAAAGCGGAATCCTGGGTTTTAATGCTCACAGTGGTTGGACAAATGGATGGGCAAGTTTGAATTTTGAATAATGGATCAATTATGTAACCAATGAAATTAATGCCAAAATTGAACCACTGAATGAAAGCCACAATTTGTAGATACATTTAAGATATGACAACTAGATCATTGACGATTGGAAGGATATGAATGAAAGCCACAATTTGTAGGTACAGTTTCAACGGACGTATCCCGTTTGGATGAGCTTTTAAAAAAAATGTTTTTTTTTTTTTGTAGTGCTTATTTTTTAAGCTCCAAATTGAAGCTTTTAGAAAAAGCAGCATTTTGTCTTTTTTTTTGTGACGTTTGTTTTTTTTTAAAAAAAAAAATCATCTAAACGCATAAATTAATAAAAAAACATTTTTTTTGCATTAAAAAGTGCTTTTTTTGAAAAGTGCTTTTTTTTATCAAAAAAAGCCCATCCAAATGGGCCATTAATAGAGTTAAATTAGTTAAATTAAATGGAATTAAAAATAATTAAATTTAATGAAAAAAAAATTGTGTTTTTCAAATTTTGAAAGATAATTGAAGTTATGGCAATTGAACCAATAACATTTATAACCAATGAAAGCGGAATCACGGGTTTTAATGCTCACGGTGGTTGGACAAATGGATGGGCAAGTTTGAATTTTGAATAATGGATCAATTATGTAACCAATGAAATTAATGCCAAAATTGAACCACTGAATGAAAGCCACAATTTGTAGATACATTTAAGATATGACAACTAGATCATTGACGATTGGAAGAATATGAATGAAAGCCACAATTTGTAGGTACAGTTTCAACGGACGTATTAAATAGAGTTAACTTAATTAAATTAAATGGAATTAAAAATAATTAAATTTAATGAAAAAAATTGTGTTTTTCAAAATTTGAAAGATAATTGAAGTTATGGCAATTGAACCAATAATATTTATAACCAATGAAAGCGGAATCTTGGGTTTTAATGCTCACAGTGGTTGGACAAATGGATGGCCAAGTTTGAATTTTGAATAATGGATCAATTATGTAACCAATGAAATTAATGCCAAAATTGAAAAACACAGCCACCTAATAAAGGAAAGGAAAACAGGATGATGTGACTGATTATGGGGCTAATCTGTGTAAGTGGCGCCAATTAAAAATTCTGATATCATAGATTAAGTGGCCCAATCAACACTAAGCTACCACTATTGATAGTAATAATCAATTGTGGCTAATTACTCTATTTATTCTAATAACCCCTCTCCCATTGACCACATGAGCCAGTTCCTGCTTCATCTCTCTGCAATCTCAATGCTCTTGTGTTCTAGCAATCATTTCTATCTTCAATTCACAAAAAGCTTTTGATTTTCTTATTATTCTAAAAAAATAAAAAGATTTGGAGTTTGGCTTTTGTTTAAGAGCTTGTGTATTGAAGCAACCTATTTCTTTATACCTCGTTTCAATTATGAAGCTCGGATGAGAGAAAGGAGGGAGTGTTGATTAAAAGTGATCCAAATTATTGTGAATGGCTCTGTCGCATGTGGAAAATAAGCGAAAAGAAAGAACAAAGAGCTAATAAACCATAGGGCCCATCTTGTATGTTCTTTCTTTTCGTGGCCTTCTTTCACAGGCGCCATCTCTAAGGGCTTGTTCAGTACAGGGAACATATAAGGAAGGAGAGGCATGGAAAGTAAGTAAAAGGAAAGGAATGGAAGATTAGGAGGGAACTTAAAAAGTTGAGTTGTTTGTGAGACATGACAATGAAACTTAAGTTGAAGGAAAATAAAATGTTTGGTAAGAAAAAGCTGTTGGTTAAGTGGGAAGAAGAGGTAAAAATACCTAGAATGACCCTGACATTAAAAAGGGAGAAAAAGACTTGACTTAATTTTCTTTTGGTATCGGATAGAAATTAGACCCTACCCACATAGCAAGTGTGTTGGTTGAGAAGGAAAATCGAAGGAGCTGTTGATGGGATGCAGTGAAGGCGACGATCAGAACAATGGCTGGAGGTGAGAAAGATGACGGAAATAGAAGGAACTACACGGGAACAACACCTGCCAACTCATACTCAACATAAACTTGTTTTGAAAATATTACTATGTTTCATAAAATGAAATTTTCAATATACACATGTGGTAAACAATTCTAATTGGATGATACACGGGTACAAAAATGCTTTTAAGACCAGGACGAAAAAGGTATTGTAAGATCGGATCTGCGACTGGTCTTGTTGCAGGCGGTCTTAAAAGTCTGTAACTTTTAAGACTGGATGAACGACCGGTCTTAAAAATTTAGACCGAACTTTTGAAATATCCGGTCTTAAAAGTGTTTCAAAATAATAATAAAAAAGAAGAAAAAACTCAAATGAAACAAACGGTCCAAATCACCAGATCTGACAACATTTTGAATGTCCCTCCGTCATCAGCAACGGAGAACCTAGAGAAGATTGGAAGCAAAACCAACAAGAAAAACAAAAAAGAAGAGAAGATTGGAAGCAAAACCAACAAGAAAAACAAAAAAGATGAATACAAAGTCCATAAATAAGAAAACATAACAAGAAATAGAAATCATTCACCAGGGAAATCGAATCAATATAAAATCAGAGGTGAAATTGAAGTCCAGATCTACAAAAAAATCACAAGCTTAAAGCAACCAAATCTGAGCAGGATCCTCTTGTCGATGCTGACAAAGCTTCAAGCAACCAAAATCAAAGTCCAGATCTGAGCAGGAGCGGTCAAGGTAGGAGCAAACAGACTTAAGCAAGAAGAGATCTGGGTTTGATTTTAAGCCGGATCTGTGCGAAGGCGGTGTGGGAGGAGCCATAGATCGAAGAGGAAGGAGCCGCCGTCGTCCAGAATCCTTGAAGCAGTACGCTTGCGCCGTTGCTGAGGATTGGAGTTGATGCCATCGCAAAACCCTCGAAGCATCTCACTGCCAACGTTGCCAAGGATTTGATTGTGTGGCTCTTAGGATGACTTACGAAGATTGTGAGTAGGTTAGTTGAAGAGGATGTCATTCTTGCTAAGGATTTGATCCGTGAGGCTCTTGGGACACTCGTTGAATCTATAACTAAGCAAATGTTATATTACCAAGAAGACAAGCACGCTCACGGATTTAACGAGTTTAGCGAATTTAACTTTTTTTAACACTTTTAAGATCGGTTGTTTGTAAAAACCAGTTTTAAAAGTATATTTTTAAGACCGGATCCTTTATAATTCAGTCTTAAAAGAGTTCAATATATTTACAAAATTGTCATCGGTAATACTTTTAAGACTGGATCCTTTATAATCCAGTCTTAAAAGTCCTCTATATATTTAAGAAATTGCCACCGGTCATATTTTTAATCTGCATCTTTTATAATCCGATCTTAAAAATGTTTAATATATTTGTTGGAAGTTAAGATTTAATTAGTTAGCATATACAATTATATTGTGAAATTATCTTAATTAAGTTGTTAGAGATTTTAGGAATTAAGTTAGCGAGATCATGATTTTTGAATTTCGTAATTAAATTCTGATTGTAATAATCTTAATTAAGTTATTAGAGAGATTTTAGGAATTAAGTTAGCGAGATCATGGTTTTTGAATTTCGTAATTAAATTCTGATTGTAATCATCTTAATTAAGTTGTTAGAGAGAATTTAGGAGTTAAGTTAGCGAGATCATGATTTTTGAATTTCATAATTATATTCTGAGTGTAATAATCTTAATTAAGTTCTTAGAGATTTTAGGAATTAAGTTAGCAGATTATAGTTTTTGAATTTCGTAATTATATTCTGATTGTAATCCCTAGATTATAGGAGCGCTAGGTCGAAAAATTATTTACTTATTAGCATTTGTATATAATTCCAATTAAGCGAAGGAATAAATCATCGCATTCTCGGACTCATTTCTGATCAGCGTCTTCTCACAATATTTACGAAATTGCCACCGGTCATACTTTTAAGACCGGATATTTTATAGCCCGGTTTTCAGAGTGTTCTATATATTTACGAAATTGTCACCGGTCATAAATTTAAGACCGGATCTTTTATAGTCCAGTCTTAAAAGTGTTTTATATATTTACGAAAGTGCCACCGATCATATTTTTAAGACCGGATTCTTTACAATCCGGTCCAAAAAGTTCTTTATATTCTGAAAGCGCCATAGGTCATACTTTTAAGACACGATTCTCTATAATCCGGTCTAAATGAGGTGGTCTTAAAGCTCTTTTTGCACTAGTGATATGAGCAGTAACTTCATTCTCGATTCACTATTCGCACTACTCTGTTCGACTTTGTTACGAGTTTTACATGGACGAGGTTCAATAATTTGATCAAATCTCTCAAAACACATATCTGATTGAGGTGAGATTGTTTTCATACGAAACAAGACTCCCAATGCGTCACACAAACACCAAAAGAAAGCTCAAAGGTGTTCGTACGAAAGAGATATGGATTTTGGAAGTTGACATCAGAATTCTCGCGTCAAATCAGACAAAGGTTTTAGTAATTTGGATGTATCTCACAAACTACACGTCCAAATGAAGTCAAACTTGTTGCATATGAAACTAAACTCAAAATGCGTTTCACAAAAGTTGAGAGAAAGCTCAAAGAGATTCAGAAAAAGAGGTATGAATCTCGAAAGTTGACATTCAATGTTACGATGTTCTCACTTTGATTTTGGACCTGATTTTTTTTTTTTCATTGGAAAGAAAACTTAAAGAGCTTTATGGAGATATATCATTTGCTAAATTTGGAGTTATATTTGAAGAGCTGACATATCCAAATACAAAGTGAAAGACTTGGTTTAAACAAAGTGACAAGTTTGAACGTAACACTCACCTAAGAGTTCGAGTTCGAATGCACAAATTGATAGTAGCTAAAAGCGTGTCGTAATTAATTTCAGCATATGGGAGGAGAAGCCTGGTCATGAGGAATGGAAATAAGTAGTAGAAATTGAAAGTGGTGAAACTAAATTAATAGCAGTAAAAGAATGGAAATATAGATTAACCCACAAACATACAGATTAACACACCATGAATTAAAAAGTCACCCAAGTAGCTTCCCAACGTATTGTTTGCATCTATGTCCCCAACTGGAAGTAGCAAGCCATCGAGGAAAATTACACACAAACAGCTCAAACACCACAAAATTCAGACCAAATGTCGTTTACCTCGATTCAAGCTTTAGTTTCCCTTGCCTTAAACTTATCCTTCATGTCGAACTTTGACCGTCATCACTCCCGCCTTTAGCTCATCTTTCAATTCGTTGCTTGAAGGTCTTTAGAGGTGGATTGTACACAAGGGGCTTTTTTGTCTGCTAAATTGTCTATCCTAGGATGATTTCAAGAGCCCTCCACTTTCGATAAGATTTCACTTTCCCATGTTTAAAGGAACTCATGAACTGGCGGGAACTCTATTTGACAGAAGATTGAGGAGCCAAACGTGTTTTTTTGCATGGGAACACTATCATGTTCCCATTCCCTCGCATGCTTTCCCTTTACCAAACAGGCCCTAAGAGACAGGAATAGACATAAGCGAGCATTTTTATTGGATGCATTAAGCAGTAAAAAGTACCAAAATACTACAAGATAAAACATATTTACTTAAATAATACTCCATTATTTCTTTAAGGGTGCATTTGGTTTGGGGGAAGAAATAAGAGGGGAGGGAAATGATCCCCTCCCCTCATTTTGTTTAAAAGTTTGGAGGAGAGGGTAGCCAAAATCTTAAACCACCCTCCCCTCCCCCCTTAAACTAAATAAAGTATATTTTCCCTCTCATTCTTTCTAACAAACTAAATAAGGTAATATACCCTTCCCCTCCCCTTCCCTCCCTCCCCTCCCCTCCCATTTTTTCCCTTCACCTCAAACCAAACATTCCCTAATATCAAACATATTTATGAAATTGATCTTAATTTTAAATATAAGATATATCTTTCATAATTATCAAATTATTTCTAATTTATCTTTATTAATGCTTTCTCAATAATAATGAAAAGAAGAGAAAATGATGAAATTAAAAAAAATAACTATAATATTTTAAATTACATATATCATATTAACTAATTTTAAATGTCGTAAATAAATAGTTTACCTTTTTTAATATCACTTTGTTATTTTCTTACTGTTTAATGTATCCTAATAAAAATGCCGACGTTAGGGCTGGGGTCTTCTGTCATTCCAAAGGTCACATCATACTCTTTTTTCTTTTGAATTCCAAAGATATTTTACTAATTTCTGTAAAGATGATCGGATTTGAAAGCATGTAAAAATCACTTTGGACTGTCTTTAGTACTCACACTCACTGACTCAACCTTCTTCTAAACAAAATCCTTTTCAGCGGCTTCCTCTTAGCAATTGCTGTGTTCCATTTGGGTTGCCTCTTTGAGCTTTCTCTTCTCAGTCACACTAGTTTTTGTTGTTCATCTTCTTCTTCTGCGGTCTTCTCGTTCTTTAAAGCAAACTCTGTATCTTTGCTTGTTTGTGCTACCACCTCTTGTTCTTCATCCTTAACAACACTGTGTGCTTTGATTTTTCTGAACTCCACTCAATATATACTTCCTTGTTTCCCCTCTTCTTGTTCTTCAACACTTTGTTTGCCCTGCTTCCTTGTATTTGGATCCTTTCCTTACGGTTTTTGATCTTTAGCTAGTTCCATTCTTCACTCTTATTCTTCTTGTTCTTTGTGTTTAAAAAAAAAAAAAAAAGCAAAGAAAACTGTGGGCTCTACTTGAATTCCTGTTTTGATTTTTGTCTCCGGTTACTATAGTTTCTGTTGTTTTCTTGGTTCTGGTTCCAAAAAAACAAAAAAAAATTTGCCCAGGTACCCATCCATCAATCGTTGCTGTTTTTCTTTTTCTTCTTCCTCTTCCCAAAATAATTTAAAAAAAAAAAACAAAATCAGAGTTTTGGCTTCTGTTTGAGAGTTTTCCTGTTGAAGGAACTTTTTTTTTCTCAAGCTTTTATTTGCTTTCTTGTATTTGAATTATTTTCGTTTTACTCTCTTCTCTGTCGGATCATTGTTCTTCTTCTTCTTGTTTAGAGAAAACCAAAAAAAAAAAAAAAAAATCTTTAACTTATTTTGGTCACGTGAAGCATCCTTAAAATTTCGATTTCAGTTTCTAAGTTAGTATATGCAGAGTTTTAATTGTAATTTTATTCTATTTATAGAAACTTTTACAATTTCGCAGATCTTTATGTTTTCTACATTTCACATATATGAATGCTGATATTGATATGGTTTTTTTTTTTTTTTTTATATGTAGAAAGTTTCCTGTTAATATCTATCATTATGAATATGAGAATTAATTTTTAGGGTCTTTATCAATGATTTAAGTAAAGCCGCAAAAATCAAAACTTAAAAAAAATAGCAATAAGCACAATAGATTTTTGGGTAAAGGTGCAATTTTACACATGTGTTTACCAGGGCCTTGACACCATGTGCTTTTTGCTTTTTCGGAGCAAAAATACACACGTGGTTACGTTTTGGGAGAGCTCGGCACCATGGTCATTAGTTAACCGTCAACTTGGATGGAGCAGTGTGGCGTGACGTGGCGCGATTTAGACTGACAAGCTGACGTGGACGCTGATGGTAAGTAAAAAAAGAAAATTATTATTTTGCCCTTAGTTTTAAATAAAAAAAAATTAAAAATACCCTCTCCCCGCCGGTGGGCCCCACCACCGGCCACCTCGCCGTCGCCGGTGGGGCGGCGTTCGTCAGTGGTGGGCCCACCGGCGAGGTAATTTTAGTTTTTTTTTAAAAAAATTATGGTAAAAGGTAATTTCATCTAAAACTAAGGGCAAAAGTGTAACTTTACCCTTATTCTTGTTCATTTTCATCCAAGTTGACGATCAATTAACGGCCGCGGTGTTGGGCGCTCCCAAAACATAACCACGTATGTACTTTTGCTTCAGAAAAAAGTACGTAGTGCTGGGTGCTCCCGAGGGTAAACCACGCTTCGGGGGTAAACCACATGTGTAAAATTACACTTTGATTTTTAATCATTCAGATTTTGTTTAACAGTTGAACTTAAATAATTAAAGATCATGCTTCTTAAGTTTATAAAAGTAATTTTTAGTAATTTTGTAGTCGCCTTGTCATGCTTGAATGCCCCAAAGACTCCCCCAAAACACGTGTTTATTTGTTGAAAACACGTGGTTAATTTTGTTGAAAAAATAAAATTAATTTTTAGATCGTCAATAAAGTGATTTCTTATATTTATAAAAAATTGAAGTTATCTATTAAAAAAAATCAAAATAAATAAAGTTACTTTACGTTCATTACAATAATAAAAACACCTTTTTATTAAAAATTGCTTCTCAAAATAATTATAGATTATAAAGAAGAACTTATTTGAAATAACTTCTAAAACACGAATACGACTTTATTTTTTTATGGATCTTTTTTCTTCTATTGATGTTACATTATAGGCGGATGATCTACATCAATTTTCTTTGCCTACACAGTTTATTTGAAATATTTTCTTTTGACTTCTATGTCACCCTTAATTGAACCGTTTTTAATGAGTTTCATTTCATAATAAAATAAAAGACGTGTTTTATTATGCACCATATAAATATGGAAAAATTAGAATAAGGACATGGAAGAAAATATATTTATTAACTAGAGCCATAAAAATTATAATTATTTAGAAGGATTAAATACAAAAATAAATAATTTAAAAACTAAAATGTCACTAATGACATCTTTTGCATTCACTCATACATTATTTCTTACATTCTATTTTTAAAACTAATAAGAAAATTCGAAATTTCACCCAATTAAATAAAAATTTTCTGAATTTTTATTTTTGAAAACTTGAATAGACATGTATGGAAAAAATTTACACATTCATTGATTTTGTAAAAGTTATAATTTTTTAAAAAATGAATAAAAATATTTAATTAAAAATAAAAATTATGTAATTTTAACAAAACTCAAAGTCTTATAATTTTTTATTATATAAGTTATACCAAGAAAGTTCATACTATCTGTTTTCATTTTAGAAGTAAATTTATGTGTCTTAAGCAAGTTCATTTAATGTTAATAAAATTAAAGATATAAATAATTTATTATATTAAAATAATTAAATAATATATTGATTAAATAAATATGAGACTTAGTGAGAGAAACATTAAAAAATTATGATTTGAATCGTTGTTAATTAAATAATATATTGATTGCATGAATATAAAGAAAAGTATTCTACATAAAACAAATAACATTTAGATATCTTATGGCTAAAAAATGGTTAAATTATTAATTTTTTATGATTTTACAAAGATTTAAAATTGCATCTTTAGAAAAAATCATAAGAGGAAGAAAAAATTTCCAATTATCTGATATAGGGAAGACCTTCGTGTTTGTGTATATTCAGATCAAGATTTAAAAAAAAAATTTATTATATGTAATTTATAAGTCACACTATTAATTTGTTTATACAAATGTAGAATTTTACTTATTGTGTAGATCTAACCACATATCTAGGAATGGAAGGAGTTTTATCTCAGAGCTTCTTTACATTTTTTCACCACTCTAGCTACTTTCTTTCTGCTTCTTCCCTCTGCTCTTCCTTACTTCTCGCATTCACTTCACTCTCCAATATTCACCAAAAGCTTTTGATGTTCTTCTTCTTCCCAAAATAATAAAATGTATAAAAAATCAGAGTTTTGGCTTCTGTTTGAGAGTTTGCCTACTGAAAGAACATTTTTTTTTTCAAGCTTTTGTTTACTTTCTTGTATTTGAATTATTTTCTTTTTACTCTCTTCTCTGTTGATCATTGTTCTTCTTCTTGTTTAGAGAAAACTAAAAAAACAAAAATTCACCTCTTCTTTCTGGGCTTTTTTTCCAATTTATGGCATTCCGAAGTTTTAACCTTTTTTTTAATGATTTAGTCGACTAAATGAGGTTTTTAGTCGACTAAATCGCGGGGTCTTCAAAAAAAAAATTTGCCCGCGTTTTAGTCGACTAAACCATGGTTTTAGTCAACTAAACATGGGGCACATTGGGAAATAGTTTCCTGACAGTGGCACATTAGAAAATAGTTTCCAAACAGGGGCATTTTGATAAATAGTTATTTAATAAGGGGCAAATTAAAAAAAAAAAATCCTTCTTTCTGCGTAGTATTTTGTTTGCTTTTCCGTGTGTTTAAATTTCTCATTTGATTTTTTTCTCTACCATCGTTTTTGTGATCTTTTCTTTAGAAAAACAAAAAAAGGAAAGACAAAAACGGAGGCTTGGATATCCAAGGCATTGCAGCTGTAGCATAGAAATTGCTGAGAGGTACGAATCTGTGCTCCCTTATGCTTTTCAATTATTTTTGCATCAACTTATTATCAGGGACCGAGTTTTTGTTTTGGGGGGCTCTAAAATTACAGAGAAGTACCCAAAGTTTGGGAAATCACAGTTCATCCTCATAAAATTTCAATATTTTCATTGTAGTCCTTCCCTAAAAAGAAATTATTTGAAATAACTATTAAAATAAGAAGAAGACATTTTCTTAAAAAAATCATTAAATAAAAAAACGGAACAAACTCAATTTTAGGTGGATGATCTACACCAATTTTAGGCGGATGATCTTCACCAATTTTCTTTGCCTACACAGTTTATTTGAAATATTTTCTTTTGACTTTTTTGTCACCCTTAATAGAACCGTTTTTAATGAGTTTCCTTTGTTAATAAAATAAAGGACGTGTTTTATTATGAGGCATATAAATATTAAAAATTAGAATGAAGGAGTTGGATGAAAGTATATTTCTTAATGAGAATTATAAAAATTATAATTACTTAGAATGATCAACTATAAACATATAAAATTTAAAACACTAAAATGACGTTTTTTGCTTTTCCTCCTACATTGCCCTTTTATATTTTAAAACTATTATAAAATTCTAAATTTCACTGAATTGAACAAAAGTTTTCTCATTTTCATTTTTGAAAATTTGCATAGACATCTATGGAAAAAAATTACACATTCTTTAATTTTATAAAAGTCATAATTTTTAAAAAATCAACAAAAAATTTAATTAAAAATAAAATTTATATAATTTTAACGAAACTTAAGGTATTTTATATTTTATATTTATTATAAATTTTATATCAAGAAAGTTTTTACGATTTGATTTCATTTAAGAAGAAAATTTATGTGTTAAGCAAGTTCATTTTATGTTAATAAAGTTAAATATCTAACTAATTTATTATATCTAAATTTTCCCCCTTCCAAAATGGTTTTTGTGTTTCTTTTTATCATTATATTCTACGTAAAATATGAAACAATATATTCTACGTAAAATAAGTAAATTAAGATATTTTATGGGAAAAAAGATTATGTTTTCAAATTTTTTATGATTTTTCAAATATTTAATATTTTTAAAAAATAATCATTGAAGGAAGAAAAAAATTCCAACTACCTGCTATTTGTAGCTTATGTTAATTATGATATAGGGAAGACTTTCGTGTTTGTGTATATTCAGATCAAGTCTAAAATTAGATGTATTCTTAATAACACTACATCTCTATATGCCTTTTATTGTGATTAATTTCATGCAAATAAAAATTTATTCTAGCAAAAATGTAGTAATATATATTATTTATAATTGGTTACTTTCCTCATTTAGAATAGCATATATTGGTGCTGCTTGTGGAGTAGGTTGAGAATAAGTCAGACCCTTATCAGGTGACGACCTACATCCTGGCTTGTTTCGGGCCTGGTCTGGCCTTGCCTATTTGTTAGAAAGGCAAGGCAAGACCTATTTAACGACTTAAATTGTTTACACATTAAATAAATATAATTATATTTATATCATATAAATAACATAATATTTATTGTTTTACATTCTTATATTATACTAAAAGCCTTTATTTAGGTAGGTTTTAATAGGCTTAAAGTGTACAAAACCTATTTATGGACTCCAAGGCCGACAATACGAGGCCTTTTAAAGACCTACATTGTAAGTAGGTCTTTAAAAACGCTCGAGCTCGACAGAGCTTTATGAATACTCGAGCTTGAGCCCAAAAAAACTGCGCATCCGGGCTTAGATCTTCCATCCCCACAAACCAAAGCTTTGGCTTGGCCTATTTCCATCGGGCCAATTTTGGATCAAATCCACAGAACAGAACAAATATGTGAACATTAGAAAAAGAAATGAATTTATGTGGTGGTATGATACAAGTTAAAGCTAGATTCAATTTTAGTGCTAATCATGTTCATGGTGGGCACCGAATTTAATTTGGACCCGTTAACAAAAACTGTCATATTTTTCATGTTACTTTATTTTGTAGTTTATCAATTTTTTATTTTAAAAAATTAACAAATAATCTTGTAATCCAAAAAATTTATTATTTAAAAATTATCAATTAAGAATATGAAGGTTCACTATCCAAATTTCATTTGGATGGTATAGATCTCATCACAATCTAAATTAAAATTAAACTAGCATTAGAAATTGTATAGAAAAACAATCAAATTTGAATACTTTTACGTGAAAAAAACACAAAAAATACTCCCTCTGGTCCAAATTTGAAATTTGTTTTTATCCTAATTATAAGAGCAAGTTTTAACTTTTGTCAATTTTTTTTTCCTATAATACCCTTATTTATACATTCTCAATACTAATGGGATTAATTAAGCACCTAAGAAAATGATCATATACAACATGATAAACACTATAACATGGTTGTGTTCAAGGCCATTATTAATGAATTCGCACCTCCGCACCTTGATTAATTAGATTTAAAAAGTCAAATATAATTAAGAATAGTAGAATATAATTGTTTTATTATCCTCACGAGAGCTTGAGGAAGAAATCACGCAACCCATTAATTATGAAGTTGTATGTATAGTGTTCCGAGATAGACAAAATACGAGACGTTGCTTGATGGAGATACTAGCTAGCTAGAAATTAAAGTGTAGACGAGATGTAGTTCGCTTGAACGATTCTCGGCTAATTTTGCCTTCATATAATTTTCAATTTTAAACGGGGATATTTTCAAAAATAATTATAATTAATTAATTTAACTTCTCTTCTTAATCTCTCCAAATTCTAGTAAATAGTTCTTATAATTAGGACCGGAGGAGTAGTTCATTTCCTTGAGGCTTGAAGGCAACATTTGTCCCGAACCGCTGTTGTGTGTCAAGACATTGTTAAATTTCTGTGTTTTCTAACAAAAATAGAATAAAATCTTAGGTATCTATGAAGGGAGAATACATTGACAAGCAGTGGCGGACCCAGCATTTAAGGTTTGTGGGTGCACAATTAGTGGTGGGATTCGGGGTTCGGGGCAAATTTCCCCAAAAACAAAAAAAAAAAAGTTTTAAACGAATTAAAAAAACAAGAGAATATAAACAATAAAATAAAATAAAACTTCAACTTAACATAGAAAAATAATAATCAAGAGTCAACTAACCTTTACATCAGAGCGATTACAAAAGCATTCTTCGATTCTTCATTCCTTGAAAATATTGCATTATATCTTCATCATCAATCGTATCAAATATATCTCGTTCAACATAAGTTGTCATGCATGAGTTAAACCAATCATCACTTATCCGATTGCGCAACTTATCTTTAACATAAGTCATTGCAGAAAAAACCCGCTCAACACTAGCAGTTGCTACTAGGTAGAACGAGTGCCAACTTTATCAACAAATAGATTAGTGGATAAACAATATCTTTTCTCTTCTCAACCATCTTCAAAGCAAGGTCAGAAATTGAATGCAAATTGCCAAAATCGAATCGACCCTCACATCAACAATAAAATTACTGAGACTTGAAGACAGAAAAGGAATATTTGCAAGCTCATCAAACTCCAAAGGATAGAATCTAGCAAACTCAATCAACTTTTCTTTGTTAAAATTAGCAAATGAATCACGAGGATCAAGACAACTCAAACACTCAAGCAACTTGGTATTGACATTATCAAATCGATCATTCAACTCTTGAATCTGAGTATCTATCACTATATTAAATAACTCCACCTTAAAGTAGTGGAAGAATGTGCATGATTCCAATCTCCGTCTCGATCTCCCTTTAGACAATAAACATCATTCATATTTGGAATGTCAATATCATATTTATTGGCAAAAATGCTCGTTTCTTGAAGCAATTCATCAAAACCATTATCTCTCAACTCTTGTAAACGAGACTTGACTACCTTTACTAAACCAATTGCATTTAAAAGGTCTTGATCTTTTCTTTGCAATGCTTGTGACAACTCATAAGAAATCCCCAAGATCAATTTCATAATATGCAACAAGAATGCAAATTCAAAATCCTCCATGGCATACAAAATGGAACTTGAATCGGTTCTTGTAGCATCATTTTTTGGCTCATCTTCAATAATTTTCATCACGGAAATTATTGGAGAAAATAATGAGATAACACTTGTAACCGTGCCAAAATGGGAACCCCAACGAGTGTCTCCAGGTCGCTTTAAGGTTGTCTCTTGATTTAAACCTTTTCCAGTCGGTATTTCACCACTAGCAATTCTTTCAACTAAAAAAATGGCAAATGTTGCAGTTTCTCACCTTCTTATATGTTGCTTTTTCTTTGGGAAGTGAAGTTTGGTAATCTCGATGAAATGGTATAGTTTCAGAAACCAAACTTAAGAAGGAAAAAAAGCATGTACAGTTAGAGAAAATTATAAAAGTTCAAACACAATTTGACTGCAACCTTACTAGTTCTTATGTGAGGAAATCAAAGGATGTTTTATCATTTTACCTCGAAAATCGGAGAAGAATGATATACAAGTCAACTATATTGTTCTCCTCTCGGTAGATATTAGCCTAATTGCAGAATATGAAATAATAACTCCATTAAATCGCCAAGTAAAATAATGAAAATCCAAAAGCAAGCACCAAATGCATAGGTCAAAGTTTAGCTAACTGTAACTTATAACTCTACAAATGCTAAATTTCCATGTGTCATATTCAATATAAAGATTAAAAAAAAAAAATCAATGGAAGCACCTTATCTGCACCACCAGGACAAACCTAATCACATTGTAGACATATCTAGAATTCAGACTAGTTTGATAGAAAGCATACTTCTATTTATGATACGTATATACGGATTTTGCTTAAGAATATGCTGTAACATGACAAATCACAAATTAAATATGAGTTGAAGTTGCAGGAAGTAATCAAAGGCAAAAAAACAGAGCACATGTTTTAAGGCAGAAACTCCAAGCTTTCACTGCATAAATAGCAGAACAGAACAAGAAGAAAATAAAGTATAAATTAAAATTTTAAATGAACCTTTGAACATATTTGCTAAACAAAATTTTTAACCAACTAACAAAATTATATCACACCTAGTCTTTCCAACTCGCTGTCGGCATACTTCACTTGCAATGGACTCAATGCCTGAATTGGAAACAAAGAACAGATGTTTTCATGTTAAAATAAGAACTATGAGAACATATGATACAGTCATACAGTAATATAGGCAAAGACATTCAATGAAGTTATCATTCGAATTTCGACAGCTAGTCAAGAAATCAAAATATTTCAAATCCTGCTAAGTGTTCTTACAAATCCATGGATCACATCTCCAATATGTATGTATAAAATAAAAGCACAAAAATAACAAAAATAAGTCAAGGGAAAAGTATGGAAAATTAAAGACCACCCACAAACAGCTAATATCTAATACCTGATTTTAATTGAGATTTTAACCAGAATAGAGTTACATTATTATTTGCGGAAATCTTATATGGTTTCCAGCAGAAATGCCTGCAATTTTAATTTTGAAATTTTGGCCTTTACCCTTTAACTTTTTTCTGTTCCAGTTAACATTTGCATTATGTATAATTGCAACTTTTACATAGGAGAAATCATATAGGTTTCAGCATCTCATATCAGTTTTCAAAACAAAATTTAATATAAAGGCTCCTGCCTCTCAGGTCTACTCCTCACACATGAATATCTACTAACAGATGACGGGATGAAAATGCACTTACAATTTCAACAATTTTGGCATGTTGGCATAAGACGCTGGAATGGTTCTCCCACTGAAGTTATTGTTATCAAGTTGACTGCAAGAACAAGAAGATCCAAGAAATTCTTGACAAATGCAACCATGGACTATTATAAAAACAGTTACTAATGTACAAGGAACAAGCATCCCGGAAAGGTTAGGAAGTCCAGCACTGAAAATAGCAAATTTCCTGTTTTGATATAATTATGAATATATGATTCAAAGCATTCTTGGAAAAACACCCAACCCGTAATTTGCTAAAACTTACCCAATTAATTATTCTTCTTGTACCCAATATTTAAAAAACTAAATAAACTAAATTGGGGGAAAGGCGGACAAGGGAGAGCGTCGAGGTCGGGCAATGGAATGGAAATTTGGGGGAGCGATGGACAGGGGAGAGCGTCGGGGTCGATGGAATTTTGGGGGAAAAAAATTGGGGGAAAACGACGAGAGAGAGAATAAGAAATGGGAAAAAAAATAGTGAAAGGAAGCCTCGAACCGTCGACCTGAGGGAAAAAATTAGAGAATTTACCATCAGACCACCTATACATATTCCTACTAAAATTTCTTTCAAATTATATATATTTTATGTCTGCACTTGCCCACATTGCCCCCAGTGTAGGTCCGCCCCTGTTGACAAGTAATTTGTTTTTTTTATATGAGATAATTACATATACCATGAAAATTAAATTAAAGCAAAAGACCTAAATAACCTTAAGAAGGACTGAACAATCCTCAACCATCCCAACAATACCAGCTGGCAGACTATTCAAACCACTAAAAGCCCTAGAAAGAGAGGAAGTGGCTGAGGTCCTCTGTGCTTCCCAACTTCTACCATCCACTTCTTTGATGCTGCGTCGTTTTGACGTAAAATGGGAGTTAGTTCCTCTTTTTTTTTTTTCCTTTTTTTTTTTAATTCTGGGTACTAAAAAGATATTATAGGATACTGATTGGCACAAAAAAAATATTGACTTGTACTTCATGATCTTAAAAAAATATTTTTGGATGTTGAAAAAATATTTTAGAGTATTGACTAGTACTAAAAAGATACTTCGAGATATCTTGGCTGGTTCTAAAAAAACTTCATGATCCTAAAATAATTTTTCAAGATAATGAAGTATCTTTTTAGTACCATTCAGTTTCCTAAAATATTTTTTCAACATCCTATAATAATTTTTCAAGATTATATAGTATTTTTTCTGTACTGGTCAAGATCACTAAAATATCTTTTTAGTACCTAGTTTTAAAATAAAAATAAAAATAGAGGAACCAGCTCCCATTTTGCGTCAAAACAAGGCAACATTAAAGAAGTGGATGGCAATGGTTGGTAAGGGGACCTCAGTCGCTTCTAGAAAGATGAACACCACTTGGGAATAAAAGTACGAATAAGTTTACAAATAATTGGTTATGAATAAAATTACGAATAAGTCCTAATTAATGGATTTATTTTATAATAAATTTTGTAAATTTAAGAATACACTCTCAAATCTCTTTAGACTTGGTTATAATTCAGTTTTTAAATGTAATTTATAATTAAGTTTTTTAAATGACATAAATATCTTTAAATTAAATACATTCGACTTGATTTGACCAATAATTGAGAAAATATTTTAATATTTATACGTCTCAAACTTCTTATATTGATAACAAAATATTCAAACGATTAATAATTTAATACATAGAAGTCTGTTTCTTAGATTTACAAGTCGGCCCCATAGAATTATAAGTTAATTTTCATGTTTTTTTGCGTTGGCTCTTCCTGTTTTACACAATGATTTATAAATCATTTTAAAAAAAATTTAAATGGACGTGTTCTTTACCATATTAAGTTGTAAATTTTGAATTTATTTTATAAATCTAAAAGGATGACATAACAAATTTAAGAATTTAACTTTTTAATTTGAAACATAATATAAAAATGATATAAGTTTCCATGAGATTAACGTGTAATTTTTTTTTTTTTTTATACCAAGAAATAAAAACAAGTAGTCCAAGAAAAACGCAAAAGGGACTAAGGTCCCAACCCCCTCCTAATATGAGCTACACTCATCACATCAGCTAGAAGAAACTGATAAAGGCCTGGTTAGAGAAATGAGCTTCATCAGGGATCTCCACATGAGATAGGACCGTACTCGCCAGCCAATCCGCAAATTGATTCCCTTCCCTAAGGACACGCAAGATGCGATGTCCCATTGACGACGGATAACCGCTTGTATCTTAGCCACCAAATGGGACTCACGAGCTGCATTACCTGCTTTAGAGAGCAATGCAATGACTGTTTGACAGTCACTTTCAACCACTACATGCCTCCAACCTGCCTCCCATGCCATCTCTAGCCCCCTCAGGACTCCCCACAACTCGGCTGCCAACGCTGAGCACCTTCCTTGTCGTGCAGAAAAACCTCCAAGCTACTTTCCAAAACAGTCCCGCAACAAACCCCCACATGTCGCCACCTGTGCTGGGCCTTTAGAGGCCCCATCACAATTGAGTTTAACAAACAGGGCTTCGGAAAAGCCCAACGAGCGATGGTAGGGTAGTGTCAGAAACTACAAACCCCTACTTTAATAGTTGCCATTCTAATATCTTCCAAAAATTGAGAACGAGTTGAAACGATCAGTGGGCAACACTTCATACCAGAAAGCACAAACCACATGGCAGTCTCGAAACGTATGTAAGCTAGTCTCTTCTGTTTGCTGACACAATGGGCAGAGGCCATCATTGCCAGTCCACGAACGGATCCAAGACCTTAGTGGGAGTCTTTGGTGAAATAATTTCCAACCAAAAATTTGTACTCTATAAGGTCCCTCCCACTTCCATAACTTGCTCCAAATTCACCACCTACATCGGAGGAGTGAAACCCAGATTCGGCTAAGTACATGTAACAACTTTTGACACTAACACCAGTTGAATCCCCAGCCAACCAGAAAGACCGATCCGGGCCATCATTTGGGAGGAGGAGCATCCCTCTAATTAGTCCAACCACATCTAGAGGGAGAAGACTATGTAGTAGTGACAGGTCCCAACGGCCATCATGCCCAACAAAACTAGCCACCATGCACTCCTGCATATCATCCGGGATGGGGCTCAAAGCATAATCTCGTAGGCAAATAGTAGAAGATACCCATTTATCTTTCCAAAATAAGATAGAAGCCCCATCCCCAATCTCCCAAAGTACCCCCATCCTTCATGTTATGGAGTATATTACATAGAGCGCTCCAGAAAGGTGAACACCCGGCCTTACACAAAGGCAATTGCCCATTGTGAACCTTATATTTCCCTTGTAGGAACCGAACCCAAAAGGCATCTGTCTCATTCTGAAATCTCCACCATACTTCATGAGGAATGCATCATTCATAAGAGTTTGTTGATTTCAACCCAAGCCCGCCCATATGTTTAGGAGAAGTCAATACATTCCACCTAGAGCATGGTGAGCTTTCCTTAGTGGGAGTCCCCGGATGGAATTTCTTTGAATTCTATCAATCTCATGGCATATGTTTAATGGGAGGTTCGCATATTGCATATGAAAGTACGGGATAGTAGATAATACTGACTTGACAAGGGTTATTCTACCTGCTTGAGACAAACACTGTTGTTGCCACCCAGCTAGTTTCTTTCTTAGCTTGTCCACAATATGCTGGTATGATTGTTTAGTTGCTCGTCCATGCACCATTCAAGCCCCTAAATATCTTCCAATACTTTTAACTCTTTTGAATCCACTCTTAGTTGCCAAAGAACCAGCCAAATCTTCCGGAGTATGCTTAGGAAGATAAATCACCGTTTTCTCCATGCTTAGTTTTAGACACAAATCTGTTCAAACAACGATAGGCATTTCATAACAATATCCATTGTTCGGGTCTTGCCTCTGCAAATAGCAAATGATTATCAGCAAACATTAAATGAGAAATTGGGACATGTAAATATAACAAATTGACTTGTTAATATTAAATTATTTATTTTTCAGAGATTTACTTAAAATTTATATTTAAATTAAATTTACGATATCTGACTTGTGAAAAATAAATTTAAAATTTCAATAAAAACATTAATTAAAATTTTGTTATATATATTTTTTTGGCTGGATGCCAATGATCGCTAGGACATCCTAGAACATGGTAGGTCTTGATGAAACATCTATAATTGTGCAGTCACACCTAACTGTATCACATATGCATGTACAGTAGATGGCGGGAATTGTAGAGGGCGTGGTTGCCCATGTTGTTGCATCATCGGCAGATAAAGCAATGCAGGAACTTAAATATTTGTGTTGCATCATTCGAAGAGGAAAAGACAAGTTTGAGTGCAAGAAGAAACACAGTGCTTAAAGATATTAAAGAAGCTAAAGACAGAAATGAGAATCAGATTGAAAGTGAAGTTGAATTGTGGTTACATGACGCAGATGCTCTCATTAATGAAGACACAAAAGAAAAGAAGAAATGGTTTGGTTTGGTTCCAAATTGCTTTTGGCAGTACAATCGAGGCAGGGAGTTGGAAGGCAAGAAGCAAACGATTCAAGAACTGGTGGAACAGAGTAATAACTTCACTCGTGTTGCACGTTCAACTGGGCTTCCGGGGATTGAATTCTACTCTATTGAACATTTTATGCAACTTAAGGACAGAGAGTTGAAATTTAGAGAACTGACGGAGGCGTTGAAAAATGACAATAAGTTTGTGATTGAACTGTATGGGCTGGGGGGAACAGGGAAAACCACAATGGCAAAGGAAGTAGGTAAAGAAGTTGCAGAATCAAAGGTGTTTGACAAAGTCATCTTTAGTGTTGTTTCAAAGGATGCAAACTTGAAAAGGATTCGAGACAATATTGCAACACACTTAAATTTGCGTTTCAAAGAAGGAACAGATGAATCTGAACAGGCACAAGAGTTGTGGAAAAGAATAGCAGAAGGTGGAGAAAAGGTGCTTCTCATACTCGATGATGTGTGGAAAGAGCTTTCATTGGAAAAAATAGGGATTCCACGTGGCCGTCATGGGAATCGTTGTTGTTCTATTTTGCTAACCACACGTTATCGGGGAGTTTGTAGCGAAATGGGATGCCATGAGAGTATTGAACTTGAGGTCTTAAGTGAAAAGGATGCAGTTGATCTTTTCCTATCTTATGCTGACAAGAGCACAGCTAGTTCTTCCAATGGTTTTAAGGATGTGGTTTTAGGTATTGTGAATGAGTGTGGAAGTTTACCGGTTGCAATTGTTGCAGTCGCTAGAGCATTAAAGTCAAAACCTCTAACTATATGGAACGATTGTTTGAAAAGATTGCGGAATCCTAAGTCAATTCATGATGTCCAAGAAGATTTAAAAGAGGCTTATAATTCTTTGAGATTAAGCTATGATTATCTCGAGAATAAAGAAGCCAAACAACTCTTCCTCGTGTGCTCTTTGTTCCCAGATGATTATGAAATACCTACAGAACTCTTAACCAGAATTGCTATAGGTATGGGGCTTTGTGGAGGAGCTGACAAATACTCTGTCGCAAGAAGTTATTTCACTCCAATTAAAGATGTGCTCATGGATTCCTGTTTATTATTAAAGGCTAAGAATGAAGCTGTCAAAATGCATGACTTGGTCCTGGAAGTGGCTTTGTGGATTGGAAATAAACAAGTTCAAGTGGTCATGGATTCTAGAACAAGGGTAATGGAGAATATCCAATATTCATCTTGGAACATAAATGACTTTCCTAGCCATTTTGATGGTGGAAAACTTGAGGTTCTTTTACTTTGGATAAGTAATGATGCAGATTCAATTACTCTGAAAGTTCCAGATGGCATCTTTGAAAGGATGGAAAACCTCAAAATTTTGGCTTTAATGAATTGGTCAAATATTAGAATTTCTGGTGCTTTCTTATTTCAATCACATCCCTCATTGATAAATGTTCGAAGTTTAGCCATAGAAGGATTTGATTTAGGAGATATATCTTTTTTGGTAAACTTAAAAAGCCTTGAGAGTCTTGGATTGAGGAGATGTTCAATGATTGAATTGCCCAAAAAAATTAGAGAACTGGAAAAGTTGAGATTGTTGGAGGTGGTACATTGTTCTATTGAAAGAAATAATCCTTTTGAAGTGATTGGGAGTTGCTTGAAATTAGAGGAGTTGTATTTTGTTTCAAATCATATCCATAAGGCTTGTGAATTGGAAAGGTATCAAATTACAACTTTTCCTAAATTGGAAAGGTATCGGATAAAGGGATGGGGTGGAAGTTACTATGAAGTGGATTTTTCAATATCTAGATATTTTAATTCACAGTGCTTAGGAGTAAAATTCTCTGTTGAAATATTTAAATCCCTAATGGCAGGAGTAGAAGTTTTGAAGTTAGAAGGACAAAAGATACATGGAGATTATTCTAATGGAGGATGGACAAATGTTGTTCCTGACATATTACCTGTGAAAGATGGCAACATGGAAGACCACTTAACTAGGCTTTGTTTGAGACATGTGTCTGGGATAAAGTGCCTAATCTGCAAAGAACATCTTCGATTTGGTGTGGCTATCTTCTCGAAGTTGGTTGAACTGGAGCTTGATTGGATGGGTGTAAGAGAATTATGTTGTGTTCCTTATCCTATTAACTTTTTGAAGCAATTGGAGAAGCTGTATTTATCATGTTGTAAAAATCTGGAAGGCTCGTTATTTGATGGAAAGTTGGAGCTATGTAATCTTAAGTCCATTCGTTTACATAATTGTTCAATGACATGCCTTTTTCATCCATTCACAGCACAGAGTCTAAAGCAGCTAGAAATGTTGCATATTGGAGCATGTTCTGAGTTGAAATACATAGTAGCGGAGCCAATGGGAGATCATGATCCCAATCAAAAGAGTCATGACTCAATGTTCCCAAAATTGAAATATCTTGAAGTTAGTTATTGTCCTGAATTAGAATTTATTTTGCCAATATGTTTTTGCAAAGACCTTCCACTCCTAGAAAGGATGGAGATTGCTGGTTGTGAGAAGCTGGAATACATATTTGGGCAATATCCAAATGAGAGAGATTTGCACCAAATGGGAAGAGAAGCCATCCTACAGTCGCTAGAAATACTGAAAATTTCAAGAGTACCAAAGTTCATCAACTTATATGCAGAATGTTATCTTCCATGCCTTGGTTCTGATAAAGTACAAAAGTCATCTCCAAGTATAAATGTAGAAGATTGCACTACCAGTTTATCAAGGGGTCGTCTATGCTGTTTTTGGCCAAAATCAAATGCTTCAACTATATATCACCCTTCTCCTTCCACGAACCATAACGAGGTACTTATCCCTTACTCTATTTTGTTGGAATGTACTTATTCATAATATTGAATGAATAATCCAAATATGCCTAGTTGAACTTTTCATTGTATGATGAGAATAGCAATTAGTCTTAAGTAACATTAATTTTGCGTTGCTTTTTTTTCCCCCATCTAGGACACTTGACAGCTAACAAATTATAGAAAAAAAAAATTGCTCAAATATATGTCGTCAAATACTTGCAAGTTTTTTATTATTATTTTTTGGAATAAACTTATACTGCCGAGTCTTCATTCGTAACATAAATTACACATGTGAAAATTTGTTTGTTTATAAATTAGAAGTTGTAGAATTTTAAGGAGGCATGGCAAACCATTTACCAAGTCCAACCAAATTTGACTAGGATCCATTGTTATAATATCAGTTTGTATAAAATCACTAAATTAGTGACAAGCTTAAAAAGCATGTATTGTGTGAATTTAATTAGCAAAACACTACTTAGTTGGTAGAGAATGATTCTATATGATTTTGAAGAGACCACAATTCAAATTAATTAATAAGAACGTATTTAGAGAGGACAAGAAGACACATTAAAAAGATAATAATTTTTATTTAATTCTCTTTATCCAAGACTAAGTACTTCCTTCCCCCTCCCCATTTTCCTTGTATAAATATATTCAACAGATGTAATTAAAAAAACAAAAGGTGTGAATATAAAATGAAAATTTATAGGATTGTAACAAGCACATTGAATGAAATAGCATAAATATATTCAAAATTGAATTAAACTAGAACGGGTTACACACACAGAGAGTATAATTTTCTGGAACCTCTACCATAACTTGTCTCATATCTTTTGAATTTATGAAAAAAGAATTCACATGTTTGTATGGAATACAGGCCATGAAATATGTTGTGAGTAGAGCTCATGGACTTTTTACACGACCATTATGCCCCTACACACTTTTGAGAAGGCTGGTGATATCTCAATTGGTTGGGTTAAAGTCTCTCTTTACTCTATCAACAGTCTCATCATTGAAACTGTTGGAAATATTGACAGTCCTACTTTGTGATACACTAGAGCATATAGTAATAGACAAGGAGGATGATCATGATCATATGAATGTTAACTCTATCTTCCACAACCTGCGGGAGGTTAAAGTCTTTTCCTGTAGCAACTTGGAATATTTATTCCCGGCTTTTTATTCTAAAGACTTTAAGGATTTAGAATCTTTGTGGATTCTAAAGGCTGAAAAGTTAACACATGTTTTTGGAAAATGTCATGCTGATCAAAATCATGATGTTCCTATTGATCTTAATCTGCCTGCTCTGAAGCGATTATACCTTAGTGGTATACCAAATATAGTTAGTATTTGTGCTCAAAACTATTCTATGAAGGAACTATATCTAGAAGATATTACTTTGGAAAGATGTCCGCAACTTCCATTGGAAACTTTGATTGACTTATTGGCTGCTGGGCATAAAAGACAAGAAGATCTCTCAAGGATAGAGGTAAACCTCTTTCCAACTTGTTTTTCTACTTAATTTATGTTCAACTAAAAAGATCGTTAATACTTACATATCTTATTTGATACCCACAGGCGTTACCTTCTCCTGAGGAGAAAAGTAAACCACTTTACAAGCTAACAATCAGAGGATACAAACAATTGAAATTTATTTTCTCTGCATCCACCTCAAGAAGGCTACAAAAATTGAGAGACTTAGAGGTAGACGACTGCGAAGATATAGTGAGCATTATTGAGGATCAAGAGAATAACAAAACTCCTATGGCTCCGCACCAAGTATTGTTCCCAGGATTACGTACAATTAGAGTGAGGAACTGCAAAAGTATGGAATACTTGTTCTCTATATCAAGTGGTGAGCTTCCACGACTCTTGTCTGTGGATATATACAACAGCCCTCAGCTTGGTGAAGTATTTAGATGGAATCATGGGGAGGGACAGAAGCTGGTCATGGAGGATGTGTCCAAAACTATATATGATAAGCCTAGTAAACCTACCAACTCTTCATACTATATGTCAACGCATTGATTTTCACACTCTAAAATTTCGTCGTGTGCGTGAATGTCCTGCTATTTCTTTAACTTCAGCTAATGATAGCTACAAAGAAAGTAAGTGGTCACGTTGGCAATTCATTACAACTGCTAATTGCTACAATTTCTTTTCATAATATTGGAGTTGTTTTATTTTGGCAGTACATGAATTTATACGGTCATTTCAAAGGAACTTTGTACATGAAAACGAAGACGTCATCTATTTTAAAAGGATACTTGAGCCGTGGGGTTTGGAGGTTAGTATCAAACTTATTAACATGGCTTAATCATCTGAAATAAGGGAAAAAATCAAATTGACCAATAAGTACATGAATAAAAAAAAAAATTACTACTAATTTTCTCCCAATCTAGCATGTGTGTGTGTGTACTTTTCTCTATTCACGTAGACTTACGAAGCCAACAAATTCTCTCATATATATTGTCTACTTCCTTAATTTGATCCAAATTTTAGTAGGGTGTCAATAAATCAATAAAAATTTCTATTTTTGAGCTGAGATTTATAAATTTCACCAGAGACTCCCACTCATTTCATCTTTTCTTATATGTTTTGTGATTGTTTAGTCTCAAGGGGAATTTATGACGGGTTTTGAAGAAGGCAACAGAGATGACTCAACAGAAGAAGAAGGATCACGACAAGATATAAGAGATGACTCAACAGAAGCAGAGGGATCACAAGAAGATATTGAAAATGACTCAACAATGCCTGAACAGAATAATAATGGTTTACCAAATTTTGAAAATGTAAGTATATTATTCTTTTATATCCAAGTAGACTTAAGAAACTAGCTAATGATTTCTCTCTTATCTCATTGACTTAGCTTGTTCATTTCTTCAAAATGAATGAAGATTTTTTTTTTTTTAAAAAAAAAAAAAAATTGTGTGTTAAGATTTATTATGGTTATCAATAACATCAAAACTCAATTTATCTCCTTTTTAATTATATCATTTTGTTGATGTTTAGAATGAGGAAGTATCAAAGGAGATAGCTGAAGAAGACTCCACAACAAATAGTAATTTGCCAAATTTGATAAAGGTTTGTATGTTATGCATTTCTATAATAATAGGACCCAAACCAACAAACAGTTTCTCTTTTAATTAATATATGATATGCTTCTTAATTATTTTAACCTTTTTAGTAACTTATTCATATTTTATGAGCTGCACAGAATACCAAAACATCAGTAAATGAAATTGTTGAAGAAAAACTCTCTACAACTCCATCGTCTGATTTAGACATGGCAAGTGTTATTCTTCAATTAATATAAGAGTTTGTAGAAGCCTCTAATGCACCACTTGGCTATATATTAGTCCATCCAGCTTACTGGCTAGATCCAAGATCTAAAAAGAAAAACAATTCTCAGTTTACTCATGTTAAAGGCATTTTCTTTTAAAACAATCGTATTGCTTTCACACATATACAATTTCTTACCATAGGAAATTGCAAAAAGGTAAAATTGAAAGACAATAATTAATAGTCCTTGGGTTTTACGGAGAAAGACATCAACTGCTATAACCAACGGACTTAGAAGAAGCCAGCAAATTTTTTTCTCACATGTTGTCTTCTTCAACACAATTGATCTCTTTTGTGATTGGTTGTTTAGAGTGAAGAGGCATCCAAGGAAGCTGATGAAAAGGACTCCACAATACAAAAGCAGGAAAGTAGTCCACCAAATTTGACGGAGGTACAAACTTATTCTGCACTATAATCAGACTCATTAACCATGAAAGGTTTTTCTCTCAATAAATTTATGATAGATATGCTTATTTAATGAATTGAACTTCTCTTGCAACTCATTCCTCAACAACGATTGGTTTTTAATATAGCATTTTTCCTGTTATGTAGCAATGCAGAAGTGGAGAGGGTTTAATAGTAATTATTTTTTCTTTATTTATATAAGAATTTGTACAAGCCTTTGATGCACTATATATATATATATATATATATAGTAAGGAAGTATTAAAGGAGATTGCTAAAAATGACTTCTCAACGCACAAAAAGAATAGTAATTTGTCAAATTTGACATAGGAATGTACATTATGCTTTTCTATGACAATTATGGACTCACACCATGGAACAAACAGTTTCTCTTTTGATTAATATATGATATGCTTCTTAATCATTTTATGGGCTACATAGAGTATCAATGCATCAGCAAATAAAATTGTTGAAGAAAAACTCTACAACTCTATCATCTAATTCAATCGTGGTAAGGGTTTCCCTTCAATTAATACTTTCACTGACACAAACACACACATTAAGTTTTTGTTTTGTTTTTGTTTTTTTTACAATTATGCAACGATGCAGAAGTGAAATGCCTTGTGATAGTAATGATTTTGTATTTTAATTGAGTATTTTCCTTAATTAAGAAATGACTTTCTTCTTGGTTAATTGAGCTTCTCTAGCAACATACTCATGTTTTATGGGTAATACAGAATAGTGAGACATCAAAAAATGAGATTGTGGAAGAACAACTTCCTACTTCAAATGCAACAGCAACTCCATCATCAAAGTACAGTAGGGTAAGGGTCTTTTCTCAACAAATGATTTCACATTTGCATTTATTTGTTAATAGTAATGATTTTCTTTTATACAAAAGAGTTGATAGGAGCCTTTGTTTTACTTGATCATCAAAGTTGACGCTATCGATAAACTAATTAAAACAGATTTAAGAAACTAACAAAATATTTTCTCTCCATCAACATATCTAGTCCTACGTTAAGCTTGTAGCGCTCATTTTGCGCTTTAAAGAAACTTTTGGGGGAAGGTCCTTCATTAGAGAAATATGACCAAACAAGTTCGATCAACTTATTCAAAGACAAAAATTGAAAAACCTTACACATCTACTTCTCCTACGGTAAGCTTGTAGCAAGCTTGTAGCGCTCGATCATTTTTGCTTTAAATAGATGTCTTCTTGTTTATTCATTCCTCTGCTTAGGAGTTATGTGGAAAGGAATCAATGGATGGCCAACAAGCACTTGGAGAGAGTAGAAGCTCCAATGAAACTCCTCAAAGAGTTGAAGAACCTAGCAATATTGAATGTTCTTCTAAAGATACATCAAAGGAAAGGACATTGACAATTCCACCATCTATTACCGAAACAACCTCTCCACCGGTAAATTTTGGTTTTTAATAGATTTTCACTCTTGATACATTATCGATTTTCATTTATATTAATTTTTCTATTTCTATTTTCTTAGATATCTTTAACATGTTCTCCCAAAAAGCCTGAAAATGTAACTTCAGCTGCTCACGTGGAAATTGAATCAGGGAGCTCTGCTATCATTGATCAATATGCACAAGTAAGCCTTCATTTTATTGCATCAAGTTTTGGGATGCAATTTTATTCTTTAAAACTGGCATATACTAATGCTAGAATAGAACAACTTGATAATCAACTAGTACCCACATGTTTATTGAGTATACCATCTTTTGCTTGTGCTTCTACAGAAACATACAAAATTGTTTTTCTTTCAATATTCAAGCGGTAAAATTAATGCTTCATTTCAATTGCTTCAGGGTCAAATTATGGTCAACCAAAGAGAGACTTCCATTGAGGATGATCTTACTAGACTATTTCGGATAATGAGGGATGATTCTGACATGGAAGTTGACCTGTCTTATGTTTCCAATATTGCTGCTTTTGAAGATGACAAAGTGGCCAAGGCTTTTGCTGACATAGAATCCTCATTGAAAATGGATCTCCATCAGATAGCTATCTCTGAAGAACACACTCATCGCCTAGAGAATGTGCTCAATTTCTTGTCCACCCGTTTTTCTGAAGAAGAACCTTCTTCTCACGGCCTTGTTAGACACAAAATGGAATCTCTTCATCTAGAAATCCAAAGAATTATCTCATCCTTCAAGCAATCTTCTGATACGCTTGACACATTCACCAAGCTTAAAGAAAAAGAGAAGTGGATCGATGAACAACATTCTCAAAGGTTGGAGGCAGCTACCACTCTTGTGTCTGAAATCCGCAACACTGAGGATTATATGAATGAACTGAAGGAGCAGATCTGTAGATTGCAGGAAGAATTAAAAAGCAAAGAGAAAGAATTTAAAGAATATGAAATTAAATTGTCTTCTCTTCAGAAACAAAAGAAGGAATGTGTTTGGGAGACCATAGAGTTCATGGAAGAGTATGAGGCTGTGAAGAAGGACAAGTCCTATGTGGGGGATGGCCAAACAAAAGCAAGGCAAGAAATAAAAGTTGGAAAATCAATGGCCTTCTTGTGTTGCTGATTTGAGGAAAACTTCGTTTATGTTGGGAATCCTTCTTAAGCACAAGCCTTGATTTTGGAGATTGTTGTGTAAGTCACCCCAAATTACTTTTCACTTTGTTGATGGGGTAGTCATATGTGTTATGGTTGTGTGTGTTATTATTGACAAAGAGTCGTTATTGTATAATAAGGGTGAAATCCTGTACTAAAGGTGTGGATGAAATTGGACTTGCTCCCTCTTGTGTCTTCTTCTCTCTCAGGCCATAGTCAGCATCTATGGAGTTTCTTCTCTTCCTTCCTTTGAACCTTCTTCTATCATTTCCTATTTTCATTTTTAGTTACATATTGCTCATTTGAATTTATATTTGAGGATATTATTCTATTGTGTTTCCCATCAGATTTATGATCATTACAATACACTCTCTGTCTCATATAATACTAAGTTTTATTTCCAACTCATGCCTACTCTAAAGGAAATTGGCCAAGTAATAATCAAGTTTCATGAATATTATTAGAAGAAACCTTGTCACAGTCTGCTAACTATTTCCGTCGGAAGCCTTAAATACAGACAGTGGTGTTTCCTCTCCAAGATATCATCCTAAATATGCACATTCTAAAATGATTACATAAATAGATTTCATTTCACAGCATGACTAGTAGGCAGCACATTCACATAATGTTGTGTGGTTGCAAACACTAATTAATTAACACGTGCTTTGAACAGATCATTATTATATATATTCATTTTATATTTATATCCAATATAAAATTGATATACAATGCAACTTTTTATCGTAAAAGCAATAGGAGGATAATTTTGGGAGAAATTATGAGTAAGAACCTTGAACTTATTTTCCCCCTTAAATATCATTGATTAAAAGGCCTCCTAAACTTAACTTCTGAGTTTGTAGGTAACACTTAGCTTGTAATTAACTTTTTGAGAAAAATATGTTAATGTTTTATGCGTTGGCCGTTCCAAAACGCTGTCGTTTCCGATGCGTTTCTCCCTCCGCTGCTTCTGGAGATGACAATTCCCGACGGTCTGGTGAACTTTCGTCCCTATCACCTGAAATTGTTGTTCTCAATGTTGAGGTATGAGCTGTGTGCTGTATCTGGAAGTTTATTTAGCTAGTATTTTCCCCGTATATTCTGTTATGTCTCTGAGCTAGGGCATGATGTGCAAGGGATGTGCAAATAGTGTGAAGAAACTTCTAGAGAGTCGGGTAAGTTTATTGAGTAAGGCTTGGTTTCGATAGAATTTCTTGTTGTAGTGCATTGACTTTAATATTGAGGGAGGCATTCTGTCAAGTCTATACTAGTAGCGATGTAATTCCATGAGCATCTGACATTCTAATCCACTACATGACATGTTTTTATTCGGAAACATAGACTAGATGTGAAAAAGATGGTGCTTACGGATTTCAAAGCAGCACACAGTTCTTTCAAGTTACAGAATTCTTCTAGATTTAATTACCATACCTGTACTTATTTCCTTATGATGATTAAGAAAATGAATTTGGATATCAGTTGTAGTGGATTCATCGGTTGAGCTAATTCATGGTGTAAGGAGTAAGGTTTTGATTGATAGTGATGCAAGGATATGTTTTGTACGTACAATAGATGGAAATATGGAATAAAAAGATTTTTTTTTTGCTTTTGAATGGAAATGCAAATCATATATTGATCAAAAGAATTATGTACCAGAGTATACAAGATTAGTTCCTCCCATCTTCAACCATACTGATCATATTCTTAAGCAGCATATCACTGTCGTTACAAGTAAAAACTACAAAATTGGACCTATCCTTTACAATAAAAGATCAAATCGCATTCACTAATTGAAATGATACATTTCTTCTTAAAAGGAATGAGCATGTTAATATTATATTTTCAGCTATCTAAGGCTCTGTTCTATACTCTCTTTTTTATTATTATTGTTAATGGACAGCCTCAGCTATCATCTGCTAGTGTAAATCTAACCGGAAAAATAGAAACAGTTTGGCCAGCACCTGAAGCAAAAACTGAATCAAATTGGCATAATAAATTCGGAGGTGGACTTGCTGAGCATTTAACTAACTGCGGCTTCAAGTCTAGCCTTCAAGGTAGATTCCAGACCATCAAATTTTTTATCATCTCAAAAAAATTTGTATTATCAATTCAGACCCCTGCATGTGCTACCTTCCATCCCATCTTTGTGTGCTACTAAATTGCATATTTACTGAAAAATTGTCAGTCAGTATAGTGTCATGGCTTGCTTGACATTATAAACATTATTGAAGATTCCTGAAGAGTTATATTTTAGGACACTGTATTCAGCCTTATCCATGTATCACTGGGCAAGATAGAATTCAAAAGTTTTAAAATCTGTATATAACTGCAATATCCAGGATTCATGGTTAAATTTGAATCGTTAGGGGCATTTTGTTTGTGAAAAATCTTATTTAAAGTATGATCGTGCCTTTACATTATAAATTCACCTTTGAAAGTAGTCATTCTTCTTAAATGAGAGTTTTGATGTTACCATGGCGTATACAGTTAATTTGCTTTACACGAAGCTTGCTGCGTTTAATGGCAGGGCAGGAAGATAGCAACTGAAGAGTTATACCATAAAAAGGGTGGTCTGTTATCTGGAGGCAACGGTATTTCATCAATTCGTATGTTTTACCTCCATACGTTTTATGATTTTTTTATTCAAATTATATCTTCTCTCTTGGATGTATGTGTTGGTTTCAGAAGGATTGTTGATTATTAAGATATTATAATTTCACTCTTCAGCAGGCGAGTCTTTGAGGCTTCTTGTGGCGGGGTATTTGATAAAGCGATCTGTTCTTGGCAAGCTCAGCATTTTGAAGAATTTGCTGGTGTCCGATATGAAATAAGCAATCCACCAAGATTTTAAAGGACTCTAGTTAATATGAAGTTGATTGTATATAGTTGACAGAATAGATGGGAATATCTGGTGGTGTACTTAATTGATGTATTCTATGCAATTACATAAATAGCTCCAAATTTGGCCAAGCCTTTTTCTTTCCCCCTTTAAAAGATGAAAACTTCTACAAGAATTCAACAGCAATTTTTGTCGACATCTATATGGGATAAAAATAATAACAAGCACTTCTCAAGAATTCCGTAGGTGAATTAAATACAAAACTAAGGTATTTTTTATATTATCAAAATATACAGGATGAGATTGTTAAGAGCATATAACATTTTATTTTAAAGCTAACATTTTTCTTCCATTCTCCACATTCAAATCTAACCCCAACAAAATGAAGATTAAAGATTAAATCTTCAACTCCTTTCTTTACCCCAGCAATTCTTAATAATTGCAGAAACAAGCTTCTTCTATCATGCTGGTTACACATTCTCATCAATTTACAACTCTACAGATGATGTGTAAGAATTAACAATGTCCCAAGGAATAAAGATAAAAATATAGGAATTGAAACAACAAAATACCATATGCATTCCCTATCTCATCAATATTGGATCTAGAGTAGACAAACACTAGCGAAACAGCCAAAAGAAACCAGTTTATGATCGACAGGGATATAGTTCTGACCCATAAATTTGCGTAAAGTGTGAATGATTTTAAGACGAGGGAAACAGCCAAGTGCAGTCGATTGCTTTATGCATGAAAAAGTGGCTGTTGTCATAGCATGACTTGCGATTGGTGCGGCAATATTAGCAATAAGAAAAACTGGCCAGAACAAACCACCTGCGATGCAGACAGAAAGCAGTACTAAGTGAAGGTCAAGTAAATCATAAAACATGATCCAAAATAGAGAATAAGCGCCACTACAAATGAGAATAGATATCAACACCTACTTGGAACAGAACAAAAAAAAGGCTTGACCAGCATCAGCATGGTTCACCATAAGGTATGCAGCTTGACCCAAATAACCCAATACTAGGCATGGCAAAACAACAAAAGATAGCTGCAAACAACCACCATCTATTTCATTATAATTTGGCTGACAAAAAAAGTGAAAGAAATGAAAACTGTGAAGAACTGGACCAATATACTCTTAAGTGCTATTTTTTTTGGGACAAACTCTTAAGTGCTATGAAAGAAATAATAATAGTTATATATTCATTCCAAAATTTAATCTTTACTATTATTTTTCGACATACACTTCATTTGTCCCACAATTATTTTCTTCAAAAACAGGGTAAATTCAAAAAATGAACTTGCATTTTCTCCTTACAATGATACAGCAAGAAACTGTAGAAAATGAACATGCATTATATCTAGAGCACAACTTTATTACTACGCATGAAATTATACAGAATTCGGATAGCTAACCACACTCAATCATCAACACATTATACAGTGTCAACCATGAAGAGCCTCAAATATCAGATTCCTCAAAGTCTCACGCTATTTCTACAATTTATGCAACGCGTATCAGGTATAATAAAAAACTTAACCAATGGTATTCCACCAAACCACTTTTTCTTTAATAACCTTATTAGTAAACTTAGATATAAAAATATAGCATCATATCCCAACATATATAATCAACATCAGATTTTTTTTTTGGTTTAATTTTAATGTCAAACTCTGATACTTATGCCATTTAGGAATTTTCACATTTCTATATTTACTTTAACAGTTAAAGAAAAAATATAGCATTACCAGTAGCACAAAGAAAACAACCCCCAAGAGAATACCATGCTTTAGTAGAATTCCTCTTGAAGAAGTCATATATATGAATTGGATTAAATGCCCTCAAGACAGTGGTATCATATTTGAGGAGACTGTACATCCCAATGCCCGCAAGAGAACAAAACCATATGAATAAAGCAGGTCCTACAGCAAGCCCCACTTTACTCGTTCCATACTTTTGTACACTGAACAAAACAATGAGGCAAGCAACAGAAATCACCACCACTTCATCTGAATAATCAAGGGAAAAGAAGAAAATACTAATTCTACAAAGATATATAATTTGATTATTATTGATTAAAAACCAATAAAGAATGAGATAGTCAATGTCGTACACTGACAGTTTGCAATGTGAAGTCCTGCATGTCTATGAGTGCATGCAGAGAACTAAAAGTAAATGCTAACAGATATTGAGTTCAAAAGAGTAGGTAAACAAGATAACACAATACCATGTTCGATCGCATCCACCCCAACTTTCAAACCTCCAACAGATGAAAGTAATGATAAAGAATCACATATAAACTGTAAGAATGAATTTATGTCAAGAAAACAAAGAGAATGATTATCAAAATGCTACATTTTTCCATCAATAAAAACAGGATGACCGAAAGCAATAATGGTTTCCAGTTAACGAACAAAAGAGCTGCTACAGCCAATAGCCCTAAAATTCTGAGAAACGTTTCACGCATTAATTCAAGTAGAACTTATTCTTCCATTTAACTACTTAAGTACCCAGTTACATTTAGGTTCTTACATCCTTGTCTGTATAGCATGCCCATTGCTTGAAATTGATTATTAATTAAATCATATTACGGTATTCATAATTAGAATGTATTAGATTAAAATTTGGAACATGCTAGATAATCTTGCATCGCCATAGCCCAGACCTTCCTCAGTCTTCCCCAATTCCCAACTTGTTTTAATTCCCACAGTCCTGAGATGTTGAGGTGAGCACCTTTGGATAACGAGAAGCAAAACTCTTCAAGTAAAGCCAATTGCTGCAAAAAAGGTGGCGAAGCTTATAAAATAAATCCATAACTTCATTATAAGCATTTTTAGAGTGTTATCATCAGAATAAAAAGGATTCCAAGAAGAATGGAAGGCTTCAAATTTTCACTAAGGCAATAGAGACAAGTGCCTCGCCTCCATCAAAAGGTACCAAAGGTGCCCACCTGGCTGAAAGGGCCACACCTGAATCATTAAGTGGTAAAGACCCCTTCAAAAGCCTTGCCTCAGGGCCTCATACAGACCTTTTGGCACTATTAATTTCATTGGATAACGTTAAAGGTATGTCATTGGTATCAGTCCAAACAAATTATGTCCAAAGGAAGTATGAAGTATATTAGATATGCTTGAAATGATTTGATAACCTGACATAGCTGGTGTAACAACCCCATTAGCTATCACCATAGAAGTACCAGCAAGCACTGATACAAGTAGAATCTTCTTTAGTATAAGTGAAGTCTCCAATATTTCCTTGATTTTTAAAGACCTTTCAAGCTTAGGGGATGGAACCTTTAGCCTAAAGCTTGATATGCGGGCATCAGATGGTGTTAACAGTATCTGTACAGTTGTCATTTAGAATACAGCTGGTAACATCTACATAACGTGACTCAGCCCAATATTGCACTTCTTACTATATAAGTGTAAACTGTATCTGATTCATTCATTGAAATTGATTTACAGAATTTTCCTCAGTTTATATCCTTCTCTCTTACTTTACTCTTCTTCCCTCATTCTCTGACATGGTATTAGAGTAGGTAACGATTTCTTGGTCCAGTTCAACAAATTTATCTCACTGAGTGTATTTTATCATGACTTCCGGCACCGATGTCTCGTTTCTGATGGCTACTCCTCCTGCGGTCTCTTCTGGTTTCTCTAGCAAGAAGATCACTATATGGTTGGATGAAAATAATTTCCTCTCCTAGAAGCAACAGGTATTCTTTATGGTTAAGCAACATCGTATGCAACAATATCTGAATGGTGTTGCTCTGCCACGACAGATCGATGGTTCTGATGGTAAGCAAGTGCGAAATCCTGCATATGATGCATTTGATGTGAATGATTATGCCTTAGCGTCTTGGTTCCTTGCTACGGTTTCTCCAAACATCTTGCCTGAGCTCGTTGGCGCTGAGACTTCTGCTCAGATCTGGCAGAAGCTTTGTCGTCTATTTTCCAATAAGTCACATTCCAAAATTCTCCATTATCGCAATTTATTGACATCACAATGCAAAGGCGATCTCTCGATGCGTGATTATCTAAAGAAAATGAAGTCTATATGTGACCACTTGGCTGTCTTGGGCGAATCAGTCACAAAGTCTCATAAGATCTCTCACATTTTAAATGGCTTCACTGCTGAATTTGAACCAAGCATTGCAGTCATCAATGCTGGCTTAAGCAACGACGTGCGTTATGATTTGACCACAGTCACCACAATGTTGTTAGACTCTATGGCTCGGCAACAGGCGTTTCTGCAATAGGCTCCTGCTCATGCTAATGTTGTTTCTGCCTTTGACTCTGAGTTTTCGAAGGATTCTGAGTATGCCTTTCAAGTTCAAGCTCCCTTCAATCCTTCCTTCTCTAGTCGTGGTGGTCGCTCTAATTTCGGTCGTGGTCGTGGTCGCCCTTACTATTTTCCAAATAATGGTTGTACTCCCTGTCAGATTTGTCATAAAATCAGTCATGTTGCAGAGCACTGCTTCTATCGATATGAGCCTCCCTCTCCTGCTCCTACTCCAGTGGTTCATAGCAGTTTCACTGCCTCGTATGGTACTCCCAATGTTGCCAATCCAATTGTTCATAATGCTTATGCTGCCGCGTATGGTGCTCCTGGTAATGTATCTGTGTTATACCTGCTGGTCTGCCTAGTCCTTTGTACGATGTTGTGCCATCTCCAGGCTCCTATGCCATGCCCGTTACTTATGGTGGTTATCCATATGTTATGCCTTCTGCTTATCATGCTATTCACTCTAGGACCTCCAATTACAATCCCATGGTGTGTTATGCTGCCACTGGTACTGTTGGTGTTACTGCCACTAGGAGTTCTTTGAGTGCTTCGACCAAGTCAGCTCCCACGGCCTCTAACTCTTTAGCCCCCATGGCTTCTGACTCAGCTCAAGCATTTATGGTGGCCTCTCCAACTGTTTTTTTTTATTCAAGTTGGTATTTGGATTCTGGCGCCACTCAGCATATTGCAAACACATCTGCAGCTGTTCACCATTCCACTCCTTATCACTACTAGAAAAATGTTAAATAGCGACGGAATGTTTTCCGTCGCAAACGGAAAGGATGTCCGTCGCAAGTATTTGCGACGGAAATTCAGTCCATCGCAAATTCATGCGACGGACCGAGATGTCCGTCGCAATGTGCGACAGACTGCATAGTCCGTCGCATACAATATGCGACGGACGATGAGTCTGTCGCAAATTGCGACGGACTCAAGAGTCCGTCGCAACTTTTATGCGACGGACTCAAGAGTCCGTCGCATACAATTGCGACGGACTGAGGGTCCGTCACAAAAAATTTGCGACGGACTGAGGGCCCTGCACCTATTCACTCTAATGTTTATGCTTATTATATCTCCTTTGTTGATGCTTATACGCGTTTTGTGTGGATTTACTTTCTCAAACACAAATCAGATGCACTCTCAACGTTTTCAATGTTTAAAACCACTGTTGAATTGCAATTCTCGTCTAAGATACAACAATTCCAGAGTGATGGTGGTGGAGAATTTCAGGCCTTCAAACCTCTATTAACTGCTTCTGGCATTCATCATCGGATCTCTTGTCCTCACACATCCGAGCAAAATGGCTTGGTCAAACGCAAGCATAGGCAAATCGTTGAAACTTGACTTGCTTTAATGGCTCATGCTTCTTTGCCTCAATTTTTTTGGTCTGATGCGTTTGCTATTGCTATGTTCCTCATTAACAAATTACCTACTCAAGCACTTGGTGGCACTGCCCCTTATGCAAAGTTGCATGGGTCCCCCCAAAATTATTCAATCCTTCGGGTGTTTGGTTGTCTATGTTATCCTTATCTCCGGGACTACAATTGTCATAAGCTCCAATATCACTCCATGCCATGCATCTTCCTTGGCTATAGCTCTAATCTCATCATGGCTACAAGTGCTTTGAGGTACATACTGGTCGAGTATATGTGTCTCGCCATGTCATCTTTGATTAACTTCAGTTTCCTCACAAATCCACCTTTGTTTTACCACCTTTTCCTCCACCTACTTCCTCTCCTCCCTTTGTTTCACCTATTTCCCCATCTATTACACCATCAAACCCTCTTCCTCTTACTCCCCCACCTACCACATCTCCTCCATCTCCTCCTTCTCCTTCCCCTCCCTTACCTGCCTCCTCTACTGTTACTCCCTTGTCCCCAGCGTCTTCCCCATTGCCTTCTTCTCCCCTGTCACCAACGCCCATCCCATGGTCACTCATACCAAGCATGGTGTTTTTAAGCCAAAATCCTTTGCTTTTCTCACCACTTGTAAGACCCCCTAATTTTCATGTAAATTAGTCAAGGAAATATATGAATATTTCATCAAGTAGTAGTAGTCAATGATATTTATTTTTCTGACAAGATAAACAAATTATTGGGAACATGATGTGGAATTATTCAGAAAATATGGTTAATAAATTTGGTTACAAATAAATTGATATGGAAATGTCAATAAGGTAAAAAAAAAAAAAATTTTTCCTCATTATTTCTATAATTTTCGTCTAATAAAAGGAGGGGGAAAAATTTGATGAAAAATTAATGGAGTTTCAATATAAGGTGAATTTGTCTTAAAAGAGTGGATATTAGATGAGACTTATATAATATAAAATATTTTCCCTATATTTTTCCTTGGCATCAACGTGCAAGAAAGAGGGAGAAAGATTAGATGAGTAAGAAAAATTTTGGCTTCCAACTCCTTAAAAAAAAACCGCTGGACCTGAGGGGGAAAAAAAAAAGAGTGTAGGTAAAGTTGATTTAGTCTAGCTAAGCTAGGAGTAAGGATGGATGGAACAAGATAATTAATGAAGTATGGGGATGGGTGTACACACGTGAGTCAAGCAAGGAAGGAAACATGATGAAAAAAAATTAATTATTTTTACACCAAATCCCATACGCAGGATGTGTGAAGGTGGGAAATCAAATGAATAAGAAACCCTTTTGGTTCCTCCAACTCCTTTCAACCGCCGGCTGGAAGAGTGATAATGATGGGACATTTCAATATTAATTGAAGAAAGAAGAAGTTGAACATATGAACGAAGGGGGTTCGGTTTCTCTCACCTCCTTTTTTCTGCACATCCTTCATTGTCTTCTATTCTGGCCGTCTAAATTTTGATCCAATGGTTCAAATTTTTTCTAAAAAAAACCGCACGCGGTTTTTCAAAAATCCCAAAACCGCACGCGGTTTTTTGTAAATCCCTCTGTATCGTTGGATCAAAAAATGGACGGTAAAGATTGTGAAAATGAAGGATAATGAGAGGGAGGATTATGAGAGAATCCTCCTCCGTATGTAATCCAAGTCTCGAGCCCACATATCCTTTCTCCTTCTTTAATTAAATTGCATTGCATCATCCATCAAGTCTTTCTCTTTCATATGTCCGACTTAGGGAATATTGGAGAAATATCTATTATTATTACTATTATTTAATTAATAACTTTTATTTATTTATTTATTTGTCCTTCCTTTCACGTCAGATGCCCAAAAAGTATTGAAGAAATAAAGATGCATTTTTCATTGCTTCATTCATAGGAAGATGATTCTCTCATAATCCTCCCTCTCATTATCTCTCATTTTCGTAATCTGTACCGTCCATTTTTTGATCCAACGATCCAGAGGGATTTATAAAAAACCGCGCGCGGTTTTGGGATTTTTGAAAAACCGCGTGCGGTTTTTTAAAAAAAAAAATTGGACCCTTGGATCAAGATTTAGGCGGTAGAATGGAAGACAATGAGGATGGGCGTAAAAAGGAGGTGAGAGAAACCGGACTCGATTACATACACACATTTTTCTCTCTTTTCACTAGAGCCGGGAAATCGGGCCGAGCCCATTGGGCCGGCCCGTTTTGTGAATATTCTCAGGGTAATAATGGTTTTTAACCTTTTATTTTGTCATTGTAGGGATGAAAACCCATGTTCCACCAATGCTAAAAATGAACTCGTTTATATATAATATAATTTGACTATTTTATCCCAAAGAAAAAGCTAAACATTAATATATTCTTTGCAAGAAAAATTAAAATAATAATTCCTTAGCTATAGTTGTTCTATTCTTTTTGCCGGAAAAAAAAATGTTTTTCTTCTAAGCTTAGGATTTGTGATATTTTGCTGATTTTTAATTTCTTGACATGAATCTCCATATTCGGACAAAAAAAAGAAATGACTTTCCATATTCCCATAGAGAAATATTTACATATTTCAAGAGTGTCATTTCATCTATATTCTAACTAATCAAAATACAACTCATTTTATTTTAATCCTACATGACAGATGAGCCATATGAAGAAATTCAAATTTTATTATTTTTAAAAACAACAATTCATGAGAGGGAATTGTGTATCTTGTTTTTCTAAATTATGAAGTTTATGTTTTTTTTTTTAAATCATAAAATTTGAATTTCTCCATATAACACATCTGCAGTGTAGAATTAAAATAAGATAAGTTGTTATATTTTAATTAGTCAAAATATAAATAAGATAGCATTCCTAAAATATGTCAGTATTTCTCCTTTTAAAATTTTATGGAGACTTGTGAATATTCCAATAAAGCATAACGTGGCGAAGGCATTTTTGTGTCTTCACTCCATCGCGTTTCAACTATGATGAAGCATGAGGTCGCTTTGTGGTATGGGTGCTCTCCAACAAGCGTGGGTTCAAACTCGCTTGTTGTAATTCAGGTTGTTAGTGCCTGACTACCTGTTGTTGTAAGGGGAAAAACAAAAAGCTATGATGAAGCATGAGGTATTTACCATCTAATTCACAATATAGGACATTTTAGAAAGAAAGCATGATCTAGAAAATAAGTCACCTCCAATTTAATTAAGGTTATTTTTCCTATTTTGTCACTGTGATTAATACTTAATTTCTAACTTTTTCCACTCATTATATCTTATCTATTTCTCTAAAATAACATTCTCAATTCAATTAAACATATTTATCAAAAGAAGGGTAAAATTGAAAAAATTTACATTTTGACATATTAAATAATTTAACTATCATTTTTTATTTCTCGTGATATAGGTCAAGGCCATATATGGTGGACTAGATGGAATATATGATATTCTTGGTTTTCTTAAATGTTTTGTTCGCTTATATATACCCCAAGACACATTTTTAAATATTTTTAATTATATACAACTTGCCAATAAAAATGTTGCATGGGCAGTGTGCAGTCTGGAAGGAGTGTGTGTTAGTGTACATCCCCAAGTATGATGTAAAATGAGTTCAAAGCTCTGAAACGTTTGAACCGTTTTAATAAAAATGGTGTGTGAACTGAATATATGCTTTTAGGAAATTTGTTACCAGATTCAATAAAATAAAAAGAAATTTTTTTGACGGACTTGAGGAAGATTGAATTATCCTTTATCCCGTCTTATTTATAAGAGTCTAAAATTTGAATTATTTTAATTTTTTACATAAGTATGACAAAAGTTATTTGAACATTTAATAAGTTTTTTTTTTTTACTCCCTCCGATCTTAAATATAAAATCCATTTGACTTTTTTAAGGAGATTAAGAAAGGTAATTAGATTACTTTAAAGTATTTATATTTTTTTTTCAAACTAATTTGTTTGACTTATAAACTTATACCACTCTGTCCTATTTATAAGTCTCTTTTAACCAAATCACACATACCAAAAAGAGGTAGGTAGCTCAATGATTATGAGTAAATTTTCAACTTTACCTTCATTTATGAATGGGTACCTTTCAACTCTTTATTCTCTCTTTATTTTCATTGGTACAATAAGATGGACAAAATTTTCAAAATCTCATTTATTTGATCAAAAGAGACTTATAAATAGGACCAAATTTTTTGGTTAAAATGGACTTATAAATAGGATCAGAATGGTATACCCAACACAATTGTTAGTGTACATCCCCAAGTATGTGTGACGTAAGATGAGTTCAAAGCTCTAAAGCGTTTGAACCATTTTAATAAAAATTGTGTGTGAATTGAGTAAATGCTTTAAGAAAATTTGTATCGTTAGTGAAGTGAATATACTGTCACTGGTCCTAATTATAGGAACATTTTTATAGTATAATTTATACTATAAAAGTGTTCCTAAAATTAGGATCGGAGGGAGTATGCTTATAGAAAATTTGTTACCAGAGTCAATAAAATAAAATAAGGAAATTTTGTTACTTAATAGACTTGAGGAAGGTTGAATTATCTTTTATCCCGTCTTTATTTATAAGAATCTAAAATTTAAATTGTCTTAGTTTTTATATGAGTGTGACAAAACTTATCTGAACATTTAATGAGTTTTTTTACTCATTTTTTTTCTAATACTTCCTCTGATCTCAAATAAAAAATCCACTCTGATCTTATTTATAAATCTATTTTGACCAAAAAATTTGGTTCTATTTATAGGTTCAGTTTTATATAATAAATGAGATTATGACAATTTTATCCATATTAATTGTATCTATGAAGATAGAGATAAAAAAAAACAGTTGAAAAATACTCAATCATAAACTGACATGGATGGCAAAGTGGGTTTTCAAAGAGAAAACTGACATGGATGGCAAAGTAAATATCTTCAAGGCACGACTAGTTGCAAAAAGGATTCACTCAAACTCATGGTGTGGACTATGATGAAACCTTTTCCCCAGTTGCAATGGCCAAATCAATCAGAATCCTTCTTGCCATTGCATCATATTATGACTATGAAATATGGCAGATGGACATCAAAACAACCTTCCTTAACGGAAAGCTCTTTGAGGATGTGTACATGACACAGCCTGAGGGTTTTGTGTGTCCAGAGGACTCTGGTAAAGTTTGCAAGTTTCAAAGATCCATTTATGGATTGAAGCAAGCATCTCGGAGCTGGAATCATCATTTTGATGAAGTAGTCAAGGAGTTTGGATTCATTCAAAACATAGATGAACCTTGTGTTTACAATAAGGTTAGTGAGAGCACAGTTGTATTTCTAGTGCTTTATGTTGATGACATCTTACTCATTGGGAATGACATTCCTACCTTGCAGAGTGTCAAGTCTTTGGTAGGAAAGTCTTTCTCAATGAAAGATTTAGGTGAAGCCACTTACATCCTTGGGATTAGGATCTATAGAGATAGATCTAAGAGGCTGATAGGCCTAAGTCAGAGCACATACATAGACAAGATACTTGCATAGATTCAGTATGCAGGATTCAAAAAGGGGTAATATGCCCATGCCTCATGGCATCCATCTCGGTAAGAATCTGTGTCCTAGTACACAGGATCAAAGAGACCGCATGAGTAAGATTCCATATGCCTCCGCAATTGGATCTATCATGTATGCCATGTTATGTACTCGACCAGATGTGTCATTTGCCTTGAGTATGACCAATAGATATCAAAAAGATCCCGATGAGGGTCACTGGACTGCTGTCAAGAATATCCTTAAGTACTTAAGAAGGACTAAGGGCTTATTCTTGGTATATGGTGGCTTGGAAGATGAGCTCTGTGTGACTGGTTACACATATGCGAGTTTCAAACTGACCAAGATGATTCAAGATTGCAATCGGGATATGTATTCATTTTGAATGGTGGTGCGGTAAGCTGGAAGAGCTCTGCAGCAGCATGTAGCTGATTCTCGCAATAGAAGGCGAGTATATAGCAAAGATCGGATGCGGTGAGGAGGCCTTTTGGATTAGTAAGTTCATTAATGAACTAAGGGTGGCTCCTACCATCTCAAATCCAATAGACTTGCTCTGTGACAATAGCGGCACTATTGCGCTGGATCAAGGAGCCTAGGTCACATCAAAGGACCAACCATATACTCAAGCGATTTCATCTTATCGGAGAAATCAATGATAGAGGTGATACAAAAAAATTATTATGCAAAGTACCGGAGAAAGCAAGTCATTATACTTTAGACGATTAAAGTATTCTCCTTTGTTATCATTTTGCTTGCATGTTTACATTCATAACTGTATCCCTGGATATATCTAATAGATTATCCTAAATGTCCCTGGTCGTTCATCTACGAGGGAGCGAAGATGAGATAAGACCAGTGTGACTTTGATGAGGTATGGAGATACGAATCAAAGTCATAAGCACTTGTAAGAGTACAAGGTGCTGGACCGACCCACTATGAGAAAGCTGCATGGAATAAGTCATAAGCTTTTCTCATGTATAACTGCGTCGCAACGCCCTTTGACCTGAGATCATCATGGATTCCTACATGATGAGTCGCTGGTCTTTGACCTAGTCAAAAGTCACCTTTGACCGGGTGATGATAAAAGCTTGGATTGGGATCAATGGTTTTCATGCAGAGGAATGTGAATGGTCAAGATGGAATTTGTCCCTCAAATTTGTAGAGAGATAATATTGGGCCCCTCGATGAGTGAGTCTGAGAAATGTATGGTCATACTACGATGGAAAGGAGTTTCCATCTCAATTGTTAGACTACTCAAGAATCGAAAGTAATGGTCAAGAACAGGAAGTTGACATTTTCCATGCCTCATCCTTGACCAAATTATCGCGTGACAAAATGGACGTGACATGGTTGTACGATAGGTTATATCGCATAAACAATGACGTTGATCCTCTTACTAAGCCGCTTGCACAAGTAAAACATGAGCGTCATGTTAGGGCAATGGGAATTAAGGTAATTAATGATTGCACCTAGTGCAAGTGGGAGTTTGTTGGAAATTATGCCCTAGGGGCAAGTCATTGTACTTATCAACTATCCCCATATGAATTGGGTAGTCACAATGTCTTGCTAGAGGCCGCTTGCGACTTGTGGACTGGTACAGTATTGGCCCGCTGCCAATCTCATGTGGGCCTGCAGGGTCGCACACAAGAATGACCCAACACGAGCAAGAGTGTCCAGATTCATTGAATCTTAAATGTGTTTAAGATTTAATGAATACTTATTTAATCTAGGATGTGTGTGTGTGTGTGTATACACACACACATACATATATAAATATATTATTCGAAAATAATAATGATATTATTTATTGATAATAATATTATTATATATAGTATTGAATTTATTTGATAAATTAAATAACTATAATAAATTGAGATATTGTATCTCAGATTTAATTTTCGAATAAATATATTGCATATCAGATTTAATTTGAACTGAGATATCGGATCTCATTTTAAATTAAATATAAGCATATCATATCTTGATTTAATTTATAAATATAAATTAAATCTGATGGCCTATAAATTCGGATCAATTAGTTAGATTAGATCTCATTGGATGATTTAATTAATATTATTTAATCCAAATTTGAAATTAATTGATTTAATTTTGAATATTTTAATACGACATTTTAGGGTTTTAGAAACCCTATAACGTATGCTGATCTAGTCGTATTAAACTACGGATGAATTAGACGTAACGCGAAACACAAAAACCCTAGAGCGAAAAAGGGAGAGACGCAAGAACAAGAAGGCGCTAGCACGCTGCCGTCAGTGTTGGAGGCCATTCGTGTGGATACCGGTAGAGGGAGAGGACACGCGTAGTCTGCTCCTGTCTGATCGAACAAGAAGGCGTTAGCCCACGTGATCAAGAAGCACGAGAAGGTAGCCCACCAGTTCAAATTGTCCGTCAAAGGTATGATTCGGAAATCCTAAATCCATCTTTAAACGCTATTGAGCGATCCGCCTAAGGGATTCGTAAGAGTTTTATTCCGCTGCGTTGTACGGATTCCAACATCTCATACCTTGTGATGAAGACCTTTTATCGTTAGCCTTGGGGTCCACAATCAACAATTAACCAAGGATTGCGTATAGGCAAACCTAGGATCGTTCTCTCTTTACGAGGAGCCTTTTATTGAATCCTAAGTAATCTAAGTGTCATGCAAATGAAATGAAAACAAGGGGGGATTGGGTTTTTGATTTTTAAATTAATAAACTAAAATAGAAATGTAATTTAAATGAAGCAACCATAAAATAGAAAATAAGAAAACGAGATTAATTAGATAAACAAACGATTAACCCAGAATTGGGATTCCATAACCTTCATCGGGAAAAAACATAATAATCGAATTTGTGATTGATTCTGGACAAACCAAAATCTCTGCATTTATCCAAAAAGTCCCTCGACTAGACGATCGCCTAGCATTTGATCGAACTCATGGCGAACTCATTGCGGCGATCGCACAACGCTCTCGTAACCCGGTCCGACTTATGTCCTTGGGATATCAATCTAGGTATTAAATCTAATACTCATTCCGCAATCATAATCGGATCCGATTAAAATAAACAGAAAAAAATTACGTTACTGATTGAAGTGCGAGCCCTCTGGATTCACAGAATCCTCAATCCATAGGTCAACCACAAAAGCTTAGCCAAGCATGGCTAGGAAAAACTCAGAAGAAAAGATGAAGATGAACATGATGAACAACTCAAAGAAAATAAAAAGCTTCTAATTTATTCTAAAAATCATAAAAGACGTAATGTAGAATATATAATATTGAGAATGTGTTTGTAGCCACCATCTAATCCTCCTTATATAGGAGAGATGACTAAACAAAAATAGGATTCCCCTAACAAATAGGAAACCTCTAATAAATAAGAAATCTCTAAAAAATAGGAAACCTCTAACAAATAGGAAACCTCTAATAAATAGGAAATCTCTAAAGATTGGTCTTTTATTACAAAATTCGGGCAAAATAAAAATCCAGAAAAATGCATCTGTCTTTAGCTCCAATTTCGTCAATCTTCTTGTCTGAATCAGCCTTTCGAGTCTGCATAACAATTGTAGATCTCTGAATCATCTAAAAAAGGAAAGAAGAATCAGGCTAATCAGATATCTAGATCAAAAGTTATGGCGAAAATACTAAATCATTGTAAATCTGGAATTTAATCATAAAAATGAATCAAATCCAATTAAAAGCTCAAAGCTCGATTAAGTAATAAAATCCATTATTTATTAAGTAAACAATCCTAAATTTATTTATCAAGAGATACAAATAAGTGTAATAATATTCAATTATCAAATCCCCCCACACTTATCCTTTTACACTCCTGAGCAAAATTAAAAGAAAAGAGTAAAAGAAAAACTTCTTCTTTCTAACAATTGCTAACAATGCAAAAACCGAAGGGACATAAAGCTTCAAAAGACCAATCGTTCAAGACCAAAATCCTTTCATCTCAAATTACAAATCATGGCAATCTCAATCAATGATGCTAACCACAAAAGATGGTCTCTCAAAGGATGCTCTCAATTAATCTCTCAAGTGTATAGGGTAAATTAGTGTATCGCTCAAATTCTACTCAAGAAAATTGTTCTACCATAAGCTTGCTCAATTTCTACGTCTCCACTACTCATAACACATGCATGCACAAATCAAGAGAGCTTGTTATTAAAGGTTGTAATGGGGCTAGGGTGAAGGTAGGTAATAGTATGGAATGAGAGGCTAAGCACCAAAGAAATTAAAAAGAGCACTAATTAACACAATCATTTTCTATGTATGAAAACTTTTATTTCACTCATATATCTCTTTTCTTTCTATGTATTTTCTATTTCTTTCTTTCTTTTCTTTTTCTGCTTTTCTTTCTTTCTTTCTTTTTTCTTTTTCTTTTCTCTTTTTTTTTTCCCAATCCCTTTTCTTTTTCTTTTATTTTTGTGTTTTTTTGATTTTTTTTTTTTTTGAGAAACTATACTATATACATAATCTCAATGAAAAAATCAAATATCTCCCCCCACACTTAAACTATTGCACTCCTGAGCAACCCCCACACTTAAACACAACCAAGGTGAAACCAATGCTCAATAAATTTTCAAGGTGCGCTTAGGCTTGTAATGTGGTTTAGAAAAGAATGGGTCAAAAAGGCACAAAGGGGCTAGCAAAGGAATCATAATGCAAGGGACAAGCTATTTGGCCAATGTAACACCCCAACTTTTCAAAAGCAGTATAATATTTTTTTTTCATTTAGAATCATCAGAGTAGAGCAACGGAGCATTTGAGTAACTGATATGTATATATAAAATGCCGTAAGTCTGGCCAATTTACAGAAGCAGTACAAAACCGTGTGGTTCAAAAGTAGATAACAACATCAAAGGAAAGCTTCAGACGGAACAACAAAAGAAAGTCTTCAGCCGGAACATCTACGCGGGCTGCTTGTCTCTCTCCTTGGTCCTCGGTCCTCCGGAACCTGACGCTATGTTAAGGGCTGAGATCCAGCGCACCGGATCTCAGGTAACGGTTAACCTCATGTTTATGTATACAAATACAAACAACAGACATCCACAACTTCATCAGCACATACAATCACTCCATCACAACCCATGCATATGTATTGCCCCCAGCAATGCAGACAGATTGCCCCCAGCATACAGACAGACGTACATTGCCCCCGGCATACTGACAGCATTGCCCCATACACATACATGAGACATATTGCCCCGAGCAAGATACGAGAACATATCCTCTAACCACTATATGCATTTCAACAGTATAACATCTATACAACACACACATACCACATATATGCATACCATTCACATCAGAGTTAGTGTTACAGTACGCGAACGTACCTTCGTTGACGACGTTAGGTACTTCTGGCGGAAAAACGTACTTTTACGGGAAAACGTGAAACAGCGGCACGTCGGGCGATCAATAACGGCACGGATCGAGTTTCTGATATCCTATAAGGGTAATATCACTTTCATTAGTGATTTGACATTACGACTGGCATTTTAGGTAAAAATTACCATTTTGCCCCTATACCCCTAATTGGCGGAATTTCGCCAGCACTTCGTTACTTTAACTTTCAAATTTCAGAGACTCAATCCCTACTATGTTTTTACCTCGTCAGGCATCTTTCAATGCAATGAGGCTTAAAAACAAGAATAGGAATCTCATCTCCTACTTCCTAGATCTAACTACAGCTTTACCAAAACTGCCGAAGCTTAAGACTAAGTACCGAAAAACTTACTCAGAGCTTCGCTTCAGAATTTTCCAGAGCTTCTCTCTCTAGAACTTCTCTCTAGATTTCGGCTAGAAGAAGGAAATGGTGTGAGAATTCAAGAGGCAAGGCCTCTTATTTATAGAGAATTTTTGGGTCCTAAAGTGTAATTTTCCCTTATCAAATTTGGGGTCCAAAGTTGTAATTTTCCCTTTAATATTTTAAAGAGTGATTCTTGGCCACACAAAGCTCCAAAACGTGCTGCCCCCTCTCCAAGCCAAAGATCAGCCAATTGGATGATCACACGTGTCCTCATCCAGTCTAATTTCCCCGATCGGTACCCGATTCGCGTAATTTCGGAGAAATCTCAAAATTCTGGTTAACTAACTTTGAAGATCTCCTCTTACTTACTAGAAATGTCTATTTTAATCTAAATCTTGACTCCATACAGGGCATTCCGTGTTCAGTTAGGAAAATGCACAATCGGCTTCAGAATTAACTTCCGGAAAAGCCTAACGGAAGATAAAAACTCACTGATCAATATTTTATCCTGACTTTGACATTCCCATTCCTGGTTCTCCAGATAGGATCCGTTTCCTAATTATTAAATTACTATTAATCATAATTAATTATATTATATTATAATACAAAACTTATAAGTTAAGTTTTCATTTTATTTCTTTATTTCTATTTTTTTTTATTTTATTTTCTTGAGCCATAATTCGGTCAAAACTGATTTCTTTTTTATTTTTATTTTATTTAATATAAAATAATTATTTTATATAATTTCTTACACAATTTTCCTATTGGTCCAAAATTGTATTTAGGCTTAAAAATACCTAAACTCATCCATTTTTCTCCAAAATTTCCAATTAATTAGTAAACATGTTTTTTACTAATTTTAGAACAAAAACCACTAATTTTAGGGTTTTACATAATTATTCATGAATTTCCTCTGCTTAAGCTTAAGTAATTAGCCAATAATTTCCTAATTACTTTCTTATCAATAGTTGATAATTTTCTTACTTAGGATGCCTCATTACCTCATAAATTTTGTATTGACATTTTTGCTTTCATGTCTCTTGCATTATCTTAGCATTTACGGGGGTATTACGGCCATTTCCTTACTTTTTGAGTATTCTTCTACAATTTCTCCAAGTTTGTAACTTAATAAATTACCTAAATTAGGGACAATATCCTTCCCTATTTCAAATAGATTTTTACTTGCTTCTTTTATAGCTTTCACAGGGTATTTATAACCCATAATAAGTTTAGGGACCTATTTGCAAATCTTCAAACGTTTTAGGGACCTAATTGCAAATTATTTAATTTCAATGGGAAATTACCCTAACAACAAGGTAACCTCCATACAAGGTGTTTGAGACCTCATATTCACCTATTTCCAATAGGTATACTTCCCAATTTTTGATATTTACCCTAAGTGTGATTTTTAGGGTATTACAGCCAAAGTGGGGAAAATAAAAAAAAAAAGAAAACAAGCTTCCATCATACTTATACACGTAAGTGAAAAATGTAGTTTCAAAAAGAAAAGGAGCAAGTTCTAGAGAACACAAATCATGAGCAGATGCACACATGAAAGAAAGAATGACAAAAGATGAATTCCATTCATGTAGGCCCAAAATCTTACAAGGTCAATACCAACTTAGGCAACCAGCATCCCAAAATTAACTACCAAGAAATATAATTCAAGAGTCCAGAAATTCAGCCCCAAACAGAAGGATCCATCAAAACCAAGATATCAAAGTTCACAAGAGGTAGAGCAATCATAGAAAGAGAGTGAGTTATTCATAAAAACTTTTTTTATTCTACCTACTAAACTACATTATTTCTACTGAATTGTGTCCCTCCCCCGCACTTATCTTCCTCATACAACAATTAAACCCAAGTAATCATATGAATTAGGAAGAAAATAAGTGAGGAAAGAGACAACCTTTGTTAGAGTATCTTGAGTCGCTTGAAGGAGAAGTTCTCATCACCAATGAGAATCATGCATTGGTCTTTAAAAATATCTTCTCTTCTATTAAATTTCCTTGGTGGAGGCGGTTCAGGATCTATTGGAAGAGGTTCAAGAATGTACGGTAGAGATTGACTCTTCTGACGATCCTTCCAGCAATGTGCCTGCAAAGAAGACAAGCAAATAGCAGCATCCCATCCAAAAATAGCAAGATGAAGAGATTTCAAGTGAATTAAGGGCATGTTAAGTTCCAAACTCTCCAAGTAATTATCACATCCAAGGAAATCAATGATACTCCCATCAGTAGGAGTCAAGGAACCAGTTTATATTGTGAAAATTCTCTTGTGCTTGCAAAATGGAAGGTATGGAATCCAACTTAGTGTTGGAGTATACCACATCATCGTTGCAATCGCAAGAGAGGGAAGGAAAAGAGTGGAAGAATGAAGAGAATTTTTCAAATCATCACCACTGAATGTGTAAAGATTCAAAACAATCATCTTGTTTTTCTAAATCAGGTGGCAAATCACAAGAAAGTACTTGTTGGAAAGATTCATCAACATGCAGGACTTTATCAATCAAAATTTCAGAATCTTTGTCACCAACAAGACTATAAGGAGGTAATCCAATGGGAATTTTATGTATCTTACATTCCAGGCTATGATGTTCTCACTCACATCAACAACGAATCCACAAGTAATGCGAATCACTAAGCAATTCAAAATCACTAAATAATGCAAAATTAACCAAATTAGTGCAAACATTGGCATTCATGCTTGATTCAACCTTTTCAAATTTGACATGCTTACTATCATCAATAGAACAAGAGGGTGCATTATGATCAATGGTAGAATCAACCACTTCACTAAATGCTTTCTTTTGAAGCTCAACAAGTAAATGACATTTTTCATGATAACAATCCACACACATTTGATATTCCTCACAAGAGCATGAAAATATGTCATTCAATTTATCGCATTCATCCATAGTACTATAAAGAGAAGCATTTTCATCAGTTAGAGCATCACATGAAGAAATAGGAACACACTCATCAACAAGTATAATCGAATCATTACTACTAAAGCCAATTGGTTGAGCAATTATATTTCCAAACAATTGAGGGGGTTCAACGATGATTTCCTCATCAACATCATCATCACTCAAATCATGAATTGCTGCGTTAGTTAAAGTAGTAGGAGAGTCTCCTTCTATAAGGATAAGATCATTACCAAATAGGAGGGAAGACTCTTCAATGTGCTTTTGCACTTGCTTCACTTCTTGTGCATGTGTGACCATGGGAGAAGAATTTTCTTGAAACATCATTTTAATCATTTGTGATTGCTGCTCAATTTCTTTTCCTAATTTCTCTCTCATTTTCGCTTGGTCTTCCATAATTTTAAACATAGAGTCCATTTGTTGATGAAAGCTTTCCCTATGTGACCACTCCTCATTTATAGCCCAAGTTGTTTGATTTTGGAAATCTCCAATGACTTCACAAATGGAAGGTTCTTGGTTGGGCACACATGGTTGAGAATGAGGTCCATAAGGTGGCTCAAATGGGTATAGGGATTCATGAGATGGATGGCATGGTATGGAAGTGGGATGAAATGAAGGATGGTATGGTAAGTGAGAGGGTTGATGATATTGTTGGAATGGAGGTTGTTGGTCTGGTTCATGGTATTGGTGGTGGAATGGGTCATCACATTCTTGATTGCCTACAAAAGAGTGAGAATTGAAAGGTAGATCATGATTACCATAAAACCAAGCCATGAAAGTTTAATACAATTAATTCCCAATGGTTCACAAGATAACTTTCTAACAATAAAAATTAAGAAAAGGAATCTAAGAAAATACAAATGCAAGTGAAAAAGAAAAGGAGATTTTTTTTTTTTTTTTCAAAAATGATCAAATATGCAAGTATGCTATGAATTAACTTTTTTTTTTGTTTTTTTTTTTAGTGAATTTGACAATTAAATCACCTAGGGAGCCAATTACTTAGCTCCCCGGCAACGGCGCCATTTGATGAAGACCTTTTATCGTTAGCCTTGGGGTCCACAATCAACAATTAACCAAGGATCGTGTATAGGCAAACCTAGGATTGTTCTCTCTTTTCGAGGAGCCTTTTATTGAATCCTAAGTAATCTAAGTGTCATGCAAATGAAATGAAAACAAGGGGGGATTGGGTTTTTGATTTTTAAATTGATAAAATAAAATAGAAATGTAATTTAAATGAAGCAAAGATAAAATAGAAAATAAGAAAACGAGATTAATTAGATAAACAAACGATTAACCCAGAATTGGGATTCCATAACCTTCATCGGGAAAAAACATAATAATCGAATTTGTGATTGATTCTGGACAAACCGAAATCTCTGCATTTATCCAAAAAGTGCCTCGACTAGACGATCGCCTAGCATTTGATCGAACTCATGGCGAACTCGCTGTGCGATCGCACAACGCTCTCTGTAACCAGGTCCGACTTATGTCCTTGGGATATCAATCTAGGTATTAAATCTAATACTCATTCCGAAATCATAATCGGATCCGATTAAAATAAACGAGAAACAAATTACGTTATCGATTGAAGTGCAGGCCCTCCTGGATTCACAGAATCCTCAATCCATAGGTCAACCACAAAAGCTTAGCCAAGCATGGCTAGGAAAAACTCAGAAGAAAAGATGAAGAAGAACATGATGGACAACTCAAAGAAAATAAAAAGCTTCTAATTTATTCTAAAAATCATAAAAGACGTATATATAATATTGAGAATGTGTTTGTAGCCACCATCTAATCCTCCTTATATAGGAGAGATGACTAAACAAAAATAGGAATCCCCTAACAAATAGGAAACCTCTAATAAATAAGAAATCTCTAAAAAATAGGAAACCTCTAACAAATAGAAAACCTCTAATAAATAGGAAATCTCTAAAGATTGGTCTTTTATTACAAAATTCGGGCAAAATAAAAATCCAGAAAAATGCATCTGTCTTTAGCTCCAATTTCGTCCATCTTCTTGTCTGAATCAGCCTTTCGAGTCTTCATAACAATTGTAGATCTCTGAATCATCTAAAAAAGGAAAGAAGAATCAGGATAATCAGATATCTAGATCAAAATTTATGGCGAAAAATACTAAATCATTGTAAATCTGAAATTTAATCATAAAAATGAATCAAATCCAATTAAAAGCTCAAAGCTCGATTAAGTAATAAAATCCATTATTTATTAAGTAAACAATCCTAAATTTATTCATCAAGAGATACAAATAAGTGTAATAATATTCAATTATCACCTTGGGATCCATTGCCTTGCCTATTTTAGTAACCTGGCCGGGCTCTGATCCAAGGAGAAAATCTTCTAATTCTCCATTTGGTTCGGCTTTCTTCATCTTTTCCTCCTCGCGCAGGTCCAACTCTACCAGGTTTACCGCCTTTCCTTCCGAACGTGCCTTGGGGCGTGATAACCGGGTTGGGTCATTCCTGACCGTATTGAAGTAACACTGGTGAGACTCTTTTTGGTCTCCATTCACGGTAACAACCTTGTTCTTCTTACTGATCATCTTGAGCTTCAGATGCTTGGATGACACCAACATATCCCAATTGTGAATCGTTGGACGGCCCAGGATTATGTTGTAAGAAGAGGGGAAATCTGCCACTACAAATCGGACTCTTTCTGACTTAAAAGCATGCTCGTCTCCCAAGGTCAGTTTGAGGTCAACATAACCCTTCAGACGAGTATCCTGCCCATTGAATCCGGTTAAAGTGGTTTTGCATGGTTTCAAAACATCGTAATCGAAGTTCATCCGTTTGAACGCATCCCAGAGTATGATGTCCACGGCACTTTCGTTGTCCACAAATATTTTCTTGACCCAGCAATTGACCAGAGTTCCCGTGATCACCAACCCGTCATGGTGCCTGGGGGCGACGTCCTCTAAATCCATGTCGGTGAAACATAGCACAGGAGACTTGGATTTATTTAAGTCCTCCTTAAATTTTGGGGTATCCCTTATTGACAGTACCTCCCTGAGGTATTTCCGCCATTGGCTTGCTGAGTCTCCTCCACCACCAAAGCCTCCGCTAATTACATTGCAGTCGTACTTGGCCTCGGGGAACTCTTCATCACTGTCTTCGAGTTTCTTTTTCTGCTCCCTTCTTCTTTTTTCTGACGGCGAGCTCTTACTCTGGCCTTCACCCTTCCTCTTGTTGCCCTGCTTTCCTTGGGTCTGGATTACGTATTTTTGGAGTTTCCCGTCACGGACAAATTTCTCGACCGCATTCTTCAGGTCCCAACACTGTTCGGTTGTGTGGCCATGTTGATCGTGGAATTCACAAAACCGAGTTTTATCCGTAGTGGCTCTTCTACCGAGGGGTCGAGGTCTTTCTACCTTCTTCATTTCGGTCGCGCATACTTCCTTCCATAACTTGGCCTGGGAGACCTTCAGCGGGGTGTATTTTTCATACTTAGAATCCCGGGTTTTACCATCGATGTCCCGGCCGCGAGGAGTTCTCTTGTATGCTTCCTGATTCTCTCTTTCTCGGTGCGATGGGCTTTTAGCCCGCTCTTTCATGGCGTTGCCCGCCCTTTCCATCTGTTCCAAGCCCAGATATTGCTGTGATCTATCATGAAAATCGGCCAAGGTTGTGGGCCGTCGTTTCATTATAGACTTCTTTAACCGGGATGATACATCCAAACCGGCTATGATGCAATGCAGGTGTACGTCCTCCTTCAATCTCAGAATCTGTAGCGCTATATTATTGAAGCGATCCAGGTACTTGCTCAGTGCTTCTCCTGGTCCTTGCTTAACTTGACCGAGTTGAAACTCAGTTTTGGGTTGTCTTTGCTTTTGCAAAGTTTAGCAAAAACTTCTGCTCCAGCGTCTTCATATTTGGAATGGAAAGATATGGCAAAGAATGAAACCACAATTGCGCAGCTCCCCTGAACGTTCCAGCAAATAACCGAGGTACTACGTCTCCCTTTATCCCCTTAACCATAATCTCCATTTTGAAGTTGTTTAAATGTATCAAGGGATCCTAGGTTATGTCATATTTTGGCAATTCCCTCGAATTTAAGCCCTTTGGGTACACCGCAGTCATAACTTTGTCAGTGAACTGGCCTAAGACTCGGTCTTCGTCCGCCCCTCCCGTCTGAGCTAATACTTTGTTGAGAGGCGGGGACGTGGTTTGTCCTTCTTTAACGGTCTGGTCCTTGGGAGGACGCTTTTCCTCTTGCCCCCTCAAGTCAGCTTGGGAAGCCAACAGAGTGTTTACCTTTCTAGCCACTGTTTCAGCACTCTTGGTTGGTTCGTGCGTGGTCTTGTGATTGATTTCCTTCTCCTGGTCTTCGTTTTGACCTTCTATGACCGAGTTCTTTCCCCGATGTTCATCTCGGTGGACATGCATAGAGGCCGAGGCGACGATCTGGTTTGAGCCATTGTCATTCTGCCCTTCATCTCGGACTTGCTTTGCTTTTGCTTCGTACTGTTCCTTTAAATTTTGCTGCATCTTTTTTCGCTCTTCCTGCCGCCATATTGCATTGTGGCTCCAATTCTTCTCGAACGATCCGAGAGTTCTCGTCTTTTTGCAGCTGATGCCAGTTTTCCATGTTGTCCATACGCCGGATCAACGATCCTATAGTGTTGTACAGCGTATGTCGGGATGGTCAATCTGAAACTCGTGGGAAGGATGAGGGATACCCTCTATCTGAATTCCTCGCTGGCCCCGATGCAGTCCCCGACTAGGATGGGGGGAATGGGCTGTGTCCTCGATTTCGATCTCAGTCGGTATTTTCCTCAGATCTCGTTCTGGGTCTACCGAATTCGAGTGCTGGGACAACTGCTCTGGGTTTGAAGGTTGTTGTGGTTCTTCTGGCGGCGGCGGCGGCGGTCCATGCACATTAGTGCGACTCCTAGTGCTGACAGCCATACTCAGCGGTTACGAGTAACTTTTATGATTCTGGGAATCGAGATTTTCGAAGTCCCCACGGTCGACGCCAATGTTCTGTAATAGAACACAGATGTCTAGCCTCAGTGGACTAGGTATGATTGATATTGGATCGGGTATAGCGCCCACTGCTATCTATGGAGGAGATATCAGCGGTTGCTAACGGATCACTGTGCTACACGGGGTGGCTTTTCGCCTGAGGGTGGTGTGTGTGCACAGTGAGACTGAATGGTAAAGAATGCAATGGTGAACGTGGAGAACATACCTGGTAGGCAACCTCCTATTTAAAGAGATTACCTAGGGTTTCGTTCTCCTTACCCTGAGTCCTTCCCACTGTCGTCGTGCGCCTCCCACGTCCTGATCGTGCGCACTCCATATCCTGCATGATTGCTGGATTATCGGCACAGTCAAGGGTGATAGGCAAGTTACCTGTTTCATGGGAGGTTTCCCGCCAGAGGCACTCCTATTGGGCCCTCGTCTGCCAGGCCCATTATTTGAGTCCATAACACATGTGCTTTCTTTTTTGTAGCTTTCTTTCACGGGCCCTGTCTCTAAGAGAGACGTGAGTATTTTGGACACATTGTTTTTTTTTGTCAAAAAGTATTTTGGATACATTTTTTTTTTTGGTCAAAGGAATTTATATTCATACTATTATTAAAGAGGTTACAACGATTACACTGGAAAACAATCCACTACATACACTAACAAAACGAAAACAAAGTGAACCAAGAAGACTTCAAAATACAAAAAATAACAAACCAAATGAAAGGAAAGCTAATCACCACAAAACAGGTGGGAATAAAAGTAGCATCAAAGACTCCATCGGCTTCCTGAACATCCAAGGTTAGAAGTAACATGAAAGAAGGTGTTGGTTGCAAAACCCACCCTATAGGGCACACCTTCTTATAAGCATAAGCTGCACATAGGTCAGCTACATAATCACCCCAAGATGGGGTACAGGACAGAGAGAACCCAACCTCAAAAGAAAAAAGACAAGTAAAGTCCTAAATACTTTTACTCCTCCAATGAAGAACAGCTGGTGACATCGAGCACTCACCCAACAAAATTTGGCTAACATTAGTGATATAGATTTGCCACCATCGAACAATCCTCACAATGGTCCTCTCATAGGTAAGGCACAAAACAGAATCAACCATTGACAAAACCCTTCCCCCAAAATCCCAAATCCAAGCCACAACAAGAAACACCACCATAAAAACCCAAATCAACAACAACATCAGAAGAAACACACAAACATAAAACAATAAAAGTAAACGAAAAAGACAGACTATCCCTCCGTCGGAGACCACCGTCGCGCCGGAGACCACCATCGAGGGAGACGTCCAAACAAAAAATTCCCACTGCCAGAGACGAGAGAGGACCACGGCTGCACCCAAAAAGAAGAGGGACGCCGGAGCTGGAGAGACGATGAGGACGGAGACCAGAGGAAAGCCGGCGCCGGAGAAGAAGGTCATCGCTTTATGTCCCTGTTCCGAGCTAAAACTCGCTGCTCCTGACTCATCGATGTCCGATCTACACTTCTGGGGCGGCTGTGGAGCAAGAGGAGGCTCGCTGGCGGCAAGAATGCCGCCGACGAGACAGGAGCCGTGAAGACGGAGAAAGATGGAGAAGAAGGGAAGAGAGGCGCTAGGGTTTCAGAAGGGGACCGCGTTTTTTTATAAAGACAAAAGTATTTTGGATACATTAAAAAGTAGAATGTACAACTTCCAATCTTAAATGTAAAACAAAGTTAATTTTTTTAAAAGGTTAAGGAATCTAATCAAATTATTTTATAATATTTATATTTTTTTTTCTAAATTAATTAGTTTGACTAATTAACTGATATATTATATAAGAATACATAATATATTATATGATTAAATAATTTATTTAGCTTCATTAATTTCTAAAAAAAATCAAATTTATTTTATATTTAATGCAAAACAGCTGATATATAATATTGTTTTAAGTAACATTGTTATCTTTGTTAACATTGTCGTTTGGCCGAAAGATTATGCAAAGCAATGAAAATGATCATGCGCATGTTTCTACACGCACGGGATTGGGTTTGTGGTGTGCTCAGAAATGTACGTGGCTACCGGAGATTCTCTTTGAAAAGTCAAAAGAATAGCTGGATGGCACTCTCTTTACTCTTTAGGCAGCGAAACCATTTTGGGTCACAATGATATAGGAGGCAAGAGAGTGGTTGGTTTGGTGTGGATACAGATGACTGCACATTAGGTTAACATACTTATGTGTCTACTTATGTGTTCATATTTCTATTATAAATATGAGCAATATTTTTTTAATTTTTTTATATATTATATTTATTTAAATTTAAATTATATGCTGCTTTCTAGAATTTTTTTCACACCCAATATCTCAAAATTAATTACTTCCCATAATACTGGTGTTATAGATAAATGCAGAACTAGAAGCTAATTAATTTGAGAAACTGGGTGCAAAAAAAATTCCAGAAAGAAACATATAATTTAAATCTAAATAAATACAATATATAAAAAAAAATATGCTCATACCTTTAATAGAGGTATGAACACATAATTGGGCATATAAATATGTGCACCTAATGTGCACCCGGATTCAGATGGATTCGTATTTCCTCAGTATCAGCTCCCTCATCATCCCTCAGTATCCCCATATTTGATCTAAGACACAAATTGTATAATTGTCAATTTTTTTTTTAATTTATCTCTATTAATGCTTCCTCAACAATAATAAAGAGGAGGGAATGAGAAAATTAAAGAAAATGGTTAAAATATTTTAAAAAATATATCTCATATTAACTAATTTAACTAACTTTTATAATCTAATCTAATTTAGATAAATGTCTTATATTAACTAAAGGAGGGAGTATAGTTAAACATACATTGCCCATGCCTCAAGTCTCAACCCACAACTTCCTAATTATTTCCGAGAGACTTACAACCACACCCCTTCTCCATCTACGGCCTTTGATCCTATTTATAAAATTCATTAAAAATAATAAATATATTTGAAATACATTTTTCTTTTTAAGTATGCCTTTATTTATAAATGGGTTTGTAAGAGAGAGAAATAGAGTAAGTAATCTTGTCGGACTTTTATAAAAATGATCAGAGGGAGTATTTCTTCCATTTTTCCTTTATTTTATATTTCCAACCAAATAATAAAGAATAAAATAATATGAGAAAATTTTATAGAAAGATTATTTTTGTCCTAATAATTAAATTTAAGACAAATATAGGTGGTATAATACAAGTTCAGAGGCGTCCACTGACAAGTCCATGGGTGTCCATTGACAAGTTTATAAGCATTTGACAATTGAAATTTATTGTAAAAAAGTTTCATGGGAGGTTTTTTTTTTGCAAGGTATCCCCATAACCGGTAGCCATTAGACTAATCCCCCGCCCTTCTGTCAGTGCATAAAGCGGTAGAGGATTGGCCACGGGATGCTTTCCATTCATAAGAGTTGGGGATCGAACCTCCAACCACTTGCTTAAGGGACGAGATGCTGAACTATCATGCCCATCCGTCGTGGTTCATGGGAGTTAAATGCAATCTTGAGAAGTTAAGTGACTATTTTAGCATGTGTTCTTTTACCCAGAACCTATATGTAATTTTTTCCTTTTTTTATATCATTTTGTTATGGTCTTCTGTCTTTCCAATAGGTCACATCATACTTTTTTTTTTTTTTTCTTTCTCAAAATCCAAAGATATTTGACTAATTTCTATGCTAGTATTTTTTTTTTCTCGAATAAAGATGCTAGTATTTGAAAGTGTGTAAAAATCACTTTCTACCGTCTTCAGAGTAGTTGGTTCTGTGCGGAGACAGATAGCTTGCCTTAAAGGCACACGGGGTAAGGCAATAATTACATGTACGAAACATGAAGATAAAATAAAGGCCCATGTGAGTGAGAGGTTGGCTTTGAATCCCAACAAAATAAAAAGACCTAAATGTCCTTAGAAGGACGGAACACTCCTCAACCATCCCAACAGTACCAACTGCAGACTAATCAAACCACTAAAGGCCCTAGAAAGAACAACACCAGTTGCGGATAAAATTACGAATAAGTTGATAAATAATTGGTTATGAATAGAATTACGAATAAGTCCTAATTAATGGATTTCTTTTATAACAAATTTTGTAAATTTAAGAATACACTCAAATCTCTTGAGACTTAGTTATAATTAAGTTATTTAAAATGACATAAATATTCTTTTTAGTACTATTCGGTATCCTGAAATATTTTTTTTAGGATCTTAAAAAAATATTTCAAAGTACGGATTGGTACTAAAAATATACTTCAGGGTACAAAAAATTTTTTTAAATTTTTTAAAATTTAAAAAGTATGATTGTGTGACACATTATGAGATGTTAGATTGATCTAATGGTTGCAAATTGAGGCTATTGAGGGATTCTAAGGATGGCGCTTTTAAGGAGATCCGGTTCCATGGTGAACCACGTATCACTCTAGTCTTATTTATAAGTCTAGTTTGACCAAAAAAATTGGTCATATTTATAAGTTTGGTAAATGAGATTGTGACAATTTTACTCATATTAATTATATCCATAAATATAGAAAGAGAAGAAACAGTTAAAAAATATCCAATCATAAATGAAGGTAAAGTTGAAAATTTACCCACATAATCATTGTGTCAACTACTTTTTTTTGTTATGTAGGATTTAGTCAAAATGAACTTATAAATAAGACCAAATTGGTAAGTTATAATGGAGGCAAGATAAGTTATAATGGAGGCAAGAGAGTAGTTGGTTTGGTGTGGAAACAGATAGCTTGCCTTAAAGGCACACGCGGTAAGGCAATAATTACACGTACGAGACGGAAGCTAAAATAAAGGCACATGTCAGAGCTTGGCTATATTCTATCATCATCCCTTGCATAGAATTAGAGTCAAGATTTGAGGTGTCTGTGGAAGGAATGCACATTATGTGCACATAATTAGGTGTCCAATTATGTGCTCATGAGCATATTTATTTTTTTTAAATCTTTTTTATATATTGTATTTATTTAGATTTAAATTATATACTGCTTTCTGGAATTCTTTTTGCACCCAGTATCTCAAAATTAATTAATTTCCATGATACCGGTGTTACAGATAACTGTAGAACTGAAATCTAATTAATTTGAGATACTGGGTGTAAAAGAAAATTCCAGAAAGCATAATATAATCTAAATCTAAATAAATACAATATATAAAAAAAATTAAAAAAATTAAAAAAATATGCTCATACCTCTAATAGAGGTATGAGCACATAATTGGGCACCTAATTATGTGCACCCTTGTAGAAGTGATTTTTGTTTTTGATGAACTTTTTCTGATAGATTATTATTTTTTCTATTGGACTAATTTAACTAATTTTTATAATCTAATCATATTTATGTAAATGTCTTAAGGAAGCAATTTTCCTTTATTATACCATTTTGTTATCTTCTTACTGTTTTATGTATGATGATAAAAGTGCCCACAATAACAGCTTATTTGGTTCAAGAGGAGGCTATGGAGGGGATGAAGGATTAATCAAATTGTCATTAATGAGAAGAATATTTTTTTTTATTGAAATTTTATTTTTAGAATATTAAAATTTGAGTAAATACCTTTTTTTGGTCTTTTACAAAAAAACGCGATCCTCATTTTGGTCCCTGACAACAACAAAATTTAGTCTCGTAATCCTTCACAAATTCAAAATACACTCAATTGGTTGATATTTTGATCCCTCAAAAATTTCCAAAATGTCATTTTTAGTCCATAAAAAATGACAAATAAGGGTCAATTTTTTTTATAAAGGACCAAAAATAATATTTACTCTTAAAATTTTTTATGAACAATTTCATTAATATAAGAAAAAAAAAAAATCTCTCACCTTACCCACTCCTCTCCACCCTAAAGGCCTAAACCCCCTAAAGTCACATCATACTTTTTTTGACCCTCGAATTTCAAAGATAAATCCCTTATAAATTTGTAAAACCCAAAAGAACCTTTCGAATTTGTTAAAGGGCTAAAGGTGCCAAGAATCATATAGAGATTTATAAATTTAGGTAAAATTATCTTTTTTTCTTAGTTTTAAATAAATTTAAAAAATAAAAATGACCATTGTATATGCTGTTGAAAGTTTTATAACTTCCAATAAGGGTTATTTTTATTTTTTGAAATTTATTTTAAATTAAGGGTAAAAATATAATTTCATCCGAATTTATAAATTTGATATGGTCCTTGATACCTTTAAATTCTTTAACAAATTTGGGTTGCTGAGAGTTTTACAAATTTATAAGATATTTATATGAGATTTTCCCTTACTAATTTATTTCTGTAAGGATGTTAGTAAAAGTATGTAAAAACCACTTTTGTTGTTGTTGTTCTTGTTGTTGTTGTTGTTCTTCTTCGTCTTCTTCGGTCTTGTCGTTCTTTAAAGCAAACTCTGTATCTTTGCTTGTTTGTGTTTGGATCATTCCTTTTGAGTTTCTCTCTGTTGTGCTGACAACTCTTGTTGTTCATCCTTAACAACACTTTTTGCTTTGATTTTTCTGAACTCCACTCAATATATACTCCCTTGTTTCCCCTCTTCTTCTTGTTCTTCAACACTTTGTTTGCCCTGCTTCCTTGTATTTGGATCCTTTCCTTTCGGTTTTTGATCTTTAGCTAGTTCCATTCTTCACTCTTATTCTTCTTGTTCTTTGTGGTCAAAAAAAAAAAAAAAAAAGCAAAGAGAACTGTAGGCTCTACTTGAATTCCTGTTTTGATTTTTGTCTCCGGTTACTATAGTTTCTGTTGTTTTCTTGGTTCTGGTTCCAAAAAAAAAAATTTGCCCAGGTACCCATCCATCAATCGTTGCTGTTTTTCTTTTTGTTCTTCTTCTTCCCAAAATAATTTAAAAAAAAAACAAAATCAGAGTTTTGGCTTCTGTTTGAGAGTTTTCCTACTAAAGGAACTTTTTTTTTCTCAAGCTTTTATTTGCTTTCTTGTATTTGAATTATTTTCGTTTTACTCTCTTCTCTGTCGGATTATTGTTGTTCTTCTTCTTGTTTAGAGAAAACCAAAACAAAAAAAAAAAAAAAAAATCGCCTCCTTTCTTCGTGGTATTTTGTACGTTTTTTCCTTGTATTTTTTTTTTCTCTACCTTCGTTTTTGTCTTTTCTTAAAAAAAAAAAAAAGGAAACACAAAACAGGAGGCTTCGAAATCCAAGGCATTGCAGCTGTGTGGCATAGAAATTCCTGAGAGGTACGAATCCGTGCTCTGAATTATGTTTGCATCATCTTATACATATATATTTGTGTTTGTATATAGCTTCTTAAACTTTCTTTAACTTATTTTGGTCACGTGAAGCTTCCTTAAAATTTCAATTTCACTTTCTTTAACTTATTAGTTGTAATTTTATTCTATTTATAGAAACTTTTACAATTTCGCAGATCTTTATATTTTCTACATTTCACATATATGAATGCTGATATTGATATGGTTTTTTTTTTTTTTTTTTTTATGTAGAAAGTTTCCTGTTAATATCTATCATTATGAATATGAGAATTAATTTTTAGGGTCTTTATCAATGATTTAAGTAAAGCCGCAAAAATCAAAACTAAAAAAATAGCAACAAGCACAATAGATTTTTAATCATTCAGATTTTGTTGAACTTAAATAATTAAAATCACGCTTCTTAAGTTTATAAAAGTAATTTTTAGTAATCTTGTAGTCGCCTTGTCATGCTTGAATGCCCCAAAGACTCACCCCAAAACACGTGTTTATTTGTGTAGGTGTGAGTTTTCAGGAATAGGTCAGGTTAATTTTGGGAAAATTCCATTTAAATACCAAATGAATTTGCAAAACCCCCAGAAGTCCTTCGAATTTGTAAAAAGACTAAGAGGTGATAAGGACTTTTGAGGGTTATGCAATTTTGTGTGAAAAGACCACATTACCCTTAACTCTTAGTGACTCAGGGAAGGAGCACTTTCTTATTCCATTTTTGATAGCCATTTCCTCCGCCATTTCCTGCCCTAGCGAGCGTTCTTCTTCACCCACTGCCATCGCTGCCGTCTCCGTCGCCGTTGATGCCCGTGGAGGTGATTCTTCCTTCAAACCCTTTGTTCTCGCCATTGTATTCACTTACATAACCAATATATAAAAATAATCATCAACAAAAAAATCACCAAGAATAACAATAATGAAGAAACAACTCAAACGAAGCTCTTCGTTTAAGACGCAATCAGAACCCTATCTAAAAGCAACAATCAGAACCCGAAAAGAAAACCCACAACACCAAAACCACGGACACTTGTTCGAATGACCCAGAATTGCAGAAAAATCCAGAATTGCAGAAAAATCCACGGACGAAAGATTATATTGGAAAGAGGAAATCAAATACCTTTTTACCAAATTCAACTACAGGACCGTGATGTTGCAGGTTCGTTTTGAGATCGATAACCAACGCTCGCTGAGATCGATCACCAAGACAGAGGGAAAAGTAGAAGAATGGGTTTTTGTTTTTCTTTTGAGGTGCCTTGGAGTGTAATATATCACACTAGAGGGTTCCCTTGAGTGTGATATATGCACTCCAGTGTCTACCTTTTTTTCCTACATTCATAACTTACACAATAAATAAAACTTTTACAAAATGCATAACGCGCAATTTACCATTTGCATAACGCAATTTACAACGTGTTTTTTTACAAAGTTCACACTTGGATGCTGAATGAAAAACCAAAGTTAAAGATAATTTTACAAAATGCATAACGCAATTTACCACTATCATAACGCAATTTACCATTTGCATAACGCAATTTACAACGTGTTTTTTACAAAGTTCACACTTGGATCTTTGAATGAAAAACCAAAGTTAAAGACAATTTTACAAAATGCATAACGCAATTTACCACTATCATAACGCAATTTACCATTTGCATAACGCAATTTACAACGTGTTTTTTACAAAGTTCCCACTTGGATGCCTGAATGAAAAACCAAAGTTAAAGACAATTTTACAAAATGCATAACGCAATTTACCACTATCATAACGCAATTTACCATTTGCATAACGCAATTTACAACCTGTTTTTTACAAAGTTCACACTTGTAAAAGTGTCTTTAACTTTGGTTTTTCATTCAGGCATCCAAGTGTGAACTTTGTAAAAAACACGTTGTAAATTGCGTTATGCAAATGGTAAATTGTGTTATGATAGTGGTAAATTGCGTTATGCATTTTGTAAAATTGTCTTTAACTTTGGTTTTCATTCAAAGATACAAGTGTGAACTTTGTAAAAACACGTTATAAATGCGTTATGTAAATGGTAAATTGCGTTATGATAGTGGTAAATGCGTTATGCATTTTGTAAAAGTTTTATTTATTGTGTAAGTTATGAATGTAGGAAAAAAAGGTAGACACTGGAGTGCATATATCACACTCAAGGGAACCCTCTAGTGTGATATATTACACTCCAGTGCACCTCAAAAGAAAAACAAAAACCCATTCTTCTACTTTTCCCTCTGTCTTGGTGATCATCTTAGCGAGCGTTGGTTATCGATCTCAGAACGAACCTGCAACATCATGGTCCTGTAGTTGAATTTGGTAAAAAGGTATTTGATTTCCTCTTTCCAATATAATCTTTTGTCCGTGGATTTTTCTGCAATTCTGGGTCATTCGAACAAGTGTCCGTGGTGTTGTGGGTTTTCTTTTCGGGTTCTGATTGTTGCTTTTAGATAGGGTTCTGATTGCGTCTTAAACGAAGAGCTTCGTTTGAGTTGTTTATTCATTAGTGTTATTCTTGGTGATTTTTTTGTTGATGATTATTTTTATATATTGGTTATGTAAGTGAATACAATGGCGAGAACAAAGGGTCTGAAGGAAGAATCACCTCCACGGGCATCAACGGCGACGGAGACGGCAGCGATGGCAGTGGGTGAAGAAGAACGCTCGCTAGGGCAGGAAATGGCGGAGGAAATGGCTATCGAAAATGGAATGAGAAAGTGCTCCTTCCCTGAGTCACTAAGAGTTAAGGGTAATGTGGTCTTTTCACACCAAATTGCATAACCCTCAAAAGTCCTTATCACCTCTCAGTCTTTTTGCAAATTCGAAGGACTTCTGGGGGTTTCCCGTTAATTTTTGGTTAAAAAATAAAATTAATTTTTAGATCGTCACTAAAGTGATTTCTTATATTTATAAAAAATTGAAGTTATCCATTCAAAAAAAAAAATCAAAATAAATAAAGTTATTTTACGTTCATTACAATAATAGAAACACCATTTTATTTAAAATTGCTTCTCAAAATAATTATAGATTATCGATTATAAAGAAGAACTTATTTGAAATAACTTCTAAAACACGAATACGACGTTATTTTTTTTTTAAAAAAAAAATCATTAAATAAAAATAGGAAAGAAACTCGTAGATGTATCTTCTTTCTTCTATTGATGTTACATTATAGGCGGATGATCTACATCAATTTTCTTTGCCTACACAGTTTATTTGAAATATTTTCTTTTGACTTCTATGTCACCCTTAATTGAACCGTTTTTAATGAGTTTCATTTCTTAATAAAATGAAAGACGTGTTTTATTATGCAGCATATAAATATGGGAAAATTAGAATAAGGACATGGAAGAAAATATATTTATTAACGAGAACCGTAAAAATTATAATTATTTAGAAGGATTAAATACAAAAAGAAATAATTTAAAACACTAAAATGTCACTAATGACATCTTTTGCATTCACTCCTACATTATTTCTTACCTTCTATTTTTAAAAGTAAAAAGAAAATTCGAAATTTCACCCAATTAAATAAAAGTTTCCTGATTTTTTTTTTTAAACTTGAATAGACATGTATGGAAAAAAAGTTACACATTCTTTGATTTTGTAAAAATTATAATTTTTTTAAAAATGAATAAAAATATTTAATTAAAAATAAAAATTATGTAATTTTAATAAAACTCATTCTTTTATAATTTTTTATTATATAAGTTATACCAAGAAAGTTCATACGATCTGTTTTCATTTTAGAAGTAAATTTATGTGTCTTAAGGAAATTCATTTAATGTTAATAAAATTAAAGATATAAATAATTTATTATATCAAAATAATTAAATAATATATTGATTAAATGAATATGGGAGAGAAACATTAAAAAATTATGAGTGGAATCATTGTTATTGTTAATTAAATAATATATTGATTGCATGAATATAAAAAGACAATATTCTACATAAAATAAGTAACATTTAGATATCTTATGGCTAAAAAATGATTAAATTATTAATTTTTATGATTTTACAAAGATTTAATACTTTAAAATTGCATCTTTAGAAAAAATCACAAGAGGAAGAAAAAATTTCCAATCATCTGCTATTTGTAGCTTATGTTAAATATGATATAGGGAAGACTTTCGTGTTTGTGTATATTCAGATCAAGTTTAAAAGAAATTATTTTATGTAATTTATAAGTCACACTATTAATTTGTTTATACAAATGTAGAATTTTACTTATTGTGTAGATCTAACCACATAGCTCGGAATGGAAGGAGTTTTATCTCAGAGCTTCTTTACTTACTGTTTGAGAGATTTCCTACTGAAGGAACTTTTTTTTTTTCAAGCTTTGGTTTACTTTCTTGTATTTGAATTATTTTCTTTTTACTCTCTTCTCTGCTGATTATTGTTCTTTTGTTCTTGTTTAGAGAATACTAAAAAAAATGGTAAAATTATACGTAGGTCCCAAGGAACAAAAATAATTACATAAAAGTCCTTTGATATTATTTGTATGGAAATAAAATCCGGGTTTTAAATGTTGTTGTATATATATGTATTTCTTGTTGTAAATATGGTTTTTTCTGTTGTAAATAGTCAGATTTTAATTAATACAGCACTTCCTGTTGTAAATCTAACATTTTTCTCTTGTAAATGACCTCTCTACGTTCAAAATTCAGGTGTTTAAATGTTGTTGTAAATATAGGCATTTCCTATTTTAAATATGAATTTTTCTTTTATAAATGATTAGATGTTTAAATGTTGTTGTAAATATAGGCATTTCCTGTTGTAAATATGACATTTCCTATTATTAATTCAAATAATATCAAAAAAGTCTCTTGGGATTTCTGTGTAATTTTATGATTTTAAGGGATTTTTTTATAATTGTTTTTGTTCCTCAGGACCTGCGTGTAATTCTTCCAAAAAAAAATTCTGCGTGGTAGTTTGTTTGTTCTTTCCGTGGATTTAAATGTCTCGTTTGATTTTTTTCTCAACCGTCGTTTTTGTCTTTTCTTAGAAAAACAAAAAGGAGGCTTCGATATCAAGGCATTGGAACTATAGCATTGAAATTCCTGAGGTACGAATCTGTGGTCCCTTATGCTTATAAATTATGTTTGCATCGTCTTATACATATATATTTGTGTGTGTACGTGTATAGCTTCTTAAACTTTCTTTAACTTATTTTGGTCACGTGAAGCTTCCTTAAAATTTCGATTTCAGTTTTCAAGTTAGTATATGCAGAGTATTTTACAAGTTTTTTATTATAAATTTTATATTAAGAAAGTTTGTACAATTTTTTTTTTTTTTAGAAGAAAATTTATGTGTGTTAAGCAGTTCAGTTCATTTTATGTTAATAAATTTAAAGATATAAATAATTTATTATATCTAAATAATTAAACGCTATAATGAATCCAACTTAGTGAAAAAACATTAAAAAAATATGAGTTTAATCAATATTAATTAAATAATAGATTTAATTACATAAATATGAAACTTGTGAAAAAAGATATGGGCTTTTTTTGAGTTATTTTTAATTTTGAATACAAAAGATAATGAAAAAAGTTTAGGGAAAATTTATTAATTCAAAATTTATATTATCATGTTTGATCCTTTGAAATAATTATAATTTTTATCATCTTTTTACAATAAATATGATTTTTTCTTGGTTTTTATTTTTCCCCCTATGAATATATAAGCATTAATTAGTTACATAATTGTATTGAGATAATTTATCTCTAGATCCTTATAGTAGTAATCAATTTTCAATTAAATCCGTATAATCCCCCCCCCCCTTTTATTAGATTCATTTTCTATTAGGTCCTTGTAGATTCTTTTATCAGGACCTTATAGTTTTACTTGATTTTTAACCTCTTATTTTTGTCAAATAAATTCTTAAAATATTATGCTATAAATATAAAATATAATGTTATTAAATATTATTCTATAAATAATAAGTTATTGTAATAATTTATTTTATGAAAGTACATAGATCAAGTTTTTTATATTCATTTCGTATTCTCCAATCACATATGGCCTTATATTCTAATTTTATTATCCTTATTGTAACATTTTTATTTTATTTTATATTCATATAAACTTCTTAATTAAACATATATTTTTATTTTTTATTATTTTCTTACTTAAGTTTAAAATTTTTAAATTTGAATTAAAATTAAAAAATTAAAAAATTGAAGAGAATAAGAATTATTTAACAAATAAATTATTAATTTAAATTATTCAGTTATTTTATTTCAATTAAATTAAACTTACAAGGACCTAATAAAAAATTATAGTTTTGATAATAAAAATTACATATTTAAAATAACTACTAAAACAAGAAAAAAAATATGTTTAGGTTTTAAACTTTTAGCTAATTACAGCAAAAAAACTCACTGAATTTAGATTCCGAATAACCTCCCTCACCTCTAATAGTTTAAAACTAAAACCTTGAAGTTTTTCTATTATTAACTCACATGCTGATAAAATTTGAGTTAAATTTAATGGTTTTTGTTATTTATTTTTTCCTTTCCAATTGAGCATTTAGGGGTGTCTGCTGCTCCTTGGTACTACACCTAGAGCCGGGAAATCGGGCCAAGCCCATCGGGCCGGCCCGTTTAGGCCCTGGCCCTGCAGGGCTCGGGCTTGAAAAATAGGTCAGGAATTTGAAATTGGCCCTGCAGGGCCGGCCCTGTAGGGCCTCGGGCTTAATCGGGCCGGCCCTGTAGGGCCTCGGGCCAGCCCTGCAGGCCCGTTTAACTGTAGCTTTTTTTTTAAAAAAAAAAATTACCTAGACTTCCACTTAATAAATGTATTTATTTGTAATTACTTAGATTTTTTTAGTTTAAAATATAACCCTTTTTTTATGTTTATTATTATTCCGTATTAAAACACATAATTAGTTATTATACATTTTAAAGAATGGATCTTTTCATATTAAATAAAACACATACTTTGGTATTACAATATTATATACGTAATAAATTATAAATATATTTTGTATAAAATAAGTATAATTATTTTTACTGTCGAAAAATCATACATGACCGAAGGAATCTACGACACACACAAAATTATGAGAGGGAAAGGCATTTTGTTGTGGGTATACATAAAGCAATATCTTTGTTTAATATTTTTTGAAAAAAAGGAAAAAAAACATATTCTTTGTGTTTATTTATTTTTTATCACGAGTTAATGAATGTGTTTATTTGTTGAATGATTTATATTGTTTAGATATTAATGTTGATAACATTTATTTGATAGATTAGAACTTTAATGGTTGCAATTTACCAATTATATTTCTTTAAAAAAACGAAGGAAAAATAGTTAAAATTTGGAATAGTAATTTTCACCTCGAGCGGGCTTTGAAAAACAAATGTTTTCCTTTCTCCAAGCCTCGTAGGGCCGGCCTGTCGGGCCACGGCCTGTAGGGCCAGCCCTGTCCTGCCCAGGGCCTGTCGGGCCAGCCTGTCGGGCCACGCCTTGTAGGGCCAGCCCTGTCGGGCCCAGCCCTGTAGGGCCGGCCCTATCGGGCCGGCCGGCCCGATTCCCAGCTCTAACTACACCCCAAATTTCCCCCTTCCAAAATGGTTTTTGTGTTTCTTTTTATCATTATATTCTATATAAAAAAAAAGTAAATTTAGATATTTCATGGGCAAAAAAGATTAAGTTTATAACTTTTTTATGATTTTTCAAATATGTAATATTTTAAAATTGCATCTTTAAAATGATCATAAAAGGAAGAAAAGAATTGCAATTACCTGCTATGTGATCTTAGTTATGATATAGGGAAGACTTTCAAGTTTGTGTATATTCAGATCAAGTTTAAAATTAGTTGTATTCTTAATAACACCGCATCTCTCTATGCCTTTTGTTGCATTAGTCCTTTGATAATATTGTGATTAATTCCATGCAAATAAAAATGTATTAATATATATTAATTATAATTGGTTACTTTTCTCATTTAGAATAGCATATATTAGTGCTGCGTGTGAAGCCAATTCTGAATCAAATCCACAGGAACAGAACAAATATGTGAATATTAGAAAAACAAATGAATGTTAGGTGGTAATAAGCTAGACTCAATTTTAGTGCTCATCATTTTCATGGTGGTCACCAAATTTAATTTGGACCCTTTAACGAAAAAAGTCATATTTTTCATGTTACTTTATTTTGCAATTTATCAATTTTCTTGCCTTAAAGATAATTAGAGTCCACATTTATTCATTCGGTTTAATTTCCTCTCAACCATTCACCACTCTGCAATTTCTTTGCTCTTCTTCACTTCTCGCTTTCACTTCACTGTCCAATATTTAGGAAAGCTTTTGAGGTTCTTCTTCTCCCCAAAATAATTTTTAAAAAAAAAATATCAGAGTTTTGGCTTCTGTTTGAGAGTTGCCTACTGAAGGAACTTTTTTATTTTCAAGGTTTTATTTACTTTCTTGTATTTGAATTATTTTCTTTTTACTCTCTTCTCTGTTGATCATTGTTCTCCTTCTTCTTGTTTAGAGAAAAACTAAAAAAAAATTCTGCGTGGTAGTTTGTTTGTTTTTTCCGTGTATTTAAATTTCTCATTCGATATTTTTATGACCTTCGTTTTTGTCTTTTTTGTAAAAAAAGCAAAAAAAGAAACACAAAAAAGGAGGGTTGGATATCCAAGGCATTGCAGCTGTAGCATAGAAATTCCTGAGAGGTACGAATCTGTGCTCCCGGGTAATTTTTTTTAAAGAAAATAAAATTAATTTTTAGATTGTCAATAGGGACAATTTCAAATAAATACCTTTTGAAATTGTAAAACCCCCAGAAGCCTGTTGAATTTGTAAAAAGACTGAGAGGTACCAAGGACCTATGAAGGATATGCAAATTCGTGTGAAATTACCCTTTTACCCTTAGTTTTAAATAAATAAAAAAAAATAAAACACCCCCAACCCCCACCCCCACCACCACCACCGCCGCCGGCCGGGGACCACCACCCCCGCCGGCTGGCTGCCGGTGGTGGTGGTGGTGGGGGTTGGAGTTTTTTATTTTTTATTTATTTATTTAAAACTAAGGGTAAAAGGGTAATTTTATACGAATTTGCATATCCCTCATAGGTCCTTAGTACCTCTAAGTGTTTTTACAAATTCAACAGACTTCTGAGGGTTTTACAATTTCAAAAGGTATTTATTTGGAATTCTCCCTTGTCAATAAAGTGATTTATATATTTATAAAAAATTGAAGTTATCTATTCCCAAAAAAAATTGAAGTTATTTTACGTTCATGACAATAATAAAAACACCATTTTATTAAAAAGTGCTTCTCAAAATAATTATAGATTATCGATGATAAAAAAGCACTTATTTTAAATAACTACTAAAATAAGAAGACGATCTTTTTGAAAAAAAAAATCATTAAATAAAATATTGATTGCATGAATATGAAACTTGGTAAAAAAAAAAAAAAAGATATGATAATGGTGGGCGGTTTTAGTTTTTATTTTAATTATTTTTTAATTATGAATGCAAAAGATAATGGAGAAAGTTTTGTTAGGGGAAATTTAGTAATTTAAAATGTATATTATCATGTTTTGTGTTTCTAAGTAATTAAAATTTTTGTGGCCTTTTATAATAAATATGATTTTTTCTAAGTCCTTTATTTTAATTTGCCCTACAAATATATGTGCGTTAATTAGTTACATAATTGTATTGAGATAATTAATCTCTAGATGCTTATATTAACAAATATTTGTACTCTGTATTATGCAATACTACTCTTGAAGTTGAAAGTTGGAGTATTTATTAGCAATATTGTAGAGAAAATTGGTCAAAAGGGTTCCTACGAGGTCGATAGCTAATAACATTAGCAAAAATAGAGGATCTTTATTTTGTGCGTCTTCCATCTGGAATTTGTTGGTGTGCTCGAATGAGAGACTGTGTTATATATATACACGGTGGATTGTGAGGCTAACTTTCCTGTCATATTTACAATGGATTGTTTCATCCAAAGAGGTTCTGAAATTTTGCTCTCTATATGAACACTAAGATTTTGATAACTATGATTTGGTTTTATGCTATTGAAATCTAGGATCATAGTAGGTGTGTACCTTAGGTATCATGATCATGTTTTTGTAATGTATAGTCTCCTTTTATGTACGACAGATGGCGGATATGGCCGCTGGCAGTGCTGTTGCAACAAAATGTACAGACATATTGATAGGTAAAGTAATGAAGGAACTTCCATATATGTGTTGTTACAAGAGTTATGCAGCTGACTTTGAAGAGGAAAAAGAGAAGTTGAAAGCTGCAGTGGGGGCTGTGAACATGAAGATAAAAGAAGCCCAAAAAAGGAATGAGACTCAAATTGACCCTATAGTTGAGCAATGGGTTCAAAAAGCTAACAAACTTATTCAACAAGAAACAACACCAAAGAAATGGTTTTCACCGTATTCATTGGCAAAGAAATGGGAGAGGATGGCACAGGAGATTCCAACAATGATGGAGAAAGCTGAGAACTTCTCACATGTTGCACATGCAGCTGAACGTCCAGGCATGGAATTCTATTCACAAGAGTTTATGCATTTTAAGAGTAGAAACTCAGTTTTTGAACAACTTATGGAGGAGCTGAAAGATGGCAATAAATATAGGATTGGATTGCAAGCCATGGGAGGATCAGGGAAAACCACAATGGCAAAAGCAGTTGGGAAGGAACTTGAAAATTCAGAGGCATTTGATAAAGTTATCTTTATTGAAGTGCCCAACCCGGTTGATGAAAAGAAGATTCAGGATGAAATTGAAAAGAAATTGGATTTGAAGATAGATGATGATGAAAAAAAGAATTTAACACCTGCAGAACAAATATGGACTAGAATTAAAAACGCTGGAAAAGTACTTATAATACTTGATGATGTCTGGCAAAAGTTCAACCTTGAGAACATAGGGATTCACCATGGCATCCATGCCGAGGGCCGATGTTGTGTTTTGCTAACCACACGTTATGAGACAGTTTGTACAAGAATGGGATGCCAAAAGACCATTAATCTAAAGGTCTTACCTGAGGAAGATGCAGTGGATCTTTTCTTACATCACGCCAGTGAAAGTGGTAAGGAGTGTCCAAATAAATTGAAGAATTTGGCATCAAAAATTGTGGGCAAGTGTGGAAGATTACCGGTGATAGTTGTGGCAGTGGCGAAAACCTTCAGAAACTGGGATCCAAATGAATGGGAGGATGCTTTTGCAACAATAGAAGAAGATTCATCCTTTAGGCATGGGAATATTGATGAAGAACTGAACAAGTTTTATAATTCTTTGAAAATAAGCTTCAGGCATCTAGATCCAAGAGCCCAAGATCTCATCTTACTATGTTCAATATTCCCAAGATCTTATGAAATACCTGTAGAGCTTTTGAGTAGAATTGCTATAGGATTAGGGCTTTGTGAAAACGTTGACAGCTACTGTAGAGCAAGAAGTCATGTGCTTTCAATCAAAACCACACTCGTAAGTTCTGCTTTATTGTTGATCGCCACAGAAGGATGTGTAAAGATGCATGATGTGATTCGCGAAGTGGCCCAACTAATAGCAGATGAAAAGATTCAAGAAATCAGAAATTCTGAGACAAAGTTGAAGGAGAATGTAAAATATTCATCTTGGACCTTAAATGACTTTTCCAATTATTTGGAGGGCAACAATATTGAGGTTCTTTTAGTGTGGGTGAATGAAAATGATTCTTTGGAAGTTCCTAACACATTCTTTGAAGGTATGAAGGGACTTAGAGTTTTGCTTTTGTGTTCTAATGTAAAGATTGGGAGAACAGTGGCCTTATCACTACCAGAATCAATTCATTCACTTGAAAATATCCAAACTCTATCCTTAACAAATTGGGAGTTGGGTGAAATATCTATTTTGCAAAACCTAAAAAACCTTCAGATTCTTGAATTGACAAATTGTTCAATTGTTGAATTGCCAAATAGTGTTAGCCGACTGGAGAAATTGAGATGGCTGGGCTTGGTACGTTGTTCAATCAAAAAGAGTAATCCATTTGAAGTGATTGGAAGATGCCGGAAACTTGGAGTGTTGAATTATGTTTCAAATGATGACACTCTTAATAGTAATGCAAAGCCTTCTAAAATTATACATCTTCCAGAATTTGAAACATATCATATAGAAGTCAGCTCCTCCTCCAGGCGTTCTTTTCAATTGGATGCTTCAACAAAAAGATATTTCAATTCAACCAAGTTAAGCGGGGTCTTGTCTGAAAGCACGGTCAAATTCCTGGCAGCAAGAGCAGAGATTCTCGAGTTAATAGAATGTAATGAAACAAGATGGACAAATCTTATTCCTATTATGGTTCGTCCCATAGAAGATGGAGGAATGAATGACTTAATTAGGCTTTCTTTGGAATCTTGTCCTGTCATGCAACGCCTAATCTATTCAAATGGCATTCCATCTGATGTAGCTATCTTCTCCAATTTAGTTGAGCTGCGACTTCATGATATGCCTGTGAGGGAATTATGTCACGGTCATTTTCCTCTTGACTTTCTCAAGAAACTAGAGAAGCTAAGCTTAAGTCATTGTGACAAACTAGATGGTACATTATTCAAGGGCAAGCTAGAGCTAAGTAATCTTGAATCTATAAAGTTAGTGGATTGTTCAATGACGTGCCTTTTCCATCTATCCACAGCTCAGACTCTAAGGCAATTGGAAAATTTGTTCATAACAAGATGCTCGAAGCTCGAATGTCTAATAGGTGATGATGAGAGGGCAGAGCAGAAAGTGGATGATCATCAAGATCCAAATCAAAAGGACCATCACTCAGTGTTCTTGAAACTAAAGTTTCTCAAGGTTCGAGAATGTCATGAATTAGATTTTATATTGCCAATTTCTCCGTACAAAGAGCTGGAAAGTGTGAAGATAGATGATTGTAATGAGCTAAATTACATATTTGGGAAATGTCTAAATGAGGGAGCACTGCATCAAATGGAAAAGGAAACAATCCTCCCTTTACTACAGAAAATAAAAATTGCAAAAGTGCCAAAATTCATCAACATATATCCAGAATATCATCTCTTACAGCCTTCCCAAGTGCAAAAATCATGGGGCCCTATGTGCTGTTTTTCTTCAAAAGCAAGTGCCTTGAATATTGATGAACAATCATTTTCCAAGGCCAATCAGCAGGACCGTACTCAGGTACCCATCTCTTACTCTTTTTTTTTGTTGCTATGACTGTAATTATCAAACGTAATAATGTTGACAAATACTTGAATGTAACATAGGCATCAAAGGAGAAACATCTCGGTAGAGTTGGTGGACTTCTTACATTGCCATTATATCCATTCAAGAATTTGAGAAAGATGACTATAGAGGGATTTTCTGAGTTGAAGTCACTTCTTTCCCTATCCATTGCCTCATCACTGAAGTTGATGGAAACACTAAAAGTCAAGAGGTGCGGTACGTTGGAGCATATAATAACAGATGAGAGGCCTAACAGTCATGGTCATATGAATGTTCACTCTATCTTTCCCAACTTACAACAAGTGTATGTCTGGATCTGTAACAATTTGGAATATGTATTTCCAGCTTTTTATTCAAGAGACTTTAAGCGCTTAGAACATGTGAACATCTGGAGGGCAGACAAGATGAAATATGTGTTTGGAAAATGTCGTGCTGATCAAGATCATAATGTTCAGAGTGAACTTGCTCTCCCAGCCTTGAATAAACTATGTCTTGATGTTCTACCAAATATGGTCAGTATTTGCACCAAAAACTATTATGTGAAGGCATTATCTCTACAGGATATAAATTTGAAAAGTTGTCCACAACTTCCCATAATTTCTGTTATGGATTTATCTGTTGATGTGCAGAAAAGAGAAGATCTCTCAAACAGAAAGGTAAACCTCTTTCCAACTAGTTTTTCTAATTTGTGAATATTGAAGTAAATAAAATTTATAATTTTTCTAAGTTTGTGTAGGCACATATATTATTGATTATGATGACTTGTCCAAAAATATGCCCTGTATTACTTGCAAGTTACTTTTCACTTCTGACTTCAACTTTAAAACATCTCTAACTATTAAATTTTTCCTCATTATTTCATGTTTGTATTTACTGTAGCGTTTAGAATGTTGAAATTTTACATTCTTAATAAAGTTTGAAGTATTAGTTGATGTTGTCAAATGGATTAAAAGATATAAATTAAATTTAGTCCATAGCTAATTGTTTAAGCAAGAAAGAATGGAAAAAGTGAGAGAAGAAAGTCTAGTTTAAATTTATTTTATATTTAAAGTTAGCATTTCTTTTGTTTACATAAGGAGAGAAGTTAAAAATGTTTTTGTATATTTGAATTGTCCAACAAGTTAAATAAAATCTTCTCTTGGATTATTTTCTGGCTTCACAAGCTTTGTGTAAGGAAAAAGAAACAAGTATAGAAAGTAATTTTTTTATAGGAAAAAAATGTAGAGTCTATTTTCTTAGAATATAATGACGTATTAAAACATTCTTTGTTAGTATATTGAAAAAGAATTCACATGTGTTTACCAGGAAAAGGGAAAACAAGAGTTCACATGTTTGTATGTAACCAAAGCATCAAAAGCTAAGTCAGATCCAAGTGCAGCTCATGGATATTTTCCGCCACCATTATATCAATTCAATTTGAGAGAAATTGAGCTAACTGGATTGTCAAATTTAACATCACTTTTTAGTATATCCATTGCCTCGTCATTGAAGTTGCTAGAAACATTGGACGTTGGGAGGTGCGATGCACTGCAACATATAATAACAGATGAGGGGCCTAATAGTCATGGTCAGATTATTGTTCACTCTTTGTTTCCTAGCTTACAAAGAGTTTATATCATGAGTTGCAACAATTTAGAATATGTATTCCCTGCTGTTTATTCAAAGGACTTTAAGGACTTGGAGGTTGTATGGATCAAGGAGGCAAAAAGCATAAAGTATGTGTTTGGAAAATGTCGTGCTGATCAGGATCATAATGTTCAGAGTAAACTTAATTTCCCAGCTTTGAAAAGACTATACCTTGAAGATGTACAAAATATGGTTAGTATTTGTACGGAAAACTATTATGTGGAGGTGTTACATCTAGAACATGTTAGTTGTGTAGGATTTCCACAACTTCCCCAAACTTATATAGATTTATTGTTTGGTGGACACAAAAGAAAAGATCTCTCAAGCAGAAAGGTAAACCTCTTTCCAGCTTGTTTCTCTTAGTTTATAATCGATCACCTAAAGAGATTCCTTAAAACTAACATATCTTCTTGATATATTTACAGGCATTATCTTTCAAGGAGAGAGGTAAGCCTCTTTCCAACTTGCGAGAGTTGCGTGATTCAAGGGATATATATGTGGAACCTAAGAACATATTGAGCTTTCAAAACCTTTACAGGCTAAGATTTGGAGGATGCAAACAGTTGAAGTTCATACTGTCTGCATCTACCGCAAGAAGTATGCCAGGATTGAGATACCTATTCATATCAGACTGTGAAGAGCTGGTGAGCATCATTGAAGATGATGAACAAAACCAGCAAAATCCTTTGGATCTGCATCAAGGATGTTTCCCAATGCTACGTAGAATTCAAGTGAAGCAGTGCAAGAAGTTGAAATGCCTATTCTCTACCTCCACATGTCCTAAACTTCCAAGACTCTTGATTTTGGAAATAGAGGATGCTCCTGAGCTTGTACAAGTATTTGAATGGAAGCAGGGTGCACCACAAGAGTTAGTCATCAAGGATGTGCTTCCAAATCTACTTGGAATAAGACTGGTAAATCTACCAAGTCTCCATCCTATCTATCAAGGATTCGATTTCCAAGCCCTGAAAGTCCGTCTTGTGCGTGATTGTGGTAATATTCCTTCAGCTAATGTCAGCTCCTCTGAGCGTAAGTATTCATATAGACGTAGTTAATCACAATTGCTAATTACTATATATGATTTCTTCTCATAATAATAATAATGACATTTTTTGTTTGGCTTGTGTAGTATTTGAATTGTGTGCTTCGTTACGTCGAGACCAGGTGAACTTTTTAGATAGTGATGACTACTTCCTCACACAAGATATTATTTTTGAATTGGCTTTTCAGGTTAGTGCCAAACTTCTACAAATTTTGGTAGAAATTCAATTCAATATTCCCTCTACTTTTCTTATTTTTTGCGCTAAGTTACTATCTTTCTTGATGACTTCAACTCATTAATTTCTTTTCTATCTTTTTTTAGATGCAAAGAGAAGAAAAATCAGTGAGAGCTCTTGAAAGAGACAAGACAATATATGAACAGAACAATAGTACTCTAAATCTAGAAGATGTATGTGCAATAAACATTTCTTTAATCAACGGACTTAGAAGAAGCCAACAAATTTTTTTCTCATGTCTTCTCGTCCCAAATTTTAGCAAGATGCTATTAAATATAGAATAGTGCTTTTACTTTCTGGGCTACGATTTACAGAGTTTATTAGAAACTTCAACTCAATTGATTTCTTTTGTATCTTTTGTGATTGATTGTTTAGAGTGAAGAGGCATCCAAGGAGGCTGATGAAAAGGACTCCACAATACAAAAGCAGGAAAGTAGTTCACCAAATTTGACGGAGGTACAAACTTATTCTTCACTATAATGAATCAGGCTCACTATAATGAATCAGGCTCATTAACCATGAAAGGTTTCTCTCTCAATAAATATATGATAGATATGCTTATTTAATGAATTGAACTTCTCTTGCAACCCATCCCTCAGCAAAGATTGTTTTTTAACATGGCATTTTTCCTATTATGTAGCAATGAAGAAGTGGAGAGGGTTTAGTAGTAATGATTTTTTCTTGATCTATATAAGAATTTGTACAAGCCTTTGATGCACCTTTAGGAGTCAAAATTGTATCATATATATATATATATATATATATATATATATATATATATATATTATTGTTCAGATTGAAGAAGAGGGATCACAAGATATTGTAAATGACTCAACAATGTCCCAACAGAATAATGCTTCACCAAATATTGGAAAAGTATGTCTATTATACTTTTCTATTGATGAGCAAACTTAAGAAACTAACTATAATGAATTCTCTCTTATCTCATTGTCTTATTCATTTGCTCCAAATAAGTCAAAACTTAGTTCATCTTCTTTTTATCCCTTTGTGTTGATGTTTAAAATAAGGAAGTATCAAAAGAGATTGCTAAAAATGACTCCACAACACAAACAGAAGAATAATTTGTCAAATTTGACAGAGGTATGTACATTTTACTTTTCTATGACAATATGGAATTCAGACCATGCAACAAACAGTTTCTCTTTTGATTAATATATGATGTTCTTCTTAATCATTTTATGGGCTACATAGAGTATCAATGCATCAGCAAGTGAAATTGTTTAAGAAAAACTGTCTACAACTCTATCATCTAATTCAAACGTGGTAAGGGTTTCCCTTCAATTAATACTTTCACTGACACAAACACACACATTAAGTTTTTGTTTTTTGTTTTTTTAACAATTATGCAGCAACGTAGAAGTGAAAATGCCTTGTGATCGTAATGATTTTGTATTTTAATTCAGTATTTTCCTTAATTAATAAATGACTTTCTTCTTGGTTAACTGAACTTCTTTAGCAACATATATACTAATGTATTATGGGTAATACAGAATACTGAGACATCAAAAAATGAAATTGTGGAAGAACAACTTCCTACTTCAAATGCAGCAGCAACTCCATCATCAAAGTCCCATAGGGTAAGGGTCTTTTCTCAACAAATGATTTCACATTTTCATTTATTTATTATTAATAGTGATTTTCTTTTATACAAAAGAGTTGGTAGGAGCCCCTGTTGTACTTGATCATCAAAGTTGACACTATCTGTAAACTAATTAAAACAGATTTAAGAAACTAACAAAATATTCTCTCTCCATCAACATATTGTATGTTTAGACACACACACACACACCCCATGATTCTGTTGAGAAAATATAGAAAAAGGGAGAATAGGCTTACTTACTATAACAACCAAGCATGATATACATAGATAGTGTATAGAGGAAAACCTAATTGAAGAAATGGATAAGAATGAAATACACATGTCAAGCAATTACATAAGCAGCTCTAAGAAATTTTCAAGGTTTTCTAACATGTTCTAAAGATTTAGGCTTGTGATATTGTTGGGTTTAGTCTACACTGATTGTAATTGTAAACTAATGTATTATTGTTCAGATTGAAAAAGAGGGATCACAACAAGATATTGTAAATGACTCAACAATGCCCGAACACAAAAATGATGGTTTGCCTAAATTTGAAAATGTACGCATATTATTATTTTTATCCAAGTAGACTTAAGAAGCTAGCTAATGATTTCTCTCTTACCTCATTGCCTTATTCATTTCTTCAAAATGAATGAATATTTTTTTTAAAAAATTTGAGTGCTAAGATTTATAATGGGTATCAATAACATCAAAATTCAATTTATCTCCTTTTTAATTATATCTTCTTTTTTTATGTTTAGAGTGAAGAAGTATCAAAGGAGATTGTTCCAGAAGACTCCACAACAAATATTAATTTGCCAAATTTGACAAAGGTTTGTATGTTATGCTTTTCGATAATAATAGGGACTCACACCAACAAACAGTTTCTCTTTTTAATTAATATATGATATGCTTCTTAATTATTTTAACATCTTTAATAACTTATTCATATTTTATGAGCTGCATAGAGTACCATAACATTAGCAAATGAAACTGTTGAAGAAAAACTCTCCACAACTCCATCATCTGATTTAGACATGGTAAGTTTTGTTCTTCAATTAATAAAGAGTTTGTAGAAGCCTCTAATGCACTACTTGGCTATATATTACTCCATCCAGCTCACTGGCTAGAACCAAGATCTGAAAAGAAAAAACAATTCTCAATTTACTCATGTTAAAGGCATTTTCTTTAAAAACAATCATAATTCTTTCACATATACAATTTCTTACCGTAGGAAATTGCAAAAAGGTAAAATTGAAAGACAATAATTAATAGTTCTTGGGTTTATGCAAAGTGACTTATTAAGGGCACTATCATTTTCTTCAGAAGGTGACTTATATATTGGACCAAAGGAAATACAAAATTTAGAAAATACAGAATATCAAGAGATGACACTTAAAGTATCAGCAAACTAATTTATTACTCTGTGATAGGCAATAGTTTGCTAAGGAAACAATGGAGCTAAGTGTTCAAGATGGTCCCAAATAAGATGAAGCTAGAAAATCAAATTAAGTCATGAGTAGAATTAAGCAATAGATTGTCGATAACATTGTCATTCCTTCAAAAAATGAGACTTCAGATGTAAAAATGTTATTCTTCCTGAAATGGGCTGAATTTACTATAAAAAATAGGTACTCCTGGTCGTTAATATAAGACATATTTAAGAAGTTTTTTTTTAAAAAAAAAATACTGAAAATAAGACAAAGTTTTTATATTTGTCACTCTTTTTCTAATTTACCCCTATTGATACTTCCTTAACAATAGTCAAGGAGGAAATGGAATGAGGGAATCAAAGAAGGTGATTAGGGTGTTTTAGATATAATATGTCATATTAACTAGCTTAATCATCTTCCTTAATCTAATCTAATTATTAGGTAAATATGTTTTATGTTATGGACCAGATGAGTAACTTTTAGTTGTTTTTTTCATATTTATTTTCTTTTATGGTAATTTGGTTCACAATGAATCCAAGAGCGAGAGAACCATATTGAAACTATAATTATTTACAAATTTCTTGCATTCTATAGATGAAATATGAAAACTTACATATCATTTTATGTTGTGCAGAATCTCAAAGCAACTTTTGGAGGTCCTTCTTCAGAAAAATATGGCAAAGCAAGTTCATCAAAGGTAAGCTTGCTACATTCATTTGATCTTTAAATATATGTCTCTCTTATTCATTCTGCTGTTTGGTGGTTATGTGGAAAGGAATCAATGGATGATGATCAACAAGCACATGGAGAAAGTAGAAGTTCCAATGAAGCTCCTCAAAGAATTGAAGAACCTACGAAAGAATGGTCTTCCAAAGAAACATCAAATGAAGTGTCATTGAAGATTCCACCACCATCTGTTACTGAAATGACCTTTGCACTGGTAAATATTTGTTTTGTGATATATTTGCACTATTGATTTTTATTCAGATATTAATCTTTATTCCCATGGCATTAGAGCTCTTCAATTTGTTCTCCCAAAAAGCCTCAAATAGAAACTTCAACTAGTCACGTGGAAATGGAATCAGGGAGCTCACAATCTGACCTATTAACTATATCTGCTATTACTGATGAATCTTTACAAGTATGTCTTCATTTTATCTTATCAGTCTTAGGATATAATTCTATTTTTTTAAAACTCGTATATCCTAATGCTGGAATAGAACAATTTGATAATCAACTGGTACTCTATTTTTTTTTTTCAATCAAGCAACTGGTGGTGCGCATTTTAAATTCACTATATATTACTATTTCCTCTCGTCCTTAATTATAAGATTCAATTGACTGTTTTTAAGAGTTTAATGAAGCTAAATAAATTACTTTAAAAGATTTATATTTACTTTTTTCCTCCAAACCAAATTTCCCAACTTATAAATTGATATATAATCCAATGATATTTAACATATGCTATGATTAAGTAATTTATCTAATTTTCTTAATCTCTTCAAAGAAGTCAATTTGTTTTTATATTAAAAACCGGTGGTGGTACCATCTTTTGGATTTAATGCCAATATAAATTGACTGGTGTGAACAACTTTTTCAATACGCAAGTGATGGTTAAGAAGGTCAACAATTAATAACTCTGTTTCTGTTGCTTAGACATTAAGAGCATTTTATTTTGTTATATTCTATTGGTTACAGTAATGGTTGCTTTATTTGATTAGCTTCAACGGGAAAGAATCATGAATCAACCAGAGAGCTCCACTACTAAACAAGGTAAATTTGATCTGGGAAGCCATCAGCAATTTGCAGAAGATGATCTGATGAAATTGTTCCAAATAATGGAGGAAGGTGCTGAAATGGAAGTTCACATGCCTCATGTATCCAAAATTGCAGCTGTTCATGATGATAATGAGTTGATTAAGGCTCTCGCTGACTTGGAAGGCTCGTTGAAGATGAGTCTAAATGAAATAGCTAGCTCTAAAGAAAGCAGATTTCGCCTTGAGAATGCTCTCAACATATTGTCCTCCCATTGTTTTGAACATGGAGCTCCCTCTCATGGCCTTCAAACCACAATTCATAATCTGCAACAAGAAATCCAAAATGTTCTATCTTCCTCCAAGCAAGCCTATGCCACCATTGACACATTCAACAAGCTTGAACACCAAGAGAAGCTTTTCACTGAAGAACGTTCAAAGAGAAAGGAAGCAGCCGTTGCTCTTCTGTCTGAAATTTACAATAAAGAGAGTTCTTTAGCTGAGGCTAGTCTAAAGGAAGAAGAGTTGAAGGAGCAAATCTCTAAGCTTCAGGCTGAACTAGATAGAAAGGAAAAGCAAGTCCAAGAGCATGAGATGGAATTGATATCTCTTAAGGAACAGAAGAAAAAGAGTGTTTATGACACAATGGGGTTCATAAAGGAGTTTGAGGAAGTGAAGAAAGAAAGGTCTCACATGGTGGAAGAAAATATGAAAGCAAAGGAACACCTACAAAATATGGACGTGAAGTGGTCTTCTTGTCTATCCAATCTGAAGAAAACTACACTGCTTTTAGGAGTTCATCTCCAACAAAAACTTTGACTATTGGAGCCTGATATTTAAATCTGCTTAAAACAACATTAAAAATATCTATAGTGTAGTGTGTTTATTTGTTGGGTTGTAACCCATATGTGTTTTGGGTTTTGTGTTGAGTTCTTTATGACCAAAACACGAGAGAAAAGAAAGATAAATAAAAGATAAAAGAGTAGGGTGTATGGGTTGTGATTGTTGAATGCTCATTGTTGTAGATATTGATTCCCTTAGCGAAACTTTTCTAGACTTGGTCCCTTGGTTTTGATCTCACATTGAAGGAGTTTTCAACGTTAAAAAATTGTGTTGTCTTATTATTTTTTTTTTTATACTTTCAATTGGTATCTAGCGCATTTTGTAGATCATGCTACTAGGTATCCAAACAACCGGCTATTCTAGTTTCACAGTTTGTGTCTTCCCCTTTCAACACAGATGTCTCCTCTATGACTACTTAATGCATTTTATTTCAAAGTTTAAATTATTTTATACACATTATCTTTATTTTTTAGAATAAAAGTTGTGTCAATATATTTTGCTTGCACACAACTCAAATACTTCCCATGTAGCTAGCTTCACAGTTCCCACCTCCTCCTCTCCTGTTGGTTCTCTAGCCCATCCAAAATGCTGTCGGTTTATTGATTGATTTGTTTTCTTTTGTTGCTATGTGTGAGAGCTAGGTACCCAAAAAAAAAAAAAAAACAAGTAGAGAGTCGAGTAGGTTTATTGGCTTGAATTAAGTATTGCTTTAAATGGTTGAGTTGCATGATTTGAAACATGATCAGAGTCCTTATTCTATTAAGTTTATTTTCTTAATAGAACAGGCATGCCGGATGAGATAGTGTATTATTGCAGACTAGTCCCTCCAACAGTAGCGTATAGAGTATTATACAAATTATACATGTCTATGTATATGCAAAACACACATTTTTAACGATAGGTGAGAATTTTTTTAAAATATAATATAGGGGTAAACCATGGGGTCAGACATTCTCGCCAAAAGTAGGGGGTTTGATCTTGAAGTTAGTCAAGACGCTGTGGGAGACATCCTAACTCCTGAGTGTCTAGGTTCATGTCTAAGGGAAGGGTAATAAACGGCTCGCCCTACCTAACATTGATATCACCGAGTGTTTTAGAAAATATATGTCATATTAAGGATAAGAGAGATACACACACAAACTTTAGGCATGGACCGTGAAACCTAATTTGTCAAGTAAGACGTTAAAGAATTTAAACATATTCTTTTTATAGTAAATTATAGTTCAATTAGAAAATATCTATTTTCTAAAAAACTTTAGTATATGTAGTCTAAAAAATATATATATATATTTTATCATATTTTAATTGAAAATGTTAGTTAAGATAGAACCCACACCAAAGTGTCAAATTAAATCCTCATAATATTTCAGTAAAAAAATAAAATAAAATATGAAAGTCTTGGGGCCAGATTTGAGGAAGGAGGCGGCGGAGAGTAGTGTTCGTCTGCTTCGAGAGGGAAATGACGAATGAAAGAAGTTTATCATTTGTCAATTGAGTTATAAAATGATTATTGGCGACCTGAAGTAATTTCAGGACACCACAATTTCCATTTGGGCGTCCTGAACAAAAAATCAGGACGCCACAATTTCAATTGTGGCATCATGAAGTCCTGTCAGGACGCCACAATTTCAATTTTGGCGTGATGCTGGTTCTGTTCCCGTATACTGTTGATCTTTTCAGGCAAATAAATACTTTTCTTTGCAAAAACTACATTAAGTTAAACTAGAGACACACCTGAGCGTAATAGTCCTTCCAGACTCTGCGGGCGATTTGATGCCCACCCAAGTCAAAGGCCTTTAAGCTATAT